>OX456525.1:102479165-103679165 GCA_949748255.1 Eustalomyia histrio | reverse complement strand
AATACAACGGGATTGTCCCGGGCAAACTGTAGTGGACTGTAAAGGCAAATGGGCAAATGTAAAAACCGCATATCAAAACGTTAAGAAGAAAATTAAAACAAAATCTGGCCAGGGGTTGGAAAACATCCAACCACATTGGCCGTATTGGAGTGCAATGCAATTCTACAATCGTCATGACAGCAAAAACTACATGCTCATTGTCAACACTCGATGACCAAGATTCGCAGCCAGGTTGCAGTACGTCTTTTAATTGTTCGCCTTCTCAAGAAAAAATGGTTTAATGAAGCGTGCAATGAAATACTTAGAAGCTGAAGAGGATAATTAGAACACAATTGGAATGTATTTGGCATCACAGATGCGTGAAATAGCCAAGAAAAATGAAAAGGCTGCCCGCAAATTGCATATTCAACATGTAAAACCGCAATGGAAGCTACTTTGGAAGTAGAAGAAGAGAACTAACTAGTCCTGTGCACATACTTTTATTTTTTTTATTAGTTTTAAATATTGAAAAAATAATTTAATTTTTCCAAATGTGATATTAAAGTACAACTTTATAATTTTGATAATTTAATAAAATGAATTTACTTTCTTCTTTATATGTATGCATGTATAAGAAATTTGTCTGTACGGCTTAAGGGCTTAAATGTACATATAGTTTATTTAATTCAAAAATTTTTGGTGTAGAAATTTTGTACCGCTCTCATTTCGTTTAGGAGTTATAGGCATTTAAAATGTTAAATAAAATCTTAAATATCTCATTACACATACATACATTCGATTTCAACAATTTATATACCATTTAACAGAGCTCGACAAAGGCTTTAAAGTGATATATAATTTGACCTATTGTATTAACCCATTGGGAAAAATGTGATTTTTTTAACTGACTTTTTTTACAAAAGTGGAATTTTCTCAAAAATATACCTTTATGAAGGTACCTTTTATACACAACATTTTAAAGAATACATATTAGGCTTTCTTTTAATATATATTGTGAAACCTTAACCCATTAAATGCCTTAAAATATTTTTTTATTGCTGAATTAAAATTATAAATTTGTTCGTAATATCTTAACCAATTATGGATATTAACACATCATTTAAAAGAGCTTCATAGAAGCTTTTGAATGATATATAACATAGATAAAACATATAGAAAAAATATTTTTTTAAGTTTAATTTTGTACTATCTTATAGAATATTATTATTACAAAATATGTTCAAGAAAGTGATTTTGTTGCGACTTTGTTGGTTTTAAATTGACAATATGAAAAATAAAGAATTGTTTTTGTTAAAAATGAGGATTTTTAAAAAACATGCAAGTAAATATGCATATATAACAAAATTACCAAAATATGCATTTAATAATATATCGTCACCTAAAATACAAAAGGGCGTAACAGAATTTTAAAAATTTGTAAAGTGGGGGGGGGGGGGGTGGCAAAAAAGCATTGCAACATAAAAAGTATTTCTGGTAGAAACTTCATATTTCCTATTTAATCTTTAAACAGAATGACCTACACATTCCCAAATTAAGATTTTTTATTTTGTTTTTTAAGGTTTTTATTATTAACTATCAACTACTTAATATTGGTATTTCTTATGTTACGTCCTTTTGCATTTTAGACGATATGTACTAACAAATTAATACAATTTTTTAATTTGCTTCTGACTGAAAACATGCATTTGCATGGGATTCGCAACTCTGATTATATACATTTATATTGCCAAGGTAATTTACCAATTGCTGACATAAAATAATTTTGAAATTCTTCACTAACAGCCTTTGCTTCAGTTTTTATAAGAGCTTGGAGTTTTTTCTGTTCCATTCTCAGTGGCCAGTGGAATATCACTTCTCAATGTGCCCGGCATAAGAGCACCGTTTTTATCGTACCGATCAGTCAGCACAGACGTTGCATAATTTGACTTCTTTTTTAGCAAAAAGTTGTGCAGTGCACAGCTTGCTAAAGTCGTAGAAGTCGTTTTTTGAGCGTTTAGTCTCGAGGAACGAGAAAATATTTGGAATCGATGCGTCATAATACCAAACGCATTTTGCACGATACGCCGAGCTCTAGATAATCGGTAGTTAAATATTCTCACCGAATTTGGCCATTGTTTCGCGTGCTGTGTGGCATGTGGCACCGCCTTGTTGAAACCACATCTCAGCCAAGTCCAGTGTTGCCAAAAATAAAGTTTCTAAAATTCACCATTTATGTGTTTTATTAAACGTAACTGTTTCTGATATTAATTCAAAAACTATACATTTTTCTATGACTTTATATCAAAATAAAATTGTATTTGAGTTTTTAGTAATTTTTCTATACTAAATTGCAAAAAAGATCATAGAAGTAAAATCCTACGTTTTTTTCACGAATGATATTAATATTAACTGTTTTTGACATAAACACGTATACTAGCCATAAAAGGCAAATGTAACAATTATTTTTGAAATATTTTTTTGAAGCATTTGATAAAGGCCAGAGGCAGATTAAAATTCGTATGATTCTCTTTTTCAATTACAATATACACTTAGGTCTTTTTTTATGCGGTAGATGCGTTCCAAAAAAATCGCATAAAGGAAATCCGCATAAAAAAAGACTCAAATTCTATACGTAACTTTAAATCAAGGCGTGAAAATTAGACTAAAATCGCATAAAAATATAACCACAATTCATTTTTTTAAAATATCACTTTTTTCATAAAAAGAAAAAAAATACATTTTATGTGCCTTATTACCTGGTTAAACCAGTTTTATAAAAGTTAAAAATATATTGAAATAAAAAATTAAATAATTACATACTAAAATCAAAAGAATTATGAAATAAAAACAAAAAAAGCAATTCATATATTTTAAAACGCAAAAAAGAAAAAAACAGTAACAAGTTTGATAAAAAAAAAAAATTAAAGAAATAAATAAAATAAGTACAAACTAGAAACCAAAAATGCAATTAATTTAATTTATATTTAGCATTAAGTATTATCTGAATCACTGCTTGATAAGGCTCTGACCCGTTTTGGAAGTGGTGCAAAATGAGTCTCATCCCTCGATGAACTAATAAAATCATTACAGTTATCTTCACTAGATGAAATAACATAAACATTATCAGATGATAAGGTCGGAGCATTCTTACTGTCTTCATTTAAAAGGTTTTGATCTGTTTTTTTTTTCAAAATAATTGGTCAATAATTTTTAAGATGTACTGTCTTTTTTTAAGCTGATTGTTAGTAAAAAAAATCAAATTTAAAACCGCACAATTTTAAATCCGCATTAAAACAGACCTAAGTGTATTGCTAAATTTGTGTACTCAACACTACTCTCTACAACACACTGCACAATAGACTGTACCAGCAAAAAAGTTCACCGTATGTACATCTTCGAATCTAAATTACTTATGAAAGATAGTTTCGAAATATTTATTTTTACAGCCGGATCTTAAAGTGTGATATATAGATGTTTTTGTCTCGATGGGACCAATGATGTTTTTGTCTCGATGGGACCATTGAGTATCCCGGTCTAGTATTTACCCACTAGATCTCAGTTTCAACAGCCCATATGTACCTCCCTAATATCAGAAAATTAAAGTTCGCAAAAAATTATAAAAACTTTTCCATTTCATAATTTTATAATTCCAGCAGAACTGTTGAAATTTTTGGTTTTATTTTAAATTTTTCTTCATATCTTCGGCCCATAGAAAAATATTGGTCTCTTCAAAACAAAAGCATCGATATATCTTACTTAAAGATCCGGCTGTAAATGCCGAAAATATAACAAAACATAATTGTAAATAAAGGCGACGAAATTGCCTTGCAAAAAGGTGTACTCGCACTTTTTGTAGCCTGTGGGGCAATACGGTCTACTGTACACTTCAATTGAAATTCGGAAATCAGAATTTAAATGCAGTCTTAATTTTGAATTTCAGTTGGGCATTTTAAAATTTCATTAGCCTTTCTAAATTATTATTAGGCTTTTTTGAATTTTAATTGGGAATTCTCAATTACAACTTCTATTTTCTAAAATTCTATTAGGAATGGAGTAGTATTCACATAAACACATGTCTCATAACTGTAATCATATTAATCAAGCTTCTTAATTTCGTGTAAGATATATTTATCATTACATTTTGTATTGGTTTGGAGTTATCAGCCTTTCCTAAAATATTCGGTACAACTTAAAGAGCAAGCATTTTAGGGCAGGTATTATAACCCATCAGGTCTTAAGCATACCTCGAACTTGATATAATACTTGGAAATTGTTACTTTTGCACAACACATATATATTTCTTAAAAATTATTTCAGAAACACATATGTGTTCTATTCATTTAAAAAAGTCCGAAACAAAATAACTTATGTGTAGTTTTTTGTTATATTCTTGTAACACTAAAAGACGCCAAATGATTTTGGATCTTCTTTTTTTATTGTTATATTTCATTATTTTTTATATTTCTTTTAAATCGTTTTGGGGGAGGGAGGATATATCTCCATCATCCCCCTGGATGCGCGCCGGCATAACCATTACCATGCAAAACGCTGTTCGAACCAATCTTATGCGCTACAATGTATTCGATTATAGGTTTGGATTTTGGTTTTGTGCAATAACTTTAGTAAACAGCTGATTATTATATTTGTTATTTCCCAATAAACATTGAAAATTTAAAAATTCAAGTGCTTTAAATATTGCTTGTATTGTTCTTTATTTTAAGTGATTTTTTACAATCAAAATCAAGTTCATACAAATAAAAATAATAAAGGCATAAAGCCTTTCGTTAATTGTCAATATTTTAAAATAAAATTAAAACATTTGCTCATATGTACATTTTGGATTTTCATGAAAAGGTTAGCCACATTTATTTGGAGCTAAACACTGTCCTTACATTATCTTTTTTCTTATTTCAGAAAGATTCTACAAATTTCTAAATAAAAGTAGGATCAGTGCAAAAACATGGAAAAACCAAAATCAAAATTAATATGCTAAACTAAAATTATAAAAATGTATATGTTAAAAAGAGTGAACAAATTTTACCAAAACCAATAATTTCCGTGTTTTTATGGCTTTGTTTAAGCTTGAAGTTAGGGCTTGAAAACAATTATAATTATAATATAGTTTGAACTTAAATTGAACTGTGATTCAAGGCTTGAATTAAAGTATATTCATACTGTAATATTCGACTTGAATTCCAATGTCGGTTTTGCTTGATTATGCTATTGAATCAAAGTGTAATTAAAGTATAAATTAAGGCTTGAAAATGGAAAATATTACTTGAATAACACTAGATTTTGGCTTAATTCCAACAAAAACGTTTATTGGGTTGTTGTTTTTCCATAGTGTTTTAATTTTTAATGGACGCAGAATAATATTGGTGAGTTTTAATTAATATTTTCACTTGCGCTTCTTTTTATTTTTTAGTTCATGATTACTATTTAAATATTTTTAATTATTATTTAAAATTATTTTAATATTTTAATGGTTATGGAACCACTGATCTATAAAAGTAAATATGGTTATGGCCATGGTTATGGCTATGCCGATATGTTATGACAGGTCTAATTGAATCTTAATGCCCGTGGTTTAGCATAGGGTTGGCGAGTTGCCTCAAAAATGTACCCCCCGAAAAATTCGTTTAAATCCAAAATATAACTGATTTAAAAAAAATAAATCTTGTCCGATGAAATTCAATAAGAAATAATATATGTGTATTTGGCAGCCACAGCAGTATAACTTCTTCATCTTTACAATATTGTAATGTCCATATATGTATTTTAGTTTAATGTCATCATTTTAATCATCACAATTTAAAATTTATGAAAAATTCCTAAATAAAAATTTATTTTTTTAGGATTTTTTTTACTTATTTCAATCGCCAAAATATACTTATTTGACTAATTTGACATTGATCAAAACTTATTTATTTATTTACTTGTTTATTTATTTATTTATTCATTTATTTATTTATTTATTATTTATTTATTTATTTATTTATTTATTTATTTATTTATTTATTTATTTATTTATTTATTTATTTATTTATTTATTTATTTATTTATGTACATGGATCAGCTTACTTTTCAAAAAACAATATAGTACTTTATAAAAACTAACTCTGTACCATAAATATTCACTTCAAATATGTTTTGGGAAGTACAAATTATCCCAGCAAAAACACACCTTACCAAATAATGAGCCTAGTAATCTAAGCTCCAAGGTTTTCACGTATCACCAAAGGTAAGGTGTTCTGCTTACGTGCAAGCTTACGAAAAAATAAAGAATAATGGGTTACGCGTATGCATATTAATAACTGGTTTCTAATAACCAATTATTTTTGTATATTTTTTTCTGTAAGAAATTATTTTTTTACTCCTGGTAACCAATTATAATTTAACTTTGAGTAAGCGACAAGGTAATGCGATGTGGCATTGTGAATCCCAATTTATAATCCGCTTTTCTTCCAAAAGGAAATATGTATATTAACCCTTTGACGGCCAATGGTTTATAAATGTGCCATTTTTAGTTTTTGTCGTATTTGGCCCATTTTTCAACCTATTTGTATAGACAAATGATACTTATTGCTTACACACAATACCAACTATTTAGATCAATATGGTCTCAGAGCCAATTGGATAACCACAAATTCATTAAAAAATATATATTTTTGCATAAAACTTTTTTCGAATCCTATTGGATAACACAGGGGATCACAGGATACTGATACAATTTGGGACATATGTGTGCCATGTTCGTCAAAGGTCAAAAAGAGGAAGTTTTTTCTCAGTTTTGAAAATTTTTTATTCGCATTTAAATTGAAGTAATATTTATTTGATTTGATTTTTTCTTCTGATTCCAAATTTGGTCTCCAAAGATTTCAATCTCTTTACAATTTTGAAAAATTTTATAAAAAGGATATTTCGGAACTACGATAAAAACTCAGTTTTTGGCCAGAGATATTTTAAAATTTTTGTCATATTCGTGATCTGAACACCAAAATTAATTATATAGGAATTAATTAAATAAGTTAAAATAAATTAATTCGACAATACTATAAACAATTTTTCACTAGTTCCTTTTCACTTACATTATAATTTGTTTTATTAAACCCTTTTAATTCTTAAATTAATAAAACTTTCTTAAACTATTAACAATGACTTATTATTATTTATATTAAAATAATAGAAAAGGTAAGCCATTACAGGTAACTTATTATTATTTTATTCAAAATAATAAAATAAGTTACATATTATAGGTATTACATTATATTTATTTTGAAAATAATGCTGAATGTAAGGAGTACTCACTGCCAAGTTTTTGCTGGGATGTTCTAAAAATAGGCACTAATACAAACATACACTAAACATAAATATGTATGTGAATTGTGCATTAAAATGAAAATTATAAACTTGTCGGTTTATATTAATGTCGAATGAAAGTTAGAAATTTTTGGATTGTAAATGACATTATCCTTTTTTTATCGATCAATAAATTGATAAATCTAAAGCTTTTTATTTTTTTGAAATATGCTTGTGCTCATTAAAATTTCTCATTATCGCTATTCTCAAAATCAAGAAAAAGTCATGAAAAATGTGTTGTCAAACGGTCTTAACAATTAATATTTTTCGAGATTTTTCATTAAATAAATCCAAATCTAATACTAACAAGTAAGAGCGACTAAATTCGGCTATGCCGAATATTATATACACTTCACCATGGTTGGGAAAAAACTGAAGTTTATATATGGACATATATGGAATGGACAGATTTATATACGAACGCCTTTAAGAGGAAATTAACCATTTAGTTTGGAGATAAAACTTGGACTCGGGAAGATTTATGGTTCCAGAAAATAGGTATTTTAAAAAAATTTATGTTTTGGGCATAACTTTTTTGAATCTGAACCGATATTTCCGAGTTTTTCAGCAAATATGTTATACTAAAGATTTTCGATCTTTTGCTATATAAGACGTATCCATAGGTCATAATACAGCTCTAGAATAGTGTTTGTTGTTTGTGTATAAAAGGTGAAGAGGTGAAAGAAAAGAATTTCAACAAATCGTTAAAAGAAATCACTACAACTGCATGTGTTTTTTTTCTACAAAATAGTTTGATTTAGCTGGCAAATTTGCATTTGGGATTTTATTTCGCTTTTTTATTAAAAATATTTGTAATTTCTTTAGCTTAATTTTAAAAATTTGAAGGAAAATAGTTTTTAATTTTTTTTTATAAATTATTATAAGTTATGACCTAAAATAGTTGCACTTAAAGGTAAATTATGTATAAAATTTTCCTAATATGTGAGAAATAAAATAAAATCTTTTTATAAATTCTTTTAAATCGGAGCAAAAAATAGAAATAAAACCGTTTGTATTTTGTTTGTATCAGAGGGTTTTATAAAAATTTTGATGTTTTTAGCCTATTTATGGATTACTTAATTATTATTACAAAATTTTATTTAAATTAATTATTAAATGTAAAAAAACAAAAAATAAACAAAAAAAAATCTTAAGAAAATAAAAAAAAATGTACAAAAAAAAGGGAATTGACCGGGATTCGAACCCGCGACCCTTCCACCTGTGGTGAAAGGTATAAAAACGTTTGTATATTGTTTGTATCAGAAGGTTTTTATAAAAATGTTGATGTTTTTAGCCTATTTATGGATTACTTAATTATTAATATAAAATTTTATATAAATTAATTATTAAATGTTAAAAAAAAACAGAAATAAGCAAAAAAAAAGTCTTAAGAAAATAATAAAAAAAAAATGTACAAAAAAAATGAATTGACCTGACCGAGATTCGAACCTCGAACCCCGCGGCCTTAGAGAAAAAAAGTATTTGTGATATAGCGTCTAGACAACTGAGCTATTGAGGCTCACACAAAACCATCGTCAATAGAGGTATATATATAAAAGTCTTCGTTAATTAGAGATTTGTTTAGTTTTTATTTAAATGACAAATCTTTGTATGTGTGTTGTTTGTGTATAAAAGGCAGAGATGAAAGAAAAGAATTTTAATTATTAATATAAAATTTTATATAAATTAATTATTAAATGTTAAAAAAAACCAAAAATAAGCAAAAAAATAAGTCTTAAGAAAATAATAAAAAACAAGTAAGAGCGGCTAAATTCGGCTATGCCGAATCTTATATACCCTTCACCATGGTTGGGAAAAAACTGAAGTTTATATATGGACATATATGAAATGGACAGATTTATATACGGACGCCTTTAAGAGGAAATTAACCATTTAGTTTGGAGATAAAACTTGGACTCGGGAAGATTTATGGTTCCAGAAAATATGTATTTTAAAAAAATGTATGTTTTGGGCATAACTTTTTTGTATCTGAACCGATATTTCCGAGTTTTTCAGCAAATATGTTATACTAAAGATTTTCGATCTTTTGCTATATAAGACGTATCCATAGGTCATAATACAGCTCTAGAATAGTGTTTGTTGTTTGTGTATTAAAGGTTAAGAGGTGAAAGAAAAGAATTTCAACAAATCGTTAAAAGAAATCACTAGAACTGCATGTGTTTTATTTCTACAAAATAGTTTGATTTAGCTGGCAAATTTGCATTTAGGATTTTATTTCGCTTTTTTATTAGAAATATTTGTAATTTCTTTAGCTTAATTTTAAAAATTTGAAGGAAAATAGTTTATAATTTTTTTTATAAATTATTATAATTTATGACCTAAAATAGTTGCACTCAAAGGTAAATTATGTATAAAATTTTCTTAATATGTGAGAAATAAAATGGTTTAAAAATCTTTTTATAAATTCTTTTAAATCGGTGCAAAAAATAGAAATAAAACCGTTTGTATTTTGTTTGTATCAGAGGGTTTTTATACAAATTTTGATGTTTTTAGCCTATTTATGGATTATTTAATTATTAATATAAAATTTTATTTAAATTAATTATTAAATGTAAAAAAAAAACAAAAAATAAACAAAAAAAAAATCTTAACGAACCCTCGACCCTTCCACCTGTGGTGAAAGGTATAAAAACGTTTGTATTTTGTTTGTATCAGAGGGTTTTTATAAAAATGTTGATGTTTTTAGCCTATTTATGGATTATTTAATTATTAATATAAAATTTTATATAAATTAATTATTAAATGTTAAAAAAAAACAAAAATAAGCAAAAAAAAAAAGTCTTAAGAAAATAATAAAAAAAAAATGTAAAAAAAAAGTGAATTGACCTCACCGAGATTTGAACCTCGAACCCCACGGCCTTAGAGAAAAAAAAAAGTATTTGTGACACAGCGTCTAGACAACTGAGCTATTGAAGCTCACACAAAATCATCGTCAATAGAGAGAAAAGAATTTTAACACATGGATGTGTTGTTATGCTCAAAATTCTACATACATATTAAACAAAAGGGTGTGAAGATAAATACGTAGGTTAAATACGTTTCACAACTATTGTGAATGATATAAATAAAAAACAAATAGTAGTGTCGCCAACTTTTTTTTGCCTAGAAAATGCCAAATTTGACAAGAAAAGCGCTGAAACATATGGAAAAATAAAAATTTGAGATTTTACATGACATATTATTTTGGACTAAAATTTTTGGACATTTAAGAAAAAATAAATGGGGATACCGCTTGTCTGTGGAGAGATATGAGGTAGTGGATTCCAACGATGTATTCATCTCCTCCAGAATCGCTCTAGGTTTCGAGTTTTGCATTTGACAAGAAAATTAATTTTTGAAATTTCTCATAACATTATTTAAAATTAAAATTTTTGGACATTTAAGAAAAAATAAATGGGGGTACCGCTTGTTTGTGGAGAGCTATGTGGGAGTAGATTCCAACGATGTATTCATCTCCTCCAGAATCACTCTAGGTTTCGAGTTTTGCATTTGACAAGAAAATTAGTTTTTGAAATTTCTCATAACATTATTTAAAATTAAAATTTTTGGACATTTAAGAAAAAAATAAATGGGGGTACCGCTTGTTTGTGGAGAGCTATGAGGTAGTTGATTCCAACGATGTATTCATCTCCTTCAGAATCACTCTAGGTTTCGAGTTTTGCATTTTAAAGAAAATTTATTTTTGAAATTCCACATAACATTATTTAAAATTAAAATTTTTGGTCATTTAAGAAAAAAATAAATGGGAGTACCGCTTGTTTGTGGAGAGCTATGAGGTAGTAGATTCCAACGATGTATTCATCTCCTCCAGAATCACTCTAGGTTTAGAGTTTTGCATTTGACAAGAAAATTTATTTTTGAAATTTCTCATAACATTATTTAAAATTAAAATTTTTGGACATTTAAGAAAAAAATAAATGGGGGTACCGCTTGTTTGTGGAGAGCTATGAGGTAGTAGATTCCAACGATGTATTCATCTCCTCCAGAATCACTCTAGGTTTAGAGTTTTGCATTTGACAAGAAAATTTATTTTTGAAATTTCTCATAACATTATTTAAAATTAAAATTTTTGGACATTTATGAAAAAAATAAATGGGGGTACCGCTTGTTTGTGGAGAGCTATGAGGTAGTAGATTCCGACGATGTATTCCAACGATGAATGAATCAACTACCTCATAGCTCTCCACAAACAAGCGGTACCCCCATTTATTTTTTTCTTAAATGTCCAAAAATTTTAATTTTAAATAATGTTATGTGGAATTTCAAAAATAAATTTTCTTTAAAATGCAAAACTCGAATCCTAGAGTGATTCTGGAGGAGATGAATACATCATTGGAATCAACTACCTCATAGCTCTCCACAAACAAGCGGTACCCCCATTTATTTTTTTCTTAAATGTCCAAAAATTTTAATTTTAAATAATGTTGTGAGAAATTTCAAAAATAAATTTTCTTGTCAAATGCAAAACTCTAAACCTAGAGTGATTCTGGAGGAGATGAATACATCGTTGGAAGCTACTACCTCATAGCTCTCCACAAATAAGCGGTAACCCCATTTATTTTTTTCTTAAATGTCCAACAATTTTAATTTTAAAAAATTAATGTTATGAGAAATTTTAAAAATAAATTTTCTTTAAAATGCAAAACTCGAATCCTAGAGTGATTCTGGAGGAGATGAATACATCGTTGGAATCAACTACCTCATAGCTCTCCACAAACAAGCGGTACCCCCATTTATTTTTTTCTTAAATGTCCAAAAATTTTAATTTTAAATAATGTTATTTGGAATTTCAAAAATAAATTTTCTTTAAAATGCAAAACTCGAAACCTAGAGTGATTCTGAAGAAGATGAATACATCGTTGGAATCTACTACCTCATAGCTCTCCACAAACAAGCGGTATCCCCATTTATTTTTTCTTAAATGTCCAAAAATTTTAATCCAAAATAATATGTCATGTAAAATCTCAAATTTATATTTTTCCATATGTTTCAGCGCTTTTCTTGTCAAATTTGGCATTTTCTAGGCAAAAAAAAGTTGGCGACACTACTATTTGTTTTTTATTTATATCATTCACAATAGTTGTGAAACGTATTTAACCTACGTATTTATCTTCACACTCTTATTAAACAAAGGGATTTTACTGGAAAAATTAGAGGTAGTCCTGGTTTTTTGCTAATATCTCAGCCATTTATTAACCGATCTGTCTGATTTTTAATAGCAAACAGAAATGGATCACATGTAACAGAAATAAAAAAGAATCAAGTCCTCATCATGTCTGGGTTCTTCGGAAAACCCATTTCAACACACAGACGGACAGACGGACAGACGGACAGACGGACAGACGGACATCGTTAAATCAACTTCGCTCTTCATATGGACCCAGAATATATATACTTTATAGGGTCTAAGATCAATATTGTAGAAATTACAAACGGAATGACAAACTTATATATACCCTTCCACCTATGGTGAAGGGTATAAAAATGTACAAAAAAAAAGTGAATTTACCTGACCGAGTTTCGAACCCCGCGGCCTTAGAGAAAAAAAGTATTTGTGACATAGCGTCTAGACAACTGTGCTAGTGAAGCTCACACAAAATCATCGTCAATAGAGGTACATATATAAAAGTCTTCGTTCATTAGAGATTTGTTTAGTTTTTATTTAAATGACAAATCTTTGTATGTGTGTTGTTTGTGTATAAAAGGTGGAGATGAAAGAAAAGAATTTGAACACATGGGATGTGTTGTTATGCACAAAATTCTACATACATATTAAACAAAGGGATTTTACTGGAAAAATTAGAGGTAGTCCTGGTTTTTTGCTAATATCTCAGCCATTTATTAACCGATCTGTCTGATTTTTAATAGCAAACAGAAATGGATCACATGTAACAGAAATAAAAAACAATCAAGTCCTCATCATGTCTGTGTTCTTCGGAAAACCCATTTGAACACACAGACGGACAGACGGACAGACGGACATCGTTAAATCAACTTCGCTCTTCATAAGGACCCAGAATATATATACTTTATAGGGTCTAAGATTAATATTGTAGAAATTACAAACGGAATGACAAACTTATATATACCCTTCCACCTGTGGTGAAGGGTATAAAAATGCAAACTTATAAATTCTTACCATTTTTAACATAAATGTAAAAATATCGTATGCAACTATAAATTGATGGCATTTTTTTGAAATTTCTGTATTTAAAAAAAAAAATTTATATTATATATTTTTGTATTATCAATTTGACCACAAACATACAGGTTGGTTGAAAAGTTCCAGCTTCAGTCCATTGTAAACGTTCTTGTTTCAATTTAGGATCATGATGGTATATCCAAGTCTCATCCATAGTTTTAAAACGACGCAAGAAGTCGGTTTTATTCGGCTTAAAACGCTCCAAATTACGCTGAGAAATTTGTTTTCGATCCAGTTTTTGTTGAATTGTTAATCTGTGCGGCACTAACTTTCTAAACAGTTGTTTCATACGTAATTCTTTTGGTAAAATATGGAGTACTCATTCGTCTGAGATGCCTATGGCAATAGCAATTTCACGCTTAGTCAAACTTGGATCTTCACTAACCATATTATGTACCTGCTCAATGATTTCTGCTGTGGTTGCAAT
Organism: Eustalomyia histrio; assembly: GCA_949748255.1. Classification (NCBI taxonomy): domain Eukaryota; kingdom Metazoa; phylum Arthropoda; class Insecta; order Diptera; family Anthomyiidae; genus Eustalomyia; species Eustalomyia histrio. The sequence goes on along the minus strand of OX456525.1, from coordinate 103,665,177 downwards.
TTTTGGTCGTCCTTCGCGTGGATCGTCTTTAAGGCTGGTACGACCACGTTTAAATTCACCAGCCCAAAATTCAACGGTGCGTTTTGAAGGTGAGGACTCCTTATACACTTCTAACAATTGTTCATAAATTTCCTTTGCTTTTAAACCCTTCAAAACAAAGAATCTAATGACTGCACGATATTCAATTTTTTCCATATTAAAAGAAATCAATGACACGTCAACTTCAAATGGCTTGTAAACAAAGAAAGAATTGACAGAATGTCTTTCAACTTTGCATGTGTTCTCAGGACAGTTATACCAACTTGAGAAAAAAAAGTTTGGAGCTAGCAACCAACTGTACATTTCAGTAAAAGTCGCTGTACTGTTTAATTCATATTGGTAATCATAGTTAAAGTAGCTTATATTGCTCCACTCTTAGAGATTTTAATGAGCACTGGAACTGGTAAACATTATAACAGCTTAAAAATGCTTGCTCGGATGTGTATGCGTCCATACTAAAGTAATATATGTAGACAAAGACAAATTTATACATAGTTTTAAGAATATATTAGTGGTCATTACTTGACATTCTTAACTTTTTTTAATTTTCAAAACCCGCAAACAGGGTTCTTAGTGTCGGTTAACATTTTTTAAATAAAATTAAAGTAAAAAAATTTCCATTGCAGTTAGTAGTAACAGTTATTACCCAACAAAACAATAAGGGTAGTATATTTACAACCCTTGTATATTTACAACGATTTTATACTACAAAGCGTGAACGACTTTTTCATGTATTTACTTCCCTCATAAATACAGCTATTGTAAATTAATCAATCAGCTGATGTTTGTTTTGTTTTTCATCTATTTGAAAACTTAAAATATCAAAAAGAATTTAAAGTTAACAAAAATGCCTATAATTACGGAAAATATAAAATTATAAATTTTTTAGAGCAAAATGCAATTAACCAAATAGAATTTGCAGAGATTCTCGGCTTGAAGATACGGTATTACTTGTAATAACAAAAACCAATAGCTGCTGAATTTCACTATCGGTCCATCTTTTATTACTTATTTTTTCACGCTTTTGTTTTAAGTTGGGTTTTTCATTATTCCGATCCATTACTTAACTTTATTTTAATAGTGACCACAAAATGAAAAATAAAAAAATCAAACAATAGTTTTGGTTGCTAAACGATCAGCTGTTTTAGTCTTGTAAATGTACAACATGTCTTTACTATACCTTTTGGTCTTGTAAATTTTGTTGTTGTGGTGTATTAATGGTAGTACTTTTACCATATCTACAACCTCTACAAGGTCTACAAGGGTAGTTTACTACCAACTAATGTGTAGCCATATGGGCTAATGGATTACTTTACACTATACTTCACTGATGAATTTTAAAGGCGATGAGCCAAAAAGTAATGTATAGACCCATTACTCTAGAGATGATAAAGTAAGTGCTTACTTATATGGTTACAAGAATAAAAAAATTGATTACAAATATTTTAAACATTATTATATATAATGTGGTCATGATGAGAATTAAACCGAGATCTCTACCCACTGAGCTATCGACATATATAATTTCTGATGGCTTTACACCTACATGAATCGTTGCGCTTCTTTTTTTTATAGTGTTGTCAAAACATACATACATTACCCTTTTGCTTACAAAAAAGAACAAAGTAATGTTTCTTTAAATAGATTTTCAAAATTATATTTATTTCAACTTTTCATTTATTTTAACTTTTCATTTATAAATCATTTCAAGGTAACACATGGGTGCGGTAACCCATTACCAAAGATTTACTGGGTAATTAAAAGATGTAAGTCTGAATTTGTAAAAAAAAATGCTCTATAAAATTAGTTACAGAGCATTTGATAATATTTGTTACTAAATAATAAAAGAGTTTATGCTCAATAGAGGCAGGCCGTCATATGTTTAAAAATACACACAATTTTTTTTATAAAAACCGAAACCAGTTGAAACAAAAAAACATCTTTCTTAATAAACCGAAAACGCTTTTTTGAAAAAGCCGTTTCTTGTATACTCGAATTTGAAAGAAAATGTTCATTTAACATCTTCAAATATAACAAAGGTGCTCAAGCTGTCTTAATTTGTGATATGTCTTCTGGTAAAATTTTGAGCCAAACCGGCTAATTAAAAACGAGTGGGTCAAAATTTTTAACTTTGCATGAACATATTAAAAAAAAAAATCTTTTTGAAATTAGTTTAAAAAAACATTGTGCCCGTTAGGAAAACAACTTAACCACATGTGTGATTGCTAAAAAGACAGAAATGTAGCAAAATATTCGTTTTTAATAGGTTTTTTTAGTCTTGCCTTCTTTTAGAGGCTCTAGCTAGTCTTAATCTTTGGATCTTTGTTTAAAAAAATCGAGTTCTTTTATTGTAATATTGCAAATAATAAACAACGGTTAAAATTTGGACAGCAATTCTTAAAATATTAGGGGTATGTGCAAAATTAAGGGAGGTTTCTTTTTATAGTTGTATATATACTTGTATTTATTAAATTTGTTAACCAGTGCAGTAAGATACATTTTTTAGTTTTAGCACTGGACTTATAATGTCACATTAGATATGACTAACAAGAAATAAAATTATAATTTAATAATAATTAATGAATTAAATACATTCAGTAAAATGAATAAATATAAAAATATACGTATAAACAGTGCACTAAACCAACTTTTTCCGGGGATGTTTTTTCCCAATTTCTCCTACCGGACGCGTCCCCAGGTGGCGGATATGGAGAGGTATTGGACATTCTGTCCTCTCCCAACCATGGCTACACCTATGGGGGAGAGGGGCAGAATGCCCATTAAAATTGACAACAAAACATGGAAAAATGAACAATAAGGATATAAAAGTTACGGTGCAGGGCTTAAATAACCCAGTACCGGCGGCAAGCGTTGATCTGCTCACGAGTCATGTGCCGTCGTTATCCAGCGATCGTGTGCATAAAACTACTACGGAGGTGGGTACCTTGGCCTCAGTAGCAAGTAATGTGCCAAGTGTGCAGAATGCATATGGCAAAAATGTAGAGGTGAAAGAGAAGGACGCACTCAGAGAAGGCTTAAAGCAACCTCAACCCTCGAATAAGGGTGAGGGGTCCGATTTCGAATCCTCAAACGAAAACAACAACACGATCATACCAAACCACAACAAGGATGAGGTAGATCGTATGGTAGTAGAGGTGAGCGATAGCATAGCCAAGTTATCAACAACCAAAAAACAGCTATCTTGGGCACAACGAAGAAAGCTGTAGAAGATGCACCAGAAAAACATATTGGGCCAATCCCAGGACACTCCGACGGTATCGGATCCTCCTTCGGTCTATGTGACGAAGAGAATCAGATCTCCTGAAGAGCTGAATACTGAGAACAAGCCCAAGAATAAAAAGAGCTCCCGCCAATAAATGGACTGGTTGAGCCTAGCCATACCTCAAAGAAGGCTCTTGTCAGAATTCGACGAGTAAGGGAGGCAAAGCAAAATTAGCTATTGAGAAGGCGAGCACGTCGGCTTAATCAACCCCGAAGGGAAGGAAACCTGTTAAGGAGCCTCCCCCGACGCGAAAGAAGAAGCTTAACGCTGAAACAGGAAAAGAGCCACCATTTTATGCCAAAATTGCCAAAAGGAAATACGAGGACGATCTATGCTATGCAGTTTATGACGCTGGTAATCCAACAGGCAAAATCCCAGCGTCTAAGGGCAAACAGCCCATAGAGAGCGTTAGTAGCAAGTTCATCAGGGGTGTGATAATCATGAGGCTGGCATCACACCAATGTGCTTGCACCCTGAAGGACTAAGTGGAATTCATCCCTCTTCCCTGGGACGGCGCTAAGCTCGGACTAGTGAAGAGAAAGGAACTTGCGATGCTCTTGAAGTCCATTGTTTACATCAAAGGATGGGGCAGCAAACTGGCGAATGAGCGCATATTAGAAATTCTTGCCAGCAAAACGCTAAACTAGCCGTGAAGAAATGGGAGGTTTTGCACAGAAAAGAGGACTCTGATGGCACTCTTCTAGTGATAGGCATCGACCAGGACTCCATGGCTAGCCTTGCAAAGAATAAAGGCATGGCTTATTTCAAAAACGGGAAGATACCCATTGGAGGGGTTTCCATGGTCAAACCCGACAAGGTAGGGAATAAGGCCACCTTTGTCAATATGATCGGGGAAGAAGTATTAGATATAACCTTTTGCTCTGAGTACCTTATAGACGAGATCGGGGCCGGATTGGGATTGGGCACATGTCAATGCCGGACTAAGGTGGACATAGACGCCAAAGTAGAAACGCTCACAAACGCCTTGGTTGAATCGTTTGATGAGAGCTGCCCCCTACGATAGCGGAGATCCCTACAGGGGAACTCGTGGGTAACGGGGGAGATTCGGGATCTGGGGAGGAATCTTCGCAAACTCTTTAACCGGGCAAGGCGTAAGAAGACCTCAGTCTACTGTGATGAATATCACAGTAAGCTGAAGGAATATAGGAAAATAACTAGAAAGGCCAAACGAGACTACTGGAAACTTTTCTGTGAACAGGTAGATAGCGTTAGTGACGTCTCGAAGATTAAAAAATTCTTATACAAAACCCATCTTCAACCGGGGTCAATGGTCGATGAGACTGGAGGATATAGAAATCATGAAACTCCTAATGGACTCCCATTTTCCGCCGACCGAAACGGGTGCCATGGAGGAACCGTTATGGGGGCAGGGAAACCAAAATGGAGGGATGGTCCTAATGACTGAAATGATCAAAAATGCGATCGGAAGTTTCGCACCATACAAGGCCGCGGGGCTGGATGGTATATTCCCGGCACTCATACAGAAGGAGGTGGAATTAGTGTCAACTCATCTGTCAGTGATATACACTGCGTGCTTAAAATTCGCATACACTCCGGTTAGATGGCAGGTTGCTAAGGTAGTATTTATATGCAAACCTGGGAAGCCGACCTATGCGTCACGAAAGGCTTATCGCCCGATTAGCCTAACGTCCTTTCTACTTAAAACCATGGAGCGGATAGTCGATGCCATGATTAAAAGTTTAATACCGGACAGAGACCTGAAATATAAGCAGCATGCTTATGTAAAGAGCAGATCAGTGGAGACCGCATTAAATGAGGTCGTACACTATATACGAGAATCCTTCGAGGACAAATTGTACACACTGGCGGTGTGCATTGACATAGAGGGAGCCTCTAATAACGTACTGATCGATACTCTTATCTGATCCTTGAGCCGGTTTCGGGTTGACCGGGTGCTTAGTGACTGGTTCACCCACGTGCTAGGGAATAGATGGATAAGTTGCAAAATATACGGTGTAACTATTAGGAGAAGGGTACTTCGCGGAACGCCACAGGGTAGGATTTTATCTCCACTGCTATGGGTAACCGCGATAAATAGTCTCCTAAGGACCTTAACCGAAGAGGGATTCGAACCAGTCTGCTATGCAGACGATGTTGTAATACTTCTAAGGGGCAAGCATCCAAACTATTTATGCAGAAGGGCCGAGGCGGCCCTAAACACGGCCTTCGGCTGGGCTCGGCCTAGGGGCCTAAACGTTAACCCGGAGAAGACGGAAATATGTCTGTTCACGGGGAGAACGAAAATTCCTGTCTAAAAGGAACCACTTTTCTCAGGCAGGACGATACCAGTGACCGACAGGATTAAGTACTTAGGCGTAATCCTTGATCGGAAACTGAAGTGGAAACACTACATAGAGGATAGAGCCAACAAGCGAGCTGGTGTTGGTGCTATGTAGGAGGGCCATAGGCCCGAAATGGGGCCTTAGTCCGAATATGATGCACTGGCTTTACAGGAGCGTAATAAGACCGATCTTAACCTATGCCTCTGTAATCTGGTGGACTTCCTTGGACAAAAGGTGCAACATAAGACCACTTCAGGGGGTCCAGCGTATGTGTTGCTTGGGTATAAGTGGGGCAATGTGCACCACGTCAACCAAGGCTCTGGAGACACTGCTGGATATCGCGGCCGAACGCCTCTTATCTCTTCGCGAGCTATATATAGGTGATTTCAGAGCAGGTCATACGGATACACACACTCATCTGACATGCCCGACCGCATACCGGAGACGGAAACTGCGAGATTATGATCCCTGGTATGGGAGAATGGTCGAGCGGAACTCTGGAGCAGATGCCCGTGGGGATCTGTTGCTACACAGACGGATCTAAGTTGAGGAATAAAACGGGTATGGGGGTCTATATTGAGAACCCGGAGACCGAGATATCCTACCGTTTTCCTGATCACAACACCAGCTTCCAAGTGGAAGTCCGTGCTATTACGGAGTGTGTGGGATGGAAATGGCCAATACACTTGCCATCGGGGGAAGAGAACTCGAGGCAGTTAACTTGGGGAACGCAAAACCGTTTGAGGCAACGAAAGCGGAATTAAAGGCGTGGACAAGAGAAACACAAACGGCCTGTTGGAACAATCGGACGGTGGCCAGGACCACTAAGATTTTGTGGAGTAACCCAAACGGGAAGAGGACTAGAGACCTCCCTAATGGGAGTAAGTCCGAGGTCAAAATGATACAGGCACAACTGTACCGGATTGGACAGGCAGATTGTGACGAGTGTAGAGCGTGTGGCGAGGGGAGCGAGACGCTGGAGCCACTGTCAGGCATTTGCAGAATTAAGATCCAGGCACCTCGGGAGCGATGTTATATCGGACCTAGAATCCCAGAGGAATGTCGAGTGGAAAACCTTGAGGAGTTACGTCCCGGAAACCAAGTTTTTGAATGCCAGACGTTAGCAATGAATCTCCATGTTCTTGAGGAGCGCACAACAGGCCCAGCAGAGGCCTAGGTGTATATCGTAGCGATATAAATCTTTCGGACAACACTAGTGCACAAGATTTTTGCACAAACTTATAATTAAACATTTGATGTCAAAAAAGCATTATTTAATGCAAAAAAAAAAAAACAAATAAAATTTGGTCCAAAATTTTGATCTAAATTTCAATTTTCTTTTAACCTACTGAATGGATTTCCAAGTTCGACCCTATGATATAGTTTTTGAATTGTCCTTGTTTAGTTAATTATAATTTAAACTTTTAAAGAAATTTTAGAACTTTACAGACATTTACAAAAAATTTAAATTTCGATATCCTAACGGGTTTGTTAAAATACCCTTACCGATATGATTATATAAAAAAAATTAAACAAAATATAAAAGTTTTTTGATATAATTCTCTACAATATTGAGAAACAACACATTTTTTCCCAGGATTAGGGATTAACAAAAAGGAAGTCAACTGGTAAAGACGACTTGAAGGAACTTTTTTAATTTTATATTTGCATTCAGGAGACCAAAATCTTTTAAATAAGTTGTAGTAGAAGTTGGTGCAAAAAACTTGTCGAGGACTGCTATTAAAATTAACAATTATTATTTTTTATTCATTAATTACATTTTATAAATAATTTTTAAATTTGGAACATCATAATTTTGTTAATTAAAAAATTAATGTCTTTAAATATGCGGTCCAACAAAATAACTGTTTTTACTAATGGGTGCTCTATATGCCGTTTTTGACTCGATGGGTTTTTAGCTTGGCTTTTAAAAGAAGAAACTTATAAATAACTACCCAGCAAAAGTAAATGAAAGTGATTCTTGAGGAATCAATTTTTCATTGATTCTAAAGTATCATTTAGTTCTAATTTTCATATTCTAAAGCAGCTATATTCCACAACTTCCAAAAATGTGATTTTTAATGAAATTTAGCTCATTTTAAATCTTTGACGGGTAACTTATTATAAAAATAATGAAAGTGAAACGTTAACAATAGATGTTTTCATATAAATTTGATATTCATAACTATGGTTAAGTACTAAACTTTGGTTAATTTGAAACAAGATATCAGATTTAAGTGGTTTGTATCAATTTTTAACTTTGTATTTCTAAAAAAGTAATTTAAAAAATTAAGCTCGATTACTGAATGTGAATAAATGAAAGCTTTTTAAACTGCCGAAATACACTTATTGTACTTTGCACCTTTATTTGTCTTTAAATATATTCAGTTGAACCCCGATGGTCATAAGTTGCCAACTATTGTCTATACAAGTTAATAATCTCGATTTGGACAACAGATGTCATAACTATAACATATGGTTTGTATCAATAATAATAAATATGGTATTTTGGAGGGTCATTTGTCATTATAATTCAGTATTCTGTAGACGCCAATTTATAAACACGCATTTTTTTAATCACTACAATAATGTCGAATTTTGTGCCTAAAAGTGATGTTTTGTGGGGAAGTCTGATAACCTTCTTTCATTTAAAGAAAACGGTTGCTGAAAGTTATCGATTGTTGGTAGAAGCATAAGGTCTACATCCATCAACTCAAAAAACTTGTGAACGATGGTTTGCACGATTCAAAAGTGGTGATTTCGACACAGAAGGCAAGGAGAGGCCTGGTCAGCCGAAAAAGTTTGAAGATGAGGAAATAAATAAAACGCAAGAAAATCGTTGGAAGTCGCACTACAAGCCATTTCCCTATGTTTAAAAGCATTGAGATTCATTCAAAAGCAAGGAAATTGGGTCTCATATGAATTCAAGCCGAGAAACGTTGAAAGGCGATTTTGCATGTCGGAAATGATGCTTGAACGCTACAAAAGAAGTCATTTTTGCATCGTATTGTTGCTGGTGATGAAAAATGGATACATTAGCGGAAAAAGTCATATGTAAAGCCCGACCAACCAGTCAAATCAACGCCGAAGGCGAATATCCCTGGCGCCAAGGTAATTCTCTGTATTTGGTGGGATCAGAAAGGTGTTTTGTATTGTGAGCTGTTAAAATCAGGTCAGACGATGACAGGGGACCTGAACCGAACACAATTGATTCGTTTGAAGAGAGCAATCAACGAAAACCGACCAGAATATTCGACCAGACACGAGGCCAATGACGTCCATCATGACAACGCTCGGCCACATGTTGCAAGACCGGTCAAAAACTATTTGGCAAACAGTGGATGGGAAGTTTTGGCTCACCCGCTTTATAGCTCAGACCTTGCCCCTTCTGACTACCATTGGTTTTGATCGACGCAGAACATCCTTACTGGAATACACTTGACTTTAGAACAGGGTATCAGAAATTGGCTTAATTCATTCTTTACCTCAAAGATGGGAAAAAGTAGTGGCTAACGATGGACAATACTTTGAATAATGTATCAATTTATTTTCTTATTATAATAAATGCATTATATTAAGAAAATAAATTGATGAGAAAATGATTGAAATTCTTTGTATCGCTAACTTTAAAGGGCACACCAAAATCATAGGGAATGTAAAGGGTGTTTTTTTAGAGGTATAGCACTTTTATTTAAAATAAAATAAATACTTTCGAAATGATTTATTTTAAATTTTTATTTGATAGCTTATTATTGTGTCCAAAATATAATTTGGACATATGTGTACCGCAACCAAACTTTTTAAAACGCATTCGCAAGGACCTTTTTTCAATTTTTAATTCGCCTAAAAGTGACAGCCAAAAATTTATTTTTTCAATCTTGATACAATAAAATTTTCCTAATAATTTGCAAGATAATCTTAAACAAAAACAAGTAAGAGCGGCTAAATTCGGCTATGCCGAATCTTATATACCCTTCACCATGGTTGGGAAAAAACTGAAGTTTATATATGGACATATATGAAATGGACAGATTTATATACGGACGCCTTTAAGAGGAAATTAACCATTTAGTTTGGAGATAAAACTTGGACTCGGGAAGATTTATGGTTCCAGAAAATATGTATTTTAAAAAAATGTATGTTTTGGGCATAACTTTTTTGTATCTGAACCGATATTTCCGAGTTTTTCAGCAAATATGTTATACTAAAGATTTTCGATCTTTTGCTATATAAGACGTATCCATAGGTCATAATACAGCTCTAGAATAGTGTTTGTTGTTTGTGTATAAAAGGTTAAGAGGTGAAAGAAAAGAATTTCAACAAATCGTTAAAAGAAATCACTAGAACTGCATGTGTTTTATTTCTACAAAATAGTTTGATTTAGCTGGCAAATTTGCATTTAGGATTTTATTTCGCTTTTTTATTAGAAATATTTGTAATTTCTTTAGCTTAATTTTAAAAATTTGAAGGAAAATAGTTTATAATTTTTTTTATAAATTATTATAATTTATGACCTAAAATAGTTGCACTCAAAGGTAAATTATGTATAAAATTTTCTTAATATGTGAGAAATAAAATGGTTTAAAAATCTTTTTATAAATTCTTTTAAATCGGTGCAAAAAATAGAAATAAAACCGTTTGTATTTTGTTTGTATCAGAGGGTTTTTATACAAATTTTGATGTTATTAGCCTATTTATGGATTATTTAATTATTAATATAAAATTTTATTTAAATTAATTATTAAATGCTAAAAAAAAAAACAAAAAATAAACAAAAAAAAATCTTAAGAAAATAAAAAAAAAAGTGAATTGACCGGGATTCGAACCCGCGACCCTTCCACCTGTGGTCAAGGGTATAAAAACGTTTGTATTTTGTTTGCATCAGAGGGTTTTTATAAAAATTTTGATGTTTTTAGCCTATTTATGGATTATTTAATTATTAATATAAAATTTTATATAAATTAATTATTAAATGTTAAAAAAAACCAAAAATAAGCAAAAAAAAAAAGTCTTAAGAAAATAATAAAAAAAAAAATGTAAAAAAAAAGTGAATTGACCTCACCGAGATTTGAACCTCGAACCCCACGGCCTTAGAGAAAAAAAAAAGTATTTGTGACACAGCGTCTAGACAACTGAGCTATTGAAGCTCACACAAAATCATCGTCAATAGAGAGAAAAGAATTTTAACACATGGATGTGTTGTTATGCTCAAAATTCTACATACATATTAAACAAAAGGGTGTGAAGATAAATACGTAGGTTAAATACGTTTCACAACTATTGTGAATGATATAAATAAAAAACAAATAGTAGTGTCGCCAACTTTTTTTTGCCTAGAAAATGCCAAATTTGACAAGAAAAGCGCTGAAACATATGGAAAAATAAAAATTTGAGATTTTACATGACATATTATTTTGGACTAAAATTTTTGGACATTTAAGAAAAAATAAATGGGGATACCGCTTGTCTGTGGAGAGATATGAGGTAGTGGATTCCAACGATGTATTCATCTCCTCCAGAATCGCTCTAGGTTTCGAGTTTTGCATTTGACAAGAAAATTAATTTTTGAAATTTCTCATAACATTATTTAAAATTAAAATTTTTGGACATTTAAGAAAAAATAAATGGGGTACCGCTTGTTTGTGGAGAGCTATGTGGGAGTAGATTCCAACGATGTATTCATCTCCTCCAGAATCACTCTAGGTTTCGAGTTTTGCATTTGACAAGAAAATTAATTTTTGAAATTTCTCATAACATTATTTAAAATTAAAATTTTTGGACATTTAAGAAAAAAATAAATGGGGGTACCGCTTGTTTGTGGAGAGCTATGAGGTAGTTGATTCCAACGATGTATTCATCTCCTTCAGAATCACTCTAGGTTTCGAGTTTTGCATTTTAAAGAAAATTTATTTTTGAAATTCCACATAACATTATTTAAAATTAAAATTTTTGGTCATTTAAGAAAAAAATAAATGGGAGTACCGCTTGTTTGTGGAGAGCTATGAGGTAGTAGATTCCAACGATGTATTCATCTCCTCCAGAATCACTCTAGGTTTAGAGTTTTGCATTTGACAAGAAAATTTATTTTTGAAATTTCTCATAACATTATTTAAAATTAAAATTTTTGGACATTTAAGAAAAAAATAAATGGGGGTACCGCTTGTTTGTGGAGAGCTATGAGGTAGTAGATTCCAACGATGTATTCATCTCCTCCAGAATCACTCTAGGTTTAGAGTTTTGCATTTGACAAGAAAATTTATTTTTGAAATTTCTCATAACATTATTTAAAATTAAAATTTTTGGACATTTAAGAAAAAAATAAATGGGGGTACCGCTTGTTTGTGGAGAGCTATGAGGAAGTAGATTCCGACGATGTATTCCAACGATGAATGAATCAACTACCTCATAGCTCTCCACAAACAAGCGGTACCCCCATTTATTTTTTTCTTAAATGTCCAAAAATTTTAATTTTAAATAATGTTATGTGGAATTTCAAAAATAAATTTTCTTTAAAATGCAAAACTCGAATCCTAGAGTGATTCTGGAGGAGATGAATACATCATTGGAATCAACTACCTCATAGCTCTCCACAAACAAGCGGTACCCCCATTTATTTTTTTCTTAAATGTCCAAAAATTTTAATTTTAAATAATGTTGTGAGAAATTTCAAAAATAAATTTTCTTGTCAAATGCAAAACTCTAAACCTAGAGTGATTCTGGAGGAGATGAATACATCGTTGGAAGCTACTACCTCATAGCTCTCCACAAATAAGCGGTAACCCCATTTATTTTTTTCTTAAATGTCCAACAATTTTAATTTTAAAAAATAATGTTATGAGAAATTTCAAAAATAAATTTTCTTTAAAATGCAAAACTCGAATCCTAGAGTGATTCTGGAGGAGATGAATACATCGTTGGAATCAACTACCTCATAGCTCTCCACAAACAAGCGGTACCCCCATTTATTTTTTTCTTAAATGTCCAAAAATTTTAATTTTAAATAATGTTATGTGGAATTTCAAAAATAAATTTTCTTTAAAATGCAAAACTCGAAACCTAGAGTGATTCTGAAGAAGATGAATACATCGTTGGAATCTACTACCTCATAGCTCTCCACAAACAAGCGGTATCCCCATTTATTTTTTCTTAAATGTCCAAAAATTTTAATCCAAAATAATATGTCATGTAAAATCTCAAATTTATATTTTTCCATATGTTTCAGCGCTTTTCTTGTCAAATTTGGCATTTTCTAGGCAAAAAAAAGTTGGCGACACTACTATTTGTTTTTTATTTATATCATTCACAATAGTTGTGAAACGTATTTAACCTACGTATTTATCTTCACACTCTTATTAAACAAAGGGATTTTACTGGAAAAATTAGAGGTAGTCCTGGTTTTTTGCTAATATCTCAGCCATTTATTAACCGATCTGTCTGATTTTTAATAGCAAACAGAAATGGATCACATGTAACAGAAATAAAAAAGAATCAAGTCCTCATCATGTCTGGGTTCTTCGGAAAACCCATTTCAACACACAGACGGACAGACGGACAGACGGACATCGTTAAATCAACTTCGCTCTTCATATGGACCCAGAATATATATACTTTATAGGGTCTAAGATCAATATTGTAGAAATTACAAACGGAATGACAAACTTATATATACCCTTCCACCTATGGTGAAGGGTATAAAAAATTACCTTCGTAAAAAATTAATTCCATTGGACATTTTATTCGTATTGCAAATGTAGGGCAGAGAAAAAATTACGCCATTTACAGTCTAAAAAACATAAAAATTTTCATCACATTCAATTGGAATAAGATTTTGTGTTTAATTTCGTAAGTTTGTGTTTTATTTTAAATAAAATTTCTATACCTCTAAAAAAACACCCTTTATATACCTGTAAATTAAGTCACATACAAGTACTGTACCCAAACTAAACAATAAATTTTAGAAATACAAAAATACAGACATTAAATTTGACACAATTACAAACGTATGAAAAAGTATATATATATATAAGTATAAATATGTATAAGTAAGAAAACGTTAGCTTAAATATCTACCTTGTTTAACAAAAGATTTTTTATTTTTTTCTTTGAATTGATTTGATAGCTTTATCAATGTTAATAGTAAGTTAGTTAGTTCTATTCATTCTTGCCATTTTATTTGATAGTAGTTGAATACATTGTAAAATAAGTTAGCGAAAATAATTATGTGATTTTTTGTCATGCCAGTGGGTGATATTATTATGTACTACAGTAAAACAGGTTTATAACGACTCCAGTTTTACAGTTTTTTGCGGTTCCAATGATTTTACTTATTTTTATACAAATTGATAAATACTTTTGTACGTTTATTACGAACTTTTTTTATAACGAAAAAGTTTTTTGTTTCTTTAACCAAATTTTATATAAATTACAAACGTTTATAGCGACCGCACTAGAATTAAAAAAAAATCACAGGCCAACTCTTTTTAGCTAGTAAAATGTAAACATTTACAATATTAACATTAAGGCGTCTCGATAAATACTTTTCTTGTGAATTGTTTGAAGTATTGTTACTGAACAGAATACGAGAAAAATATAGAAACAATTTTTGGGGGGACTTTAGTTTTCTACTAGCAAAAATAAATTTTAAACCTTTTTCGCAAATTGATATCAAAAATTGCGTAACAACGTTCCACCATAGCGTTTTTAATTTCCAAATTTTGAACTTTTGAAAAGAAGGAACTTAAAGAAAATGTGTTCCATGCATTTTTTGTTATAAAATAAGTTTAGTGGACCAAAATTAATCAGACATATTTTTTGCAACGGCAAATTTTGGTACCAATTTTATGTAAAAATGTTAATGACAATATACATCAACATGACCGGCTTTAAACGATGATAGGGAAATAAAGACACGCTCCAATTTTTTGTTTACTTATTTTTTAATATTCAGTTCGTTTGAGCAGTATTTCTTTAATTTGTTTATCGGGACACCCCAATAAAGTACTAAAGGAGTTCACTAAGTGTAAAATTGTAGTATCGTCCTATAACAACGATTTTCTGTTTTTCCGGTTTTTGGCTATATTTCCGGTTTTTAGGAAACCGGTTTTTCCCCCCGGTGAACCGGGTTTTTATATCTGTACTTAGAATACGCAAAATTGACATTGATAATGATGATGAAAAAGAAAAAAATTCAAATGAAGCATCTTTATCTCAGATTAGCTTAAAAGGTTATTTTACAAAAAAAGTACAACCTCATCTCTTCCAGAGGTTCTATCTCGTTCGGTTGCTGAGGACGGGCTTTCCGTTTGTGCGGTACAAAAATCGAAGGTAATAAAGTCTTATCTAAAGACAATAAATAAGGAAATGTCATGCCGGGCTACAATATGGAAACATATTTATTCATTTTCTGAAGAAAAAAAAGCCGAATACATTAACATTTTTGAAACAATAAAGGAGACTAAAGGAAAGTTCTCCATTACTGTCGATGAGTGGGTTGATATCTCCAGCCTGAAATATATAAACGTAAGTGTCCGTTGCTTTAACCCTAGTACCTCCCAATTGGAAATATTCAATTTGGGACTAAAACAACTCACTGTTAAGGGAACTGCAGAAAAAATAAAGCAGTATGTTAAAGATAAGCTTTTGGAGTTTGAAATCGATATCAATAATGACGTAGTAGCATCCACTCACGACGGTGCTGATGTGATGAGGAAATATGGGGAATCTATATCTCCTTTAAGTCAATTATGCTACAATCATGGTATTCATTTATGCGTAGTAGATAGTTTTTACCACAAATCAAGTAACGATAAATTGGATGATAGCGAATGGAGCGATATTAATGATGAAAGTGACTATGATTCTGATGGCTCGTTTTGTCCAGTCGACAACCATACTGTTCTTACGCCATCGATTTACCCAACCATATCCAAAATTAGAAGAGCGGTTAAAATGTTTAATAAGAGTCAAGGTAAATAGCAAAAACTACAAAAGTATGTAATAGAACATGAAGGACACCAAATTCTTTTAAAATTGGATGTCAAACATCGCTGGAACTCTTTAGCAACAATGATTTCTACATTTTTAAAACTAAAATCGTATGTCAACCATACAATACTTGATTTAAATTTAGATACATTTTCCGAGTCGGAATTCAAAATTCTGGATAATGTATTGAACGTATTACAACCGCTCAATATTGCAGTTAATAAGTTTTCATGTGATACTGTGACATTATTGGAATCTGAAGCAATTTTAAAATTTGTGTTCAACACAATTGGAAAATCAAATAGCAGTTTCGCACAAACTCTACTACTTTCTCTCCGTGAGAGGATTTCCCAAAGAAGAAATATGACCTAAATACACTATTTTTATATTTACATAATGGTTGTTTTCCAAAATCTTGCGAATATATAAAATATTCGTCAAAGTTTACTACTAAAGACTTTGCTATGCAGCTCTACAAGAGACTATTTTTTATTGTAGAAAATGAAACAATTGAAAGTGAATTAGACTCTGAAGATTTAGAAATGTTATCAAATTTCGAAAGTTTAGAGGAACAACTAAACTTGACGTTAAAATCTATTCAAGACTTAAGTAATAAATGCAAACGTGTTAATCTCAATAACCTTAAAGATGACTTCGAATATTTGGAAAAATTCAACAAGAGAACGGAAAAATTTAATATTCTATATCATGCTCTTCTTACAATTAATCCGACATCAACTGTCAGTGAAAGAGTCTTCTCGGTATCATCTTTAATAAAAACTAAATTGAAAAACAGAATGTATCCTAAACAT
This sequence comes from Eustalomyia histrio, assembly GCA_949748255.1. Taxonomy (NCBI): domain Eukaryota; kingdom Metazoa; phylum Arthropoda; class Insecta; order Diptera; family Anthomyiidae; genus Eustalomyia; species Eustalomyia histrio. The sequence continues at coordinate 103,648,735 of OX456525.1, read as the reverse complement.
TTGGATTGTGTTTTGTTTTTGAAATATTACTTTAAAAAAACTTCATAAAATTCACATTTGGTCTTTACAAATTTCTTTTAGTCAATATTTTTGTTTTTCTTACCACAAAGTACAAATTTTGTGTAACAAATGCTATTTTTTAAGTTATTTTTTAAATTAAAATGAATTCTTTATTAAGTTTAATTTATTTTGTTATTTAATGTACAAATTTTGTGCTATTTTTTAAGTTATTTTTGTTGTTTTTTAAATTAAAATGAATTGTTTTTTACATTTAATTTATTTGGTTATTTAATGGGCGGTTAACCGATTAACCGGTTTTTTCGAGTTCGGTTAACCGAAAAACCGGTTTTCAAAAAAGTCGGGTTTTTGGCAACACTAACACCAAGCCTCTAAATTTAAAGAATATCAGACCAAATTTGTAACTCGCCCACATACGAACTCACCTCCATATAGAAGTACATAAACTTTAATCAAAACCACAGGTTGCAAATATATTTGGATTATATTCGATACATAAGTTTCAATTCAATTTGGTTAGAATCGGTCCATATTCAGACCTACCTTCCATTGGAAAGTCCTTCCTTCAGGGTTGTTATAACCGTGTTTTACTGTACTTATATATTATTTGCCCTTATGTAGTTTTGACATACTATTATTTTTTCTGTGATTGCTTTTTCATCAATTCTTTACTATGTAGGAAATGGAGCATAAAGGAATTATAAAATATGGGTTATTGTGTCAAGTTGACATGTTTTAGTGGATTTGTTTAAAAATCAATGATAACTTAGGTGGTGTTTCCAGATGACGTTTTACTGCAGACGAACACATATACAATAACAAAATATGTGCAATACAGAAACAAAATAAATGTAGTCACTCATTTGTCTCGCGTGAAACGTCTTAGGGAAACACAATGTTAGTTTTCCAAACCGGTTAACCAAAAATATGTTTCCTAAAAATCTAATGGGTCGATTATCATTAGCAACTAGTGTTTTCAATTCGGTTAATCGATTAACCGATTCCTCGATTAATCGCCTTTATTTCGGTTATTGTTGAAACAAATAATTTAAAAATCAAATAATTATTCGACCAGAATAATCGATTAAAATACGTCGATAAACAAATTATATTTTTAATATGAATTTTTCTGTTATTCTTCTTAAAACTTCCTAATTTTCTTAGCTTTGGCAAGAAAATTGTAGGAAAATACAGTCAAATGTTATAAAGGCTTTAGGAAATATGATAGACAATTTTAAGTTTTGTTTTAATTCCTTTAAAAAATAAATTTTAAAAAATATAAAATTATATTTTAAAGTCCAACTCCGTATACATGTATTTCGAGCTGATAAATGATCTCATCAGAAAGCGAAGTTTTAGAAAAGTTAGAGCTCCTAAGCAGAGCTTTAAAAAAAACCTATTAAAATATATATTTTTCTCCTTAGCAATGAAACATGTGACTAGGTACATTCTTAACAAGCACTATGACGTTACTTATCTCTTTATAAAAGGAATAACGTTACTGACTGACCCAGCCCAAACCGCTGAAACTAGGAACCTGAAATTTGGTATGTAGGTTCTCCCTTCCGACATAGACATCCGCTAAGACAGTGTTTTTGGAAATTCCTTCGGTGACGGGCAAAAAGGGGGAAAATTTCCCTTTCACGGCCTACCCGTGAAGTTGAAATTCGGTATGTATGCTCCTTATACAGTGTAAGCTACAGCTAAGATGGGATTTTTGGAAAATCCAACGCGAAAGTACAAAAAAAGAGAAAGTTCTCCGCCTTGACTTCCTTCCAAAACCTCTGGAGCTGGGAAATGTAAATGTTCAAATGTCCAAATTTTATTGTGTCATGGTTTCATGGATTGATGGTTTGATGATGTAAATATACAAATGTGCAAATATGTAAATGGGAAAATGTATAAATATGTAAATGTGTATATATTTAAATTTGTATTTTTTTATTCAACTTTACAAAAATTTAGAGATTCCTTCACATTTTCTCTCATAACTTTTTAACCGCTGTACCGATTTTGCTCATTTTCAATACCAAACTGCTCGGCAAACATAAGTACTCCCGCTTCTGTCTTCGCGTCGTGATCGCCATTTCAACAGACAGACGGACATCGCTAAATTGAGTTAAAATTGCATAAGGATCACGAATCTATATACTTACTTCATGGGGTCTTAGACCTATATTTCGACATGTTACAAATGGAATGACAAACTGATATATACCCTCACCATATATGGTGAAGGTAAAGCCCGTATGATACTTGCTAAATTTCGTATTGATTTTGCATGAACGAAAAATTTATAAATATTTTTATGGGAAAATAATGTGTGTGAAAAGGTCAACTATATACAATATCAATCAATATCTATCACATGAATGTCGATAAGGCAGCGCCACCATTTTATTTACATTGCTGTTAATATCAATTCAATAGAAAATAATTCTAAACTAGAACTAGTATGAAATAGAACTAGTATAAAGAACTTGTAATTAACACTTAACTTTTTTCGAAAGGAAGCTTGGAAATGATACGATAGTGATAAGAGGACAGGAAGCAAACAAAACACGATATCGATCAATCGTATCGTTTGAACGGTCATCATTTTCAAAATTACAGAATTGATGCCCTAGTTTATTTTCCACATTTAACCGTTCTTTATTTTTGGCTTAAAATTCCATTTAAACTAAACTCGAACCTAAAATTTGAGAAATGTCAAATTCGAATCTAAAATTTGAGGAACGTCAACGATAAATTTTACGTTTACAAGATGTTTTTCTAATAGCAAATCTCACACAAAATATTTATCCCGTAAATTAAATTGTGAAACTTTGATATATTCTCATACCTTAAAATTTGTATAAAAAGTAATAAATGTGTTCTAATATTTTACAATAAGAAAAATCCCGAGTTCCAACAAATTTTTTTCTATAAAAACTCTGAGAATCGTCGAAATCTAGTTCCTGTGTAATAGTATACAGTCAATCCGATTTAATTGCCACAACATCAGTTTTGTTAAGTTTGTTCTTTGTTTTTAAAAATTAATAAAAAAACGATACTATAGATGAGAAATCGCTAATTTTCAATAAATGTACAAGAAGATGGAAAAAATTGTGAAGATCAGCGCATTTTTATCAAAGTAACATTTAATTATGACCACAAAACTTGAAAAATTCTTAATGAAAATTTAAAAACATCCATATCGACAATAGTTCCAACCAAATTAACATAAAAAATGTTAAAAGTGCTAAATTGTTTCTTTTTTTCGACAAACAGATGACATAAACACGCAGAAGAAGCTGCCACAGAACTAGCACAAACGAACCTGATACAAGACTAACGAAAAAATAGTCACAGAACTGATGCCACTAACACTTATGGATGATGTAGTATATAAAAATAGATTTTTTCCTCCATAAAAAGTAAGAATTTGAAGAAATCAAGTAAAGGCAAAATAAAAAGAATGTTTTTGAGGTTAAACAAAATTTTTGTGGTGCAATAAAATTTCGAGGTGAGAAAAATGTTTGTGGTGAAAATAACATTTTTGAGGAAAAAAATTTCAGGTGAAAATCACGCCAAAAAAGTCACAAGATTTTTTGTGAAGAATTTCTTGAGTGTTGTTTCTCTTAAGAAAAATATACGAAATTTTTCATATTAAAATTCAAACAAAGTTAGTTTTATTAATGTTTCTATTTAATTTAATGTTTCTAATTACATAATTTTAAATTATTTTTTTCTATATATTATTTTCAATAGTCGAAAAGGAATTATTTTTAAGAATTCTCAAATTTTGCATAGATGATAGTAGATATTTTCAATATAATAAATAACTTTATTCTCAACAAAAAGGATTACCTATGGGTTCTCCAGCTTCTCCAATTGTAGCAGATATAGTTATGGAGGAACTACTTGATAAATGTATTAGAAGATTATCTATTAAACCAAAGATTATAACGAAATATGTAGATGATTTATTTTGTATTATTTCAGAATGTGAAATACAAAATATTTTAAACATATTTAATTCATATCACCAGGATATTAAATTTACAATTGAAAGGGAATGTGGTCGTAAACTTCAATATTTAGACACATTAGTAATAACAAAGGAGAAAAACTTGTTAGTAGATTGGTACCAAAAACCAATTTCTTCGGGTAGAATTATTAATTATTATTCAAAACATCCGAGAAGAGTAATTATAAATACTGCCAAAAATCTTATAGATAAAGTTTTAAATATTAGTGATATAGTTTTTCATAGAAAAAATAAAATAAGAATAAGAAATATTTTAGAGGATAATAATTTTCCAAGGGAATTGATTTATGAATTGATTGGTCAGTACAATGGACAGAGGGAAGGCAGTGTGAATATAGTTACTGAACCTAAGATTTACAAATCTTTAACTTATGTACCAATAATTTCTAAACGATTAGAAAATTCTAATATTTATGATATCAATAATTATAGGATGGCTCATAGAACATATAATACATTAGATAGATTATTTAGTAAAATGAAAGATAGGATAGAGAAATTATTATTAAAGTATATATAGGTACCACAAAGAACAAATTAAAAACTAGATTAGCGGGACATAGATCTGATCAAAAATATAGGAATACAGCTTCTCAGAAAACTGCATTATCATCACATTGTGCCACTCTTAACCATACACCAGATTTTGAAAATACAACAGTTTTAAATACAGAAATAAACTACAAAAGACGCTTCATGTTAGAAATGTTACAAATTATCAACACACCAATAGAACAAAGAATTAATTTTAAAACAGATACAGACAATGTAGCTCAGAATTACAGACATTTAATTTATAAGAATAAAATAGGAAATTAAATAGGTTCATAAAAATGTAATAGAATAATTTTTGTTTCCTGTGTTTAATTTTTAATATTTTTTAAAATTGACAATTTTGTTGTTTCATTAATTTTGATTTGTTAAAAAAATTTGTTTAAAATTAAAAAACAAAATATCCCTGAAGAAGCTATCCATTGAGATAGCGAAATATTGGATAAAAAATAAATAATTTTTTAAAAAAAGACCTTAAGCTTGAATACTTATTACCTGGAATTTATATATAATCCATATTTTTTTACATATGTGCCCATATACAAAATATATGTTAACATATTTGTGCGTGTATGAACAGTTTTCACCGGATTAGAATTTTATTCTATGTTAAATGGAAAACCTATCCCGATGAGTTTCTTGCGATCATAATGAAAATCGAAGATAATAGGCAAGTATTTTTTTAAGTCGGAAGATCTCATATTAGGGGTTTTGTATGCAAACACTAATTTGAAATATTGGTGAAGTTAGTACTTATTTTAAATATTGGTAAAAAGCTATTGGGGAATATATTATGAATTCGAAAAAAGACCAGACACCTCCGCGATTAAATTAAATATGCATTAATACATAGATACGATTTTTAACACAAACCATGAAAAACGTCAATAATGTGTCAATCAAAATACATTTTTTTTGACTAACATATTTTTTACACCACCTTTTAGACCATAAATATCAGATTGGGCAGGGTGTTTTAAACAAAATAATATTGTCATGTGTAACGCGCAAAATGCCAAATTTACTCTGCTTCTTTGTTGAAATTTAGTTTTTTCTAGGGGTTCAATTTTTATACAATTCAAATCGTAGTTGCGGATATAAAAACTTTTCAGCAGAATCATATAAGTTTTTGTTATCATTTTCTTTTTTGTAGTTTCTAATTATGGATGAAGAGGTGAAATTGTGCTCCTTAGTTTTCATGCTCTTTTTTGCTGGGTATTTTTAAAATTATTAACAGTCTTGTTGTTTGTAATATTAACATTATTTTGGATTTCGTTAAATATACCGTCAATCTATGAATGACCTTAACCTAAAACCACAATAAAAATGTATTTGTTTTTTTTTTCATCGGCTAGTCTACTTATGTGTATTACTTTAAAATTATTGAGAAGTCGACAATGTGATTCTAAATATATTTGTGTATACAAATGCTATAATAGAATTTCAGTATGTATATACACGAGTAAAAAAGTTTATATAGTTTTATATATTATCATATCTAAATAAATCTGTCGGTACGCAATACCACAAGATCTTTTTCACCACAAACAAATTTTTTCACCTCCATAATTTCAATTCTAAAGTTTTTTACATTATTTGTATCAAAAACAGTGAGCACATTTTTTTAGGACGTTGGTGGAGATTCGACACAATCGAATTTAAAAACAAATAAAAAAATATTAATTAACTTAAACAATAATAAAAATAAATATTAACCAAATTTGTCGAATGTTAAGTGTTCAAAACATTTGCAACTCTAAACGAAATTAAATAAAATTTTTTTTACTTCATAGCATCTCTTAGGAATTGAGGCTTTGACATTTTCAATATAATCGTTAAAAATTCATTCTACTGCTTCTTCCATCCGACGAAAACTACACCACCATTTCAGAATACTTTTTGCCAATATTGCATTTTGAAATCATCCGCATGTTCTTAATCGGGTTGAGATTGGGCGATTGAGGCGGCAACGATATGACATTAATATAGTTTGCCCATGATAGTGGCGTTTCTCATTCAGCATAGGGAAGCATAACTGAGCTAAGTTATAAGTTATGTGGTGAATTGGACCAATTGCATCATTCGAAAAATACCCCCACAATATAACATGTCCGCCTTCGTGCTTTACTGTAGCGGTGGTGGGATTAAACTTTTCGCCTTGAGGTCCTCGAACATTAGTTCTTCCATTTGCTCCCTGGTGATTAAATTAAATTAATTAAATTATGAATAATCTAACCACGCAGAGCTTTTCGATTTTTTTTTGTACATTTATAACTTCTGAGATCATGTTCTCGGGCTCTTCTTTTAATAGTGGGTAGATTGACATCAATCAAAACTTCTGTTAGAATTGCAAATTATGTTTTGATATTCTCTTACAGTTATTACAATCGTTGATTTTGGAAGTGAATATTTTCAATATCATTTTAAATTTCCACACTAGTAATATTGGGAGGAATATAAGTTTAAAAAGGTGCATTTATTTTGTTAAATTAGATATTTTATTAAAGTACAAATTGGATAAATTTCATTATAATAAAAAAGGTTCAAGTTGCGTGTTACAGTCTTTTTGTTAAAAAAAATAGATTGTTGGACATGTTCTGGATTTCACTTTTAAGTGGAAGTAAAAATTTCATAATTTCTTTTCTCAACTTCTTTAACTAGTTTCGTTTAAAATTTAAGTAAATTATAATTTTATGTTACAGTGGTCATTCGCAACTAATTCCAAAACATGTCCGTAGGTGTTACAAGCTTAAGTGCACGTTTTTTAGTAACACATCAACAAAAATTATGGTGTTTTCTTTTCTGACAAAAACCGTAACATTTTATTTGCCTTTTATCAGAAAACTCCACTTTTGCGTTCTTTTCTAAAAAAACGTCAATTTGAAAGGGTAACGTGTTCTGTTCTAAAAATTCCCCCTCCCCAGCCCATAGAATGCGAAAAATGTTTCCTTTTATGCACTTTAATTTTTAAGAGGGTGGCAATTTGCGAAATTTGCAGAGTGATTATGTATTTTTAACGCGTCTATTGTCCAGCAAAATATGAGCTAAGGAAGAAGTAGTAAAAACACTAATAGCCTGTTCCTCTATTTCGAAAGAACACGTTCGTTCGCTTTCTAGTCGAAAGAAAACTGATTTGGGTTCCACTAACTCTATTTCTATGCGAACGATGACTCGAACAACAAGTCGAACGAAAACGTAACTGTTTTCATACAAAATTTGGTTTCTCTATTTCGAACAGCTCGAACGCAAATGTCAAAATCAGTCACTTGCTGTTTTTTTGTCGAGTAAATATATGTTTGATATTTTTAAAAGCAAAATGAAGTAAAAAAAGCAATGGATAACAAAAAGTATGTACAAAATAATACAAATATTAATAAATTATTGAGAATTTTAATTTTAGTTAAAAAAATCAACAATGGACCATCCGAAGACCTGATTTTGCCAGAAGGACTCTAGTGTTCGGAGCAAACAAATTTTCCGCAGAGGGGGAAAATTTTACCAGAAAACTAAACTCCGTTTCACCCCCTATTACGCTGTTGCTGAGTGGTAAAAGGTATGTGTGTGTTGTTTGCGGCTTACGTTTGCCCAAGAAGCTCATATTTACATTTTTTATTTTACAAGGACTTTAGCAGTGACCGCACCGAACAGACAACATGCAACAGAAAAGCTCTCCAAACAACAATTTCACCCACAACCAATCGATAACAAAAATTTTCACAAATAAACACATTTTTCAAATAAAAATTGATTTGTTTATTGTTATATTTTTTACTTCATTTGTCATATACAGCTGATCACTGTTTAACAGGGTTGTTTTTGTCTTTAAGCAGTTTAGTAGTATTTTTGCTACTTTTAAAGAAAATTGTAACAAATGCTCAAAATATAATATCTGGCATCTCTGTGGTTTGTAAATGCGTAAGAAACAATAATTGACACACGTAAGTCAAGTCGATCGAAGGCTTTCGAAATAGAGAAACCCAAATTGATTCGAATTCGAGTGACTTGCTTTCGTTCGACTAGTTTTTCGTTCGAGATCGAGGAACAGGCTATAAATCTATTGAACTCGAAGTTGTGAAAACTTAGGTGAGTCATAAATGATTTTATCATTGGCATGTCATTGGCAGGAAGTAGTTTTTCATAGCTACTCGGTGCTTTACAAACTCGATGATCAGATAAGTTTTTTCATTAGTATACAGAAGTTGTTGTACATAAGGACTGGTCACTTTATATAAATAAGTGTTAAGATGCTTTATTTATTTATAACATACCAATAGTACTTTAAAGAAATTTCAATTTAGATCCTACTAAGTCCCTAAATATTTTGCTGGATCTAAATTAATCTGTCATTTTCTGGGTCAATTTAGATCACACTAAATCCCCAAATATATTTTGCTGCATATAAATTGATCTGCCATTTTTTGGTTTAAAAATATCAACTAGATATTACAGAAGATATTAAATAATATCAAATTGGAGTTGATTAAATATTGCGTCATGTTAAGTTATGTATAAATACTCGGGCATTTATAACATAATTTCCTACGAAATAACAGCTCTAAAGTCAATTATAATAAAATTATATCGAAATGCTTTTCTTCGAACTAATTTATAAGCAAACTGCAAATAATTAAAATTCTTGAAAACGTTTCAATGGTAATATGTATAATAATTTATAAGTTTTAAAATATATTATCAAAGGGAGAAATCAGTGGAACATTCATATGTACAGTAATACTCAGCGAATACAAACTCCCACGGACCGAAAAATGAGCTCATTGTAAGCGAGGTTCGTATTAACCAGAGCAAATTTTGTTTAACAATTTTATTCATTCACAAAATTTGTAAAATTTTAAAAATTCTGCAAATTTTGCAAATTATTCCATTGTATTTCTTAAATAACCTCTTTTGCGATCAAAATAAAAAAAGAGAAAAATAAAAACCTTTCGGGAAAATCGTATTAAAAATCTTAAATTATATGAAGCGTGTTTGTATTAAAAAATATTTCAAAACTAAAACTGTTGCTAACATGTCGGCACTTTCACATTAGCTCTTATGCTGGTGCGTTTTAAACGTGTGTTACTGTAAACATACAATCGAGTATGTATAGCTAGGCCTTTACTGATCTGTGTATGAGATAAAAATAAACCACTTAACATTGAACAGCAAAAAATTAAACGGCAAACAAACTAAATTTAGAAATAATCTGTGTGTTATGAAAAAAATAAATATTTTGTGAACACTTCATTGTCTGGCCCATTAGCTCAGTTGGTTAGAGCGTCGTGCTAATAACGCGAAGGCCGCGGGTTCGATCCCCCCATGGGCCAATTTAATTTTTTGCACTTAATTTTTATTTATATAAAATATAAACTAAATTAAGTCAACAAAATGATGCAACAATCTACATATATTTTATTTGCTATAAATTATATTAGCCCAAAAGTTCACAAACTCACCCACTGAACTCTTGGGGATGGCAAAGTATGTGTGTATATTTCCTTAAAAGGAATGAGTTGATTTTCTAAGGTCTACATACATTTGATATTAGTATACTATGACACAGCATAGATAATATGACAACCCAATTAATCCTCAATTAAGTTGTAGACACAGGTGGTCATTTAATTAGTTTACTTGGAAAGTAAACTTAATATTAAAGTTGTACATAGAGATGCCAGAGAATCACAATACAGGGTGTTTTTTTATGTTCCAGGTCGATGTTTTTTTTAATACATCTTAAATTGTACAATATTTTTTTAATAATATTTTATTGCATGCAAGTTTGGTTTATAACAATTATAGATGAAATATAATATCGTTTAAATGATCGCCTCTGACCGCTGCGCAAATGGGTGCTCCTTTAACCATATTTTGCATAAAATTTTGTCATATTACGGGTTTATTGCTCCAATTTCTACAATAATGCTGTTCTTTAGCATCTTGTATTGCATATTGTATTGGTTTGTTGCTGTAGGCATTTCCCTTCAATTACACCTAGAGAAAGTAGTCAGAAGCTGTCAAATCAGAAGATCCAGGGGGTGAATCGAAATCTCCTCTTTTTGACATAAAGCGACCGGGAAAATGTTCTCGTAAAATACGAGGATGTAAAGGCCGTTGGTGTGGAAATTGAGGATTTTCAGTTCCTCTGTAGCGGCTATTCTGTTTATTAACAAAGCCAGCCAAGACAAACTATGCCTCGTCGATCATAATGATTTTTCGACAAAACTGGTGGGTTTCATATTTTTTATGTTTTAATAACTTCAACACGTTGTTGGTGCATTAGATGCTCCATAATAATATATTACAAATACAAAAAACATCGACCTAGAACATAAGAACACCCTGTATAAGGAGACTCGTAATATAAGGAGATATGACAGTATTATTACTCAAACATTAGAGAAGCAACAATGGAAAACAAAACATCAAACAGGCGACAGTAAGATAATAAAATATGTAAAGTACGAGCTTTCGCTTTCTCATTTTCCTACAAAAAATACTTTTTCCAAATATCAAAAATTTTTGTAGCAATGTTTTCAGCCGGAAATACATTTTTATTGTGTGTAACAATAAAAAAGTAAATTTTTGGAAGCATTTTGAAAACGCAAAAAAGTTCTTGTAAGTGGTAGTTAAACTTGAACTAATAATGAGCGTTTTTTTTAAATTACGGATTTATTGTGCAAAAATGGTTACAAGTATATTATTCAAAGTATTGTCGATTGCTGGCCAAAACTTTTTCGCAACTTTTTGGCAATTTTCGCATACCAGCTCGGAAGAACGACACGATTGATCAGATAGAACATGCTTGCCGTAAAGTTGCACTAAGATTCGATTACCTTCGGCAGCACTTATCTTCATATTAAAGTAACGAAAAAGAACTTCCTGCAAAAACACTGAAGCTGAAATGAAACAAGGTGCCAAAGACGCTTATTCTGAATAGGTTTTAGCGGAAGGACATGGATTCATATACTATTGGCGGCCTCTTGCGTGAAACGCTCATTATTATGAACACCCAACAAACATTTTTGCTGGAAATAAAGCTAAAATCAAGTGTTATTCAAGTCACGCCCATAAACATTGCGTTTTTTACAGTAAAAATCAAGTTCATACAAATAAAAATAATTTGTTTCATGTATTTCGTAATTGTCAATATTTATAAATAAAACAAGTAAGAGCGGCTAAATTCGGCTATGCCGAATCTTATATACCCTTCACCATGGTTGGGAAAAAACTGAAGTTTATATATGGACATATATGAAATGGACAGATTTATATACGGACGCCTTTAAGAGGAAATTAACCATTTAGTTTGGAGATAAAACTTGGACTCGGGAAGATTTATGGTTCCAGAAAATATGTATTTTAAAAAAATGTATGTTTTGGGCATAACTTTTTTGTATCTGAACCGATATTTCCGAGTTTTTCAGCAAATATGTTATACTAAAGATTTTCGATCTTTTGCTATATAAGACGTATCCATAGGTCATAATACAGCTCTAGAATAGTGTTTGTTGTTTGTGTATAAAAGGTTAAGAGGTGAAAGAAAAGAATTTCAACAAATCGTTAAAAGAAATCACTAGAACTGCATTTGTTTTATTTCTACAAAATAGTTTGATTTAGCTGGCAAATTTGCATTTAGGATTTTATTTCGCTTTTTTATTAGAAATATTTGTAATTTCTTTAGCTTAATTTTAAAAATTTGAAGGAAAATAGTTTATAATTTTTTTTATAAATTATTATAATTTATGACCTAAAATAGTTGCACTCAAAGGTAAATTATGTATAAAATTTTCTTAATATGTGAGAAATAAAATGGTTTAAAAATCTTTTTATAAATTCTTTTAAATAGGTGCAAAAAATAGAAATAAAACCGTTTGTATTTTGTTTGTATCAGAGGGTTTTTATACAAATTTTGATGTTTTTAGCCTATTTATGGATTATTTAATTATTAATATAAAATTTTATTTAAATTAATTATTAAATGTAAAAAAAAAACAAAAAATAAACAAAAAAAAAAATCTTAACGAACCCGCGACCCTTCCACCTGTGGTGAAAGGTATAAAAACGTTTGTATTTTGTTTGTATCAGAGGGTTTTTATAAAAATGTTGATGTTTTTAGCCTATTTATGGATTATTTAATTATTAATATAAAATTTTATATAAATTAATTATTAAATGTTAAAAAAAACCAAAAATAAGCAAAAAAAAAAGTCTTAAGAAAATAATAAAAAAAAAATGTAAAAAAAAAGTGAATTGACCTCACCGAGATTTGAACCTCGAACCCCACGGCCTTAGAGAAAAAAAAAGTATTTGTGACACAGCGTCTAGACAACTGAGCTATTGAAGCTCGCACAAAATCATCGTCAATAGAGAGAAAAGAATTTTAACACATGGATGTGTTGTTATGCTCAAAATTCTACATACATATTAAACAAAAGGGTGTGAAGATAAATACGTAGGTTAAATACGTTTCACAACTATTGTGAATGATATAAATAAAAAACAAATAGTAGTGTCGCCAACTTTTTTTTGCCTAGAAAATGCCAAATTTGACAAGAAAAGCGCTGAAACATATGGAAAAATAAAAATTTGAGATTTTACATGACATATTATTTTGGACTAAATTTTTGGACATTTAAGAAAAAATAAATGGGGATACCGCTTGTCTGTGGAGAGATATGAGGTAGTGGATTCCAACGATGTATTCATCTCCTCCAGAATCGCTCTAGGTTTCGAGTTTTGCATTTGACAAGAAAATTAATTTTTGAAATTTCTCATAACATTATTTAAAATTAAAATTTTTGGACATTTAAGAAAAAATAAATGGGGGTACCGCTTGTTTGTGGAGAGCTATGTGGGAGTAGATTCCAACGATGTATTCATCTCCTCCAGGATCACTCTAGGTTTCGAGTTTTGCATTTGACAAGAAAATTAATTTTTGAAATTTCTCATAACATTATTTAAAATTAAAATTTTTGGACATTTAAGAAAAAAATAAATGGGGGTACCGCTTGTTTGTGGAGAGCTATGAGGTAGTTGATTCCAACGATGTATTCATCTCCTTCAGAATCACTCTAGGTTTCGAGTTTTGCATTTTAAAGAAAATTTATTTTTGAAATTCCACATAACATTATTTAAAATTAAAATTTTTGGTCATTTAAGAAAAAAATAAATGGGAGTACCGCTTGTTTGTGGAGAGCTATGAGGTAGTAGATTCCAACGATGTATTCATCTCCTCCAGAATAACTCTAGGTTTAGAGTTTTGCATTTGACAAGAAAATTTATTTTTGAAATTTCTCATAACATTATTTAAAATTAAAATTTTTGGACATTTAAGAAAAAAATAAATGGGGGTACCGCTTGTTTGTGGAGAGCTATGAGGTAGTAGATTCCAACGATGTATTCATCTCCTCCAGAATCACTCTAGGTTTAGAGTTTTGCATTTGACAAGAAAATTTATTTTTGAAATTTCTCATAACATTATTTAAAATTAAAATTTTTGGACATTTAAGAAAAAAATAAATGGGGGTACCGCTTGTTTGTGGAGAGCTATGAGGTAGTAGATTCCGACGATGTATTCCAACGATGAATGAATCAACTACCTCATAGCTCTCCACAAACAAGCGGTACCCCCATTTATTTTTTTCTTAAATGTCCAAAAATTTTAATTTTAAATAATGTTATGTGGAATTTCAAAAATAAATTTTCTTTAAAATGCAAAACTCGAATCCTAGAGTGATTCTGGAGGAGATGAATACATCATTGGAATCAACTACCTCATAGCTCTCCACAAACAAGCGGTACCCCCATTTATTTTTTTCTTAAATGTCCAAAAATTTTAATTTTAAATAATGTTGTGAGAAATTTCAAAAATAAATTTTCTTGTCAAATGCAAAACTCTAAACCTAGAGTGATTCTGGAGGAGATGAATACATCGTTGGAAGCTACTACCTCATAGCTCTCCACAAATAAGCGGTAACCCCATTTATTTTTTTCTTAAATGTCCAACAATTTTAATTTTAAAAAATAATGTTATGAGAAATTTCAAAAATAAATTTTCTTTAAAATGCAAAACTCGAATCCTAGAGTGATTCTGGAGGAGATGAATACATCGTTGGAATCAACTACCTCATAGCTCTCCACAAACAAGCGGTACCCCCATTTATTTTTTTCTTAAATGTCCAAAAATTTTAATTTTAAATAATGTTATGTGGAATTTCAAAAATAAATTTTCTTTAAAATGCAAAACTCGAAACCTAGAGTGATTCTGAAGAAGATGAATACATCGTTGGAATCTACTACCTCATAGCTCTCCACAAACAAGCGGTATCCCCATTTATTTTTTCTTAAATGTCCAAAAATTTTAATCCAAAATAATATGTCATGTAAAATCTCAAATTTATATTTTTCCATATGTTTCAGCGCTTTTCTTGTCAAATTTGGCATTTTCTAGGCAAAAAAAAGTTGGCGACACTACTATTTGTTTTTTATTTATATCATTCACAATAGTTGTGAAACGTATTTAACCTACGTATTTATCTTCACACTCTTATTAAACAAAGGGATTTTACTGGAAAAATTAGAGGTAGTCCTGGTTTTTTGCTAATATCTCAGCCATTTATTAACCGATCTGTCTGATTTTTAATAGCAAACAGAAATGGATCACATGTAACAGAAATAAAAAAGAATCAAGTCCTCATCATGTCTGGGTTCTTCGGAAAACCCATTTCAACACACAGACGGACAGACGGACAGACGGACATCGTTAAATCAACTTCGCTCTTCATATGGACCCAGAATATATATACTTTATAGGGTCTAAGATCAATATTGTAGAAATTACAAACGGAATGACAAACTTATATATACCCTTCCACCTATGGTGAAGGGTATAACAATTACAAACGGAATGACAAACTTATATATACCCTTCCACCTATGGTGAAGGGTATAATTAAAACATTTCTTCAAATGTATAATTTTACTGTGAAGATTTTTATAAAATCTGAATTTCTTCCATGGATTTTAACTTTTTTGTAGCTTAAATCTGTCCTTATTTTTCGGAAGATTCTACAATTTTTACGTTCTTAACGACAAAAAGGATTAGTGAGGATAACATCGAAAGTAAAAAAAAAGTAAAGAAATAAATGTAATAAAAGTTAAGAGTATAAAAATGTATATATGTTAAAAAGAGTTAATAAATGATACCAAAACCAATCATTGCTGTGTTTTAATGGCTTTGTTTAGACCATAAGTTAGGGCTTGTAAACAAGTGTTATTATAATGTTGTTTGAACTTGAATTGAACTGTGGTGATTCAAGGCTTGAATAAAAGTATATTCTCACTGTAATGTTCGACTTGAATTCCAGTGTACGTTTTGCTGGAATATGTTATTGTATTAAAGTGTAATCAAAATATAAATCAATTAAAATATAAATTGGAAAACATGACTTGAATAACACTTGATTTTACCTTTAATTCCTGCAAAATGTTTATTGGGTATTTTCCAATTTCAAGCCTTGATTTATACAAGGTGGCGCAAAAGTAATCCTCATATCAGAAAATGCTATAAATCTTGCGATTGGCCCCTAATGTCAGTTCTGTTTTGACATTTGTGTAGTAAACACATGCGAAATACACGTTAATAAACAATGTTACGCTACACTGCTCCAGAACGCGAAATATTGGTGACTATTTATTTGAGCAATAATGAAGATGATTTTTCATCAAAAATAATCATAAGTGATGAGGCCCATTTCCATATTAGCGGGTACGTAAATAAGCAAAATTTACGCTTCTGGGGCACTGAAAATCCGCGTGTAACCCACGAAGAGCCATTACACCCGCTCAAAGTCACTGTATGGTGTGCTGTTTTCGCTGGAGGAGTCATCGGACCTTTTTTCTTCGAAGACGTCGCGGGCCAAACGGTTACTGTGAATGGTGAGCGCTACATAGCAATGATCAACGAGTTGGGATTGGAAAACATGTGGTTCCAACAGGACGGTGCAACGCCACACACTGCACGTGCCACAACCGATATGCTGAAGGATGCATTTCCCGGGCGCCTAATCTCCCGTTTTGGCGATTTGCACTGAGCCAGCAAGATCGCCTGATTTGACCGCTCCAGACTTCTTTTTGTGGGGCTTTTTGAAGTCACGGGTTTATGTCAACAAGCCTCAGACTCTTGCAGCTCTTAAAGACAATATCCGTCAAGAATGTGAGGACCTATCGCCGGAAGTTTTGGCCAAAGTGATGGAAAATGCCATAAAAAGGGCTCAAATGACAATCAACTGCGGCGGCGGCCATTTACATGACATCATATTCTCGACTTGATGTAAAAAAAATTAAAAGACAAAATAAAAATAATCCACAAGAAGAATCAAAGTTTTTCATTTTTTTTAAATTACAGCCAAAAAACATCGGAAGGTTATTTTTGCGCCACCCTGTACTTTAATTCAATAGCATATTCCAGCAAAACAGACACTGGAATTCATTCAAGCTTTAAATCACAGTTCAATTAATAACACTTTTCAAACCCTAACTTCCTGTTTAAGCAAATCGATAAAAACACGGTAATGACGCTATGATACAATTGATTATCTCTTTTTAAAATACCACCCTAAAAGCAATTTTGCTAGAATTACAGTTAAAATCAAGTACAATTCCAGTCCTGTTTTTTATTTTAAAGCCTGGAATTATACATGAATTACTCGGTTATTCAAACATAACAGTGTAAATGTATTTTAATTCAAGCCTTGATTTGTAGTACGATTCAAGTTCAAACACCACAATTAATGTACATAAATCAAGCCTTTGATTTCAGCTCTAATCAAACCTATTATTTCAACCTAAATTAAATATAACGTGAAAATTTTCTGATATTTCCTCTAGTTTATTTTAATAATAATAAACTTTAAAATTTATGCATTGCACTTTATTTACTTTGGTGTAAGCCACGACGTAACCGTAAGGATAAAAAGTTTTGTGTTCCGTCATGCATTTAAATAGGACTTCATAATGATGTTTAACAAATAAGCCATATTTCCAAGAGATTGTTGCAACTTTTTCCTCTTCTATATAATGAGCTCGATTCCTTTTTTGAAGAACTCCTCCCGGTTAGGATACTTTCTAAACAGGATGCAAAATACCACATTGTACAATTTGTTGGCAAGATTATTGAAATGCTTAATTTTTAGTTTGTTCTATTTTATTAAATTTACTTCCTAAAATATTTTAAAACAAACATTTTTTTGACATTTTTCCAAATTTATTTGATATGAGTTTTACTTGAAAATACAGCTTAAAATAAAGTTGAATTCAAGCAAAATTTAAAACACATAAATTTTTAAAATTTCTATGTTTATTCAGCATATTGTCATAAAAAATTTACCTCAAAAAGTTCGTATATTTCTAGACAAAAAATTTACGTACATATGTATATAGTCGACTTGACCTGATATTTAATAAAAATTGCAGCTTTTTATGTTTTTATTCTTTTGCATTAAACGATTATTATATTAGCTGCCAATTTTATCGATTGACCAAACCGAATAACTGTTTAATCAATTTAAGTGATTTTTTTAATTACGCCTTAACCAGATAATGCCAAGTTCGAATAACTGGAAACGCTAGTAGTCTTAAGTGTTCTGTTAAGCAAACTTCTTACAATTCCACTACGAAACTGGTTTCCTGTTCACAAGCCTTCGAAAAAAAATAAACGCATTCAAAACTCTCAAGTAAGATATTACATATGTATGTATGTGACAGTTTTTATTAACGGTACACTTAATAAGGCAGTTTAAAGTCTCTATTCAATTGCTTGGATTTTGCCTGGAATGTTTGTAAATAAACTTCGTCCCATATTGGAATTTCAAGACGCTTTTGCGCCTTGGAAATACAATTGTATAGCTGATCACATTGTTCTTAGGTTCAGGGAAAATATCCGCTTTCGTTTTTTTTTTTAAATAGAATTAATCAGTTGAAATGCCATCAATGCCAAATGATATTTAGTTTTAGAAATGGCAACTGTACTGAAGACGCGATGTCATAAACGTTCTAGTATTAATATCGCCGTACCTGAAGTGTCCAACCACTAAGGAAGAGTTTACTTGAGAATTTTATTTTGTGTTGCTACGTATACGTAAGCGGAATTTAATATCACGCACCATACATTACACTACTCGTTTTCCAACCATACTTGGGGACTACGTACTTACGAACATGCTGTTGCCGTCGTTGTTTTTCACATTTCATGACATTCAAAATATCACATCACATGCTGGGTCAAGAACGTGGCACTGTTGGTTTGTAATTTTCCAAACGTCATAAATATAAAATAAGTGTTGTTGTATTTTTCTTTATTTTGTGTTTTAGGTCATGATTATTTTTACAAGATGGGAATGGTATTAATAAATAACTTCAATGAAAATACTGGATTTTGAATTTAAAATAATTTAATAGAAGCAAATACATATTCATATTCATTTCATTACGAACCCTATTAACAAATAATTCAGAATATATTATTTTTTTTAATAAATTGTTGTTAAGCTAAATATCCGTGTGAAAGTTCGAGATATGCCAAATTGGAATAGAAAATATTTAAAGAAAATACCCAATTTTTTAGAATAGGGAGAATTATATGATATTAAGGCCGAGTTTTTAAAATGTAGATTACCTTAATCTTAATTTATTGCAGTATGTAAATAGAAAACTGCTTTTGCAATTCGGTTTATTTTGTTTTATTTCAATTATATGCCAAAATTCTATGCAAAGAAAAGTTGTTTCAACAAATTTATGTAAATAAACTTGGAAATGGCTGGCAAAATTTGTTTTCATTTTAACTAAACCAAGTTTAACTATTATCCCAAAAACTCAGCCTAAGTGTTTGGGATTGTCATAAACAGTTCGGTTAAATAGTGGGTTCGTCTTAAGAGTGTTCGAATTAACAGATATTTTTCATATGAAAATTGATTACATTTAAATTAGCAGCTAACTTAATGATACTGCTTGAATGTGGTAAAAACAGGATATTTGTTGTCCTTGCGAAATAAGTTGTTATTTCTTCATTATAATCCTCTCCCTAATGTAAAAATAGAAAAAAGACAACTCACTTACGAATTCGTACTTATCTATTCAGCATTTCTACTGAAAAGTTTCGCCAAAAATATTTATTTCAACTCCTTCTGTAAAATAACCCATGGAACACATATCGCTCATTTGCGAGAAGACTGCCATAACTAAAAACAAGTAAGAGCGGCTAAATTCGGCTATGCCGAATCTTATATACCCTTCACCATGGTTGGGAAAAAACTGAAGTTTATATATGGATATATATGGAATGGACTATATAGATTTATATACGGACGCCTTTAAGAGGAAATTAACCATTTAGCTTGGTGATAAAACTTGGACTCGGGAAGATTTATGGTTCCAGAAAATAGGTATTTATAAAAAATTTATGTTTTGGGCATAACTTTTTTGTATCTGAAACGATATTTCCGGGTTTTTTTTTAGCAAATATGTTAGATTTTTAATCTTTTGATATAAAAGACGTATCCATAGGTCATATTACAGCTCTAAAATAATATATGAGAAATAAAATAATATATGAGAAATAAAATGGTTTAAAAATCTTTTTATAAATTCTTTTAAATCGGAGCAAAAAATATTAATATATGTATTTTGTTTGTATCAGAGGGCTTTTATAAAAATTTTGATGTTTTTAGCCTATTTATGGATTATTTAATTATTAATATAAAATTTTGTTTAAATTAATTATTAAATGTTAAAAAAAAATAAACAAAAAAAAGTCTCAAAAAAATAAAACAAAAAAAAAAATTGAATTGACTTGTGTAGGAATTGAACCCGCGTCTTGGAGAAAAAAGTATTTGTGCGTTTAGACAATTAAGCTATTAAGGTCACGTGGAGTCATCGTTAATAGAATTAAATAAACAGTTTTCGTGCAATAGGGGTTTGTTTGGTTTTTATTTAAATGACAAATCTTTGTATTAGTTTGTTGTACGTGTATAAAAGGTGAAAGAAAAGAAGTTCAGAAAATCGTTAAAAGAAATCACTTGAACTGCATGTGTTTTATTTCTACAAAAACGTTTGATTTAGCTGCCAAATTTGCATTTGGAACTTTATTTCGCTTTTATATTAAAAAATTATTTTAATTTCTTTAGCTTAATTTTAATGAAGGAAAATAGTTTATAATTTTTTTTTTATAAATGATTATAAGTTATGACCTAAAAAAGTTGCTTTCAAAGGGGAATTATGTATAAAATTTTCTTAATATATGAGAAATAAAATAGTTTAAAAATCTTTTTATAAATTCTTTTAAATAGGGGCAAAAAATATAAATAAAACCGTTTGCATTTTGTTTGTATCAGAGGGTTTTTATACAAATTTTGATGTTTTTAACCTATTTATGGATTATTTAATTATTAATATAAAATTTTATTTAAATAAATTTTTTTATGTTAAAAAAACAAAAAAAAAGTCTTAAGAAAATAAAAAAAAATTGAATTGACTTGTGTAGGAATTGAACCCGCGTCTTAGAGAAAAAAAGTATTTGTGACATAGCGTTTAGATAAATGAGATATTAAGGTAATGTGGAATCATCGTCAAAAGAATTAAATAAACAGTTTTCGTTCAATAGGGGTTTGTTTGGTTTTTATTTAAATGACAAATCTTTGTATTGGTTTCTTGTGTGTGTATAAAAGGTGAAGAGGTGAAAGAAAAGAATTTCAACAAACTGATGTGTTTGTTATGCGTATTATTCAACATACATATAAAAACATAGGGATTTTACGGAAAAAATTGGAGGTAGTCCTGTTTTTTTGCTAATATCTCAGCCATTTATGAACCGATCTGGCTGATTTTTAATAGCAAACAGAAACAGAAACAATCAAGTCTACATCATATCTGGGGTCTTCGGAAAACCCATTTCAACACACAGACGGACATCGTTAAATCAACTTCGCTCTTTATAAGGACCCAGAATATATATACTTTATGGGGTCTATGATCAATATTGTAGAAATTACAAACGGAATGTCAAATTTATACCTGTGATAAAGGGTATAATAAACGCGATTTTCGAATTAATGATGCAAAAATATGGGTTACACGAAAATCAAGTTTTGACTGAAGTTTCAAAATAGAATTTGTATTTATCCGCAATTTGCCTTAACCGCGGTTACAGTTGAACTGGATGCGGTTAACGGTTAATCGCACGCACTATAAAATATTTTTCAACATATTTTATTTAACAAAAATAAAAACGAATGAGTGATCTGCGCCTAAACGGACCACTTTAATAAGGCCCACATTATTTTGAAAGTGTAACGTATGTTTTGTTTTAGTGGGCGGATACAACGAGAGATAGTTTTATTATTAGCAGACAAATACAGACAGACGTGAGCAGACTACGGCAGACAGACATTTATTATTTTACTAGAGTTCTTTTGCAACAGCCGTTTACGAAGTTTAAATCGGAAAGTTGAATTTTCTTTAAGTTGAAAAAGTTGTAAAATGAATTACTATAAGTTATTTTATTATTATTAAAATACTAAATCATACCCCAGACAATTAGCAATTGAAGTTAAATAAATGAGTGTTAAATACAAAAACTAAATTTAACTAAAAGTGTTTAAATTAATAAAATAAGCAGAAGTCATTGAACTTCGAGATAAATTCCCCCAACTATATTTAAAAATAAGAAAGAATCAACCCAAAAAATTTGTGTTTTTATATCATATCATTAAAAAAGAAAAAATAAAAAAAATTTATATATTTATATAATCTTTAATTTCGCACTAAAAATTTGAAACTCGAGTTGTATACAAACGGCTGTTTTTTTTGTTGGCTATATTACACATTTTTATATCCCAAAAACACTGAAAACTTAAAAATTCAAGTGATTTAAATATTGCTTGTTTTGTGCTTTATTTCAACTGATTTTTTACAGTCAAAATCAAGTTCATACAAATAAAAATAATTTGTTTTATGCCTTTCGTTAATTGTCAATATTTCAAAATAAAATAAAAACATTTGATTAAATTTACAATTTTTCTGTGAAGGTTTTATAAAATCTGAGTTTCTTCCACAAATTTTTACGAAAAGGTAAACCAAATTTATTTAGAGCTAAACACTGTGCTTACATTATCTTTTTTCTTATTTAAGAATGATTCTACAAATTTCTACGCTTCTGTAAAAGGATTAAAAAACCTCGAAAATAAAAATCAAGATTAAATATACAAAACTAAAATTATAAAAATGTATGTATACATACATACATTTCCGTGTTCTTTTATCTTTGTTTAAGCTTGAAGTTAGGGCTTGAAAATAAGTGTAATTATTATGTTGTTTAAACTTGAATTGAACTGTGATTCAAGGCTTGAGTTAAAGTATATCCTTACTGTTCGACTTGAATTCCGGTGTCCGGTTTGCTGGAATATGCTATTGAATTAAAGTATAATTAAAGTATAAATCAAGGCTTGGAATTGGAAAATATGACTTAAATAACACTTGATTTGGCTTAAATTCCAAAGAGTTTTATGTGCAGTTGATCGCAATTACGGCTAAAATTAAAATGCAAACATTAATTCAAAATTGTGTATGGATAACAAAATGTGGAGACCAGACTTGGAATCAAAAGACAAAAACTTACAAGAACCGTTTTATAAAAATCAAATCGAAATACTTATAATCTAATGCGAACAATATATAATTTAAAGAAAACGCAAACCTCCACATTTTACATTTTACCACCAATGAAACTCATATGTCCCATGTAGTATTACCGTCCTGTAGGAATGAACCAATTCAAAATGTTTCGCTGCTTTTGACAACTTGAGGAGATGAACCATGTCCCCCTAAAATTTTGACCCAACGGCATTTGAAAAAATTTGAAAATGGAAAATACATGCATATATCACCCATTGATTTTTCCGAATCTAAATGTTGCCTTGAAGATGTAGCCGACTTTTGCTACAAAAATATCTGGTCTTCCGTTAAATATGGCCAATAAAGATAACTTGGAAAAGAAATAGAATTTCGGAAGGAATTCTTTTCCTAAGGAGTGAATGTTTAAAAAAAATATGACTTTCTCGAAGGAATTAAAGTTTTAATTTTTTTTTTTAAATTCCCTGAGGAATTCACTTTACGCTTAATTTCCTAAGGAATTAAATTTTCGCCCAATTCCTTAAGGAATTAACTTTAGCGTTTAATTCTCCAAGAAATTACCTTTTCTATTAATTCCATTAATAATGATTTTTTTCTTTCTCTTAATTTTCCTAAGGAATTAACTTTTTCTCTTAATTCCCTAGGAAATTAATTCCTTGACCAAAAGTTAAACCAACTATTTTATGAAGGAATTAGAAAACAATGCATGGTATCTTTCAAGATAAATCGACTAAGAAAATGGAATTCATTCGATTCCTAAAGTTTGGTTAGGGAATTCATTGCCAAAATATTAATTCAGTTTAAAAAAGGAGTTAGGGAATTAATTTTTTGAAGTTATGATCCAATTAAGTTCTTACTAGATTTTTGCATAAAATATCATTATTGAATTCCAAATATTAAAACTATGTTTGTGTATGTCATACGCCAACTGCACATTGTTATCAAAGGTAAAATTTTCCATCTAGTATCCATTATCCCCTCAATTTAAAATACAAGGATTATTTAAAAAGTAGTAAGAGCAACATGTTTACCTTTCTCATATTGTGCCATAACTTTTGCAAACGTCAAACTTACCAAATATATAAACACTGATTGTTTATACATATATACAGTTTGTTTTATAACCTACTTTTTTTGTTGTGTATATATTCTTCGTGGAAATCGAGAAAAAGGTAAATATATATAACGTAGTCAATGTGGTATTTTCAATTTAATTATGTTTCGCTATAAAACGTGACTTAAAGTTGCGGTTGCTTTTAATATCGTAAGTGCAAAAGAAAAAGTTAGTCGAGTTCGACTGCAGTCGTACTATGAAAACAGTTTTAGTCTTTATAGATATTTGGATCTCATATATGACCATATATCTTCGGATCCGAAATTTGAGGGTATATGGTGATATATGTGCATATTTTATCATACATGCTCATATATTTTTCATGTATGCTCGTATATGATCATATACGTCCATATACCCTCAAATTTCGGATCCGATAATATATGATCATATATGAGATCATGTATGGTCATATATTGAACAATGTATGGACGTATATGACCATGTATGCCCATGTATAATCATATACAGGCCCATGTATGATCATGTATGCTCATATATATTTCGATTTTTATTTCACTCTTTTGTTGTTAAACGTAGGTACAAATGTTTTATTGTCCTATCTTTGTATTTTTCTAATTTAAATTCTAACACAATACAACACTTAGCACACAACTTGTGAGCAGCCTAATTGAAATAATTGAAAATCAGTTAATATTATATATGAAATAATAATATATATGAATATATATGAAATAAAAATTTTCTTTTGTCAGCTAAATGTTCGTATTTTTATCTATTTCGTCTTTTTAATAACTGGCGGAAAAAGTAAAATAGTTATATTGTGAATGTATCTGCAATTTACCAAGGTCGGATTCAATTAATCAAATTAATTTAACTATCAAAGTTTTTTAACATTACAAATAAACTCCACTACACGTTACCTATACCTTCAATACCATTTTTATTGTAGGGTAAAAATTTTAAGAACATATATAACAACAACGAGAATAAAAGTCACCGAATAAAAGTGTTCTTTGCCAAGTTATTACTAGAGTATTTAAAAACCGAAACCGGTCAACCGGTTTTTTTTAAGCCGATCGGTTTCGAATATTTTGTAAATTTGAAGAAAACCGAAAACCGGTATTTTTTGTTCGGTTAACCGGTTTTTTTAATTACATCACCAACTGGGTTACTTGGTATCTTTAATTATTCCGAACACTTTTAAAATCGTTTGTTTGGTTATGAAGATTTTGATGTAAGTCTGATAGATTCCAATGAAGACTTAACTTTGGATATTCCAAATTCAAATAGTTTAATTTCTGATCTAAATAACACAATAATTAGTATTCAAAATCCTAAAAAAGAGACTGTACAAAATCATTCATCATTATATGATGATTTCATATATCTTGATATATGGGACAAAAGAACTGAAAAGTTGGAAAATTTATATAATTGTCTTTGGAATATTTGTCCAACATCTCCCTGCGGGAAAAAAGGGGTCAGTTGGAAATTGAGACCTGTCCCGGGATAGGTGAAAACAGAACCGGTTCCGAAAAATATATCACGAGATAGGTGATAAGAGCACCGGTTCCTAAAGTACCTATCACGTGACCAGTTTAAAAGTCACGACTTGTCCTTTTAGACCAGTCCTGTGACATCTCACAGAGGGCAATTGACCCCCTCCTAGGACAAGCCCATGTTAAAGTGATCGGTCCCGTGACCGGTCCCTTTCACAATGAACCGGTCATATGACGTGTCCTGGGATAGGTCCTTTTCCCGCAGGGCTACTATTAGTCAAAGAGTATTTTCCATTCTAGCTCTATCAAAAGCAAACAAAAAAATCGTTATTTTAGAAGTGAAAAATAGATTTTTTTTTACATATTTAAAATGTAATATTAAAAAAACTTATTTAATGCCAAACATTTTAAACTTTCAAATTACGAACGTACCTAATTTTACCCAATTTACAATCTTAATAATCTCTATAAAAAATAAAATGTTAAAATGAAATACAATAAAAAAATTAAATTTAAATATATATATATATATATATATATATATATATATATATATATATATATATATATATATATATATATATATATATATATATATATAATATATATATATATATATATATATAATACTTTATATATTAAATTTCTTTTTTTTAGTTTGTAATAAAAACAATTACCAAATTATATAAGCCCAAACCGAACCCGGTTTTTTTAAAATTCGATTTTTCGAAGAAAACCGAAACCGGTTTTTTCAAAAGGCCGGTGTATTGAATACTCTAGTTATTACTGTTAATGTACAAATGTTTGCCGTCCCAACATAACCCCACCTTATTGGCTGAATGCCTGAAAATAACACAAGTTTACAAATTCCGGTCAACTTTTACATCAGAGCCGATGATAACAAATCTTAACGTTACTCGTATTTGAGGCGCGGAATTCGAATCCATGTTTCGTTTTTCAAGATTGGTTCTAGTTTTCGAGTGCTCGCATGTTGGCCGCACTGCACTATCATAACGACAATCAGCATATGGCATCGCTAGAAACGGCATTTCAATTTTATTTTTAATGTTTTATTTTTGTTAAAACCCTGTGAAAACGAAAAGTGCAAAGTCGATTGCATGTATATGTGCTATGTTTGCGGATGTTATATGATAAGAAAAAGTGGAACAAATATTACAAATGTGATGAGAGATGCATATTTTCATTATTTTGGGTTTCTGTTGCAAACACTCATAAGCCACAGAACATTTTCCTGCCACCTCTCTACATAAAACTTGGCCTTATCAAAACTTCGTCAAAGTGCACCGGTTTTAGTACTTGACCAAGTTGTTTCCGAAATTTCCATTGACGGACCTGATATTCGAAAAGTCTTGGCCGATGCAAATTTTATAAAATGTGCAATGACCAATGAAGAAGCAGCATGGGCATAATTTCAATTTCATTATTCACAACTTTCTTGGTAAACGAAAATGCCCAGAATTCAAGCAAATAATCGACAGTTTGCTGGAAAATTATAGCAAGATCTCGATTTGTTTCTTGAAAACTTAGTTGATACCAAGGACCCTATAAACCAAGATGAACAAACTACCAAATTTACTACAAAAAAATTCTTGTACCAATTCAAACATGTATACATTCACATCACAATCACTGTACTTGCGCTACAACCCTTGCTAGCGGCTAAATGTTTCTGTAAATCGGCTAAGAATTTCGTGTTCTCGACTAAGAATTTTTTTGTAGTCGCACCATTTGTCATCATGGCATGATGGGTGGCAAAAATTTGGTAGTTTGTTCATCCTGGTTTATAGGGTCCTTGGTGATACTAGCCACGAGCAATAGGAGCGACTACGCCAAAATTTGGCGAAAATGGAAAGACGATATCAATAACTTTGGGACAAGGGCATGATGAGCAATTACTGTTCGACCCTAATGCGTTAAAGAGATACCAAACAATGCAAACGACTCAGTTAGACTGTTCTTCTATATTTTTACTTTTTAATTAATAAAATAACCATTAATATCTTGAAAACTAGAAGCACTTTAAAAAAACGGAGTACTAAGAGACAACTTTTAGTTGCTCTGATCCAAAATCGTGTACACTTGTGTAATTAAACTCTTTTGCCTCATGCATTTTCGGCTGTTTATTGTTCCTGTGAGAGTTTAGTATTTATACATTTGCTTTTTGGCACTTTTAATATCTGGGCAACGATATTAAAGGAAAAGTTTAATGTAAGGAAATGAGTAGGCTGTTGGCATAAATGTCAACACTAAGTTGACAATTGAAATTCTAAAACTAACAACAAAATGGAAAAGGGAAATATACCAAGTTTTATACTAAGACGTTACTTTTTACTTTTTTTGACAGTCTATGAAAAAGTGCTGATAGTAAAGGTACAGAACTCTATTTACCAGTTTGTCATTCCATTGGTAGCTCATTGAAAGAAAAATCTTATACCCCATAAACTATATACATACATATATTCTTAATCAGCATGAAGAGAAAAACAATATAGCGATGTCAATTTGTGGAAATCGCGATCACGATGTTTGCTATTATCAGGAGCAGATTGCAAAACAGCTGGTTCGTTACAGTAACGTCTACGGTTGGGTAATTCAGCCTCTACTTTTTTCAGTGGTGGAAAAACGCGGTATTTACAGACCCAATACTAAGATTTTGGATCTCTGAAGAGGTGCATATATTACTATCTACTTTGATACTTAGGCTAAAATTCTAGCATTATTATTTTGAATCTGGAGTTCAGTGCTCGCTTTTGCATGCATATATGAGCATGTATGAACCTATATGTCATGTATGTAAGCATGTATGGGCAAATACATTCAAAGAAATAGTTTATAGTTATTTTATATGGTAATATATTATAAAATATATGGCAACATATGATAATATATTAGTTCATATATGCCATACATGTTCATATATATTTTTTCATATATGTGTTATATGCCTTCTTTTTTTATCAGATACGCCCATATATCAAAACAAAAGTTTTTTTTTTCAATTTAAGCTCTTGTTTAGCGAATTAAGATCCAGTTCTAATTCTTTAACAAAAATTGATAAAAAAAAGGACTAAGTAGTTTTCAGTCTTTTTCATCCTACGCGTCTACGCAAAGGGATGCCACTTCGCATGTGGCTAGATACCTCTTAGAGGGCGTTTTCAAAAAAGAAGCCAAAGCCAATGGCAAAAAAAAAAACAGTGTTGGTGAGTATACGCATTTATCAACTTTGTATTTTTAACAACATTATTTCATTTTTTTAAAGAGTTTTCTATGGAATATAGTCAATAAGAGGATGGGTACAAAAAGTTCCTATGAGTACCTAAGCCAAAAAATTGGCGACGTTCATGTTATTTATTCAATTGTAATAATTTAGTTAAAGTTCTCCGAAACTATGATTTATCTTAACCTGTGATTTTATGGGTAATGTGATGTCAACATTTATTCAATTATTATTTCTTTATTATATGTAATGATGTCCAGTTTTGTATTTATAAATAAATGTCAGAGGATGGAAATAAATTTAAGCACCTGAAGAAGTTTGAATAGAGCCAACGAAATGTTGAATATGAAGTAAATTGATTTTTTTTACAAATAAAATCAATTATTTACCAAAATAGCTTTTGACGAAATACCTTATAATTCTAATTAAAAATATGGTATTCTTCGAATATTTCAAACTTGAAGTAAAACACTTTATGTTCGTCAAAAATTCACTAGCAACTTCAAAATTAATCAGCAACATGTAGATAGGAGTATACTATTTACTTTTTTATTAAATTTTAATAAAAAAACAACAATAGGTTTGTTTTATTCGAATTTTATATCTATATCTATAACTATTTTTAAAAAACGACTATCCCTACTTACTTGACTTTTCTATATTTTTTGTAAACAAATTTACAATTTTAACATGTGAAGCCGCCTTTGTACGAAAGCTGTTTTCGTGTATGGACATCGCAGGAACTCGAAAAAGAGCAATTATATTATTTGCCCTGCTCTACCTTCACTTACAAACGCATAATTAATTTGTTAGCTTTAGTTGTTTTTAATATTTTAACAAAGTAAAAATACAAAAATTTCAAATATTTATGTTTACATTTAATAGAGAAAAGCCAATAATTTCTAACGCTTGGCAACATTTTTATACATTCTTAATTCTTAAGTAGCTATATCTATAACTACTTAGCAAGTCTATATCTACTTAAATTTGTATGGAATATTTATTTAAAATTCGAAAAAAACAAACCTAATATTTCGAATGAAAAACTAAGCAAAAGTTTTTTTTAATACATGGGCAAAAAGGAAAAGTGCTCATATATGACCACATATGTACATTCATATATGAGCATATAAAGCTACATACTCTTTAATTTCAGATCCAAGCAATTATGTAATAATATATGAACCCATATATGTTAATTTTTTTAATAAAAGTAGGGAATTTTTAAAATAACGTCTGGCATCACTGGTCTGAGCTATATTGCTCATTTTCTTTAAGACTGCCATAAATCAAACAAGTAAAAAAGGGCTAAATTGGGCTGTGCCGCATCTTTAAATACCCTCCACCATAGGGGCTGAAGATGATATACGTATATACTAAATTTTGTATAAACTATAATATGAATATGTTTTGTCTATTTATGTAACGAACTTTTGTTATTTAGTTTTAGTAATGTTATTAATTTAGTTTTAGCAATGTTATTTACAGAGGTCTGCTCTGTTAGCGACTTTAACATTATTGATTTTTACGTTAACTTAGTTATCAGAGTAACATACATATAGCTCTAAGAATGTTATTATTCTCATAGACTGCATAGACTAACATCAGATGAAAATATTGAAATTTTTTATACAGCTGATTCTAAAGAAATTTCTGAAGTAACCCTTCGTGAGCTAAACAACTTGGTAAAACTGGAGATTAAACCCAATAAAGCACCAGGGTATGATCTTATCACCGGCAAAGTGTTAAAAGAGCTCCCGGAAAGTGGCATGCGACTATTTTTATATATAATAAATGCTTCGATTCGTTTAAAATATGTACCTAGCCAATGGAAAGTTGCAGAAGTTATTATGATACCTAAGCCTGGCAAACAGCTTCATGACAAAACATCGTACAGACCGATATCTCTCCTCCCAACAATGGCGAAAGTGTTTGAAAAAATATTATTAAAAAGATTACAACCAATACTTGAAGAAAGAGGTTTAATTCCCAAACACCAATTTGGTTTTCGTCGTAAACATTCAACAATTGAACAAGTTCACAGAGTTACCAACACAATAGAAAATACTTTAAACTGCAAAGAAATATGCTCCGGTGTCTTTTTAGATGTAGCGCAGGCCTTTGATAAAGTTTGGCATGAAGGTTTTACCTTTAAGCTACAAAGAGATTTGCCGAACCAGTTTAGTGACATGCTCAAATGTTATATTTCTGGAAGATATTTTAGAGTGAAACATGAAGGAGAGTACTCCAAATTGACGAAAATTCATGCTGGTGTTCCACAGGGAAGCGTACTGGGGCCCATACTTTATATACTGTACACTAGAGACTTGCCAACTCCACCTGAAGCAAAAATTGCAACCTTTGCTGATGATACAGCTATCCTTGTAACTGATAAAAACATAAATGAAGCTACAAAAAAGCTTCAAAATGCAACCAACAAAATCCTTCAATGGACCAAAAAATGGAGAGTTCTTCTTAATGAATCCAAATCAACACACGTTAATTTTACATATAAGAAAATAGAACATTTACCGATTTATATAAATAACACTATTGTGCCATACGCTAATACGGCAAAATACTTGGGTTTTACACTTGATGCCAAACTTAAGTGGAAAGAGCACGTAAAGAAGAAAACCTCAGAGCTTAATAAAAAACTCAAAAAGATGTACTGGCTTTTTAGCTCGGCATCTGATATATCAATGAAAAATAAACTTTTACTGTACCAGCAAATCCTTAAGCCTAAGTGGACGTATGGAATTCAGCTTTGGGGATGCACTAAATAAACAAACCTAAAACAAATACAAACTAAGATGTATCACTTGTTGCCCGTGGTACGTAAGAAACGATGACCTTCACAGAGACTTGCGAAAACCAACCATAGTAGATGAAATTAAAAAAATAGCAACTAAACATGAAGTGAGATTACAACAACACTGCAATGAAGAACTACAGGAAATACTGCGTAATCCAATAGCAAACAGAAGATTAAGAAGAACATTACCATCTGATCTGCGATTGATGAATAATGTCTAGATGCCCTTTAGGAATAACCATTGGGTTATTTCCTTACCAAACGTGATTTAACTGTGTAAATATAAGTTACTAGATAAGCAAACATAAAGCTTAGTTGTAATAAATAAAGATATTGAAAAAAAAAATATTATGTAAGACAATAAATGTAATCGAACAATAAGAAGACTTAATAACATTTTTACTTACTTAACAGAAAAAAAATAGATACAGAAAAATTGTACAAATTTGTATGGAAAATTTAGAGGTACCTTCACATTTTCACTCATAACTTTTGAACCGCTTAACCGATTTTGCTCATTTTAAATACCAAACTGCTCGGGAGGATGTTCAATAATCTGGGTAAAAATAGGCACCCCTGCTTGCGTCTTCGCGTCGTGATCGCCATTTCAACAGACAGACGGACAGACAGACAGACAGACACACAGACGGACATCGCTAAATCGACTTAAAATTGCATAAGGATCACGAATATATATATACTTTATAGGGTCTTAAACCTATATTTCGACATGTTACAAACGGAATGACAAACTGATATATACCCTCACCATATATGGTGGAGGGTATAAAAACGTGGTTTTTGAGTTAATGATGTGGAAATATTGGTATTTATATCTCTTTATCTCAATAAGTGGCGACAAAAAGTGTTTTGTACTTTTTTCAGTAGTTGGATAAATTAATAAATTTTAACACGTTTTCTGCAAAATCGAAAGGAATTTAAATATTGATCTTAATTTTAAAGCATTTATTCTATTAAACCCAAACATTATTTTAAATTTTGCTAAAACTTTAAAAAATTGTGTTTATCTCTATATAAAACAACTGGAATTCATATCGAAATTCAATAAAAAAAAGTAAATCTGAAACAAAACCATTCTTATGTATTTGTGTCCTTAACACATGTATATCTTTTGTAATAGTGGTTGTAACAGTATCCCTTTAATTTATAGTACGGATACAATAAACAAGAGATACATATGTACTACTTACAATGTTACTTCCACTTTCATGGTACTAATGCTGTTTGCCTGTTACCGAATCGCACTTAAACTACGTTTAGCGGAAACGCATTTTTTACGTCAGTATACATGGTTTTTTTCATGTCTCGCATGGTTTGAATTGTTGAAATTCAATTTCATTTGCTAAAGTTTTAAGGGCAAAACCCTACTCGATTCTAGTCTACCCTATACACTTGTTTGCAAAACATATTACTTAAAATGTTGCACGAGCGGAAATAAACTTAAATACAGATACCAGTATACTTTATGATAACAAATTATCAGGATTTTTACATTTAAATTGACTTTTATGAAAATATTTATGCGAAATTTAACTCATATATCAAGGAATCTTTGAAAAAATGCTTTAGTAAATAACCGATTTTGGTTAAAAATCAAAAAGTTTCTAACCTTTTGATTGTGCTTGAGAATATTGCATAAATCACAAAAGGTTTTTTAGAAAAGTCACTTATGTTTTAATAAAAAAGACGATATACTTTAGCAGTATTGTGCTCAATTTATGCAATAAATTGCAACATATTTGTTAAAAAATATCCCTACAATATCTTATGCAATATTTAATATCAAAAACATAAATAGCGTCAAATGAAAATTATACAGTACCACCGGTGCATCATACAATAGTTTTATAATAAAAATCAGAAATATTTAGAATCACTCCAATATCCTGTTCAGCCTTCGATTTGAAAAATTGTGCAATATTATTAATAATGTATGGAAGGCTCAACAGATTTCAGAAGCCCATTAAAAACAATTGTTTGCTGGCATTTTTAATACTTATTTCTATTCCAAAAATACGAATACTTTAAGTGCATACAGATTTTATATTCTACAATATAAATGAGAATAAGGGAAGTTTTTAAAATGAAACTCCTTGTCTTGTCACTGTGTTTATGAAACTTTCTGTGTGAAAGTTTACGCGACAATTGCTGACAGATGTTGTCAAATTGTACGTATGGTTAAGAATATTTAATGACTTATAAAGAATATATAATATAATATTTTATTTGTTTAATTTGTTATCAAAACTACAAAAACTTCAGTTGGTAATATGCTCATCTGCCCGCTAATGAAAAGAAGAGGTTATGTAACGGAGGACAACACAAAAAATCATAGTTAAGTCAATTATGTATGATTATTTTTAAAATGAGTATGAAAATCTTTAAAGCAAATATGATTAAATAAACATTTTCATATTCAAGTTAATATTTTAAATTTTGTTTACGCATATAAAAAAGTAAAAACATATTTAAGTTCAAAGCTTTTTATATTTTATTTAATGTTGTTTCTGTCATAATCAAATTCAATTTGATAAGTTTTAAACTTATCAAGAGCAATAAAGTTTCCTTTATTTAAAAGCCTGCATTCCTAGAAAAAACCACACATTACCAAATAATTGGTAAAGTAATGTATAGACATAGAAGGCAATTCATAACCTTACACCTTACTGATGAATTTTACAGACGTTGCTTATAAATATGCTTACAAAAAATTAAAAGTAATGTGTTACTTTGTGCAGATAGAAGGCGAAAACATAATGGGTTAGATAAATATTATAATCCTTTTCCTTTTTAATTGTTTTTTAAACTTGCTTGCTTATTTTTTTAGCTTCAACTTAACACTTAAAATATTTAATTTTCCCTACAAATTTAGGCTTTTCAACAAACTAGTAAAAATGATTAGAATAAAATTGTTAAGTTTTAGTCATTAATTCATGTTAAATTTTATTGCATTATGTAACTGTCGGTAACTCATTGCTTTGTTTTAAAATAATGATAAAGGTAAGGAGTGTACATTACAAGGTAATGCATTATTTAAGCAACTACTGGTAACTCATTACTTTATGTATCTTAATAATTCTAAAAGTAATCAATATGTATTACTAAATAATGCATTATGTAACCAATTTTCTGTAACTCATTACTCATTATGTTTCGAAATAAGGCTGAAGATAAGGAGTTTACATTACAAAGTTATGCATTACTCAAGCAACTATTGGTACACTCATCAAAAAAAGTCTGTTATGGCAACTGAAAATTTTGCTGTTATTACGGGAAATTCTGCTAATTTGAGCCCAGCGGTTTTTTTGCTAATCTCAGCAACACATGTCTGCTGACGTGCAGTACAATGAAATTAGTAGAAAAATTAGTAGCCGCTACTTAATTTTAGTACACTTTTTGTAAAGTGGAATTAAAAATCTGTTTGCTAAAATCAGCAAAAAAAATTACTAAATACTATTAATATACAAAGTTTTAGATTTATTTTTTTTATCGAGCATCAAAAATTTTGATTATATTTTTTAAAAGATGTTTTTTTTTTTTTTTTTGTTATATTTGTGCCCACGTAGGTGTTCAAAAGTAGAAAATCCTTTACACCCGAACGTTAAATAAACTTACTAATGTGGGATGTTTTTATACAAAATGAAAAAAATATCAAAGGCTTAAAAATCTTAAAAATTGTTAAAACATAAACGAATTTATCATTTTGTTTTAATTTTGTAATTTCTGTATTGAAAAATATTTTAGTCAATTTTTTTTTTTACTTTTAAGGTTAAATTTAATTGTTTTTAGGGCTGATTTTTAGAACTAAAAAACCCTTTTTAGTGCCATTTTAAGTGGATGTCCTCTTTTTAGACATGAGTCGGTATCTTCACTTCCGATCCTTTTTTTAATCCTATGTAACATTTTAGGGCAAGTTAAGTTTGTATGTATAAGTTTAAATTATTAGAAATAGCATTTCCTTCAATATCACTTTTTTAAAATTAGTAATTTTTTTTGCTAATTTTAGCAAATCGGTTTTCAAAAATTTGTAAAATGATTTCTGAAATAAGCAACGAAAATTTGTAGATATTCTGTAAAAATTTTGTAATTTGTAAAATGTAAATTGCAAAAAGATTTGCTAAATAATAATTTTTTTACTAAAAATCAGTAAAAAATAGTAGTGGGATTGAAAACCGCTTACAAATTTTTCTACTAACTTTTTTTTCTGAGTGTAACTCATAAATTTATGTTTCTAAATAATGGTAAAAGTAAAGAATATGTATTACTAAGTAATGCTTTATGTACCCAATTATCGGTAACTCATTACTTTATGTTGACAAATAATCATACAGGTAAGGAGTATACATTACAAGTATTCCTGGGTTCTGTTTTACAAATGTCCAACATTCAAACATTGTAAAGCTAGTTCTAAAGTCGGTTTTCAAATCTAAGTTTTCATGAAAGTTTCATGTATAGAATAATACAGACAAAATTCGTTCGCAGCTCCGAAAGTTAAAAGTTTTGGGTTTGGCTGTTAGTAGCACCGGTTTTGGTGTGCTGCATTCTTTCCTAGGCCACTTACCTGTATCCAAGATACTGTTTTTAAGTGATAGGTAGTATTTAAAAGTTTCATCTTCCATGCACAAGATTTATTTAATTGCAAAGTCCAAAAAAATACATTAAAAAATAAATTAATAAAACGTCCTGCATATCGAATTTGCCAGCTTATAGCAATTTTTTTGTTACTAAAATTGTGTCTTCAGCAAGAGTTTTTAGTCATATTTTTCAGCAATAAACTAATTCTTTACTTGTGTATTTTGCTGTCAAAATTGTACTGATAAAAGCATTTTCCGATGTTTGTCTGTTCAATAAGAAAAGGAGGTGGTTTTCCAGGGGTTGAACATTGGAATTAAAGATAGCGTAGTTAGTGTGAGTTGTTCTGGATAGAAAAATCAGCTGGGTGACCATTTTGAGAGAAGGATTACTAACGCTTACCGAGTGTGGGCAATGTGCAGAAGAATGACCAACTGGCATTACAGAAGAGTCGTTAGACCGATAGTTAGAGATATAGTGCGGGGAAACTCCAATCATCTGGAGACTTATAAACGTTACATGGGTCTGCAAATGCTTCAAACAACTCTATAACTTGTGGCATGACTTCACTATGCTTGATTTTGGGAGCATTATGAAAACTAGCAATGTACAGATCCGATCAAATAAGCGGTCGATTAAATAAATGCATATTAGGGTCAAGTCGGGATGTTTTTCTTGTAAAAAGCTCTTGATATTTTCTGCTGTCTTTATTTCTTGCCTCCTGAGCGTCTTCAGAAAATTTTCCGATCGCAAAGATACAAGAGGCTTTACATGCCAAAGAACTTTATGTACACTTACGAGCATTATGTACTAATAATATTCACCGAACTTTCTGCTAAGGCTAGAGTGCCTTATCAGAACATGAAAATGTTTAATCAAATCATCGTTGGTTTTTCGAGTCTGTTCTTTTGGCATATTTATTAGCAAGCCAAGCTCCTCTTTAAATTTTTGTTGTACGTACTATCCAGTTGGTACGATATATGTAAAATACATTCTAAAAATCGTATGCATACATGGAGAGGTGATAGCCCAAAGGTCATTTATATTTTTTTGAGATATATCGCAGATGTTCATTTCCCTAGGCTTGACCCCATATAAGTAGCATGTTTGTGACGAAGCACAGGATGATATAGCATTGCAATCATACACAAGGTCATATTTTTTGTAACCTGAAATTGCTTGCCATCTACAAATATATTGGTTGGATTAAGTTGAAATATTTGTTCTTCCACTTTGTTTACTTCTGAGGAATTACACTGACTCTTTTTTATAAACAATACCTTTAGTTAAGAATACAATTCTTTAACAATCTGTTTTATTTTCCAAAAAAAATTTATCAACAACAGGTAAAAGGTAAAACCTCTTTTGTGATCGAAAACTTCAAATTATATAAAAACTGTCACATCATCTCTTATGTTTTGCACATTTTGCAAAAATGCATAGTTTGCGTCGTCATAACTCATCAAGGCTGATAAATTCCACATAACAGCATGAGCTTTTTTGCATTGTATGCTTACACATATAAAGGGCGGACCAAAATTTACCACATTTTGTTTGTCCTTACATCATTTTTATTGAATCATAAAGTCCACATGATGGGGTTATGTATGGAATAGCACATCGGGCAAATGGCCTCCATGGATTTTCTGGCGTACACGCACTAGTAAAATTTAATACTTGACCAGCCTAAAAACTCATTCAAATTCATTATTTTTGAAATGTTGTTCAGCAATGAAATCGCGCTGTGCTATAGTGTAATGCTCTATATGCAATTGAAAATAACAACATTAAGATGTATTATAATTTCCTATAGTCGAATGTGAATAATAATAGGGACAGTAAGAAAATGGTTTGAAATATTATTTGTATTTTATATATTTTTTTTATGGAAATATATATAATATATCTAATTGATGTACCCACTTCTGTGTCATATTTATGTAAATAAGTGGACCAAGTGTGGACCCAAAGTTGAAAAAGGTATGGGATATAGAAAATCGGAACCGATTTTGTGCCAGACTACTTCGTTGGTATTGTTTATCAATTCTAAGCCAAACAAAAGAAGACCTGATCACTATTAAATCCTTAAAAAGCTGATTTCCTATCGAAAATTATTTACAAATTTTAAAGAGCATCGAAAGTTAAAATTTGTTTTTGGTGTTTTTCAATTCACATAATTAGTTGATAGTTTTTAAAAGTAAAAATACTTGTTGATTTGACATTTTTAGCTGATTCGATTGCATTACAAAAACAAAATACAAATAAAAAAAATATATATTCACATTTACCTTTCATCCGTCTGATTCTTTTTTCAGTTAATAATAAAAGATCACCCATTTCAGAAAAATGCTATTGAAATTATGAATTGTTGTAACTCAAAATCATGTACAATGAAAACTATAATAATTTTTAATAGATCCAAATCAAATGTTTAACCTTCATAACTTTTGAACGGGTTGCTATAAAATAAAAATGTTTGGATAATTTTTGTCGCCTGAGAGCACATTTTTACTTTTTTGGACCACTCTAATAGTGAATTTTGGTGCATTCTGAAAACTTAAAAAAATCTTATGGGCCTTAGTTTTCCTGTAGAATCGAAAACTGAAGTCAGTTTTGACATATATTTAGCAGTTTTTTTTTTTTTTAAATAAAAAAATCCGCAATTTAAGTCGTCTAAAGGCACGGGAAGGAGTTGGAGTGTTCAAAAAAAAAAAAAATTGCCGTTATTTTTATTGATGCAAAAACCTTCTAAAGAGTGATGATATCTAAAAATCTAATTTTGAGAGTTGACTCTAATATATATATTTCCTTTTTTTTTTAATTTTTTTTTTTTTTTGATTTTGAAATTTTTGCCATGGTGTTTACGTTCTACATCTTGCAATAAATGACCTACCGTTGATTTTTATCCAACTTAATCTGTATTGTTGTGTAACTGTAAGTTGTTTCGTGGGGTTTGGTCCTTGCAGATCTATTTCTTAGTCACCTTTAAACATATCATAACTAAGATGAACTCATATTTTATCTGAATCACAATAAGCTCTTTTGAAGCGGTGAAACGTAATTATACTAAAGGTTCAATTAGACGTACCATAACCATATAAAACAGCTGTTCGGATCAATCTTATGGTATACAATGTTATCGATTATTGGTGACTTGCCATAGCCGTAACCAAAGCCATAACCATAACAAGATTTATGTTATCGATTAGTGGTTCCATAAGCATTAAAAACAAAAACACAAATAAAATATATCTGAATATATAATATATAAATATGTACATATATAAAATATGTATATATAAAATATAATATCTATTAAAAATAAAAACACAATAAAAAAACCATAAATAATAACAACAATCAGCTAGCTGTATGTTGTATTTATGGCAAAAACCAAAATTCAATAGATATCTATGGTTATGGATATGGTATGGCACGTCTAATTGAACCTTAAATTAAACGTCTTAAACTGTGACGTAATTGTAAAAATTTTTGTCCATTCTTTATCAAAATGATATAACAAGTTATTTTCTACGTATTATATATGTATGTATATCTCTTGTCTGTAATTGATCGTTCCGTGATTCCATCACATGAGAAAACTGTAATGTTTTATAATGGTTAGTACACCCAGAGAATAGATTGGTTGCAATTCGGAAATTAAAAATGGGGAAAAGGAACTAAAAAACTGTACTATTATCCAATTATTGGTATTTCCAATCAACTTTAAAAATAAAATTCGGTCATTAACTGCGTACAGTAGAGGCAAACATTTATTTAGTGAATGGAGTAGAAAATTAGTACAATCAATTAAATTTATTAAAAAATTATCGATATTTAAAAGTGGTAACTACAAATACGGTTATCCTTATTAAATATGCCATTAAATTAAGGTTTCAATGGAGCCAACCAAATTCTGGATTGTATTGATTATAGACGCCACTAAAAATTGGAATTGGTAAGCTATATTTATTTTTTTAACAAATGAATTAGAGTCAAAATTAGCCATCATCATTTATAAAAGTTTGTGGTATAGTGGTTAGAGAGGTAGCCTAGTACTCCAAATATCCGAGTTCAAGTCCCGGAAAAGGCAAACATTTAAATTGTGTGGAACGTAATCATATTTATGCGGAATATAAATACTAAATAAAACAAAAATATAATTTAATATGAAGATAGTTGTCGTAACCGCCATAATTCGATTGGCAATAAATTCCTGTTAGTCTAACTGAATTAATGTTGACACAACTCTATAAATCAGTTGCAGCAACCAAATCATTTAATTGACTACAAATTTGTCACAACGAGGTTAGTAGTTCCAAAAATAATGAATGTTCTATAAGTAAAATTGCTTATATATATATGTCCTTTATTTATTTAAATACAATAATATAACATAATATACTTAAATAAAAAGTTCACGGAGAACATAGGGCGACAACGAATTCTCTCCATCTACTTCTGTTTTTGGCAAGCAGTTTAATTTCGTTCCAGGTTCTTCGAGCTGTTTCATGTTCGTTTCTTATGCATCGGATCCATGTATTACGTGGTCTGCCTGGTCTTCGTTGACCTTGAGGGTTCCACTCTAGTGCAGCCCTAGCAATATCACTAGTTGGTCGCCTGAGAATATGGCCGATCCATGTCCATTTACGTCTTCGAATGTCAAATTCGATTGAGCAACAATCTGCCTTATTCCAAAGATCTTCATTGGATAACCAATTAGGCCAATAGATACGTAATATCTGTCTCAGACACCGATTTACGAACGATTGTATTTTCTTCATGGTCAGTTTTGTAAGGCTCCATGTAGTGCATCCATATAGCAGCACAGATTTAACGCTACAGTTGAATATACGTAATTTCGTTCTCTGGGAGATGTTGTTAGCGCGCCAAATTTTATACAATTTGAGGAACGCAACACGGGCCTTGTTGATACGATCACCAATATCGGCTGCAGAACCACCGTCTTTCGCAATTTTGCATCCAAGATAATTAAAAGATTCTACATCTTCAATTACGGTACCATCAACAATAAGTGGTGACGAAAAATTAGTACCAATACGCATCAGTTTTGTTTTTCTGAAGTTAATTCTCAATCCTACACTGTTAGCATTTTCGGAGAGTCTATTTATCTTCTTTTCAATGTCTACAAAACGGTGAGACATTAGACATATGTCATCAGCGTAGTCTATGTCATTTAGGTACTCCATCATGTTCCACCGAATGCCGATTGGGGCCTCACTATTCGTTTTTTCCATTACACAGTCCAATAGTAGGATGAATAATGTGGGGGAGAGGATACAACCTTGTCTCACGCCTGTAATATTGGTGTAAGGTTGACTCTCCTTACCGTTGAAACGGACCTTACATTCCGCGTCTCTGTACAGCTCACGTATAAGGGCGACGATTTTTTCCGGTATTACTTTACCAATTAATGCAGACCACATAGAGCTTCGGGATACTGTATCGAAAGCACGTTCAAAATCTACGAAAAGCAGGTACATTGGTGTATTATACTCCGCCGATTGTTCAATAATTATGCGTAGAGTATTGACGTGGTCTACACATGATCGTCCAGCCCTAAAACCAGCTTGTTCGTTACGCACAACTTGTTCCACCACTGGTGAGATTCGCTGTAGTATTAAAGTTGCCATCACTTTCCCTATTGCGTTAAGCACGGTAATGCCACGCCAGTTTTTACACTGAGTCAATCTGCAGGAATTTGACCATTGAGCCATGCACTTCTTATCAGTGGGGTGAGAACTTCCGCCAATGTATCAGAACCATACTTTAAAAGCTCTGCGGGCAAGTTGTCGGGACCAGACGATTTGCAAGTTTTTAGCTTGTTCAGTGCCGCCGTAACTTCAAAAGAAGTCGGAGGATGGGTTGAAATATCTCTTCTCGGATTGCGGCGTATAGAAAGCGTCACAGCCTCAACGGGATTGTTATTGTCTACAGCTGATGTGTGTGATGAGAAGTGTTCGCGCCACCGTTCTAATTGTTGCTCAGTTGTTGTTAGATCTGATCCATCATTTGCTTTTAACGACATAGTACATCGGATGTTGTTGCCGCTCATCTGTTTTATAGCAGAGTAAACTCCGCGTAGATTGCCTGTATTTGATGCCATTTCAGCTTGTTCCGCTATATCGTTGAAATATTTTTCACGGTCAGCCCGTACCATATAATTCACCTTTTGCGCAGACTGACGGTATGCTGACTTTGCTTGTTCTTTTCCAGCAGTTGTTTTGGCTTGCATCCGTGCTTTGCGAAGACGCTTGCGATTTTCAATTTCATCCCAGGATTCAGAGCTGATCCACGGTTTAATTTTATTTTGTTTCAATCCAAGAGTTGATTTTGCGGTAGCCTTGCAGGCTAAAACCACGTCTGACCACGTATGTTGGTCGTTGTGTGCCAGACTGGACCTTAGGTTCTGGTTATATACCGATAAAACGGCTGGGTCGCGAAGG
Source organism: Eustalomyia histrio (assembly GCA_949748255.1). Classification (NCBI taxonomy): domain Eukaryota; kingdom Metazoa; phylum Arthropoda; class Insecta; order Diptera; family Anthomyiidae; genus Eustalomyia; species Eustalomyia histrio. Next base: position 103,605,761 of record OX456525.1, on the reverse strand, counting down.
CGAGCTGTGTTGTATTTAACGACTTTTCCTCTTATACCATTTACTGCCGCAGGTCGAAGACGGAAAACACCTACGAGTAGGGAGTGATCACTGGCAACGTCGGCACCTTGTCTAGCTTTTACATCCATAAGTGATCCTAAGAAAAGCCTACTAACAATTATATGGTCAATTTGGTTAAATGTTTGACCGTCTGGCGATTCCCAAGTATATTTATGTATGTTCTTATGTGGGAATTTGGTTCCGCCAATAAAAAGTCGGTTACGGGCGCAGAAATCAACTAATCTATCCCCATTATTATTTCGTGAGGATCCCAGGCCGTGCCTGCCCATTACAGCTTGTAGGTTGTCGTTGTTGTTTCCTACCTTGGCATTAAAGTCACCCAAAAATATCTTAATATCCCCTGCGGGCAAAGAGCTGATCACGTAATCGAGTTGACCATAAAACTCATCCTTAGTGCTATCATCGTCAGGGTCGGTTGGTGCGTAGCATTGCACAATAGATATGTTGCGAAATCTGCAGTTGAATCTGGCAGTTATTATACGTTCGGAGATTGCCCGGTATTCCAAAAGGGCATCTCTGGCCTTTGGTGACAGCAACAGACCGACTCCGTTTATCCTGTAGGTGTTGTTACCGGAGTAAATAAAACGGTGACCAGAAGCCAGTAGCGTTGTACCATTGTTCAGCCATCGTACCTCACTTAACCCCAGAATGTCTAGTTTGTATGACATCATTTCCTTACGCACTTGCTCGAGTCTCGATGTTTCAGAGAGAGTTCTTATATTCCATGTACCAATCATAAACCGTTTTTTAAAGCCAAAAGTCGTCATCATACGGGGATCATTATTATTTAAATTTGAATTTGTTGACGTTTCTGTAATCATACGAATTTTAAGAAGATTGACTGATTAGGCCAAAGCCTCCGATCCTAGAGTTGGGGCTGCCAACACCGCTAGGCCGGCTAAATACAGTTGAGTTTCAGTGACTAAATGTCAACGGTTGTCACCTAGTTTCCTGAGACGCGTCGGCATAAGCCTGCACTCAGGATACTCAGTCCTGTACGCCTTCTCACTTTAGCTGTCATCAAACGGGTGCCTGAATGACATTACCAGGGAACACTTGGTCTAAGACCGGAAGTTGTGAGATGCTTGGGAATTCCGGACAAAGGAATCGCTTCTTGCTACCCCCAAGTGGATAGCAGACAGAGAGCTTTTAACCTCTGTGAAAGACCCCGTCCGTATAAATAACTTCAAAATTTAATTTAGGTTATCAAAACACAAGTGTACAAATCTTTTTATAATACATACAAAATATGTATAAGTAAATATTTTATAAGGAAACTTTATTTCCACCCTTATGATTTAATTTTCTTGTACAATCATCATGGAAAATTTATTTTGCACAATTTAAATGAAAAAAAAATATGTTTACTTAAATCTCCTCCACCTTGTGGGTTGGTGGGCTGGCTGGTGCCTTGGAAGATTGACTGGGCTGGTTGGATGGCTGTTTGGATGTGTAAATGTATTTGAATATGTACAACAGTTGTATACTTTTTTACCTTAAATTATGTAAATTTTATATGAATCATATTACAAATGCCAGAATTTGTAATTTAATGGTTTTTATGTTGTACTTGAAACTTATATATTAATTGCATGTGTTTTTTTATAATTTATTTCGCAGCTGAATATGTACAATGTACAGTGGGGTTAATCTAAAATATTTTGGAAATAATTCAGCTATTTCTTAAAGGCGGCACTGTGGTCTCGCAGACCACTTTTATTGGCCAAAGTTCCAATTCGGTGACATTCTGTTTTTGGTTTTTTATTTATTCTGAGAGTAAACACTTCAAACCAACAACAAATATATTTTGGTTTTCTAAATAATAATTTGCCGTTATACAGCACGCTTTTAAAGTTATTGATTTTGCGTAAGTTGTAACAATTAGTACAAACTTAGTTTTTTTTTTAACATTTTTTAATTATTTTTCCTAAATACAAACAAAAAGTTTTAAAATAAGTTGAGTATCGAGAATAACTCTGACTGTAAGTATTTTAATAATTTAATAATAAACTTAAAAAAAAATAAATATGGGGAAAACAAATCAACAAATTAAAAAACAAATAAATAAAGTTTAAAAAATCCTGTTTTGAACAAATTTCAATTCCCGTTTTCGCGGAGATTCTCGTAAAATTTTTTCCCATAAGTCCCAGGAATTTTTGAAACCCAATCCCTAATTGTAATGTAAGTGTTTGTATATAGGTGTGTGTTTTAAGCACACTCATCTTATTAGTTACATGAAACAACAAAATGCCATTACAAAACTGTGATTTTCTTATTTTTTTTGGTATAAAGAGTTTACTAGTCTATTTGTAACATCTTCTTTGATTTTACATCATTTTAACATCTCAACACTCGCATTACTTTTTGTTAGTGCTTTTAATGAAAAGGAGCTAATAGGGAATTTAGATTATGCTCGACGTATGTACGTATGTTTTATATTTCACTGTATTTTATAATCATAGATTTTTGATTTTAAAATAGATTTGTGATCATAAAATGAGGATACGGTTTTTAGATGCCCGATATGCAGGTTCAGCTCATGATTCATTAATCTGGAACGTTAGCCATGCAAAAAGTGTGTTAAAGGAACGATATACTGCTGGTGATCGTAATTCATGGCTTTTAGGTAACCAATTTAATATTTATTTAAATATCATTTAGCAACATAACTTTTTTGGCAGGTGATGTAGGCTATCCACTTGAGCCATATTTGATGACCCCATATCGCTCTACAGCTGAAGGAAGTGCTGAGGCTATTTTTAACACAAAGCATGCTAAAGCGAGAAATGCAGTGGAAAGAACAATTGGTGTATTAAAAAACCGATTTCGCTGTCTTCTTGGAGCACGCAACTTCATTACAAGCCTAAAAAAGCGACAAAAATTGGTAATGTTTGCGCTGCACTGCACAATATATGCATTGAATGCGGCTTAGATAATACATATGAGGATGCAAGCTGTGCAGAAAATATAGAACCTGATGTTGAAGTACATGACGCAGATATTACGCAACGTACTGAGGCTTCTGAAATTAGAGATCAAATAAAACAAAGTTTTCTCTAATTGAATTCAGTCTTTTAATTATTTTTTCATAAATCCAGGTGTTACTAAATTATATTAAAATAAATTAAATTAAAATCTAAAAAATGTAATTCTAAGGCACAAAACAAAAAAAAATAGAATTTGTTAAAATTATTCCGTGAGTTTTTTGTTCAGGAGTTGAAGCTTCTTTTCCTTTATTAATAGTTCAATTCTTTTTATTTGCATGTCGCTTTCATGGACTTCTTCCTCTCTGTTACTTCCTTCTTTATCCATCTGATTTCTTTCTTCCAATAATTTTAACTTTTTTTGTTCTACAACCAGCAATTGTTTTTGTCGCTTCTCCAAATCTCTAATGCTACGTTTGATTGACGATAATGAATTTTATAATTCCGTCAATAGTTTTGCCTGCGAATCGCTATGTTTTTGCAGCAGCTCTTCTTGAAGTTCGCTCCTCAATCTTTTTTTAGGCGTTCTACAATTTTTTGACGAAATAGATCGTTCTTTTTGCAGAAGAGTGCTTTCAGGCGGACTTTCATGTAATTCCGTAGAAGCTACCGTATTTTCAGGCATTTTCTCTTCAATATTCAAAGCATGCTCTTCCTCTGGCACATCACATTCGTTTCCCTGATTTTCACATTGAACTCCCTGAACGGTGCCCTCTGGGTTGAGCTGTTTCTGAAACTGTAGCAGATTTGCCACAGCTTCCTCCAGCAGGCTTAATATAAATTGGTTAAATCTTCCGCCACCTGTAGCATTACGCTCGGCTTTGTTGGCTACCATTTTCTTTTTAACTTTAAATTTTAAGTCTCGCCAAACCTATAAATAAATTTTGTTATATTTTTATAATGCATTTTATATGATCATGCTTTCTTTACCTCACCCGTTCTTCTCGGTGGGCCAAGAGCATTTAATAAATTTGATATTTCTTCCCATTGCTCTTTAAAATTACTTGGAACAGTGCCTCTGCGAAATCCTATTGCAAGCGACGGATTTTTATCCAACTCTTCTATGAGTTTTTGAAATTGATTTGCGTTCGTTACCTTCATTTTTTCCGTTTTTTTTAGTCATTACTTTTCCTCAAGTCGTTACTAAAAATTGTGTCGACAAAATCAGAGTCGTTTCAAGACAATATCGTCGTCACATTTTCTTACAGAATACCAAATACTTGTTGACAGTTATCAATTATTTTCGATAACGACAACGGGAATACCAATTTCAAAAAAAAAAAAAATCCCAAGACGACATTGTCTTGTGTCGACGACGACAACTAGAATAAGGGTGAATATTTGCCTTTCTTTCAGTTAGCAAAATACAAAGAAATAATTTACAAATTTCTGTTTGTAATACGAACTTCTTCCGTAGAATATTTTTTGTAAATACAAATAACCATTTTTTTAAAAAGGCACCAACAGTGAAAATTGTAAATACAAAAATCATTTTGTTATTTTTTTTGTAACTTCAATATTTTGTTCATGAAGCCATAATGCCAAATGATGCGACTACAAAAAATTCTTAGCCGAGACCACAACATTCTTAGCCGATTTTTAGAAAATCGTAGCCACTAGCAAGGGTTGTACCAATTCAAACATGTATATATTTACATCACAATCACTGTACATGCGCTACAACCAAGGACCCTTGAAGCCAGGATAAACAAACTACAAAATTTTTAGCCACCCATGATGCCATGATGCTAAGTTTTTCTGAAAATCGGCTAAGAATGTTGTGGTTTCGGATAATATGTTTTTGTAGTTGCATCATTTGGCATCATGGCTGGCTAAAAATTGTGTAGTTTGTTCATCCTGGTTTCAAGGGTCCTTGCTACAACCCTTGCTAGTGGCTAAGTTTTTCTGAAAATCGGCTAAGAATGTTGTGGTCTCGGCTAAGAATTTTTTGTAGTTGCATCATTTGGCATCATGGCATCATGGGTGCCTAAAAATTGTGTAGTTTGTTCATCCTGGTTTCAAGGGTCCTTGGTAAAAGTACTCCTAAAGCTACGGTCACATTGGGCAAATATTTTCCGCAAAAATGTTTGAACATATTTGCCCAAAATTTTGTCAAAGCAATATAGAGATTATTTTGTGGTCACACTACACACATTTATTTGCCTCTTTTTGTTTGATCAAACAACTTTCAAATAGTGGAAAACAAAAATGAGGAAAACATGTTTGCCCTATGGTCACACTTGAACAAATATTTGACAATAAAAATTGTTTGATCTAACTATAATAAAACATAGATTTATTTTCTCAAAAATTAAAAACTATAAAAACTTAAAATCTGATAAAGGCCGATACAAGTTTTTTTGAGTTGTGCTTTGAAGCAGTATCGGTACTTGTGGAAGAGGAGGAAAACGTTAAAAAGAAGTTTTGGCAAAAGTTTACTTTTTCGGACACCCTCAAAAAAATATAAAAATATCACCCCTCGGGAATTAAAAAAAATCTTTATGGGGTTAAGTGTGTCGGGCCTCTGTGACCCGCTAGGTTCAAAAAACAACAAAACACACCAAAAATCGTAAGTGTGACGGCTTTTATTAAAGAAAATTTTCTCACGATTCCCAACATGCATTTCGTTTAAGATCTGGGAAATATAATTACGGAAAAAAGATATGACCCCCTCTGGAATGAAAAAATAATTTTTTTGGTGTTAAGGGGGTCGGGGACCCTAGTCCCGATATGTCAAAAAAAAAACCGAAACACACCAAAAATGGTAAGTGTGATAACTTGAATTAAAGGAAATTTTCTTCAGAATCCGAGAAACAGAATTAACGTTAGGTTTTTAGATGTTAAAAAATACTAGTGTTTTGTAGTTGTTATCGTTGGCGTTACCCAGGGATTACCTTAGGGTGGTGATAGCAGAAACTGAAAACCGCCCATTTTACAAAAAAAAAAATGAATTTCTTGGTAAAATGTGGAAGATAGCACCGCAGTCGAAATTTTTTTTAAAAACCGCGCGATTTTTTCACGAAATTTAAATTTTAGGTACATTGCGGCACGTAGCGCCGCAGACGAATATTTTTTTTTTTTTAAATCGCGCAATTATTTCTCAAAACTTTTCATTTTTTTACTAAATGCCATTCCGTTTAATATGAACAATAAATTTCAGTTTATTTCAAAGCGAAAACTTCACTTTTCCTTTTCTACCATCTAAAATTTAATTAAAGTGGACCTAACGCGAATTCTATTTGCTGGATTTTGGAACAAAATCCATATTTGGAATCGTGAGAAAATTTCCTTTAACTTGTGGGTGTGTTTCGGTTTTTTGGACCAAGCGCGTCCTAGAAGCTCCTGCCACCTTAACAACATATATAAAATAAATTTTCTTTTTTTAATTCCCAAGGGGTTATATATCTTATTAGAGGGTGGCTGAAAATGTAAACTTCAGCCGAAGTTTTTATTTAATATTTTATTTTGTAAACAAAGTGACGAAACATATGATTATTTGTTTGTTTTATTTAAGTGTTGACATCTAGATGTTATTTTTAACGGCAAAAGCACAAATATTTTACTTTTAACGATAAATTTTGAAATATAAATTAACTGCTGAATCCTACATTAGATGTGCTTACGCCGCAAGCTATTAAAGTTGGCATAAGTCACTACCATATAAATTTGGCATAAACCAACGCTTAGCCTTACTTAAGTCAAATTAGTATGCGAATGACACAAACCGACGCATAAAAACAGCTATTGCAAAATCATGTAATTATTATCTTTCGAAAATTCTTGTACACAGAAAAAAATCTTTACATAGTAATAGGTTGTATATCAAACGCTGAAGTTTTTTTAGCAAACATTTTTAAGTAATTGGGTAATATACATGAAATGATTTTTTCTTTGTATCTATTATAGTGTACATAAAATTGCATACGATTTTTAAAATAACATATGTTTTTAAAAATGTTTGGATTTTGTTTAGTTTGCTTCTAATTAAGTTGGTCATAATATTGGTCAAAATTTTTTAATTTGATGAGAAATTTTCTATTTGATTTTGTTGATTGTCTCAAAAGCATACGATGTTACTTGCAAAAAAAACAGATTTTTTAAAATTCGGAAAATTGGTCTGTCAAAAATTAAGTTAACCGAACTTGAATGAAAGTGATTTAATAAAATTAACTTTAATAAAAAAATTTACAAAAATTTTAAAATTAATCTCACTTTGTTTTTTAGAACCCTTATCTTTTAGATTTTAAATCAAAGTATTTTTTTTAAGCTCAGATAGGTTTCAAAAAATTTAATTAAACCCTCTAAAACTTTTATAAATATTAGTGTTTTCAATTATTCGACACTGCCAGTTAACCGGTTAGGGCATTATTCGAAAAATGAAGAAAATTGATTAATCTCTTATCCGGATCGATTAATCGGAAAATTTGCAATTAATCGATTAATGCAATATAAATGTTTTTATTTTATCAATAAAAACACAAAGAGCTGCTTTTTGTAAAATACCTAGTTAAGTTTAAAGTATTCCGAAGAAATATTGCCATAGAATCTTTGTATTTTTTGTCAGAAAATATTGTCAGACATGATCAGTGGACATAAACCCTAAAGCCTAAAACTGATAAATTCAGTGTAGCAAGTCACCCAACAAAATTTCAGTTTTTATATCAAATCTTAAAGACTATTTGTCACAAAATCTTGGAACGCTTCTACTGTAAATATATCTTTCCAATATTAATATGATTATTAATGTAAATATGTATATAAATTATTATGTAAATCATTTTGTACACGAATCTATTTTTGCCAACTTGTCTCAATAATGCCTACATGGTGCTGAGACCAACATAATTTCGAAATTATTTGTACATGAAATATAAATAAAATTAAAAAAAAAAAACAAAAGTCTATAGCCGCTAGGTAAAATTGAATATAGAAAATTTTCTTAATAAACAAAAGCAGCTTTCAAACAAAATTCAATAAGAAGTTCTTAAAAATATTATACAGGCTTTGCGAAATTCACGAACTAAGTTTGACAGCACTCCCACTGTTCACTGGCAATTTCACTATTTGTTTTGGGCTTTAGAGTTAAAGATGTATGAAAATCTGCGTGTTTCTATTTTTAAAATATCCAAGTTTGATTTTTGCACAAAAAGCAATTAAGTCGAAAAATTTTCAAGAATATTGTGGTTATTAAAACGCAAATTCATTTTGATCTTCATCTAGTGATGCGAATAAGCGAATTCTTAAATATTTTTGACAACACTATCTTCTTTTTAAGTTTAAATTATTTGTTTTGATATTAACCAAAATAGAGCCAAATAATCGATGAATCGGGTAATTTATTAACCGAATTGTAAACACTAATAAATATACAAGTTTCAAACAAATAAAATCATTTCAGTTTTAAGATTTTAGATATTTAGACGATTTTTCTTAGATTTTAATGATTTAAGTATCAATATTTGACAAAACTGTTGAAACGGCTGTTATTTGACATTGTTTGCTCTTACAAACATTTTGTAAGATCAAATAATTGTTTGCCCAAAAATGAGGAAAATATTTGCCCTTTAGTGTTCACACTATGTTCACATTAGGCACATTTTTGTTTGATGGCAAATAATTTTATTTTCCCAAAATCAGCTGTTTTGTTGTTTGCCCCTCAAAAATATTTTGTGGTCAGACTACGGCAAACAAATATTTGACGGTTTTCGTCAAATATTTGCCTAATGTGACCGTACCTTAAGTCTCAAAAAAAAAAAAAAAAAAAAACTGAAACGTAGATATCAACAGTTAGGTGTTTTTACTAAAAAACAATAAAAACAATTTTTGCAAAAATTTATAAGCAAGTTCACCTTACAGTGTAGTTGATCTTTTAGTTGGTAAATAAAGCCATTTTAGATCACGCGAAACGCTTTGGCGGATACATGCATGACCAATAGGTAATAATAAAAAAATTAAAAAATTACGCGTAGGTGTTCTCGTCGGCGCACCAACGAATTTGATAACAAACGAAAGGTATTTTTAATAGCTGACCGAAGAAAAATTGAAAAGCTTTTAAACAAAAAAGTTTCAAACATATTTCAATCATATTTAAAAAACGAAAGGTTTTTTTAAAAGCTAGCTGACCGAAGAAATATTGAAAAGTTTTCTAATAAAATTTTTTTTAAACAAATTTCAATCCTATTTTTACCTTCTAAAAATAGATTGCTCTGGTATGAATTTAAAACAATGTTATTACTTTTGTTCCCTCTATCAAATACCAAAATTTCATTAAGATATGTGGGTTACATTACTAAGAAGAGACCTTGTAAGTAGAAGGGTATAAAAAATTCGAAATACACTTTTTTTATTTTCTTTTGATGCAGTAGAAAAACTGATTTAAAACGACAAAGGCTTTATGTAAAATATGTACACGTTTGTTAAAGTGGTCTGAAGCTGTTGATGTTATTGCTATTGCAGCATTATGATTGCATTTTTAAAGCTGATAACATTGTTTGTTATGTATGTATATCATAGTAGTATGTATACAACTTTTGTTCCTTGAATGTAGAACATACACTATGTTCAAAAATGAAACAATTTTTATAAACAAATACTTTTATTAAAGAGCATGGAAATTATTGAATGTTCATTAATTGGGCAAATAATGTATGTAATAGATTTATTCTAGAACTCCCCATTTCCCGAATTTCATTCCATCCGGTCTCCAACGAGGTCTTACAGTCTGGCCGGTCTACGCTGTCTGAACTAGTCAGTGCGTATTTTTTTTATATAGACTATAACATATTTTCCAAAAAGAAATAAAGTTTTTAATTTCTGTTTTTAAAAAGCATTTGTAAAAAAACATTTACTTTAAATGGTGCTTTTTTAAAAGCAAGTTCTTTTTGCCAAAAACAAAAGTACTTTTGTAAAGAACCTTTTTGAAAAATATACCTTTTTAAAAAAAAAATAATTAAAAAGTAATGTTTTATATACATATGTTTTTTCTAATACAAAAGAACCATATTAGTTGAATTTTTATATGAAAATGTCACAGCTAGCGTTATCTGTACTTCTACCGTATGCCTACATTATTTCTGTAAAATGTTAACACATCACTTTTTTGTTTTTTTTTTCTAAAAAACAAGTACTTTTGTGAAAAAGTACTTTTTTGTACTTTTGTAATTTAATAATGCATAGTACTACTCTAGGTATGATTAATACTATTTGATATAACTCATACAATTAAGAAAACATTTATTTTTTAGTTACATCTAATACTCAATTCAAATGAGTAATCCCATATGCATACTTTAGGAACATAATTAAATGTACTCTACCCATACATTACCTACTTATGTATGTATACGATACACATAACATATTCAATATTTATGCAAAAGGACAAAGAATGTTTTAAAATACAAAAACTTTTTATTTTTTGAAATTTCATTTAAAATTGTACATGAATTTGTTACAGTATAAATAAATGTATAGCAACAAAGTTATTGAAACATTAAATAATTGAAATGTATAGAATTCGTTGATTGTTGATGCTTTCGAAAACATACAATTTCAAACCGGGCATCATGGTCGTAACACTTGACAAAATGCGAGAAAGGATGATATACATTTAAACTTTCTAAATGGCGTAATTCCCAAGTGTATCTTAGTCAATCATAAAAATAATGATGTTGAAACAATAGACTTTTTACATGCCACAAAAGGACACGTGTTAAAACTGATTCCTAGGTCGCGTGCCAAACCTTAAATATAAAAATGGTAATGTCTTTGCTCTTCCTTAAAACAAGAAACACATGAAATGAGCTACTCTTATAAACAAATAAGTAAACGAAAGAGATACTTTATATCATACATACCCTGCGAGTAAAGGACCTATCCCAAGACATGTCGTGTGACCGGTTCATTTTAATAGGGACCGATCACGGGGCCGGCGTTTTTGTATGAAAAGGACCGGTCACTTTAACATGTGCTTGTCCTAGGAGGGGGTCAATTGCCCTATGTGTCATATCAATGGGCTGGTCTAAAAGAACATGCCACACAACTAACCAAAAAGGACACATCACAGGACTCGTACTTTTAAACTCATCACTTGATAGAGGGTTTAAGTACTTTCAGTGATAGACTTTTTATACCGATCTCGTGATAGGTACATTAGAAACCGATCCTGTTTTCACCTACTGGTACTTTCAGACCCATCACATGATATAGAGTTTTAAACAGTTCACGTGGTAGGTACTTTAGGAACCAGTCCTCTTTTCACCTATCTCTTGGTATGTATTTTTGAAACTAGTCCAGTCACCTATCCCAATTCTCAACCGAGCCCTTTTTCCCGCAGGGTACTTACATGGTACATATCAAAAAAGTGTCCATTATTCAAACCAAATATTAAATTCTTCTGTGGAATTAAAACAAAAGAAAAAACAATCTGAAGTTGTGTATTCTTTTTATCACCACTACCAACATAGCCACCGCCAGCATTACCCTGGTACATACTGTGTTTGTTTATTTGCTTGGTTGCTTTGTTATATTTAAAATGATTTTAACGTTTGAAACTAATTGTGTGATGATTATTCATTCGTTTTGTTTACCCTCATTCTTAAATGATAAATTTAACGACAATATTTGAATAGGTTAAACTTCTAATGTAAACTTACTAAAAATCTTAACATAGGTACACAGGGAAAACAAATTCATCGTGGCACCCACATTACTTGCCAACAGAATATGTTGGTTGCAGCAACCGAATTAATTATTTATCGCAACCAAATATACTCCTGAAACAATTAAAATAGTTTCAACCGAAATTTTGTTGTATTAACCGAATTTCGGTCGCCGCAATCAAATAATCGGTTTTGTTTAACCATTCGGCTAGTAAGAATTTCGGTTGTCACAATGAATCTGTTTTCTCTGTGTAAAAATGAAAATAACTCAAATTGGAAAATTTATATTGTTAAGATGACACAATAAAGGTAACAACAAAACATTATGTTATAATAAGGCACAAAATAAAACCGTGAAATAAAACTTTACGGAAAAAACTTTTACTTGCGATACTGTGTAAACTAGACACTTAGACGAATAATTCGAATAATTTTATACGATTAATGGATTATTCAAAATTGGTAAAAAAATATGCTATAATGTTTTAAAAATATGTTTTTTGTATAGATTTTACGAAGGTTGACATAACACAAAAGCATTTATACACACAGAATAGGAATCAGTTTGGAAATTTTTGCAGTTATTATAATTTTACAATTACAAAAGAATCTGGGTTAATATTATAAAATATCAATTACAATAAGCATTACATTTCATTAGAAGCAAAATATTTGTAATATCAACTGAGTTAAGGTTATTTCCTTACGGGATTCGGTTTATCAATCCAAATTCGCCTAAAATTAACCACTTCGATAGTGTTAACCACTCAAAAGATTAAAATAAAATATATCCCACATTTTATTAGTTGTTATAACCGAATTGCTGGAAATAGACTTTTACTAATGTTTTAAATGTTCACCCTTATTCTAGTTGTCGTCATCGACACAAGACAATGTTGTCTTGGAGTTTTTATTTGAAATTTGTATTCCCGTTGTCGTTATCGAAAATAGTCGATAACTGTGGACAAGTATTTGGTATTCTGTAAGAAAATGTGACGCCGATATTGTTTTGAAAAGACTCGGATTTTGTCGACACAATTTTCTGTAACGACTTGAGGAAAAGTAATGACTGAAAAGAAACGGAAAAAATTCAAAAAATGAAGGTAACGAACGCAAACCAGTTTCAAAAACTCATAGAAGATTTGGATAAAAATCCGTCGATTGCAATAGGATTTCGCAGCGGCACTGTTTAAAGTAATTTTAAAGATGGATGGCAGAAGGTAAAGAAAGCATGATCATATAAAGTGCTTTAAAAAAATATAACAAAATTTATTTATAGGTTTGGCGAGACTTAAAATTTAAAGTTAAAAATAAAATGGTAGCCAGCAAAGCCGAGTGTAATGCTACAGGTGGCAGAAGATTCAAGCAATTTATATTGGGCCAGCTGGAGGAAACTGTGGCAAATCTGCTACAGTTTCAGAAACAGCTGAACCCTGAGGGCACCGTTCAGGGAGTTCAATGTAAAAATCAGGGAAACGAATGTGATGTGCCAGAGGAAGAGCATGCTTTGAATATTGAAGAGGAAATGCCTGAAAATACGGAATCTTCTATAATAAATTCGCCATGTGACCAGGAATTACATGAAAGTCCGCCTGAAAGCACTCTTCTGCAAAAAGAACCATCTATTTCGTCAAAAAATTGTAGAACGCCTAAAAAAAGATTGAGGAGCAAACTTCAAGAAGAGCTGCTGCAAAAGCATAGCAATTCTCAGGCAAAACTATTGACGGAATTATAAAATTCATTATCGTCAATCAATCGTAGCATTAGAGATTTGGAGAAGTCACAAAAACAATTGCTGGTTGTAGAAAAAAGTTAAAATTATTGGAAGACTGAAATCAAATGGATAAAGAAGGAAGTAAAAGAGAGGAAGAAATTGAAATATTAATAAAGGAAAAGGAGCTTCAACTCCATAACAAAAAACTCAACGAATAATTTTAACAAATTTTATTTTTTATTTTGTTTTGTGCCTTAGAATTAACTTTTTTAGATTTTAATTTAATTTATTTTAATATAATTTAGTAACACTTGGATTTATGAAAAAATAATTAAAATACTGAACTAAATTAGAGAAAACTTTGTTTATTTGATCTCTGATTTCAGAAGCCTCAGTACGTTGCGTAATATCTGCGTCATGTACTTCAACATCAGGTTCGCTATTTTCTGCACTGCTTGCATCCTCATATGTATTATCTAAGCCGCATTCAATGCATATATTGTGCAGTGCAGCGCAAACATTAACAATTTTTGTCGCTTTTGTAGGCTTGTAATGAAATTGACGTGCTCCAAGAAGACAGCGAAGTCGGTTTTTAAATACACCAATTGTTCTTTCCACTATATTTCTCTCTTTAGTATGCTTTGTGTTCAAAATAGCCTCAGCAATTCCTTCAGCAGTAGAGCGATATGGGGTCATCAAATATGGCTCAAGTGGATAGCCTGCATCACCTGCCAAAAAAGTTATGTTGCTAAATGATATTTATATAAATATTGAATTGGTTACCTGAAAGCCATAAATTACATTCCAGATTAATGAATCATGAGCTGAACCTGCATATCGGGCATCTAGAAACCGTATCCTCATTTGATGATCACAAATCTATTTTAAAATCAAAAATCTATGATTACAGTAAATTATATAACATACGTACTATCATAGCATTTAAACTTAAAAATCCTTTACGGTTGAAGTACAGATGATGGTCTTCTTTATTTGGGGCGATAATTTTGATGTGGGTTCCATCCACGCATCCAATAACACCAGAAAAATCAGTTTTTTTTAAAAAAAATTTAATTTTGCTTCATTTCTTTCAGCATCTGTCACTTAAAATGTTATCCATTTGGGGCAAACTGTCATTTCCATAGCATCAAGGGTTTCAGAAAGAATGTTAGAAACGATTGGCCGCGACAGTCCCAAGTTAAAGTCGTTTCCAACACTGAGCTGGTACGACCTTATTTTTTTGGAAATAAATGTAGACTTCATTTCGGTTTTAAAATTAGGTGCTATTCTTTCCAGCACATATTTGAATGCTGTTTTATACAGCCGAAAGTAACTTTCAAACCTTTTAAAAAATTTAGTAGATTAACATTCTTTAAAGTAACAGACTTTGGTTTTTTCTATTCACTTGTTATCCGGCAGGTTAAAGATATTGGATTTCTGTCTGAGTAGTCTTCTTTCCAATACTAGATTTTCTTTATTTTCTTCATCACTCGAATCAAAATTTAAATTACACATAAAAAACATTTTTCCCAAAAATAATCAACAAAATATATCAGCTAACTCAATTTTTAGAGATGTGCTTTTGTTTTAATCGATAAACAGTCAACGCCGATACAACACTGTTATAGAATACCAATTTGGTGTCAAAGTGATGTCGACGTCAAAGCAAAGTGATGTTGACTCAAAAACGACGACGACATTTTCGACATTGACGATATTACTGTAAAAATATCCAGAATTAATATACCGTAAATATAAGTTATTGGTACGTTTTTTATTAACATGTCATTTTTTTTACATATCAGGCTTTTAAACGAAGGAACAACTTTTCATGTGCAGTATTTGTTTGTGAAATACTTCACGGAATTCGAGGAACATTCAAGTATTTTAAACAGTATTTTAATAAAATGTTGGCTTTGTAATTGTGAGGTTATTTGCCAATATAATACTCTCAGCCCTTAAGTAAGTTTTTCCATGAAAAACCTAAAAATGATAAATTAATTCTTTTCAGAAAAAACCAGAGACTTAGACGCTGTTTTTCTATTCACAATCTTCAGAATCTTAAGAAAATCTTCAGAAAATAAAGTATTTTTTCCCATAGAAAAACCCCTATGGTATGATTACGATCAAAAAGCTCCAAAAATTCTGAAGATTTCTTGCCTGTAGAAAAGACATCAGTCTTTAATGAATTTTTCGTATTTATTCTTCAATAAATGTACATTTATATCTTGTTCAGTATTATTGTTTATGCACACAGATTCATTGTGACAATCGAATTTCTTGCCAACCTAATGGTTTGGTTGGAGCGACGAATATATTTGTTTTTCGCGACCGAAATTCGGTTAATGCAACCGAATTTCGGTTAAAACCAAATATTTTAATTGTATAAATAATACATTTGATAATTCGGTTGCTAAATATTCAGTTGGCAAGAAATAACCTTTAGTTATTTAAAATAACCTTTAGTTTATTTAAAATAACCCTTAGTTTTTATAATACTTTAATGCTAATTGCATCCTAACATTATTTTTCCAGTGCTGTTAAAAGACTAGATCTTGTTGCACTGGTGTGCTAAATAAATAAAATATAAATTATATATAAATTCGGTTGTCACGATGAATCTGCTTTCTTTGTGTATTTCTATACATGCATATGTACATGTATTTAGAAAAAATTGAAAACAGTGTTTTATTTAATTCGAAATCGGTGGTGTCTACGGAATCGATTGAGCCAATTATTTGATATTATGCTTATATAGCAAATATCGGTAACTGCACCCGAATAATGTGATAACATGTAACTACCAAAATTCGGTTTGGTAACAATATTTATTATATGTATTTAAAAAGATTAATTACACTTGTTTACAGCCAAAATTCGACAGCATCGCATTAAACAGACAGAAAATCGCATTAAAAATTTTTTTTTCTGAAATTTTTTATTTTTTTATTTTAATTTATTAGTGAATTTACCATTTTGACTACATCTCGAGTTTGGCTCAAAATTGCAAACGAGAAACCAGTTAAAGCACAACATGTTTTGTGAATCGGTTAAGTAGTGTCAAAATTTCGCCAAAAATAAATTTTTTTTGATAAAAACACATATTTAGAAATTTCAAAAAAAAAAAAATATATTCGTCTTACATGGTAAAATATGAAATATTTTTTTTCTTAAATGTTGTACTTCTACAAAGAAAATAAGGCATTTTAAAAGAAAATCTATGGATTAATACCAAAGTTATGATAATTTTTATAAAGGTACCCAAATTTAAAATTTTTCTGTTTTTTGTTTTATATTACTATTTTTTACAGAATTACTGCACAAAAATCATTTTTTTTAAGAAAACTAAAATTGGACAGTTACAAAATCTATTTGGGAGAAAAAATTGTAAAATTGTTGTACTTCTTAGCAGGTACTGATAACCCATTTTTTTTTTTTGTTTTATTTGCAAATTATGTAGACAAGAAAGCAAATGCCCTCATAAATATAAATAACAAAAATGTCAAAAAGAGAAGGCTTAAAATGAGAATGTATTAGTTATGTTACAAAAAAAAAAATGAGAATGTATTGATGGTATGGAATTTACTTAAAGATATTTATTAGAAATACTTTAGATGGACAGCAAGTATCATATGTCTTCCGTGCTTTAGAAATCTTGCAGGATGGGCTTCTAGCACGAAATTTAAATTATTTTTTACTAATTTATTTAATATACAAATACCTCATGTGTTAAAATTTGTTTTTATTAGCCGATGCATGAAATTCTGAGCACCAATGATTTGGAGAAAACCATCTAATCATATCGACGATTGCTACTTTTGTCAATTCAATAGTTCTGGATTTGGAGCTAAAAAAGTGGTTTTATGCTAATGAAGAGTCTGACAGTTTTCCAGTTCCTCACTCCGATGTATTTCCCATTTCTTAATATCCAAAATAAACTAACACCAACGTAATTTTCGAATCATCATTTGTAAATCAAAACTCACCTGAAGACAATTATAACACAGTAAAGAAAGTTTCAAAGAATTTTTTTTACATAACGGAAACAAGAAACCATCTATACCCATCGCACATGTTGTACATACTAAATAATCATACGAAACAATGGTTAAATTGCTAAAATGTATTTACTATGAAGATAACAATTAGAAAGTTTGTTCCGATTTAAAAGTGGTGGGCATGCTATGTGGAATGCAACGTGGATACACAAAATATTATTGTTTTATTTGCCTCTGGGATAGCTCGCCTATCGTGATTTTCATTATAAGAGAAAACATTGGCCGGAAAGATAAGTCATTACAGTGGGCCAAGACATAAAGTATGAGCCTCTTATTAGGAAAGAAAACATTATTCTTCCACCATTACATATAAAACTTGGACTCAAAGCATTGTATAAGAAAGGCCAAGCTTTCGCCTATTTGAGTAATATTTTTAAAAGTATTTCTTAATGGTCCACAAACAAGAAAAACTTAAAAAAGAATACAAAATTCGAGAAATATTTGTCCCAACATGAGACTGCAGCTTGGAAATCAAACGTTAAAGAAGGTATTTTTTATACTAAAATACAAATAAATTTAAAGCAAATCAATAAACAATATCAATAAGTAAAAACTTAATTTTTTTAATACTGCTGATCTTAACTATACATTATTATTGGGCATGCTTGGGCACCAACAAAAAGGAGAATATCTCAAATTAGGTACTTCTACTAGGGATGCCAAACGGGAAATCCCGAAATCCCGGGATTTTTCGGGATTGACAAATCCCGAATCCCGGGATTTTTTTGTAAGCAATCCCGGAATTTTTTATTTATTAATATTATGTACACATAAAAACATAAGGTGAAAAATTATACATTTACTTAGTTTTTTTTCTTAAATTTATTATAATTTTTTATTTTTAAATGGCAAATTTTGCAAATGTTGATAAAATTACTAATGTTTTAATAACACGTTTCTTTTTTAAGTGTATTAGTTAATAAATTAATGAGTGTTTCCAAAAAAAATACATAACCTTAGAAAATAACAACTTTGTTATTATTATTTTAGTTGTGTGAAACACCGCCAAAGACCACAATATAAAAATAAAAAAGAATTTAATAAATGTTTTTGAAAATTATAAATGTAAAATGAATTTTCTGAAAAACAAATCCAAAAACACAGTCAAGAGTTCTGTGTGGTACCATTTTTTGGTTGAATCAAAAGGAGCTACTACATGGGTGTAAGTATTTGAGCATTTAAAATCTGAATTCGATAACTTTGTTTTGTTTTATTAAGGTTCATATGATAAAGCTGCAGAAAGACGACAGCGATGAGCCCCTGAAAAAAATTTCAAAGATTACAGATTTTGCGTTTCCACAGCAAGATGAATCTTTCAATGCAGTTATTGCTTGACTGACTGCGCTTGATGCTTTACCATTTTCAATATTTATTACTTCCAAGGAACTACGGAAATCATTGAAAGCGCGTGGATTTGAAGTTCCAAAATCAAGAGAAATTCTAGGAATTTTACCTAAAATGCAAGGAAAACATGAGAAATGATATCGCAAAAATCAAGTTACAAGGGCACAAGTTTAGCCTAACGTTCGAATGACGAATGACTTCAAACAAACGTTTTATGAACATAATTGTATCTACTAATGGAAAGCTTTTTAATATTGGTTTAGTACGGCTAAAGAAGTCAGGCACTGCTGCTAATTGCACTTAATATTTACAAGAGAGATTAGGTGAATTTGGACTTACATTATCGAACGACATAGTCGAGCGTTTGAGAAGCCAACTCTCTTAGACAAAATTTTAACAAAATTAATCACAGTTTTTTTTTCAAAATTCCCTGCCAAATATATACTAAAATCAACTATTCGGTCGGACGTAAATATGTAGGGGACGTTAATATGGAGGAAAAATTAATAATAGAATAGTGTTCATTGCATGTGGAAAGATTAACAAAAAACAAGATTTTCTTCACTCATTTAACTCTTTAAGGCCTGCCAGTTTATCTCAAATAACCAAAGTTTAGTGCATAACTGTAGTAATGAATATTACATCTGAATATAAATACAATCCAAAATTAACGTTTAATTCATGTTCTTTTCAGATAAGTTATCCGATCTTAATGTACATATCATTACAGACGAAAACGTATACGTCTGACTAATCCAGACTTAACTTTATAAAATGTAAAAGAAACGGAAAACGAAAAACTAAATACGCTTACAAAACGAGATCACAATTATTACATTTTATATGCATTTTAATTTTTAGTGTTAAGTTTAGCAACATTATTTTAGTTCCCTTTTTTAAATAAAATTATTAAAACAACAAAAAAATATGTGTTTTCCTACATATATTTTTTTCGACTAATCGATTAATTTTTAAATTTAATTCGATTAACCGGTTAAGTAGGAACAAAAACCCGAATAATTATTTGATTCAAATGAAAAGTCAGTCGATTGAATACCCTAGTTCTTACATTATACTGAAATATAAAAGCTTACGTCGTCTCAGCTACAAAGTGGTACAATAAGAATCATCTTATTGGAAAGTGCTGACATGTTAACAATTTACATCGTATGTCAGTTTGTTTTTGACATTCGTGACAACTTCACATATTCATACGTGGCAAATTTATAGTGAATAACCAGGAATTACTATACCCCTACTCCGTTAAATTTGCGGAACTCAACAACAAAGTTGATAATTATCTATCAAAATTGATCATAAGCGACGATACTCATTTTTACTCAGATGAGTTTCTATCAAAATTGATCATGAGCAAAGATACCTATTTTTATCTCAGCGGTTCTAGGGGATCCACGCATTATTCATGAAGTACAAGCCCCACATCTTGGGGGAGTGAAATAACAACATTTGAGCCGAAATCGAAAACGTGGTGTCACAGTTATGCAAATGTAATCAAAAGAGGCCAGCCTCATTTTCGAAGAAGTATGTTTCTAAGACAGTGACATTTGAACGGCTTAATTTAGACGACGAATGTTTTAGATTCAGCAATTGATCCAGTCTTCTTGAATTACTAGGATACATTTTAAGACTATATTTTTATAACTTTCATTATTTTTGAAATGTTTTTGAAAAATGAGAACGCGTTGTTTAATCGTGTAATGCTCCATTTTTACTAACCCTAAACTGTAAGCTGTCAAACTGTTTTTCTGTATTTTACTTTTGGTTGTCAGCACTTTACTGTGCAAAGAGCGGCAAATTTTAATCTTGCTTAAATTTTTGATATGTAACAACTAGCAAAAGCCAAAAATTATACGGTTTTAGATTATTTATGTAATTTTTTCATGATTTTGGAAGAATAACGACATCAGAAGTTCTGATTTTAATAAATATAAATTTTTAGAAAATGTTTTAAATTTTTTCTTTTAAATTAGCTGTACACGTTTATTTCCAATGAACATTTATAAATACAAAAAACAAAAATGTGTAAGGACTAAAAGTATTTACTTAAATAAAATTGTTTATTCCTGTTGTTTTTATGCAAGTATAGGGGCGAAAAGTAGTTGTAAATATTTTATTATTTCAAATGATGTGAAATTAAAAGCAAAAGTTTTGCCCAAGGAAGAGAGTTGGAAAAATATCCGGCAGACAGACACAGTCTCAGACGGGCGGACAAAGCCATACCAATTGAAACTACCAAAACCAAAGTGTATAAATTTTATTTTGGAATTTCTACAACGAAATTTTCTGTTGCTGCTGTTGTTGATGATTATAATATAACTAGTACAATTGTTGTTGATGTTGATTTTACTCATGTACATTCTCATTTTAATTCCAAACCAGCTTGATTTGATATTTTTTGTAGAATAGTTTTTCAGTTTGCATTTGTATGGAAGAAGAAAATAATTTTCTATTTTATGACTTTGTTCTGGTCTGTGAAACATGCAATACAAATGTACAATAGTTGAGATTTCAAATACGTCTTAGGTGTATAACAATAGTTTTTGGACCTTACTTACATTCGATGTAATTAAAATTTCATCCCAGAATTCTAGGTCCCAACATCTGGGCCCAATATCTTACACCACTCTTTGTGACATACAAAAATAATGGATTACAGACACATTTTTCTGAGTCGATTTGACCTATTAAAATTTGTTGGAATTGGTCTATATTAAGAACTACACTCAGGGAAAAAATCTTAATCAGGGAAAAAATCTTCAACATTGAACAAAAATCTGTGAATTATTTTTTATAGCATCAGGCTAGAAGGTTTAAAAAGCTGTATTCACTTTTAAAAACCATTAAGTTCCTGAGGAACATATGAGGCAACCGAATTTGGCCTTGTTGAAATTACAATTAGTTGTTTTCACAACTGAAAATTCGTACAGAACAACCGAATCGTTCCACTGGCTACAAATTTGTTTATTAGCTCGATACCTGATTTAAAGGGTTTTAAATATCGTGCGTATCATTCGGTTTTTGGTTCAATCACATACATTTAGGCTTATAAGATTGTTTCTACATCCTAGAAAGTGAGTACACACTAAAGGTTTAAGGAATTCCATGCTGCTTTTTTTTTGAGACTTGGACTAATTCAGGGAAGAGATCTGATGCATATTAATATGGCGAAAAATCTGAATGAAATTGCCAACTCAGTACAAATGTGGTCCGATTTTCCAATTTTCGATCCATAATTTGTGGTTCTATAAAATATTTGCAACAAAAATAAAAATTAGGTATCTACGTTTTTGTATGTTGAAATACCATTTAAGTGCAATTCAGATAGGACTTTTCTGTGGAAGACACACTCTAAAAAATATTTTGCAGGTTTCCAAGTGAAATTTGGTTTCTACACCTAAAATCGGCAGGTACAATTAAATATTTGTTTGTTTTATCGGTTAATAAAACTTAATTATACCCAAAATCATAAGGAATCATATTTGAGTACGGTTGTGCTAACCGAATTTATTGGTTGTGGCAACCAAAACACATTTTTCGATTCGGTCGGAACTTTTTATTTATATCGTCTGACAAAGTGATTTTAAGTCAAATGGTATGGTTACAAACATAGGTAGCTAAAAAAGTCAGCCATCTTGCTCATCGATCTCTATATTGGCTCATAAGAACGAAAGTTTGAACATAACAAAGTTTGAAGCGTTAACTTGTCTTTCAACTCAAAAGCGGCTGCCATTAGATGTCCCTGACTATTATGAAACATAAGCAAGAGATTAGCATCAGTGATGCATTTTGAGTTTTTTTGTTTTTGGGCCAAATTGACGACTAAAAAGGACCAAAATACCTTTGATAGAGGCAAAATTTTTTTGACACATATTCATCAGTTTTTTTTTTTAAATAAATTTCAATCTGTTAGCCATGGGTTTGTAGTAGTCGATTTTTGAGCTGAAAGGGCCAAAATAGATCAGAAAGTACCACAGGGCTATCAAAAATTCAAAAGTGCCACAAATGACCCAATTGTGCCACATTTTGCATCACTGATTAGCATCTTTCTAACACTTTCTATATATATTATCATTTAATTTACCAGATGAAATTAGAAGCATGAAGTAACGCGAACTTCGTCAATATTTCAAGGCAGGGTTCATGCATCAAGGCTTCGTAAACAGTTAATTTTCCCAAGAATTGTATAAAATTTTTCACCACCACCTTGCTGTGATGTAGATTAATCAAAACCACTCGCTAGGACTAAGTTTTAAGTTTTCACCACAGTAATTAATTTAACTAGATGATTAATATATGATTTTATAATCATCAGAACCAAGTCACAATTTTTTTCTTTTAAGTAGGGTCATTATGTCTTCATCCTCTCATTGAAACAGTAATATACACCTTTAAAGACGTTTGGTGATAGATTTGAACAATCGTAAATATATATATTTATAATCATTCAGAATTTGTCAAAATCTTGGATGCAACTTTAGAGAAATTGCGTCAAAAATTACCCTTAGTTTTTTTTTTTTAAAATTACATTGGTTCGTTGATATTTTGAGGTGCCGATGCAAAGTAAGTTTTAACACTTTTCCTCAAATCTATGGCGCGTTCCTACGTACACTTTGAGACAACTTCCAAATTTATTCTCATTTTTCCGTGAGCTTACGATTAATAGAGTGTATTGATTTAGACGATTGTCTCACAATAGGCTACAGCAATTTTTCGAACAGTAACTTTTAAAAGAGAATACCTTCTATATAGACTAAGATGCAACGACGGTATGATGCAGAGAGCATGGATTTTTTTCTTTTATCGTAACGAACAAGAATTTTAAAAATTTCCCCACACGGTTCCAAGTTATTGGCTTAAAATGTCCACTTGTGACAGTTTTTGTTTTATCATATGTTTCTATGCCTGTTTCCATTTAAAATAAGCTTAATATTGTCAATTCGACTGCCGTAAATGAGCGCCCTTAGCTTTCTGCTCGTTTTGGGTCGTTGGCATGCAGCATCATATTTGTCAGGGCACTGGATCAATAATGTGTTACAGCTGTTGTTCAAGATAAGAATATCATTATTTTTAATCTCAATAGCGAGATATCATCCTTGGTCATTAACCAAACCCTAGATGAAGATCAACGACAAAATACAAAACATCTCTGATACCAAAACTTCTTAGATTATCCTGCGTTTAGAATATGGCAAAAGTACTAGTTCTTAATTATACACCTAATACCTACAAACACATGTAGAATTAAATGTCAGTTAAAGTAAGTGAAAAGAAGTAAATAAAAAAGTTGGTAGTACATGGCAACAATATAATCATGTACCTTTTCATTCTATTATAGAGCGAGTGTGTAAGTATTTTGCAAATATTTTGTATGTAATATAAAGTCGACACGCAAACATTACTACAGCAAACAATTCGACCCCAGAAGCAGAGTGAAACCAACGTAAACGACTATTGCTTTTGCAGTGTCTTATATGTGTGTGTGTATGTTGAATATGTACAAGTATGAATGGGTAAAACAAATGACAGTTGAAAATTTTCAAATTCAAATATTTAAATGTAAAAAGTTTATTTTTACAATTATTTTACATTCATAAATTTTATTTACAATACAAATACGCAAACATGTTTATTGCTTTTAAGGTCTGCGTGAAGAGTATGAAAAAAGAAAAATTAATTATTTGAAAATAATTTTCTTATACTGAATGTAATGATGATATTAGTCAAACTAAAATACCATAATTTGTGAATATATATTCTTATATAAAAGAGAAAATATTTAAATGTTTACTTTATTAACATCATCTTCATGACCAGAAGCTTAAAAATTATGTTTCGGGTATTTGTTGTGTTGTCTCTTGTTGTTTAAATAAATATATATAAATAATTGTTTTAAAGTTTAAACTTGTTTTATTTGTCAATGACACTTTATGTTTCCCATTTTGACAGATGTCAACTTTAACTTGTGTTTATGTATGTATGTTCATGCATAAAAACCTAAACTAAAGAAATATTGTTTCTTCTTTTGTATGCATGTTAACATTTTTTGAAATACACTTCAGTTAGTTGTTCATAAGTTTTATATTTATATTTAAGCAATTAAAAAGTATTTTTTTCTTATAGATTTTAGGGTTATATAGATCTTCTTCAAATACCAAGATGTTGTTGTTGCCCTTTTCAAATATTATGTCAACTTTAAGAAGAAATTTGTAAAAATTTCAGGGAACATTTATTGGGTGATTTAAAATGTCACTAAGGCGAAAGAAAAGAGATAATGTTGAATGCCAACAAAATTCGTAATTAAATATTTTTAATTAATCTGCGGGCGGTAAAGTCAAAATAATTTGAAATTTGTTTTCCGATTAAAGTAGAATCATCAAGCAACTATTTCAATTAACTAATCAGGTTTTATAAAATTTATGTGCATAATTTAATGATAAGCCCAATATTGATAACACTCTGCAAAACAGAGCAGAAATTTTGGAGGTAACTTTTGCGAAAAATTTTTAAAATATGTAGGTTAAAATTTTTTTTTCAGAATGTACTTATATATCAAATTCATTTCCCAAAGAAATTCGGAAACGGCAAGATTTTAAACTGCCTTTAATTGAAAGCAAGAGTAGTTAGTTGAATGAGAAACCTTAAATTCAACTTAAGGACTAACAAGGAAACTCGCTTAAGATAAAACTCTGATCACGTTGAAATTTTGATATGTTATGCAGGAGACGAAACCAACAGACCCGTATTATTTTAACAGCCCAATCTCAAAATCAGGGTTTAAAGGGTGGGAAAAAAATTTAATTTTTGTATGAAAGCATATCTGAAAATAAAATTTATTGAATGAAGTGATCAAGAACATAGATTACATAGATCACTTACTTTTAATAACAAAACAATTTTTTCACACAAATTCAAATATTTTTTTGTATTGGTGTAAAAGGTATGTGCAACACATTCTCAAGAGTTACTTCCATTAATAAAGAATGTCAAAAAGTAAGAGTTCTATGTAATCTATTCTCGAGAAAATTAATATCTAAGACAAGTTTAAACAACCTCGCTTGAATCGATTGAGCTAAAAAATACATTTATTTGATAGCTTAACTTACATACATCTCCATTTAAAACTCGCTAAAATTATGGCGTTTTTATAAACAACGTTAAAACATTAAAATTATTGTACAAAACTTGTACATCCAATGAGGTTTTTTAAAAACCATTTTTTTGATAGAAAATTAACCTATTGTTGGTCTGGAAGAATAATGAACAATCTTTATAAAAAGAGTTTTCTATCCCAACGTTCTTTCGGTGCTCCCATATCACTTAACCCCGCCGAAGTAAAATGACATATTAGGGCTATGAACTAAAAAGCTTCAACAAGTTCGCCAACTCTCCTGCAAATGGCGCGCATCGACTGATCTATGAATTACTATTTTAATTACAGTGCTGCTATATTTAAAGACCTTCAACACAAAGCAACACTCAGGACTAATTTCCTGAGTGTTGCTTCTCTTTAAAATAAAATATGCATTATCATGTTATTATAGAAATTTAAAATGATGAGATTATATTCTAGTGATTAAAATAAGGCCACATGCAGTCAGTTATTTAATCGATCAAAACTTATTATAATTGTGCTGGATACCGTGTTAAAAAAATATTCTGTTTTTTTTTTTTTTTTTGTTATATTTTTGCACCTACCTGGCCTAAAAGTTGAAAATCATAGACACCCAAACGTTAAACGAACTTATTAAAGTGAAAGCTAATAAGCGTATAAGTTGGCAAGTAAAGGAGCGGAAATGATAATGAGCAATGGTGAAGATGACATTAACTCAGGGCTACATCTAAAGTGATATAGTGAAATATTTTGCTAACCAAGAGGTAAAGAAGAATATGCAAAGGTCTGGCTTGTGTGGTAAAAAGGCCTCTGGCAAATGGAATATTTGGACTCAGCTCTATAGTTAGCAGCTTTCGAAATGGCTGGTGTTACTGGAACACTTCATATTTGTCCTTCAGAGTCGATTAACACTGTCTTTAACAATATTCCTTTTGATTTGCGTATTGGGGCAATCACTGCCAGCAGTGTAGTAGTCTTGTCTGCTACGAGTTAGTTTTTTTGGATCTTTTGTCCCCGAATTTGATTACCCCACTCCGAAAACGGAGTTCATCCAGTCATTTAAGGTTAGATTCCCTTTCAGGGAAAAGAACGGCTTTAAGATGATCAGCGGTTTTGAATCTGGTATATTAACTCTGAAAGTTTTAATATTTCAGACCCCTAAAGGCTGTTTGAGGATGGTAGTTTTTTCAGGTGCAAATTCTTGCTATTTGGGAAATATGCTAAAATATTGATATTTCTGTCGGTAGACGGGCAGCTCTCAAGCCATACTTAAATGTCTCTTCCCTTGTGAGGCATTGAAAGAAAGGGTTTTTAAAACTTGTTTGTTTTTCCACCATCATGGGTCCCTGAACAAAGGGACTTCTTTGAACAGTCCTAACATTATATAAGGACTAGATGCAAACGTATACATATGGATTCCTGGACAGATGTGGCCAGAGTACAATGCAACACTATCAGATCCCATCTAAGTCATGGTAGAAAGGAAACTTATTGATAATGCCCCGACTTTACCCTAACGGACATTATCCCATTTACCGATTTTGGGAAATTGAGACTATGACTGTTTGCCAAATGGTATAGTATAGTACCAACGGGTATTTTGACCTTTTTTATTAAGATTTTGGATGAAACACTTAGCGACTCACCGAAGCTGGAATTGAATATACGCTAGAAGAGAAAATCCATAAGACTGGCCGATAAAACCTTAAATTAGTAAAGCCGTTATTAGACATATCCTATAGGAGAAAACCGATAAGCCACAAAATATTTATTTGACAAGGTAGTCGGAGAACATATCACATAATTCAAAAATATTATAGGGATTCCGACTCTAATTAATTACATTGGGATTATAAGTTAGGAGATTATGCCTAAAATATTTTCGGGCAATTTCAAAACCGGAAACTGAAATAAGATGCGTTGGGTTTATGTAATGTAACCTTAGGACGAATTATGTAATATATCGTGAATTGGGCTGAATTCTTTAATTAAATATCTCATTACATTGTGTTGAATTAATTACTCTTTTCATCAACACACTCCGTGTGATATGGGTTTTTAGGCGCTCTACTTGCTGCTTGCATAAAATGAGCTGTCCCTTGAATCTACTTACCAACTCACAATACAAACAGACAAAAACCTTGGAATCATGGTAGGAATATTTTCTGTCAGAAACAATAGAGAATTTCATTTTACATCTGATTTTTGATCTGATGATCAGTTGTTAAGAAATTGCGTTGTCACAATAAATATGTTTTCTCTGTGTAAGAATTAATTAAAATCAACCCATTGATAGTGTTAAAGTACCTTAAAATGAGCAAAATAAATGAATGGGATAAACAAGCAAAGTGTAATCAGACCCATCCCCTAAAGTCTAATGGAATCACTTTGGGCCAGGGTCCAGACTTGTACACACTTTTGTCAATCTCAGAACCTAAAAAAAGAGTGATTCAGTAGTAATATAGGAATACTGTATAACAAATATTTAGAGTTCGAATTTCACATTTTTAGCAACATGTTTGAAATTTTGTATATAGATATAGAAGAAAAAAATTGGTTAACGTCCTGCAGCTGACGACTTTGAGAATCACAAACATGACCTATTTCATTTTAACGTAGGCGACAATAAAAACAACTGGCATATAATACAAGAAACTTAACAGATAACATAAACAACCGAAATAAATTATTCTAAGTACGCTATAAACGAGGAGAACAAATCTCTACACATTATCTAGAAATGCTCCCTATATTATATTTATGCGTTGACCTTAAAATTACCAAATCACAATAAATTAAAATCAAATGGCTCAGGCTACCAAAAATATAAAATAAAAATAAAACAAGAATTATTTAAAATATTCAACCACAAATATGTCAATACTTAGAGTGTCATAATAATAAAAACATAATCTATATAATGTTAATGGCGACCAGTAGAAGGCAATTGAGTTGCCAGCCAACTTCTACATTCATCTTCTATTTGGTGAGAAATTGCCCAAACTACTTTGTCCATTTGTTTAAGTGTAACAGATTAAATACAATTGCGACGATAAGCTACAACCTCCAAAGAATATAATCTTATGATACCCAGCTCGAAAGTTACAACAAAATATTTTTATATTTTTCGTATCTTTTCTTATAAAGTTAAAGCCTTTAGCTTCAACTGTAATTCTTTTCTTATAAAGTTAAAGCCTTTAGCTTCAACTGTAATTCGTTTTTAAGGAATTTGGTAAGTAGAATATTTATAAAGATAATACTTAAATGTTGACTGTTTGTCAGTTTTGTCAGTTTTGTTTTCATCATCATCTCTAATAATCCCTCTTAGCTCTTGGTTTACCAGTCGCCATATTGTCGCTGAGCAAAATATTAAAACATTGATATTAAGCGCAACATCAAGCAACATAATATTTTGTTTTGTTTTTAATCAATGATTTTGGTACTAGAAAAGGAGTATGATAATGATGATGGCAATGTCGATGATGTATAAAATGTTTGTGCTTGGGAGGTAAACAAAAGAAATGAAAAACTAATTTGTTTGTTATGTGGTAGTTTGAAAACAAATTTCATTTTCCATAATTTTACATTTCATGACTTCCGTTTAATTTTGTAAGAAACAATGTACTAACAAGGAGCATAAATAGCGGTGTATCGCGCAGATCTTAATAAAATTTGGATATGTGATTGAGGGAAACAAAAAAAAAAATTGTTGAGCAATCGCATTTTTAGGGGGTAAAAATTCTTTCCAATTTGTTCGAAACCATTTTGTCCTATCGTATAGATCTTAAAAATACCTTTTGTTTGATACCTAATTTGAATATATTTCCTTTGGGGTCACTTTAGATCCCACTTCTTAACCTGTTAGATTATACACCTACAAAAAATATTTCTTCCATACTCTTTTGTTTTTTACAACATATTCAGGTTTCACTGAGATCTGTGGGTGACATCACTATGTAGTTTCCTTGCTAACGTATTATTTATTGGGTGGAAATGGAAAATAGTCAAAAAAATATATAAACAAAATTAGAAGCAAGTTTTAGTGTTAAGAAGGATTGTTAAATATTTAAAGAAATGTTGTTGAGTTTCTTTCCTTGTGGTGGAAAAATTTTACAAATCATACTTGGTACAAGATGAAATATTTTAACATTACAATCGTTCAATGCCAATTAAATTGTCCTGTAATTAGTATTGTCCAATGCCTGTTACACAAAAGCTTTCGGGTTTGATCCCCAGCAACGTCAATATCATTTTGGAAAAATGTTATATATGATTTTTCTATTCCTCACACATACTGCAACGCCCGCCTTCTCATAGCAATGAAATAAAGTAACAAAACAAGGATATACAAAAAAGCTTTAATAAGTTCGCCAGCTCCCCAACAGTTACAGTGCTGCCACATTTGAAGACCTCTCTCCCCTTTCCAATTAAAGCAATACATTAATTAATAAGAAGAACTTCCTGGGTGCTGTGTCTCTTAACGGGTTAGGTTTGAAAATTAGAATTTCTTACAGGCAAGAGCAAAGTGATACCCTGGATATTGGTGCTGCAGAAGGTTCTTGAGTTTATGGTATCGGAGTCGATCATTCTATGTAAAGAGAACAATTTGATTTTTATTTTTTAAAACATTATTCAGTGCTTAAACGAAAGATTTTTTCTTTTATCATAACTTATTTTATAAGCAGATACGTGGTGAAAATTTGACAAAAAAAATGGGACTTTTTGTTCACAACTCCGCCAAAAGTTCTAAGATAATTTTTTTTAATTTCCTTCGTTCAAGCTGGATATATTTAAAAAAAATCAGTGAAAATAGGTTTTTTTGATCCATCTTAACTCATTTTAAAAGTTTTAACATTTTACAACTAAATAATATATTAATTTCGGTTTTTTAAAAAAATTTTTTATTACCAATTCTTTTTTTCGCTGTTCTAAGGCATTGATATTAATTTCAATACAATTAGCTTAATCGCATTGAATCGCAATGCAAAATTTTGATATTGCCATTGACATCAAATAATGGTATGTTACAAATATTAATATTAATAAGTTTATAAAAAAATATTAGATAACCCGTTAAAATTGTTAATGTTTAGAAAATAAACTGTAAACACAAAATATATTACGTATAGCGCTTTAATTTATATTTTCGCTTTCAAATTTATTTAAATTCGATCAAAAATTGACGAGGGAATTGTTTCAAACAAGCACTCTACCCTTAGATCTTAATAAAGCTTGGATATGTGTACAAATCAACAAATAAAATTATGGTTTGGTTTAACATCTTTCAACACCACGATTTAGTTCACTATTAGAGTATTCAAAAAACCGGCCTTTTGAAAAAACCGGTTTCGGTTTTCTTCGAAAAATAGAATTTAAAAAAACCGGTTTCGGTTTTTGCAGAAAAAACCGGTTTTTTTTTAATTTGAATAAAAAGCTTATATAATTTGTTAATTGTTTTTATTACAAAAAAAAAAAAACAAATTTAATATATAAAGTAATAAAAATAAAAAAATCATTCTTTGAAAAAAATATATATATATGTATACATACATATATATTCATTTAAATTTAATTTTTTTATCGTATTTCTTTTCAACAAAAAATTAACTTAAAACCAATATTTTTTAATATAATATCTTAAAAATTAATATTATAAAACTATATTCATATCAAATTAATAGAGATCATTGAATTTTTAAATTGGTAAAATTAGGTACGTTAGTAATTTGGACGTTTAAAACGTTTGGCATTAAATAAGTTTTTTTAATATTACATTTTAAATATGTAAAAAAAAAATCTATTTTTCAGTTCTAAAATAATATTTTAGAAATAATATGCAATTTAAATGTTTCGTTTTAAGACGATTTTTTTGTTTGCTTTTGATAAAGCTAGAAGTGGAAAATACTCTTTCACTAACAGTAGATGTTGGACAAATAGTCAAAAGACAATTATATAAATTATCCAACTTTTCAGTTATTTTGTCGCATTTATCAAGAAATATGAAATTATCATATGATGATGAATTATTTTGTACAGTCTCTTTTTTAGGATTTTAAATACTGTTTGCGTTATTAAGATCAGAAATTAAACTTTTTGAATTTGGAATATCCAAAGTTAAGTCTTCATCGGAATCTATCAGACTTACATCTAAATCTTCATAACCAAACAAACGATTATAAGTGTTCGGAAAAATAAAAGAGACCAAGTAACCCAGTTGGTGATGTAATTAAAACAACCGGTTAACCGAACAAAAAAGACCGGTTTTCGGTTTTCTTCGAATTTACAAAATACAAGTTTTAAAACATGT
Organism: Eustalomyia histrio; assembly: GCA_949748255.1. Classification (NCBI taxonomy): domain Eukaryota; kingdom Metazoa; phylum Arthropoda; class Insecta; order Diptera; family Anthomyiidae; genus Eustalomyia; species Eustalomyia histrio. The sequence goes on along the minus strand of OX456525.1, from coordinate 103,573,502 downwards.
ATATTTTCAAGGTAGTGCCGCTAAAAGGCCGATATCGATTAAAAAATCCTTTCAACTGACTATTGTTATCCTTAATAAATGAAATACCATTAGCCTTAAAGTACTATTACACGACCTCCTTTAACGCAACTAATAGAAATCGAGGTAGTTGCAAAAAAAATTTTCTATTCATTTGGAAAAAGAAAAGTTTTTATGAATTTTAAATGGAAACAGACTATCTCACTAAACTATTCTTTGCGAAATGCAAAGGCAAAAAAGAAGACATGAAAAAACAAAAAAATATAATTTTTACAATTACATAAATAACTTTTTAAGAAGTGCACATAGAGAAATATTTCGCCTGAATATATTTGACTAAATATTGGTTTCCACAACAAAATTCGGTAAATCCAACTGAATTTTAGTTGACACACTAAAAATATTCAGCAATCACATATGAATTTAGTTATGACATTCGATTTTATTGGTTGTCGCAACTAAAATACACTTTCCAATTCGGCTGGCAATTTATTTCGTATTTTACAGTTGTCTTACAACTCACATTATCCTTATAGAAATCGGTTGTTTTTTATACAACTTTGATAGCCTTTAATCACACCCCTTACTTAAAAGGGTGACGCAATTACATTTTTTTTTGCAAGATAAACGCATATATTACATTTTTTCGCTCCAGCCACCGACACTTTTAGTTATATTTACTTTAAAGAACACCATAAGAAGGTTGCTTCAACCTAATTTATTTGGTAAACTCGACCCAATGACCTATTTAGTAGATCAAACATAAATAATTTTTGAAATTATATTAAACACTATTTGAAATATTTTTGTTAAAAAATTACAAAAAAATACAATATTTAAATATATATAATAAAAAATAAAAAACTTAGTAAATGATTAAATACCCAGCAAAATAAAATGGATGTAATTCTTTACGAATCTCTTTTTCAGAACATCCAAAGAAGTAAATAGTGCAAATTTTTCGATTTATAAGAAGTCATTTTAAACAACTTCCAAAATGTTGATATTAACCCCTACTAGTAAAAAAACAATTATTTAGTTGGTCCATAAATGGTTAATTCCTGCAGTCATTAAATGCCATATTGATATTCACTTTGTCCCGGTCGGAATAATAATTCTTGGCGTGTTTAAAATCAAATTTTTAATTTAAAAAAAGCCACTCCCTATATTTATTTTGTAGTCCCTATATCTGCTCATCGATTTATCATAGCACCGAAACACACTTCCTCCCAATGACACGCCAATGTTAAAATCATTAATGATTCACCGAAATTTTCACAACTTCGTGTTCAGTAGATATAGTGTTTAACTACTTCTCCCTCAGCTCTTATTTTGCTGGGTATGATATAAATCTTAATTATTGATGCTTTTTCTATAGAAAACCCCTAAGGACAATTTTATGAAAAGGACACTTCAGATTTAAAAAAAAATCTTCATATTCCAGAAACCCTTCATATTATGTTCTTTCTATAGAAAACTCTTCATAAACCTTAAGATTTAAAATACTTTTCCTATGGAAAACCCTTAGACTTTAAGGAATTTTTCCTACCGAATAATCCTCGGAATCTAAGTACATTTCCTACAGAAAGCCCCTCCAATTCCGAAGGTTTCTCAATAGAAAAATCTGCTTGGAATTTGATGGGTTTTCGGTAGGAAAAGTACTCAGAATATGAGGGTTTTTCTCTAGGACTTTACTCAATAGAAAAACCATCCGAATTTGAGGACTTCTTCCAAAGAAAATTGAGAATTTTCTCAAAGCTACAAATTCTGTGGACCTTTTGCACATATAGAAAAGCTATAAAATTCTGAGGTCTTTACAATCCAGAAAAACCCACATATTCCAAGGACTTTTGCCTATAGAAAGATCCTTAGATTCTACCGAATTTTTGCTATATAAGAACCCTAAGATTCTTAGTACTTTTTTTAAATAAAAACGATCAGAGTTTGAGAAATTTTATATAAAGAACTGTAATATTTTTAGAATTTATACTCATAAGGAAGCACTAAAATTTTAGGACTTTTTTTCTATAAAGGACTGCTTTTCATAAATCCTGGAAAGTTTTTTTTTATCGAAAAAAGCCCTCAGACTTCAAGAATTTTCTACACAAAAAAATATAACTCCATTATAAATACTTAAAGATCTATAGTTTATTAGCTATTTTTAATATTGAGACTTGGCACGTTAATTGAAATTTTCCAAAAATTGTTTTATTGTTGACACAGCTCTTATGCTATAGAAAAAAAAACAAAACGAAACAAATTAGTTTTTGATTAAATTATCTTTAATATACAATACGACTCGCACACAGATTAAATTAAATCATTGCGAATTTATACGTTTGCATAATTCCAACAAGATTAACATAACATATTCATTTATGAATTGTCCTTTTTTAATTTTTTTGTTTTTCTTTGTATTGTTTGACAACTAAATTTAGTTTACCATAGTTTTCTGTTACATTGGTTTTTCTTGGTTGTTGTAACTAAAATTAGTAGATTGAATTTTTATGTCTTTATAATTTGGTTGGTACAGCCAAAAATCTTTCACAAAACTTATAGAGCTTTTATAAATCTGTACATGAGACCACCATATAAAAGACAAAATTTCATACATTTCTTCAACTGTATAATTTCTAAATATTTTTTTTCTTTTATCTAATTCCTTTTCCTTAAAAAGTTACTCGTAAATGTGCCCTTATTAGGATTCATAATTTAATTCTAACATAAATAACATTGTTGTCAATGATAACACAAAAATATTTTCTATGTGATTTTTTCGTGTTTTTTTTATACTAATTTTAGAATAATTTATTTTTATTAGTTTTTAACAGTTTTATAAGATATTTTGATTGTGAACAAAATACAATTCGAGTTCAAGCCAACATTCACTAAAACTTTTTTTTAAATTGGATTCCATAATAATTTCAATGCTATACAATTTAATTCCCTCTCAATATTGCAAAATATGTATTTAATTTTCTGCTAGAAATACCCACAACCCTGTTCTGATTTCAAAAATTTTTTAAAAATTTTGTAAGTTATAAACAATTTAGTTGTTTATATATATATTGTTGCAAAACACCAAAAAAATCTAAATATTTAACTTAAGAATTTTTGAAAGTCGATTTGTAATTCGGAACAGCACCAACTTTATTTTACCTTTTCCACAGTACAAAAATGAATTCGCATGCAAAAAAATGTGACATGTTTTTGTTGTTTGTAGGTATTATAAACTCGTTTAAATGACATGAAAATATAAAATAGTCATAAACAATAAATACTGATGATATTGACGTTTATAATATGTATACACATTTATATATTTGTACATGCATTGTATCTATAAACAAATGCGTGTAACTGTGTGTAAAAGTGTAGTACATAGTTACATAGTAAGGAGTGAGATTGAAAAAAATAACACTTTTTTACTAAAAACTTTTATTTAAGATACAAAAATGAAATTTTGTCTTCATAAATTTATCTTTGAAGAAATAGTCAGATTATGTGTACAGCATAGTCGGATTATGAATTTGTTTAAAAATGGATAGGGGAAAAAGTAAAATTTTAGAATAAATCTGCTTCTAGCAATATGGAAACAAAGTATTTCAACAAAATGAATTTTTCTTCTGATGCCATTTTAATATGAAACAAATAAAAATGGCTTAAATTCGGCTGTGCCGAATCTCTGAATACTCTCCACCAATGTCACAATAATTTAACCTGTCCTCCATAGTGTTTTTGTTGAAACAAACTTTTTGAGGTGAAAAACTTTCTCAGACGTTAAAAAAAATTATTTGTGGTGGAGAAAATTTTAGTGGTGAAAACAAATTTTAACTTGAAATATATTTGAGGTCAATATAAAATATTATTACACTTAAAATAGTTTGTAAGTTAAAATAAAATAAAATTGCTTTTGTTATTTATTTTTAAATGTTGTTTAAACAACATCAGTAAGAAACAAATGATAAATCAGTTAAAAAAATTTTAAAATTTTACTCACCAATTTCTTAAAAATGTTTCCGTTTTTGTATTTTTTGTTTCTTTTTAAACTACAAAATGTATGTATGTATGAATGTCTATAGACACTTTTCGTGTGAGTCGGCTTGTGTATGTATTTGTGTTTATGAAGTTCTTGTGATTTGAATTGAAATAATTTTGTATATAAACAAACAATTTAAATAAAAAACAAATTGAAGTTTTCTGAATATTTTTTTTTTTTGAAACAGACAGCAAACAAAATTTAAATTTGTAATAACGAACACAAATACACCAAAAATTTCCGTTTTGTTAATAAATTTCAAACAAATGATTTCAATCATTTTGAACAAATGTATAAAAAAGTTAATACAGATATTTCTTTGAAAAATAAATGTGTTCCTTTATTTTTAAATTGAAAGCAACACTTTTTTATTAAACTACAAATAGTAAACTACATTCTTATGGGAAATTTATTGGTACCGTCACATTTTTACTCACATTAATCTAGTTAAAAATGAGCAGCCCGCTTGCGTCTTCGTGCCGTGATCGCCACTTCAACAGACAGATAGATAGAGAGAAAGACAGATGAATACTCCTCTATGAAACTAATAATGGGCTAAAGACTTACGGGGTAACAGCTGGAGTTACACAGGGATCGGTCCTAGGACCTTTTCTGTTGAACGTGATTTAAGACGGATTACGGATTAGGTTTCGCCGATGATATTTCATTAGTAATATCACAACCTTTACCGGAATTAATCGAGATCTTTTCCAACGATGAAGATAATGCTAAACATGTGATGTTTTATTGCCCAAGGTGGACCAATCTGGGACAGAATCTACATAAAAATCTAGAGTGGTATTGAATGCATCAAAATGATGGATGTGCTGCTGACAGCGGAAGAAGCATGGAGTAGCTGCGACTGGTTTATGAATCGCATACTAAGGAAAAGGTGCCAAAGAGTTCCAAGCCCGTAGAAGGGGGACGTAGGAGACCCAGAAGATCCGATCCCCTAAGAAGGGAGCTGGGGAAACAATAGAAGAGAAACGTCCTAGGCACATAGAGCCCATGAATCTGATGAAATGCCACCGAGGTACCGGGTTGATGGAGAAAAATATCGTGGGGCCACTTTATGATAGCGCGCTAACACTACGTCCAAATTGAGGAGACAGGCAGACAAAAAAAAAACAGACAGAGAGATAGAATTGCACAAGGATTACGATAAAAATAATATGACACACAGGATGGTGGGTGTAATACTCATCTAATTAGTTCAATATTTTTTTCATAAACCACCCTGCGGGAAAAGGACCTATCCCAGGACATGTCATATGACCTGTTCATTGTGATAGGGACCGGTCATGGGACCGATCACTTAAACATGAGCTTGTCCTAGGAAGGGGTCAATTGCCCTCTGTGACATATCGTGACTTTTAAACCGGTCACGTGATAGGTACTTTAGGAACCGGTGCTCTTTTCACCTATCTCGTGATATGCTTTTTCGGAACCGGTTGAGTTTTCACCTATCCCGGAACAGGTCCAATTCCCAACTGACCCCTTTTTTCCCGCAGGGCATTCATTTGTTGCGCAATTCGCCTTAATTATTTAAAAGAAACTTAAAATTTATATAAAATCGAAAACAATAAAATATTTTTTATTCCGCCAATCTAATGTTGACGGGATAATTACATGAGGTTGGCCGCTAAGAAGATAAGTGTTCATTATTTTTCTCTCTATCGCATTCTCACATTTTTACGCAATCGATGGACGACCCCAGGGATTTCCACTTGTAAGTGATAAAACATGCTAACAGTTTTTCGATCTCACTCCTTAGGTAATATTGTTCGTTTTCCTTGCAAAAAGTAGGGGGGTAGGATACGCTCATAGAAAAAACTTTGTTAATATAACAAACAATGACTTCTAGTAGAGATTAAACAAACCCATTATTTAAACCATTTTTTAACAAATGTTTTTCTATGACAGCTTTAAAAGTATTCGAGTGTATTACAATCAAGTGTAGTCTACTTCTCGTATGCATTTCACTGTACGTGGTGGTAAAATGTTGTTATACACAAATTTTCACTACAGTGCATAAATTAAACGCGTTTATACTTAATATAAATTTACACAATTATTTTTTTTTAACTTACTAAATATTGTTTGTCGATAGAATCTACTAAAAATAACAGTTAAAATAAACTTAACTCAAAACTAAAATTCTATTTATATTTAACTTTAAAAAACAACTAATAAATGCTGACAAATTTTTGCTATAAAAATTTTGAAACAACTGACAAACCAAATACCATTTTTTATTGATTTGGTTTTGCAATATCATAAAAGTATATCTTAAGAAAGAAGTACACCCCAGCAAAACCACACATTACCAAATAATTGGCAAAGTAATTTATAACCAGCAAAACCACATATTACCAAATAATGGGTAAAGTAATGTATTGCCATAGGGGCCGATGGATTACTTTACACCTTACTTACCTCAAAGTTCTTACAATTATGCTAATTAAAAAATGTAAAGTAGGGGTAAAAAAATAATTGGATACCTAAATGATTACGCAGAGGTTAAAAATAATTGGTTACTTTAACTTTTCATTTTTTAACTTTAACTTTCCTCTTAAAATCTTTAATTTTACAAACCAATTTAAGCTGTTCTACAGAAATACAAACTAATAAAAACACGAATTGTAAAGTTTTTGAAACTAAAAATGCTTGTTATCAATATAAATAAATGCACATTTCGTAGTCTAGAATGGAGACAAATATGTGAATATATTTTACAGCAAACGTCAAAATTATCTTATCTTCTGTGTGAATGACTCGATTTCGTAAATATTTATTGCCGGAAACTTATGTTGCAATAATACTCCTGCAATTTTCGTTATCAATTATTACTATTACTTAAAACTCAGCTGTCATTTTCGTTTGACAATTATAAAAAAGGCGACACAAAACATTCAAACGAAACATGATGAAATTTAAAAGAATTTAATAAATTTTAACAAATTATGAGAAAAACCAAAAAAAATTTAACTTAAGTTCGTCGATGAGCAATTTTGTGCCGTTATTCTGCCGACGCTTTGTACTTATTGCTAAGATTTTTTCTCTAATATAGATGGGTTGGGATACAAATTATTTATCAAATATTTATCAGTTTTAAGTCATTATTTTATGTTAAATTGTAATACATTACGTAACCAACTGTCGGTAACTTATTACTTTATGTTTCAAAATAATACTGAAAGTAAGCAGTATACATTACAAAGTATGCACTATTTAACCAACTATTGGTAACTCATTACCTTATATTTCATAATATCGCTGAATTTGTTGAATTATAATGATATAGGTAAGAAGTATACATTACAAGGTAATGCATGAGTTTATCGCACCCAGAGCCCGTTTGCATCAGTTTCAATTTTGTCTATTACGAGTATGTTAAAAACTTTCTTAATATTAACAAAAAAAATAACCAAAATTGATTTCTCAATGAGCGAGTTTTTATTAGATTTGGGAACAAGTAGATGTCCCAAGGAGCATAAGGTGGGTGGTCAAGAATTTCGTACTTTAACTAAACCTATTTTTTGTGTTATAAACCAGGTCGCTTTTCTCGAATTTCCACAAAGTAACAATAATATTCTGAAATTATTGTTTTACCGTTTTGAAGATAGTCGATTAAAAAATAACTTTGTAATCCCAGAAAACCATTGCTATAGCCGATTGAATTGTTTTCGACAGCTTCAATGATGGATCCATGTTTCATCTGCAGTTATGAAACGACGTTTAAAATCCGTTTTATTTCGCTTAAATTGATTCCAACAAGCATGACAAATTTGCATTCGAATGCGGTTTTGGTCAACCCATTTTGTAATCCTTGTTGCAAAATCAAATCGACACGATCATTTCAGAACGTCGAACGTGTAATACCATATCATGTACTTTTGCTATGATGGACGTCCAGATCGAAAAAAAATTTAAATCACAGTAAGTGATTTTAATAAAGTTTGAATATATCATTTGTTTAATGTACTAAGGATAATTAAAATGGGCTAATTTTCTTTTAAATCGAACAATAGAAAATTAGATGTGTTTAAACTTTATAAAAATAAGAAAAACTACAATAAAAATAAAACATGATTTTAAATAATTTCAAAATTGGGTTGTCAATGCAGAATGGTATATCACTGATGTGGGTCTTCATCTTCATAAGCGTTAAAACCGTAAAAGAAGATATTCGACATTACATCTTAAAACATGCTTATTGCCTAACTTTACAGTTAAACACTGAACTTAGACGATTGCCCAAATACGAGACAAAAGTGCTAAGAATTCTTAGTAAAGCATATGACTACCTTTTGATGTGTAATCTGAAGTTATCTGAAATATACCTATATTAAACATAATTTTCTGAAGTATTGATTTAGGAGAATTTAACAATCACAGACTTGTAAGAATAATTAGATAAATTTGGTCAATTTAACCCAACAAGCATAACAAGTGGGTTACAGTTAATCTTAAAGAGATCAGAAGAACTATCGTCAAAATTATGGTTATTGCATTTTATCCATTGGGGAAATATACTGCAAATCAAGTCTTTTTAATCCTTTTAATTAAAATTTAATTTAAAATATCAACATTTTTTAAAAATTAACAAAAACTCATATTTCTCGCTTGTATCCGATATTTGAAATTCTGCGAAGAAAGGCATATCATCGCGTTATCAGAATATTAAAATTTTTTTGGAGATGTGATTTACATCACACCCAAATGTTTTTGCAGGGGGCCAGTCAATAAATTATAATTTTTATTCTTCATACTATGATGGAACCTCTTTTGCAGATACATCCACTGAATATAAATCTAAAATCAACCAGCATATGATGTGCTTATAATTGGTCATGCTATAAATATTAAATATTCGAGTATGTATTATAAACCTAGTTATGTACATATAAACAAACTACAACAACTATATACATTTTTATGAAATTTGTTTAGTTATATAAATTACCGGCATATAAAATCAATTTGGTCAACAAAACAATATCAAAATCATTAATTTGCTAACAGCCAAATAGAACATTATGAATTTGGGCCACACTGATGGCAATACAGATAAAATAAATATAAATTACGGTTTCACAATCACCATTCACCCTCCCTGATGTTATCCCTCAATATTAAATGGAGAATTAAGTTAAAGTTTTGCAACAGACAGACAGACAAACACACATACAGTGCCATATAATATGACATTACACATTATGATACATAGTAAACAAATCAAAAAGGATATGTAAGGATGTATGTTAAGTTACAAAGGAAACCCGTCAACAAATTATAAGCTGAAAAGACAAAAACATAACAAAAAACTTAACCGAACAGAACAGAAGAGAGAAAAAAATTAAACACAAATATTCAATTGAATTTACTTGATTCCATTCTGTGAAATATGTAGTAGTATCGTGCCTAAAGGCAATATACAAACGGAAATGTGTGTTTTTCTGTTATTTTCCCTTTAATGTTCGACCGTCGTCTGTCTGATTCTTTCCATTGTCTGTATGTCTGTTTAGCTGCCAGCCTGACTGTCTCTCTGTCAGTTTATGTATAAAATGCGGGCTTGTAAAAATCTCTTTGTTGGACAAACAATAAAATCACTCACACCAAATCCTGATATCCTTTTTTCTTTTTTGTGTACAAAATAAAATATTCTCTTACTATTCATAACGAATATAAAGAGAGTGCAGCCGGTTTAATGTTGGTTTTGCGCACGTTCTAAAAGTTATTTATACTTAATCATCTACTCATTTTCATATTGTATTTTTTTTTTTTGGAATCATGTTGTGTTCAATATCTCGTACTCTTCTTTATCTTTTAATACAATGATTTCATTGTTATATTATGTGTGTTTGTGAATATGTGTGTGTTTTCCTGTTTAGTTTTAGTTTAGTATGTTGATTATTATTATGATTGTAGTGCGTACTGTGTTTGTGTGGTGTCACTTGGTATTGTTATTGGGGAAATTTGTTGCCCTTATGGCCATTTTAATCCGATTGGATTTGCTTCTTTTTACTTGTGTTTATTGTTATTGTTGGTTTTGTTTACTCTTAAGTGTTGCTTAATATTTATATGTACTATTTTTAATTTTGTTATGTTTTTCTGGTCTTTAAATTGAATTTTTTCTTGATACCCTTATAAGTTTTTATGGTTCAAATAGATTTTTTTCCATATTTTTTGTTGTTCATATTATGCATTCTGCTGATTAAGTTAGTTGGGCTTTGGCTAGTAGGTTTAAGTAAAAACCTTTTTATTTTGTATGAGATATCGATTGCAATAATTTGACAAGTTATAATTGTCATTTTTTTCAATTTGATATAAGCACGCAATGCGATTTCTTTATCTTACAGAAGTCATTAAGAATAATTTTCTAAAATTGTAGAAGAATAGCAAATTATGACCATCGATACGCGTGTTCATTTGAGTACGCATTAAATAAATACATTCAGAATATTATATAGTATGCTTTTGCAGTTTAATAAAAAACATACTCTTAAAATAGTTTGTAAGTTAAAATATCATAAAATACCATTTAAAAGAAATGATATTTTATTTAAAAACTTGTCTACTTACTTTTCATTTAAATCAAATGGTAAAAAATAATATAAAATTACTTTTAAATGGTGTTTAAACAGCTGACATATCAGTAAAAACAAATGATTAATCAGTTAACAATAAATGCTAAAATTTTACCTACAAGTTCGGTTAAGATAAATGATTATTAATTTTATTTTGAAAATGTTTTGCTTTTTTCTATTTTTGTTAGTTAATCTGCAAAATGTAGACTCACGTAGACTGTTGTGTGATAATTTAAATAAAAAAAATTGCAATTTTATAAATAACATTTTTTTTGAAACAGAGAACAAACAAAATTTATATTTGTAATAATTGTAACGGAAGCAAATAAACCACAAATTTCCGTTTTGTGGATACAATTTTATTGAATTTCAAATAAATTTTAAATCATGTATGTTGCTTCATTTTTACTGAACTAAAAACTTTTTATTAAACTACAAACAGTAAACTAATATAATAATAATATTCTTAGTGTACATTTATTTTTCAAAGAAATATTTATTTTAACTTTATGCTCCATCTGTAAAAAATTTTTATTGAATTTCAAATAAATTTAAAATCATGTATGTTGCTTCATTTTTACTGAACTAAAAACTTTTTATCAAACTACAAACAGTAAACTAATATAATAATAATATTCTTCGTGTACATTTATTTTTCAAAGAAATATTTATTTTAACTTTATGCTCCATCTGTAAAAAAAGTTTTACTGTCGTTTACCGATTTAGTTCAGTTCCATTTATTGTTTTTTTTTGTTTAAAATTTAATAAAAATTGATCCACAAAATGGAATTTTGTGCTTTATCTGTTTCCATTACAGTTATTACAAATTTAAATTTTGTTTGCTTTCTGCTTCAAAAAAAATCCAATTTCGTTTTTTATCTAAATTGTTTCTATATACTTATATTTTAGCAAAGCGCTTCACTTCTTATAAAGAAATTACAATTAATTGACTTACATATCTTAGCATAAAGTGGATATAATTGTAAAATTAATATGTAAGAACGACACAATCATAATCAATTGCGATCTTCACTAGAAAAAAAATAGACGAAATTTTCCTTCAAATCTCTTTATCGTTAAAAATCATTTTTTATATGGAGTATAACAGTTTCACGTGATAGTCGTATAACTTACTGTGCATTAAAATCCTGAAACGGTTCAAGTTTTATATCAAAAATAATTTTGAAAATATATGAAGGCGTTTGAATAGATGAGCTGGGTAAAAATAAGTTATCGTATGAGTATAGGCAATTTTAATGAATCCACCGAACTACAAGATATTTCCCATGGGTACAGAGAATTATAGTATCCATATTTGGAACACGTTCCAATTATTAAATAGCATTTTCTTCGGTCTGCAAAAATCTACACTTTTTCGGAAACGTTTGTTTGTATTTTTGTTCATTTATATTTCTGTTAAAAATTGTAAATTGAAACAAATAATATCATGGGTATATTGACCGTTTTGTAATTGGTTATTATCCCCAAAACTTGGTGTTTGGCGGCTACCGGAAATGTCATTTATCAACAATTCGAACGTCCCATCTCATAAATTCAAAAAACATTTGTAATTAACAAAAGCTGATTTTTAAAACTACGGTAGCAATATTTTTAGGGTTTCGGGGTAATTACTTATTTCGATAATGCTGTTTAAAGAATAGCGGTACTTTGGTTATTTTGGTAACGGAAGTCGGTTGAAAAGCTTTTGAATTGATAGCGCATTCTTAGTCGGTTGAAAAGCTTTTGAATTGATAGCGCAATTTTATCGGTATTGCCAGTCAATCCTGCATCAAACGTATATAAAATTTATTCAAAATCTATAATTTTGCAAAATCAAAAACTTAGTAAACTTCTATAAAACACTTGTGCTCTATAGCACACTTCTGCTCCCTTAGTAACAAATAATTTATTGTAGCTTTAAAAAAACTCATAAATATAAATATATGTCGGTTTCGCGGAGTTACACGCATTTACAATGCAAACGTTTGATGGCACACCACTTTCATGATAAGGGAAAGTGGTGTACCAATGAAATTAAATAGAAATTTGATAAAGAATTATGTTATGTAGAAAATCACATTTGCTCATAGATTTTTACTATACACACACATTTAGCTTTATAATTATCTTCCCCTTTTTGTAACAGTTTATCCCATTCATTTTTGTTCTCATTTTAATTTCCGTTAAAGTTTTATCTCGATTTTTATTTTGAACAAAACATTTGATTTGTTTAACTTTTAAGGTTAGATGGAGGTATCATACAGTTTTATTTTCTGGTTTCATTTACTATTTATGTAGTTAAACATGTAAGTTGCCCACAAATGATTGTGTGAAAATTATTTCATTGAAAATCAATAATAAACGACAGAATGAACGAACAAACCAAAAATAATATAAGAAATGGTTTTTAATGTTGCCATTGTAGTAGGTATTATGGTCATATCTTAGGATTTACGATTTATAAAATGGATTTCACAATATAAAAGAGTATAAGCAAGTGTACAGCAAGTATGTTCGTATATGTGTGTGTGTGATTTAGTATTGGTCCTGTAGGACATGATGTCCTTCCTTTCCTTTATTATAGCCATTGGCATTCATAGTTGTGTTGGTTTTATTGTATTTTGTAGTGATAGATACAAGCACACACATTCACAAACAAGTCATACATATCTTACCATGTGTAAACAAAGCTTTAGATTATATACATTTGCACACACATATTGTCTCATAACCTACACATATATGCCCTACAATACCATCATACACTTGTTAGTATTAAACCACTAGCACCTTGTGAATATATAAGTATGTAAAATAAATAGTCTTTCCAATTATTCGATCCTGCCGGTTAACCGGCATTATTCGAAAAATTACGAAAATTGATTAATCGGATATTCCGGTCGATTAATCGGAAAAATTGCCGATTAATCGATGAATCATTTAATGCAAAATAAATCTATATCTTTAATCAATAAATTCAAAGCAATCGGAAACTTTCTAAAGAATCAGCCATTAGAATCTCAAGGTTTTGGGGAGGAGTCTGGGGATACTTAGAAGAGAAAATCTAGCCACACATGTTCAGTGGAAGTAAACCTTTAAGCCTAATAGCATGTTCACGCGCAAATATAAACCACATGGTTCGGTCTCTGAATCTCGATTGCGAACCCAGGTATTCAAATAATTGTTCTTGTTTTCTTTTGACATTTATATTTATAAAGTTTCACTATTTCTTTTTTTAGTTTTTATTTAAATATGTATGTATATGTAAATATATACTTTTTATTTTTTCAATGTTTTTATTTATCTTTTTGCACACATTAATTTTTATCTTTGTTAGTTTTTTTGACAACTAGTTCAGATAAACTAGCGATAATTTGTTATCAAAATTGGAGATGACAGTAAATTTTTCGTGGTCCGCAACAAGATTCAATATAAACCAAGATGGTTTGCTCTCAAAATTTTATAAAGCGAAACTTGTAAGTTCAATCATGATAGGGGCGCGAGCCATGAATGAGAAAACGAACCTAGAATTTCGCTGTTCGTGTGAACATGCTATAATGTAGTGTATACTGTGTTTTTTTCCGCAGTGCGACATTTTCTCGATAAGGCCGGGTATTTATTCTCGAGAAGTTAGAAAATGTTATAAATACACAAGAGCTGCTTTTAAACACTGTTCATTAGGAAATTCTTACAAATATTGTGTTGTTTTTGTGAAATTTACAAAGTTTGAGAGAACTGTTACTGTCAGTATCTGGTTTGAGCTTTAGCGTTAAGTGGTTTTATATTCAAAAAGCTACAAGACTCTGCCAGTGACTGTAATTTCATAATATGCGAAATAAAATAACACAAAATGGATTTTGTAAGGGAGTAGTAGCACGTTTAACATACACTTTAAAGTGCGATATAGGAATATTCTGAGGATTCAGCACGTCTAAAGGCATCGCGACAGTATAGTCTGATTCTTGGTTAGAAAATTTCATCAAATTTTGTCGGCTTGTATAATAAATATATAGATTTTTGATAAAAGCACTTAACACAGGCAAAGTTTACAAAATATTGCAGTCTATACAATTTTTGAATACGCTAATATTCCTGTCACGTCCTTACCTAGAAAATTGTAACAATTTCTGTTTTTGGGTTCTAATTTAGATCTTCATAATATGGGAACTTTTGAAAGTGAATTATTTCACAGAACCTGGATCAATAATTTAACAGACAAATTTTATGTTTCAAGAACGATTTTTATTTGAAGTTATTGAAAAAGTAATCACACTCACAATAATATTTCGTTAAAAACAATCTAAGACTGTGCAGGTATTTCTAGAACTACTTCTGGAGCTTTTTATACCCTCCACCATATATGGTGAGGGTATATATCAGTTTGTCATTCCGTTTGTAATATGTCGAAATATAGGTTTAAGACCCCATAAAGTATATATATTCGTGATCCTTATGCAATTTTAAGTCGATTTAGCGATGTCCGTCTGTCTGTCCGTCTGTCTGTCTGTCTGTTGAAATCACAATCACGACGCGAAGACGCAAGCGGGGGTGCCTATTTTTACCCAGATTATTGAACATCCTCCCGAGCAGTTTGGTATTTAAAATGAGCAAAATCGGTCAAGCGGTTCAAAAGTTATGAGTGAAAATGTGAAGGTACCTCTAAATTTTCCATACAAATTTGTACAATTTTTCTGTATCTATTTTTTTTCTGTTAAGTAAGTAAAAATGTTATTAAGTCTTCTTATTGTTCGATTACATTTATTGTCTTACATACTATGATAACTAAGTTAACGTAAAAATTAACAATGTTAAAGTCGCTAACAGAGCAGACCTCTGTAAATAACATTGATAAAACTAAATAACAAAAGTTCGTTACATAAATTGACAAAACATATTCATATTACAGTTCATGCAAAATTTAGTATATACGTATATCATCTTCATCCCCTTTGGTGGAGGGTTTCAAAGATTCGGCACAGCCGAATTTAGCCCTTTTTTACTTGTTTTAGTTAGTTATATATTACACTTAAGTTAAGGTAAAGGGATTCGGGTTTCCGGGAATTTGTTCTAACAGAACATGTTGTAAAATAGATTTGAATTCCTACAGAGTAAAAATATCAATTGCCTGTTATGACATCGAAAACAAATGTAACCTAGTCTTGAAATACAAAATATATTTTACATTTATTAGAACTTTTTAAGGAATTAAAACAAAAAATAAAAATTGTCTATTGTATAGTGGTTAAAATTCTAACTTACCCTTAAAAATCTCTTTCACTTGTTTTTTAAAAGAATTTGGATGTATTTAAGTTAATGTTTTTTAAGCTTTCCTTGCAATATTTTTATCCAAACTTTAAGAAATTAAGAAGATTTTAGAAAAAATATCAGAAAAAACCATATAAAATATTTAACCGGTTAATCGACCTATTTTAACCGATGATTCGGGTAAAATAATTGTGTGGGTTTTGAATTATTTGTTTCATCCTTAACCGAAATAGAGGCGATTAATCGAGGAATCGGTTAATCGATTAACCGAATTGGAAATACTAAAATATTACATAGAATTTTGTTAAAAACCTTTAAACATCCACCTACTATGCTTAGATGTAGTATGGTTTAGTGTTTGTTTATGCATATGTGTGGTAATTTCAAAACACATTTCATCTTATCGCTTTTACAGGATGTGTACATGTGAATTGTGTTTGTTTGTTTCCCAACATGCAATTGATAAGTACAAAAAATCTGTTTTAAATATTCATCATTTTGTATTACATTTCCATAAAAAATAAAATAATAAACACTCATAAGACCTGGTTTTTTAAATAATATTACTAATAGCAGTAGTTCTGAAAAGAAAAATATTTGAAAAATCTATCAAAGCATTAAATATACGAACAATAATACGAAATGAAATTCAAATTTCTGCTTACTGGGTTGTTGCTTAGTGTCGGTCTAGTGCAAGTGTGTATGTTTGTGTATGCCATCCATTCACATTTCCATAATTTTACGCGTTATTTTAGCAAAATTTATTTTTCCGTATTTTTCTTACCTTCAATTTGATGTATGGCATTTTTTTCCTCGTAGTATTTTTTTTTGTGCGAAATTTAACTTTGATATAAAACCATAAATATTACAACAATACAAAGTGGCTTCAGACGATTTTTATTATACTATTTCGCTTTTTTAAAGTGACATTTGCCGCTTCCTTCTTCGTTTATCTTTGTTGTATATTTATAAAGATTTTTATGTTAACTGCTTTTTATAGTCTTAAGTAGATTTACATACATATATATCGTTTGGTGATATACAAAACCACATAACTAACAAGATTTCTAAAACCGATTTTAATTGACGTTTCTGATTCATTTAAGTAAACTACAAGTCTGTATACAATTTTGGACTTATGATAAATGATAAAAATAGGGGTTTTATAAATATAATTTGATAGTAAAATATTTTTAAATTGTACAATGTGAAAATAAATTGTGGTTTGTGTGATTATGAAGCACTGCATTTTCATTGTTTGGTTCTTCCGAAAAAAAAAACCAAAAATGCTAGTTACATTGTTTTGCATTTCACCTAACAATATAAACTTTTAATATTTCATTGAAAATCATGAATACATATTGACATCATATTGTTTTTTGATTCTTCGGCAACATTAAGTTACTCAGATTAAATGTTTTTGTTGATTTCTTAATATTTAAATTAAAGAATAGGGCTCAGCTACCAAATATATGACTTTATCACGAAGCGCTTTTATATCCAATATCTCTAATAAAGGGTGGTTAAATTTTAAGGGCCGATGTTGAATGTGAACCATACCTAAACGTCAAGTTTTTTTCTGCATTTCATTTGACATTTCTCAATTTCAGACTAACTCAATTTAAACTATGGAAAGATACACAATCGAGCAACGCGTTAAAGTTATTCAGGCTTATTATGAAAATGGGCGTTCAAATCAAAATGCATTTCGTGCACTTTGTGATTTTTGTTGGTCAATTTAATCGTCCAATTTGCGTACAATCGGAAAAATCGTGAACAAATTTTAACAAACCGGGTCTGTACGAGATGTAAAAACACCAGTGCATGCTCGTACAGCTCGTTCTGCAGAAAATATTGCTGCTGTTCGCGATAGTGTGGCTGAAGAGCCGTCCACCTCAACTCGTCGTCGTGTCCAACAATTGCACCTCTCACGCTCGTCGTTAATGAACATTATGCATAGACCTTGCATTTACACGCTTACAAGGTGCAATTGACTCAAGCACTAAAGCCTCTTGACCATTCCAAACGTCGTCAATGGTCAGAATGGTGGGAAGAAATAGCAACAGTGGATGATACATTTTCGAAGAAAATCATCTTGAGTGATGAGGCACATTTTCACCTTAGTGGTTTCGTCAATAAGAAAAATTGCCGCATTTTTGCAAATGATAATCCAAGTGTGATTGTCGAAAAACCAATGCACGCACAAAGAGTGACTGTTTGGTGCGGTTTATGGCATAGAACCTCAATTATGCCTCAGCGTCATCGAAAATTCGGACCATCGGATGGAGGTGTGCCGCCGACGTCGCGGCGGCCATTTGGCCGATATTTTGTTCCATACATAATTGAACCATACCATATTGTTATAATAAAAAGAAATGACAATAATTTCCTAAATAATTTGTGTTTTATTCAAAATCAACATCGGCCCCTAAAATTTAACCACCCTTTATTTCAAGTGTGTGGCAATTCTGTATCAGTTTGTTAAAATGGTGATCATACTTTCACAGTGTTTATGTTACTTGTAACTAGTGTTTTCAATTCGGTTAATCGATTAACTGATTCCTCGATTAATCGCCTTTTATATCGGTTAATGTCGAAACAAATAATTCTAAAGTCAATTATTAATCGGTTAAACTTTTTACATGGTTTTTTTTGTTATATTTTATAAAATCCTTCTAATTTCTTTAACTTTGTGAAAGAATATGACAAGTCAAGCTTAGAAAAAAATCATTAACTAAAACATAATTAAATTATTTTTAAATCAAGTGAAAGATATTTTAAGCAAGTGCTGTGTAGCCTTTGGATAATAAGGGGTTACACCCTTTGAAATTGAATAAAACATAGATGAATTTTTTATATTGAATCTGGTGGTCAAATTTTCGTTCACTTTTTCCAATATTTGTGGCCGTATATCGGCAATTACGTGACGAATGTTGTCCTCCAAGTGGTCAATCGTTTCGGGCTTATCAGCCTAGACTAGCGACTTCACATAATCCCACAAAAAAACAGCCTCATATTCCCACAAAAACAGTCTTGGAGGCCAATTCACGGGTCCGAAATTTACTTATGAAAATCGGGATCAACGGCAATCTTGTTTTAGGCCCATTCACCGAATCTACGCCTTGCTAGGTGATCGTGTGGCTTCAATTGTTGCACGAGTTGGATTTTGTAAGCACGAAAACCAAGATTTTTTGGCAAAATCTTCCATAAAGTGGATTGACACATATGCAATTCCTGTGCACGATGACGGATGGACTGATTCGGGACTTCCTCTACGCTACGCTCTACAGCAGCAATCAATTCTTCTGTATGCACTGTACGACGTCTCTGTTGATGCGTATTATCATTTACAGTAAGCGTGGTGCGAAAACGTTCCATAGTTAATCGAATTAATTTTTCTGCTGGAGGATTATTTTGACCATAAAATAAACGTAGTGCGCGATACGTATTTCGAACACAACCATGTTTTTCAAAATAAATTTGCACAATTTGGAAGCGTTGTTCAGGCGTCACACATTGGGGTGAACAGTACCAAAAACGAGAATTAGTTAAAAAAAAGTTCGTATAAGTATTTGGTACCATATAAAAGAAGATAAAATTCAACACCAAGAACTGTAAAAATTATGCATCTATGTTGTTTACTTTTTTTTGTTATACTCTCTCAAAGTTGAATAATATTTGCTAATTTTGCAATATTTATTAAAAAGTGATAATCAAGATATTTTAATTGCGATTTGTGCGAATTGTTTCTTAGAAAACACTATTTTTTAAAATGGATCCAGCAACTTCAAGTATTTGACTAGTTTATTAATAAATTTTTGTAAAGAAAAATATTGCGGAAATATTTTAAAACTTTTTTTAAAATGGTCAGAAATTGTGTTTTTTTTTTAAATGTTGATTTTCAAAATATTTGTGAGAATACTTGGGCAAAACTTTTTACATATTATTAAAATATGGTATTTCAGCTTGCATAATAAAAAAAACCTGCCCGTTTTTTCCCCATTTGAAAATATTTGAAATTTTGTGAAACATTAATTAAAAATATATTTTTCTGTTTTGTTTTCTTTAAGTGATTATTTTAGCTATTGTTATTGTTGTTGTAAGTATGATTTTTGAAACAGTCAGTGCAACAAATAAAGAGTTTAACTCAGTTGATAAAATAATCGCGAAAAAAGTAAATGTGGATAATTTTAAGTTTGGTTTATCCATTCTTCATGGATGGCTTAGATTTTTTGAGTGTCTGCTACATTTGTCGTATAAAATTACTATATAATTGGCAGGTGATAAAAACATTGTTTCTGATACAAAATCACGCATTCAAAAAGAATTCAGAGCAAACTGGACTTATCGTTGACCCACCAAAACCATGTTTTGGAAATTCTAATGATGGTAACACTACCAGGAGGCCTTTCCGAAATGCAGAAGTTTCTGCTAAAATTACAAAAGTAATACTTATTGTTGTTTCCTGTGGTCACTTCGGTTGGCCATTTAAAATTTTAAATTTAAATCGGCTATAAAAAAAGTACGGGTTATTTTTTTAAATTTCTGGTTTTATTGGAAAGAATGGAACACAATATTATTCATATGACTATCACGACTGGGCCGTTTTCCTTCGAAAATGAGCCGCCGTTACCGTCAACGGTGAGCGTTACCATGCCATGCTTAACGAATTTTTGTTTCCAAAAATTTAAGGGAATGACATGGACGACATTTGGTTTCAACAAGACGGGGCCGCATGTCACACAGCCATCGATATTTTACTCACTGTTTTTGAAAATCGAATAATTAGCCGAAATTGTGACCTCGGAGCTGTGATTTGAGCTCTTTGGATTATTTTCTGTGGGGAGTCATTAAGAATATATGTTACGCAAACCATAAAGAGACAACTGAAGCGTTGAAACATGAAATTCAAGTTGTCATTGAAAAGTCGAGCCGAAACAATTCGAAAACGTACTGAAAAATTAAGTTGATCGGATGACGTACTGTCGAGCCACTCGTGGTAGTCATATGAATGATATTGTGTTCCATTCTTAAATGACAAAGTTCAACCTTTCCAATAAAACCAGAAATTTTAAATAAATTATAATTTAAATATAAAAATAATTTACCTTCGAAAATTCTGAAGCTATTCCAATCTTAGAATATATTCTAAAAGCTAAAGCCTCTAGAATAGGCAGAGATTACAACAAAAAGCATTTTAAAATGTATAGTTTGTTCCTATCAATGAAATACGTGTTATATACGTGTTACATTTTCTCGTCCAACATAAGAAGATAAATAAAACACATTTTTTTGAAAACTTTAGAAGCTCAAAGAAATATTTTTTCTTTAATTTTCTTAGACGGCATTATTTGTGATGAAATAGATTTATCTGCATTATTAAAATTAATTCCTATTTATGTACCTCCGAGAGTTTTTAGAACTAATGATAAGTTATTTTATATAAATTTGCATAGAACTGATTATTCTTTAAATGAACCTCTTACCAAGTCAATGAGGTTTTTTAAAAATTATTGTAATGAATTAAATATAAGTCTTTCTTCTTTGAATTTAAATCTCTCTTAAATAATTAACGTTAATTAATGTAATAGTTTAAAGATGATAGTCTGTAAAGATAATATTGTATCCATAGACTTAAATAAATAAATAAATAAATGAATGAATGAATAAATAAATAAATAAATAAATAAATAAATAAATAATATATTTTCTAACAAACACTATGACGTTACTTTTTGTAATATTTTCTTTTATTGACGTTTCATTTCGAAATATTTGGCATCAACGCTAAAGAAAACAAGTAAAAAAGCCTTAAGTTAGGCTGTGCCTAAAAACTTTAGAAGTGAAATTATGAAGGTGAAAAAAAATTTTTTGAGGTGAAAAACTTTTTTGTGAGTGAAAAAATATTTTGTGGTTGAAAACAATTTTAAGCTGAAAAAATTTTTTGAGGTGAAAAAAATTTTTTGTGGCGAAATAAAATTGTAGTGGTAAAAAAAGATTGTTGATATGAATATAAAATATTATTAGATTATAAGAGACTAGTGAAAAAACATTTTACTTGCCGGTCGCTACAATGAAATTGAAAAATTTCATTTTCACTGATATCTTTTTAAAATTTATATATTAAAAAATCTAAATTCTATTAAAATAATCTTAATTTATATTATTAAAAATCTAAATTCTATCTATATGTAAACTGAATTACTTAAGTAATGTAATCTATTATTAAAACTCATTAGTAATAAGTAAATGATATATGTGTTTATGAGATGAATTGATTTATGTTCTTTATGTTAAATTTTTGATTTATGGATTTTTATAAAAGTGCATAAATATTTAAAAAAAAACATGAGTTTATTTATTCTGACGAAGGTCATGCGGCTTGAGCAGGCCGTTAATGGGGGAGGGGGAGAAACTTTTCGCGCTTTAAACCCCCATTATTCCACGTTCCTGCCAACATTATAAAATGTACCTTATCAATGAGTTAGGCCATAATCCAGGTATCACATATTTTAAACTTCATGTGTTTAGCCTTTCCATTTTTGCCCTTTCCTGTAGGAATTTTATAAAATCTCACTTCTGTGGATGGCTACGCCGGCGGAGGAACCTATGTAACTAATTTCAAATTCACAATTCCAGCGGTTTTGGCAGATTGTCAATTATAGAATTAATGTTTTTTTATTAAAAAGTCCTTAGAATTTAAAAATTTGTTTTAAGTATTTTTCTTTAAAAAAGTCCATAAATAAAAGAGGTTTTCTTGAAAAAGTCCTTAATATCAAATTTTTTCTTTAGGGAAAACATTTCTTAAAAAAATTTTCTTAAATTTGAAGAACTATTTCATAGCTTCAAATCATAATACAACTGTAGGGACCATATTACGGTAAAATAATGTCTATTTTATTATCCTTATAAAGGGTGGTTAAATTTCAAGGGCCGATATTGATTTTAAATAAAACACAAATTATTTAGGAAATTATTGTCATTTATGATAATAAGGTGACCCCCGCGGCACACCTCCATCCGATGGTACAAATTTTCGATGACGCTGAGGCATAATTGAGGTTCTATGTGCCGAATTATCTCATCCTTTAGCTCTTGAATTCTTGCTGGCTTATCGACGTACACGTTTTCTTTCGAATAGCCCCAAAGATAGAAGCCCAACGGTGTCAAATCACATGGTCTTGGCGGCCATTGAATGTGTCGAGCCATTGTTTCGTTAGCTGTATGGCAAGTGGCACCACCGTCCTTTTGATACCACATATCGTCTAGAGTTATCCTCAATTCCTGGCCACAATAAGTTGGTTATCATCTCGCGATAGCGAACATCATTCATGGTAAATGCTTGGCCTACCTTATGACACTCTATCGCGAACAACAGAAATGTTTTCCGCAGAGCGAACTGTCCCGATTGTGGACATATTTGGTCGATTATGCTGACCAAAAAAAATCACAAAGTGCACGAAATGCATTTTGATTTCAACGCCCATTTTCATAATAAGCCTCAATAACTTTAACGCGTTGCTCGATTGTGTATCTTTCCATGCTTCAAATTGAGTTAGTCTGAAATTGAGAAATGTCAAATGAAATGCAGAAAAAAATTTGACGTTTAGGTGTGGTTCACATTTCACATCGGCCTTTAAAATTTAACCACCCTTTATGAAAGTAATCATTGTTACGATTTTACCTTTTCAAATCGTTTATTTATTTCCTTTAAATAAATCTATTTCTTTTTATATTGCAAATAATAAACACTGTTGAAATTGTTTTATAGCTACTCTTTATTTAAACAAAAACTTAAAACAATTACATAAGAAACTTTATTTAATCTCTATTAAGTTTACAATTCCATAGAATACACAATTCATTTAATCGCAACTGCTTCTTCTTTAGCGTTTTTTTATTAACACACTGTCATGACATATTGTTCACGTGTTTATATGTGCGGGTAAAAATAACTAGAATGTGGTAGCACCGTCCAGAAGCTGCATACTGACAATTTTAAGAAGAAGAAATACTAATGCCACATTAGTTATGGTCAAGGGAAGGCATTTAACTGTTTTATATTTCAGGGCTGACATATGGGAATTTGTGTTTCTACGAGTCTGCGTGCAGACGCTACTATGAAATTGTACAAAAAAAAAAAAGAATTTGTATTCAGAATTTAGAAGTAGCTTTACATTTTCAGTCATAACTTTTTAAGTGATGCATCGACTTTATTCATTTTCGGGAGAATGTCAATTAATCTAGGTAAACATGAGCACTACAACTTGGGTCTTCACGTCGTGATTATTATTACATTGCTAAATCTCATAAGGATCAAGAATACATATCTTTTATGGGGTCTTAGATCTAAATTTCTACATGTTACAAGGCAAATGGCAAACTATAAATATACCCTCATCACATATGGTGGAGAGCATAAAAATACTTTTTGTGTAAGTATCCTGGAACTAATAAAATAAACATATTATTTTGTAGTAGATTATATCTATGATTTTAAAAATATTTGTTCAAATTTCTTGATTAAGTGGTCTGTGACACATCAGTTAATTATGTCGATTTTTTGCTTGAAAAATGCATTTATTATAATAACAAAATGAATTGAGAGATTATTTAGGGTATTGTCCATCGTTAGCCACTACTTTTTCCCATCTTTCTGGTAACATATGGATTTCGCGTCAAAAGAACTGATCCGGTTTTGACGTAAAGAATCAATCAAGCCAATTTCGATACCCTGTTCTGAAGTGAAGCGTATTCCAGTAATGGCGTTCTGCATCGACCGAAACAAATGGTAGTCAGAAGAGGCAAGGTCTGGGCTATAAGGCGTGTGAGCCAAAACTTCCCATCTACTCTTTTTCCAAATAGTTTTTACCGGTCTTGCAACGTGTGGCCGAGCGTTATCATGATGGAAGATTATGGCCTCGTGTCTGGTTGAATATTCTGGTCGTTTTTCGTTGATTTCTCTCTTTAAACGAATTAATTGTGTTCGGTATAGTTCCCCTGTGATCGTCTGACCCGATTTCAACAGCTCATAATACAAAACACCCTTCTGATTCCACCAAATGCAGAGCATTACCATTTGGCTTCGGTGTTGATTTGGCTGGTTGGTGGGGCTTCACATGCTACTTTTTGCACTTGGGGTTGTCGTAATGTATCCATTTTTCATCACCAGTAACAATGCGATGCAAAAATGACTTCTCTTTGTAGCGTTAAAGCAGCATTTCCGACATGCAAAATCGCCTTTCAACGTCTCTCGGCTTCAATTCATATGGGACCCAATTTCCTTGCTTTTGAATGAATCCTAATGCTTTTAAATGTAGGAAAATGGCTTGTTGTGTGCCTCCCACTGATAATGGAAGTTTTCTTGCTTTTGCCAATAATCGAGTAATGCTTCCAATTCCTCATCCTCAAAGTTTTTCGGCAACCAGGCCTCTCCTTGCCTTCTGTTCCATCGTTCACAAGTTTTTTGAGTTGGTGCATGTTGACCGTAAGCTTCTACCAACAATCGATGAATTATATTGACAGATGTTTATTCTCGAAAATACCATATTTGCTATTATTTACACAACCTATACGTGCTAGTTATGCCATCTGTTGTCCAAATCGCCATTATTAACTTGTATACCCAATAATTTGGCTGTTTTTAACCTCTGTTTTTTGTTATCTTATTGGAAAAATAATTGACTTCAAATAACAATTTTTTTAATTCTGTTAATTCAAATATAATTTTTAATGCCAAAATTTTTGGCATTCATATTTTCTTCTCGTATTTTAAAATTCAGGGTCAATGAGGCACGTCTTTTCAATATCCGATTATCCTAATTTTTTGTTTTAAAACGTTGGTTTAAGCCACACCCGAATACATATTATATGTAGTTGCATTCAATTTAAAACCCATTAAAAATGTTCTTTTAAATACGTATACAATTTTGTTGTTAACTAGATTCTTTACAAAAAATAATTGAATTCAAATACAAAGGTAAGTATTAAGGAATAAAGAATTTAGCTGTGAAAATACACAGTAAAAATAGATTTGTTGTGAAAATCGAATTCACAGAATGATTCGGATTTGGTAATCAAATTTTTCGGTTGTGATAATAGTAAATCAATTGAGGCAACACATATTTGACTGTGACAACAGAATTTCGGCTGCCTCAACAAATATTAAGTAAGTCATAACTAAAACATTTCGATTGGCAACAAATCCACTTGCCAGCATAAATCGGTTTTTTGGGTGTACATAAGTTAACATGGTAAATGATCTATAAAATAATTTCCAATTTTATGGAAATTGTTTTTTTTTTTGTATGTTTAAATACTCGTATTATATCTGTATCATTTAGCACCATATCGATTGCGGTTGTAACTTCAGATAGTTTTTTGAGAAATCATCTCATAGGAAATTTTAAAAAATTAGTCACGCCCGTTAAAAAAAGGCTTCCATACAAATATTGATTTTAAACTTGAGCATATATTTATTTTTGTTTTGAAACAAGGTCTTTAACGTATATCATCAAAAAAAAAATCCTCTCAGAAATAACATTTATGTATGTATGTAGCTGTAGGAGTGTAGGTATTACTACGTAATTTACTTTTTATTGTCGGCAAATGTGTAGGTTGATATTCCATACCACATCTTCCTTAAGATTGTTTTACCATTATTTTATGTTTTAAATTATTCAATTATTTTTTTTGCCGAACATACAGTTATGTTGGCAATTGTACAAGAATATGTTATAAATATTTTAGTGTTGCATTTAAAATAAGTTGTTAGATTCCTTAATGACGCACATACAATTTTATTATTTTCTAAATTAAAATTTACAAATGCATGAGGTAAAAGAGTAAATATTGAATGTAATTTACATTATAAATATTCTATTAGATTTGTAATAAAAAGTAATTTTATACACTCTACTACATACGTAAATAGTTATATGAGTACGTTGTACATATGAAAAGTTTCGATTATAACCTTGTTACAATATGCAGGATAATAGAATTTAAAATTGACATAATTGTTCGCCATTTTTTGTAACAATTTCTATTGAAGCTTTCATAAAAGATTATTTTTACTTAAAAAACAATTTTGTTTCACAAAAAGAAATAAAAAGTTACTACTTTTATCCTGCTGTTACACTATGGGTAACAACGTTAATTTTTTTAAAAAGTATTTTAACTTTCGCTTGGGGCACACTGTTTGATAAAATGGTTGATCAACATTAAACATGAAAACATTAACATTTGGAATGGCAACCCTGTTAATTTGTGCTTCGAAAATCGAAGTTGGTTGCCAAAGGGTATTTCTATTAATAGATGAAAAAAGCCCATTTGTACGGGTAATCATTCACTAACTGAAATATGTAATTTCACATAGTCATTTTCCTTAGAGTGTGTGATATAAATGCCTGTTCAAAACCATGATGACCTGGTCCATTTAATTTAAAAAAAATAGTGTTTACTATTCGTTAGTAACATTAAAAAAAATGATGATCTTGACCTGATAAAAATAAAAATATACATTCAGAAAATTATTTTTTCGGTCTTCCATATCCATTATGAAAGATTTTTCTTGACAAGACCTACAGTTCAATGCTGAATCCAAACGGGGAGATTCGAAGCACTTTAGAACAGAAATTACTTTCAGTGGTTCGCTCAGGCCAACCGAAAGTTGAGGATGTTAAGAAATAATGTTTTTTCGTGGTCGCTCGAGCTAGGAATCGAATCCCGGTGCTACTGGTTTCAGAGTCCACATCTTAGCTACTATACCAACAGCACTTACTACTCAGTGATATACAAATACAATTTTAGTGCAAAATTTCGTGTATTTAAAAAAAAATCGGGAAAATATGCCTGAAACTGGAGCGATTTTATTCAAACCCAGCACCATGATTGTGTGGCATAATTTGTTTCTATTTTCCAAATATCAGAAAGATATCAAAAAATTTGCCGAACCTAACCAAAATCAATGAAAAAAAAGTTCGTCCTTGTGCAAATATAAGTCAGTGTGCAAAATTTTATAAAAATATCTTAATATTTGGTCTTTGGTTACCAAAGACCAAACAAAATAGTAATCTTTCATATTGGTTATCAAAGACCAGAAAAAAACATATAATAATCATTCATAATGTTTATGGCAGGACTAAAATTTTCTGGGTAATTTATAATTATTAATACAGGACCAATTTTTTCAGTTATTTTTTTCATAACAGTTATTTCGGGTCCCTGACGCAAATACATATCACGAGATAGGTGAAAAGAGGACCGGTTCCTCAAGTACCTACCACCTGAACGGTTTAAAAATCTATATCACGTGATGGATCTGAAGGTAGGTGAAAACAGGTTCGGTTTCTAAAGTAACTATCACGTGATCGGTATAAAAAGTCTCTATCACGTATTGGGTCTGAAAGTACTAGTCCCGAGTCAGATGAAAACAGTACCTGTTCTTAAAAAAATTACCACATGCTCGGTTCAAAAGTCTCTATAACGTGATGAATTTGAAAGTACGAGTCCTGTGGTATATCCTTTAGGGTTAGTTGTGTGACATGTTCTTTTTAGAACAAGCCCATGTCCCATCACCAAGCCCTACCACAATTAACCGGTCACGTGACGTGACCTAGTATATGTCCTTTTCCCGCAGGAGAGCCTTCAACCTTCATAGAAAATAAAGCAAATCAAATAATTTTAACTAGGCTAATACCTGGCAAAAAACTTCATCAGAACTCAAAGTTTTGGAAGAGCTAGAGGTTCCTATACATGCATATATATTTTTTTTATTTATATGGAACATTTTAAAATTTGTTTTTCTAGCGGGTGCCGGGAAAATAAGCAAAATATTCAGCTTTCCTGTAAAATAAAAAAGTGCTAGATTTTGCATTCCCTAATTGTTACCCATAGTGATTTGTTTTTTTTAAGTTGTTTACCTAACCACTTTTTTCTTCTTCTTGTTCAGATATTATATGGGGGAGTTGGAAAAATGTAGAAATAAAAAACCAAATTATAAATGAATCCTGAGTAGTGATGAAGTAAGTGAGTGAATAACAATAATATTGAAACTGAAAATCGCTTTCGAATTCATAACATCAATACACGGCTCAATGGATCCTAAAACATATTTGCAAGGGTCGGTGTAAGAGTTGTATCAAACATAACAAGAGCAGCAGCCATAACAACGCAACATAACACAGCCACATACTGAACAGGAACTCTTTGTAAAGTTATGGCAAAGGGTAAAAATAGTCGAATAGCTACAGGAAGAATTATGCATGTATTTAAATAAACGAGTATGTGTGGGCATATGTGTTTTTGAGGTTTATGTTGGAAAGGAATAGGAAACCCACCACTACAACAATAACACAAAAAGTACGTTATAATGGCATATATTTTTTTTCAATAAAATATTTGTTCAAAACAGCACAAATTTTATTTCATTTTATTTTTTCATAAGGGCTAAACGAGGGAGAAAGGATTAAAATAAAAATCTTCTTAATATTTCTTGAACAGAAAAGGGTTAGTTGAACAATCCAGGCAAATTGAAAAGGTAAGTGAGTGAATGGTGTCGTATGTATGTTATATAATGTTACCCTCCTAAATCTGTAGTTGTAGAATGTATTAAGTTTACCAATATTGTAAAATATAACTTAAAGTATGATTCTACTAAAAACATACAAAAGGAATCTGTTCCAAATATTATAATAAAATCAATATATATATATACATGAAAATATACAAACAGTAAGTAAAAAGGATGATGCCTGCTGGGTGACTGACGGATTGTCTGAATTGAGTAGCTAAGTTACATGCCACTAAATATTCATGTAAATAACATGTTCGATAACATAAAATGTAATGGATTTATATGAGTTTAGTCAACTCTGCTATACAGATGTGTACATAAACTGATAATTTAGTAACTTTCATCATTAATAATATTATTAATAGTTCGTATTTAAGGATTGAATCCAATTACTGTTCTTGTTATGATTTATTTTTGTCATTGATTTAGCCAACTGACTATTTTTGAAAAATTATAAGCAAGGAATGAAATATACAGTGGTTTTTACAATATTTGTAACTGAGATCTCATTTGAAAAAAAATGAGTAAATAAAAGATTAATATAACAAGAAGTTATCTAACATTAAGTGTTCAAACCATTTGCGACGCAATTAGCACAAATCGCATTATTTTTAAATATTAATATAATATAATATGTTTTGTCTTGGCATTTCATTAAATAACTAATTATATGTATTCAACAGCATTTCAACAATATTAATAAAACTTTGAAAGGGTAATATTCTTCATTGTAATTTAAGTTCAAAATGGCTGGAAACAAGTGAAATTCTGTTTTAAGTCCAACATTTTAAATGATTTTCACAATGGACTTTCTCAGAAAGAACTTTCTTTAAAATATGCAATTCCAAAATTAACGATTTGCCGAAAAGTAAATTGTGGCAACATCCAATTTATATTGGAGGAAGATCCCTTGTAATAACTGTAAGAGAAAATTGAAAATTCAAGATTAACCGAATCTTCGATTGATCGCCTCTATTTCGGTTAACGTCGAAATAAATAATTTAAAACTCAAATAAATATTCCACCCAAATATTGGGTTTAAATATGTCGATTAACCGGTTTAATTTTAAATACAAATTTTTTCTGTTATTTTTCGTAAAACTTCCTAATTTTTTAACCTTGAGTATACAACAAACAATTTTTAATTTTTGTTTAAATTCCTTTAAAAATTGTTACTTAAATAAATTATATTTGCATGTCTTTCACTACAAGGTTGGATTTTTCCCAATTTTTTCAATCAATGTCTTATAATTGACTTTTTAATTCCGTAAGAATTCTTTCTTTTCTTGTCCCAAGAAAGTTTTTTTCAATCCGTTTCATCATTATATTCTAGAGCATATTTCACTAGGGCCACTTTATGGAATCCGAACCCGTTTTTATTAAGATAAATGTAAGATAAAGCTAACAAAGGCTAGTTCCAGAAGTGTTTTTAGGAGGAATATAACATATAATCGTTATTTGGAACAGAATATTTAGCTGTTAAATTATTGCTCTAGATTATTAATAATTAACTTTCAAAAATCCAATTCTGAACCTATTTCTACAAAAAGCCTATTAAAGTATTTATTTTGCTTCTAAGCAATCAAACATGTGGTTAGGTATTTTCCTAACAAGCACTATGACGATACTTATGTTCTAAATAATAATAGAAAATTGCTTTCAATTCGAAACTTTTATATTATTAAAGACAGTTTTCGTTAAAAATTAAAAACAATGAAAA
The DNA here is from genome assembly GCA_949748255.1 of Eustalomyia histrio. Lineage (NCBI taxonomy): Eukaryota > Metazoa > Arthropoda > Insecta > Diptera > Anthomyiidae > Eustalomyia > Eustalomyia histrio. Next base: position 103,542,294 of record OX456525.1, on the reverse strand, counting down.
TAACATGGAATTTTGTAACTTATTTGATTTAATTTATTTATCAAAAAATAAAAAACTAAAAAATTGAGGAACTTAATTGAAGATATATTTTTGTAAATCTTAGAATTTTTTTTTACTTTTTGAATGCAGCTATTGTTTATTTACAAGTTTATTTAATTTCCCGGCAGTGACAAATAAAGAAAATAAAATACCAGCTTGGCAAAAAAGATGATATATGAACAGATTTTATTAGACCGAATTGTATCAGATCTAATTAGATCTGATCAAATCTAGACAGATCTTACGCACCGTATATAACAAGTGCGGCCCTTCGTCGATTTTAGTGCGGCCCTCAAAGAAATTTTATTTTCATCTTTTCATTAGATTTTTCACAATTTGTATTACGTAAAATTTTTCTAAATATATATTTATAAAATTTTTTGATTAACAGACTAGTTTTTAATATTTTTAGTTTTTTCTCTTAAATTCCTTTTAACGTGAAATTAGAAGAAATGCAGTTATTTTTATCAAAAAATACGGTTAAGTCTAAAATTGCTAGAAATAGCTAAATTATAAAAAAATTAAGAAATGTTCCAATAAATTTCTAAATATTTTAATTTCTCTATGAAAAATTACAAAAAATATTTACTTTAAATTGCTAAACTTTAGGATAATAATTTAACAATGTTGCTAAACAAATAAATGTATTAAAAATGCTTTAAAGCAAGAAGACTGCCTTACAAAATATAGCTACATTTTCCGTTAAAGCATAGAAAGCTGTTCGGATTTCACGTTGAAAAACTGTTATACTCCATATGCAAAATTGTTTTTCAATATAATCGAAATTTAGTATAATTTGTTTGCAACAAATTTAATATATAACACTATTATTTTTCTAGTAAAATTGTCGTTTTGAGTTAATTGTGACTGTGTTTTTCGTATTAAATAAAAAAGCAATGAATTTTCAGAATTCAAATTACGATTTGAGGTTATTAAAGTTCTAGTGAAATTTTCTTAATACCTAAGCCCCATTATCTCAATAGTTGGGCCTAAATCATATTTTATAATGCTGAATGTGTCCAACCAAACAGTTCGGCCAAAAAACAATATTTGGTTGGTTTTCTTTCTTGGAGACATATTAGACAAACTCATTGCTTTACCTCTGAATTTTTCTTAGATCTTACGCTCAAAGTCGTATTAAATCAGCTCAACAAACATTTTTGGTAGCAAAATTTGTACAAAATGTTAAACAAATCTCTACTCAAGTGTTTAAAAATCGCTGGATTTGACGAGCAAATAGTTTTATTTAACATTTCGGATATGATAGTTTTTATAAAAATTTCAAGTTATGACAGGTAAATAACATTTTTACTGCTCCTACTTACTAAATATTTTTTTATATTCAGTTTGTCGACCTTCCGAGGCGGCTATTCGGAATCTTGTGACTAAATTTTGCACCAATATTACATTATTGTTCATTAAACCCCAAACATGCATATGTGAAGTGTGGAGAGATGAAAATATCGCCAGTGTTGTTGATAACCGTGAATTATCGATTCGGCGCAGTTCGCATGAATTGGTGCCATGATTACAAACTTTTTTTTGCCCAAAATGGAAGAGCTGGACTTGCCTGACATGTGGTTTCAACAAGACGGTGCCACATGCCAAACATTACGCGAAACAGAGAGGCGAGTTTGGTGAATAGTTTATTACTTAGATTACCGTTCTATCGACTCAAATTAAGATTTCATACATTTCTCTAAATTGTATGTGTTTTTTTATTATCAAATCTGAAAGCTCTTAAAAAATCACCAATCAATATCAAATTGTCTATTGGGACAAGCCCGCAACGGTTGACGCACTGGAAGCCAATATTGAAGAATTTATTCGTAAGGTACCGGCCGATATGTTGAAGAAAGTATTCCGAAATTAGATCCAGCGTATGAACCATTTGAGGCGCAGCCGCGGACAACATTTATATGCATACATCTTTAAATATAGAGTTATATAAAGATTTCATACATTTCTCTAAATTGTATGTGTTTTTTGAAATCAAATCCGAAAGCTCCAAAAAATCACCCATAATAATAATAATACTTATACTTATAATAATAATTGCATAATAATACAAAATTATGCTGACCTCAACACAAGTCAGATTTCAATAATGGTATTCGTTTTTCAGAATCTTCTCTACTTCACTTTAAACCACGTATAGGATTAAGAATTTTATTTTCATAATAACTTCAAAAGTATAGAAGATTCAGAATAACTATGAGCTTTTTTGAAATCTGTAAATCTGGGCTGCTTATTTTGGTTTTGCTAAAATCAAAGTCCCAAAATGATATACCGCATTTTTTTCAATTTTCAGTCGTGATTTTATCAATGTGGTGTGTAGTGTAAAATCTGGAAATTAGATTTGTAATCAAGAAGCAGAATCTAAGAATTTTTTATTCAAAGGAAGGCCTTAGAATCTAAGTTTTTTAAGCATATATGAATAAATGTTTAAGAAATAGTTTAACAGGAAAATTTCAAAAAAATCTAGTATTTTGTAAAAGATATCTTATCGTACAAAACGATATATATATATATATATATATATATATATATATATATATATATATATATATATATATATATATATATATATATATATATATAATATATATATATATATATATATATAATATATATATATATATGTGCACGGCGCGTGTTGCGGGGACGGATTTTCGTTCCACAAGTTACTATGAAGACATTTTGTTACTTTGGGGACTGTCCTTAAACTTTTTGTTATTCTACTGTTTACACTGAAGACATTTTACTGGATACAGCGAATATTATAGGGACTTTTTTGGCTGTATATACAGCAGAATAACGAAAAGTTTAAGGACAGTCCCCAAAGTAACAAAATGTCTTCATAGTAACTTGTGGAACGAAAAACCGTCCCCGCAACATGCACCGTGCACACATATATATATATATATATATATATATATATATATATATATATATATACATATATATATATATATATATATATATATATATATATATATATATATATATATATACATATATATATATATATATATATATATATATATATATATATATATGTATATATTCAATCTTTATGTTTTAATGAAATATTTTAAATTTTATCAGGCTCGAGATCATAATTTTTAATGTTACTAATGAATTGTAAACACTAATTTTTTTTAAATTAAATTGAAAAAATTGTAAGGATCAGCGCTAGTGGGAGTGTACACTTTCGACCCAAGCGACAAGGTTATCTTTAGCCTTCGTATGAACCACCCAACCCACAAATAACTCATGGTTTTGAACAGGCTTTTATATTACACACTGATCCTAATTAAAAAAAATTAGTAACATTAATAATAAAAATAATGTTAAAGATATATTGACCTGTGTGATTTTTTTACTGCAAAAAAAATTTACATTTTCACTTTAAACTTACATTTTAATTTTAGTTACTAGAAATATAATTTTTTTTAGATTTTAAGTATTGAAAAGGCAACAAGTTTTTGTATATATGGTATCGATAATAAACTGAATTTTCCATTTAAAGTACTGCAATTTTTATATTCTGGTAACAGATTAAAAACACGTCCTCTGCAAATTTAAAATTTGGTTTATAAAACAAATTTTCATATAGCAATTATTTGTAAACATTTCATAAATTTCTAAATATCTTTTAAGTTAGAGAGTAGACCTTTTTTAGTTTTTAATGCCCACTTCCGTATTTAAATTGATATGAAGATGCCACATTTCAAACTTAATTGTTTTGCTATCGCTCATCTTTTTTTAACCCTAATATTTTATTGACAATTCTCAACAAAGAACTCTTAAGTTGTTTTTCTCTATCACACGTAAAAAGTGTTGTTAAGTTTAATTTAACTTAAGTATCAACTATAAAACTAATACCCGTTTTGTTGTTCTTATTTATACTTGATGTTACAACAATTTGTGTTACGAGTGTTAAACTTTGACACGAGTTCATTTTTTATATGAGATTTCCAAATTAAGTAAAACGTGACCGACCAACAAAATATGTTTGGAAAGGCAAATAACAACCCTTAAAACTTGATACGAAGATACAAATGTTTAACTATACAAACATAGGTTTAAGGACAAGAAAAACGAAAACAATCTCCCTTTCTCCTAACAAAGGAAAAAAAATATATATGTATAAAATTGTGTTCATATTCACATCATCATCATCATCTCACTCTCTAAAGTACGTCTATCAACCATAATCTATTATGATAAGTGTATACAAAAACACAAATGGTTTATGAGCAAACAACGCCCCCTTTTACTAGGTACGTATTATCTTTTGTATGATGAAAAGAAGTCGATAATTTCCGCTTTAATCTATTACAGTATCAGAGTATGGTTAAAGTCCTTTCTACACTATCATACTGTATAATAAGAGCTGTCAAAAATTCATATAAAAATGTTCTTTAATTTAAAGTTTCTTCCCTGATTTTACTAGGACAGAAGGACGAAATTGATGGTAATTTGAAATTGAATAGTACAGGGTGTTTTTTATGTTCCAGTCCGAGGTTTTTTTTAAATAAATCTTAAGCGTTACAATATTTGTTAATAATATTTTATTGCATGAAAGTTTGGTTTATAACAATAATGTATGATATATAATATCGGCTTAAAGGCCGCCTCTAGTCGCTGGGCTAGAGGCGGCCACTTTTAACTAGTGTTTCCAATTATTCGACCCTGTCGGTTAATCGGTTATTCGAAAAATTAATAAAACTGATTAATCGGTTATTCAGGTCTATTAATCGAAAAATTGACGATTAATCGTTTAATGGAAAATAAATGTATTTATTTCATCAATAACAACACAAAAAGCTGCTTTTTGCTGAAATATCAAGTAAAGTCTATTGCGTTGGTTTCTAAAGTGTTCGGTTAGAACAATTCAAAGCATTATGAAATTTATTAAAAAACCATGCCTTATAATCTTGGTTTTTTTTTTTAGAGGAATCTGACGACTCTTTAAAAATTAAATGTCAGACGTGTTCAGTGGAAGTAAACCCTTAAAAACGCAGTGTAGATAGTGTTTTACCGAAGTGGACATTTTATCGATAAAATTTGTTATATGACATTGTCCAGATATGACACTATCCAGAAAAAAATGATTAAAAAAGCAAGAGCTGCCTTCAAAAAAATTCAATAACAAATTCTTAAAAATATGATATGAATAGTTTTTGCGAAATTCACAAAGTTTGATAGAACTGTCACCGTTTCCTGAATCTTTCATTACCAGGTGTAGGCTTTAGAGTTGAAGGCCATCTAAATAACAAACTTCTACTATCTAAATAACAGACTTCCTGACAAGTCCTCACCGATTTTTCTGTATGTGTGCAATTAAGAATTCAAATAGGCAAATTCTTAAATATTTTGACTAAACAACTTACTTCACCAAAACTTTTTGACTAAACAACTTAATTTACCAAAACTTTTTGATAAATCAAATTAGAAACAAAATTCCATGTTTTTTTAGTTTTTACAAATTTTTTCATAGCATTTTAAATGAAACTATTTTTAGAAAATACAATTTTCGAATTTAAAGCAATTTTCAAATTATTATTTTATAACATACATATGTAACGTCATAGTGTTTGTTAGGAATATACCTAGTCACGAGTTTCATTGCTAAAGAGAAAAATAATTATTTAAATAGGTTTTTTGTTCAAGCTCTGCTTAGAAGCTCTAGCTTTTCTAAAACTTTGCGTTCTGATGAGATCATTTGTCAGCTTGAAATACATGTGTACGAATATTTATTTGAGTTTTAACTTATTTGTTTCGACATTAACCGGAATAGAGGCGATTAATCGAGGAATCGGTTAATCGATTAACCGAATTGGAAACATTACTTTTAACCTTATTTTGCATAACATTTTAGGATATTACGGGTGTTATTGCTGCAATTTCTTCAATAATGTTGTTCTTTAGCATCTGGTTTTTGCCGTAGACCTTTGCCTTCATGTACTCCCAAAGAGTTTAGTCGGGGGCAGTCAAATCAGGAAATCGAGTGTGAAAAGGCCGTTGGTGTGTCAATTGATGATTTTGAGTTCCCCAGTAGCGGCTATTCTGTTTTATTAACAAAGCCAGCTAAGTCAAAATGTACCTCGTCGCTCATAATGATTTTTGGCCGATAAAATGTTTTAATAACTTCAACATGTTGTTGCCGCGTTAGATGTTCCAAACAAATATTGCAATAAAAAAACATCGACGTGGAACATAAAAAACACACTGTATAAAAATACCTCTTGTAAATTATGATATGTACGATGCATTTAGTACGCAAGTAGCATGTAGTGATGGTGGTTAATATGTTGGCATGGTATTGTGAAAAAATAATATCTTAGAATGACTAAGCCGTTTTATTTATAATTACATATTTCATATACTTAATTAAATTTTGATGTTATTTTATTAACAAGCCGATATAAAATGTACTTCTCAAAAGAATTTGCATGTTATTTCAATATGTCAATATGTTAATTAAACAATTATACTTTTTGTGGTTTTAATTTAAATTTGTGCCCATTTTTGGTACATGAAATGCATTTTGGAAAATTTTTCACAATACAATTCGTGTATTTTGCTTAATATTTTAATTAAAAAAATTAAGAGAAAATAAAAAGCTTCTAAGAGAATTTAATAGAGATCATGAGTTTTATTATACCCTTCACCACAGGTGGAAGGGTAATTTCTACAATATTGATCTTAGACCCTATAAAGTATATATATTCTGGGTCCTTATGAAGAGCGAAGTTAATTTAACGATGTCCGTCTGTCCGTCTGTGTGTTGAAATGGGTTTTCCGAAGAACCCAGACATGATGAGGACTTGATTGTTTTTTATTTCTGTTACATGTGATCCATTTCTGTTTGCTATTAAAACTCAGACAGATCGGTTAATAAATGGCTGAGATATTAGCAAAAAACCAGGACTACCTCTAATTTTTTCCGTAAAATCCCTTTGTTTAATATGTATGTAGAATTTTACGCATAACAAACACATCCATGTGTTAAAATTCTTTTCTTTCATCTCCACATTTTATACACAAACAACACACATACAAAGATTTGTCATTTAAGTAAAAACTAAACAAATCTCTAATCAACGAAAACTTTTATATATGTACCTCTATTGACGATGATTTTGTGTGAGCTTCAATAGCTCAGTTGTCTAGACGCTATGTCACAAATACTTTTTCAATTCACTTTTTTTTGTACATTTTTTTTATTATTTTCTTAAGACTTTTTTTTTGTTTATTTTTGTTTTTTTTTAACATTTAATAATTAATTTATATAAAATTTTATATTAATAATTAAATAATCCATAAATAGGCTAAAAACATCAACATTTTTATAAAAACCCTCTGATACAAACAAAATACATACGTTTTTATACCCCCAACCACAGGTAGAATAAAAAGATTTTTAAACCATTTTATTTCTCACATATTAAGAAAATTTTATACATAATTTACCTTTAAGTGCAACTATTTTAGGTCATAACTTATAATAATTTATAAAAAAAATTATAAACTATTTTCCTTCAAATTTTCAAAATTTTTTTTTATAAAAAAGCGAAATAAAATCCCCAATGCAAATTTGCCAGCTAAATCAAATGTTTTTGTAGAAATAAAACACATGCAGTTCTAGTGATTTCTTTTGACGATTTGTTGAAATTCTTTTCTTTCACCTCTTTACCTTTTATACACAAACAACAAACACTATTCTAGAGCTGTAATATGACCTGAAAAACTCGGAAATATCGGTTCAGAAACAAAAAAGTTATGCCCAAAACATAAATTTTTTTTAAATGCCTATTTTTTGAAACCATAAATCTTCCCGAGTCCAAGTTTTATCAACAAACTAAATGGTTAATTTCCTCTTAAAGGCGTCCGTATATAAATCTGTCCATTCCATATATGTCCATATATAAACTTCAGTTTTTTCCCAACCATGGTGAAGGGTATATAAGATTCGGCATAGCCGAATTTATCCGCTCTTACTTGTTTTTTAATTAGGATTAAAATTGCGCTACCTATACTGAACGAGGTTAAGGAAATTTTTGAAAAAATGTTTTGAGAAAAATGCAATTAAATACATATATAAAAAAGCACAAAAAATATACCAAAGTAAAGGGTGGTTAAATTTTAATGGCCGATGTTGATTTTGAATTATACACAAATTTTTTAGGAAATTGTTGTCATTTCTTTTTAATATGATAATATGGTATGGTTCAATTATGTGTGGAACAAAATATCGGCCAAATGGCCGCCGCGACCTCGGCGGCACACCTCCATCCGATGGTCCAAATTTTAGATGACGCTGAGGCATAATATAGGTTCTATGCCATTAATGTGCCGAATTGTGTCGTCTTTAGCTTTTGAATTGTTGCTGGCTTATCGACGTAAGGTCAAATAACCCCAAAGAAAGAAGTCCAACGGTGTCAAATCACATGATCTTGGCGGCCAATTGACATCGCCACAACGTGAGATAATACGGACATTGAATTTGTCGCGCAGAAGAGCCATTGTTTCGTTAGCTGTGTGGCAAGTCGCACCGTCCTGTTGAAATCACATATCGTCCAGGGTCATATCCTTAATTCCTGGCCACAATAAGTTCGTTATCATCTCGCGATAGCAAACACCATACACGTTTAATGCTTGGTCGACCTCATGACACACTATCGCGAACAACAGTAATGTTTTCCGCAGAACGAACTGGGCGAGCATGCACAGGTGTTTTCACAGACCCGGTTTGCTGAAACTCGCCCACAATTCTCCCGATTGTGGACACATTTGGTCGATTATGCTGACCAAAAAAAAATCACGAAGTGCACGAAATGCATTTTGATTTGAATGCCCATTTTTATAATAAGCCTGAATAACTTTAACGCGTTGCTCGATTGTGTATCTTTCCATGGTTCAAATTGAGTTAGTCTGAAATTGAGAAATGTCAAATGAAATGCAGAAAAATTTGACGTTTAGGTGTGGTCAGATTCAACATCGGCCCTTAAAATTTAACCACCCTTTACAACAAGGCTCGAGTTAGATGAGCTGTAATTTTTTAATAAGAGGAAATTTTAGTCTGAAATTGTAAATGATATTTTTATGGACTAGTACTAAACTCTTGAAAAAATAGTACAAAAGTCTATTAAACGTATTTTGATTCAACTAAACTAATTTTTCATTAAGCGATATGGAGCAAGACGGACAAAAATTCGTTACTCTCGCGGACTACAAAAAAATTTATTAGTATGCAAAACTCTGTCTAATGAAAAGTTTCATGAAAACTGAAGCTAAGAGGGAAGAAGTATATACTATTTTACCAGAGCACAACAAAAAAAAAAATAATATCAGATTTCATAGTACAATACATCACAATAATTTTTATACCGAGAAATAAGTCTATTAACAAATTTTTTTCACCGTAATGAAAAAAGTGGAGAAAAAACTTTAATTTTAAGAGGCTATTAAAGTCAATTAGAGATAATTTTGAAAAACCCTTTCAGGGTTTTTATATATAAATGGTATACTATCGTTTCACGTTGGACTTATTCTGGAAAAATGTTCTTGTTGTACAGTGTTATCAGCATTATTGATTATAAACAGCCAAAGTCGAAAACTATAAAAATCGATTCGTCGCAATACAAATTACTAGCTCAACTGAATTTGTCCCTAATCGATTGGTTCAGTTGTGGTAACCGAATTTTGTAGTTGTGACAACAAACAGCCAATTGAGACAATACTAATTTGTTTGTGATAAGAGGATTTAGGTTTCCTCAATTTGGTAGCCTCAACAGAACCATTCGATTGACACCAAATTCGGCGGTCGGCACTAATCTTTGGAACCTGTCCCGTGATATGTGAAAAGAGGACTGCTTCCTAAAGTGCCTTCCACGAAACGGGTTTAAAAGTCATGACATGTTCTTTTGCGTTGGTTCTGTGATTAATTCAAGATACGTTTTAAAATTTATGCATGATTACATCGAGAATTTAAAATATAAGAAATTACAATATAAGAGTTTCATAAAAATATTAGCAAATTGTAATTTTTTGATTGACATTTTGTTATAAATTTATTTATACATGTCAATAAATACAATAGAACTTCATCATAAACAGAGAATTTTTGGGAAAATAAAATAGAAGAGAACTCTAATGTTCATCACTTTTAATCGACAATTTTGTTGCAGCGGATATTGCAGAGAAAGTTGTAATCTGTATAAAATTGCCACTTATTTACATAAAGCTTGTAATTAATTGGAAAATAAGGCAAATACCAAAAAATTATTAATATTTTTGTATGAAAAGTAACAAAAAATATAGCAAAAACCGTTTAAAATAAAAACCAACCCTTACTGGAAAACTAAGCCCATGATGTATTTAGTAAAATTAAAAAAAGTAATTAAAACTTAAGCATTAACAATATTTAATGTTGAATTTTAACATCATTAAAATTTTAAATGGCAACGTATACTATTTAAGAGTGTAAAGTTCTATTCACTTTCCCAGAGTAAAGAAGAGAACAAAAAACATTGAATGTATACAACCATTTTGTATAATATAATAACTTGACAGTTCCTCCAACATTGTTATTTTCATTGTTACGAGTACAAAAATTGTAAACCATGTATGGCAAAACCATTTAGTAATGCTCCCTTTCATACACACACACAAATGCATCCCACACACCCAGTACTAGAGGATGAACAAAGCATGTATTCTAAAGCAGGGGAAATAAAACGAAATACGTGATGACAAACCACCACGCAATGAAGGACGAAGAATTTTATAGAATATTGCTAAAGGACTTATTAAATTCATCCAACTTACTATTGCTCTTATTGTTGTTGTTGTAATAGACTATGATGATATTGTTATACAAGGTGGATTGTGGTTTAGTGAATGAGAAGAAAATTTTGTATGTACACAAGTCAATTAAAAATAAATGATATGAATAAGAAGACTTTTTAATATGAAATTGATTTGATTTTTTAGTCATTTAAATATATTTAGGATGCATATAAATATTAATTAGCTTCTTTTGTGTTTTGTATACGGTTGTAACAACTAAGCGGTTATTTATTGAGGACAAGCGAAATATAATCAATCGGACATAACCCCTATAACCGCAACCAGATCTGTAATCGCACCACGGAGATGCTTTAATAAACGAAATCGATTAGGATAGTAAAACTTGGACCATTACTTTTAAAGAGGACATTTTTCAACTATTTAATGAGTTGTTTTCTTTGGAAAGGAGTAGAGGAGAGATGAAAGGTGGTGAAAAATAAAGGGCTGTTGGATAAGTAATATCCAACAATGCGAAATAATACGAGATTTCATGTGTACTTCAAATGCACACTGGGTGTGGAAATATCTTACGAAAAACTTAATTAATAGGATTTTGTGACCACAATACAAGAATAAAGTTTTTACGCCTACTTCGCGAAGTGGAAACAATCTAACGTAAGTCCAGAAAAAGATTTGTTGTACCAACCCAATTTAACTCCAACCGAATCTTTGGTTGCTGCAACTGACCCTATTTCAGTTCGGGCAGGTTCAAGGCTGTGACAACCGCATTTTCGGTTGCAGCAACCGAACGATTTCGTTGGTTCCAAATTGTATCCAGTAACATTGTCTAGCTCTGACAAGAAGTCGGCGCTCAACAATGCCGGTAGAAGAAACTTATGATATAACCTTTGACAATTATCTGGTTTTGTCCATGTGACTATCGAAAATTGTATATTTGAAATCAAAATTTCAGACATACGGTTTTAATTGGCTTTTGGTTTTTAACACTGCACATCCTCCTATTACATAGTCCTTGGTCAAATCGGTTGTGTCTTTGAAACTTGGATTACTACAGATTACGTCATATATGTGGTCAAAGTAACTTTCGCGGTTCTCTAACCGGCTCCCTATCGGCATTGAAATCTGTATTGTAAATGGCACAGGATTGATTATGCGTTACGCAGATCTCCAGACGAAACATCTAGAAATGCTACAAACTAGAATACCCAGGGCACTCGGCTACGCCAAATCCTAAGCAGGAATTGACCTAAGCAGGAATTGGATTGAATGGAATAAATTCGTTGTAGCATTTTGTTCCTATTAGGAACCAGAATTCTAGGCCGCGTTTGCGATTGGTGGAATAAAAGTCAGTGTTATTGTCCACTTCGATGGACCAACACTCAAGGGAAGCCCTACAAATACAGTGTGTTGGAATTAAGAAAATAGGCAGTGAGTGTTTTGAATTTATACATGTCGAAAATAACAATGAAGATTTCTGCGTGGAGTTAATTCTACATACAACGTGAACGATTGATAAACGAATTTTTTCCTGAAATACGTTGTATAGTCCACACAGAGTAAAATTTGGTCAGTTTCCAACTGAAATTCGATTTTTACGATTGAAATCGGTTCATAGAACAGGCAAAATTCAGCTAACACGACTGAATTTTGTATAACTTGAAATATTTAGAAATCACATTCGAATATGGTTGTGCTAACTGAATTTATTGTTAGTCGCAACCAAAATACACTTTTCACATTTTTTATTACATTCTCTCACATTTCACTCGGTGTTTCATTGATTTCATCACGAATAATTTGTTTGAGTTGCCCAAGCGTTTCTGGTTTGTTTGCATAAACTTTGGTTTTCAGATATCCCCACAAAAAGAAGTCCGGAGCAGTCAAATCAGGCGACCGTGGAGGCCAATCAACATCACCATTTCTTGAAATAACTTGTTGTAGAAAGAGGCCTCGCAGTAATTCTATTGTGATCCTGGCTGTATGCGATGTGGCACCGACTTGTTGATATCACATGTTAATTAAACCCAAAGCATGCAGTTGTGGCGTTAAAAAGTTTTCAATCATATCACGATATCGCTCCCTATTCACAGTTACCCTTACGCCGTTTTCATTTTCAAAGATGCAAGGTCCAATGATTCCTCCTGACCAAATTGCACACCAGACTGTCACTTTTAATGGATGCAAAGGTGACTGATGAATAATTTGAGGCTTTTCCATTGCCCAGAACCGACTATACTGTTTATTCACATATCCATTGAAATGAAAATGTGCCTCTTCACTCATTACGATTTTTTCATGAAAATCGGGGTTGTCATGGGCGAGCTGTTTTAACGATTAAAACACATTGGTTTATCGAATATTTTTCCATAATAAATATGCCACGTGTCTACTTCACGACTGCCAAGATTAATGTTTACCAAAATGGCGGCAAAACCCTGTACATGAATTTTTGTTCACCTAGAACTACGATTCTAAATGTTAATAAAATGCTAGTAATTTTCAGTTTACATCCAATAAGTAATATATGGCTGTAGCTCCTACTTCCCTTTAAAAAGTCTTATTGCGGTTGTAAATAACTTATTAATTTTACAGAGAATTTATAGTAGCTTAATACTCTTAAGTGAGAGCAGACCCTTCCTGAAGGGTAGAAAGTCTTTCTAACGCAGATTCCATGAGATTGCTTATAGTTTGAAGAATTTTAGTAGTAGTAGTCCAATTATTAGCTAGTCTTTAGGTTCAAAAGTTTTATAGAAGAATTTGTACATTGAATGGCAAAATCTTAAACAGCTAAGGAATATTTTTTTTAAAGATTTGACTAAAAATATCTTTAGCCATTCTATCGTTAAATAAGTCGGTTAATGAACACATGTATTTTGATCTCTCCATTGTCATGTTCAATCTTAGAGTAAGCTTTTAGAACATCTTTTAAGCCCATGAATATATTATATAGCGTGTGTGTGTATAATACAGTTTTACTTTGAATATGTAATTTCTAACGTTTTGTGGTTTTAATCCCTAATCGTTTTTTTTACAAATAAAATGTTTAGAAATTATATAATTACAACACAAGGAGATAGATACGAGTCGAAGGAATAGAACAGAACATATTACCACAATTTTATAACATACGTGCTAACAAAACTTTATTAACCGGATTGTTTTTTTTTTTTCGTATTCTACACACTTTTAGTCTGTATCAATTTTGAGTGGTTTGTAAGTAGACATGTTTGCTGGAACATTTTTATTTTGCCCATAGAACTAATGGTAATTAGCACATTAACAATTCACTTTTGTATGTCTCGTATTTATGTTAAGGAGGCGGTTAAGTATGTTAATGTTATCAATAATGCTAATGATTTAAATCATATTTAAATGTAAGGCAAAAACGCACATGAATTTAAGCCGTATGCATCACACTCTAATAAATTTTTATATAAACTTAAAATATATTATGTAAAATATATTTTTGTACCCAACATTTTACCAATATTTAAAATTTGTTCTTTTAAAATTTTTAAAAACGGATGCTGAAGATATTTTGCCTTTTTCCAGTCTTGACATGTATTTTTTGGCCTTCTTTCTTTAAATTTAAATTTTGTTTAATACTCAATACAAATTGGCAAAATCGTTTAAAATTTCATTTAAACTTTTTTGAATTATTTTAATAATTTCATAGAAACTGAATTTAGTTAGGTAGTTCGCACCCACCCTAAATCAATTTGTTCAAACTGATAGACAAATTATTTTACAGTGCTTAATTGAAAATATATTTAATATTTTAAGTAAAAAATAGTAAACTTAAAAATTAGAAAAGAAAATGTTATCAAAAGGAGTAGGTTAGGTTGAAATAAGGAAGGATCATTCGCCCTTCAAGATCATCCAAAAATAGATGATAGACACCTGTACCAGAGATCAGATTTCCCTTGCCAGCACTCCAATGCCGGTATAACGTCCTCCTCGTACCAATACTAAGTCCTACTCTTTGCGAAAGCCGGGCAGTGCTACACGCTTCACAGAATCACTCCTTTCTAATTTCGAAAGGTGTGATCGTAGTAGCCTGTGACAGTTCCCATTATGTTGGTCAGTTCCTACTTCACCAGCCCTAAGATTCTGCTTGTACTGCATACATCCGTCTCACCCCACAGGGCCATTGTGATCGCATCAACAATAATCTAGAATAATTAGAAACCGAATGTAATAGCCATAACCCCCACCTGAAAAATGGTGTAGGCGTCCAGAAGCCGGAAAATAATGTATATTCCCAGACCTCCACAAACGAAACCTTAACCAGTTCTACCGACCAGTTTAGAGTCATCAGTGCAGAAATGAATTCCAGTGGTATCATCAAATACTCCTTTACAAAAGAAAATCGTCCGCAAATACATGTTGTTCGGCCACCCTATCAATTTCTATTTCCAAAATTTGGTAGCCTGGCAGAATTTCAAGGACTCTAATGCTGCGTATGCCAGCCTTAAAGAGAACTCTTCACGTAAGACGAACACCTATCGGTCTGATGAAGAGAATCTCTCTTATAGATTTGCATCCAATCGCACCTCTAATGCCAAGACAACATAGCCGCTAAAACCTTTGGAATCAAAGGAGTAAATAGAAACAATTAAATTATGTAATATTTGATATTTCCGAAAAAATCGAAGTCATATCCCACTATACATTTTTTCGGTTGCTGCTTATTTTGAAGAATCTTTTAATATCAGTAAAAAGTTTATTTTAAAATAAATTTTCAAATAAATTTGTTGATGGGCCCCATAGTTTCGATAGAGTAAGTTTATTATTGTTTTAGATAAGATTTAAAACCAGGGATTAAAATACTGACATTTCCAATAATTTAAAAAGTTTCTTCACTTGTCATTAAATATCTTTCAGTTTTTTAAAAACAGGCAGTCATTCTTTTAAGAAGTTTTTGTTGTCTTTATATGCTTTAACTTAAACCACAAAAATAAACATGATGCTGCATAAACATTTTAAGCAAGGACCGTATAAACCAGGATGGACAAAATGCCATATTTTTTTCATTTTCATAAATTTTCATGAAATTTTCATTGTGTTGGCTAAAAAATATGGCATTTTGTACAACCTGGCTTTTTCGGTCCTTGGTTTAAGCATCAAATATATTTTTCTGCTCTATCAATAGAATTTCAATTAAGAATTTTCAGTTATTTGCTGGTAGCTCAAAAAACAACAACTGGCAGCCTAAAAAAACAACAATTAAAAACAAAAAAACGATCATTAGCTGTGTGTGTTTTTTTTTTTTTTGTTGCAAACAGTTAATATGTATGGATAAGTAAAGCAGGACAGAAATATATTAACCATTTTCTGGACATTTACAAAAAAAACTTTTTGTAAAAATAATTTATTAAAAGAAACGTGTATTATTATATACCATTATTTATTTACTTCCATTTAATATTCAAACGATTCAAATAAAATTTATAAATTTTGTAACATTAATTTATGTAACATATTTTTACATTTGAATTTTTCTTTTTAATTTTATATTATACGAACTTAAATGTGTATTTAATATTTCATGATTTATCTTCTGTACAAATATCGAGCTCTAATAAAGCATCATCAAGAAATTTGGAATTCAGTTTTACAAGAGTAAACATCAAAAACTAGAAAAGTAGAATTTTGAAGTATTTTTTTAAGAATATGTGTAAAATTTAGGAATTAGAAATTTTTTTTCAAATCGAGTTTCGGAGTAACCCCTCGGTGTTGTCAAGGGTTTTTTATAAGTCCCCACACAAAAAAAAAACTAGATTTACTCGATTACCAAAAAAGTCCCACCAAAAAATTTTTCCTTGGTTAACGGTAAACTCTGTATATTTTTATAAAATACCGGCCTAAATTTTTCAAAAAATACCGTCTTAGCTGATGTCTTTATCAGGAGAGGAACGTTCATACCATATTTCAACTGCCTAGGGGGAGATTTTTTGCCCTTCTAATTTCCATTTTTGCCACATTCCTGCCGAAAATTTTTCAAAATTTACTTTACCAGGGATTTGGCTAATACTGCAGGGAACGCATATTTGAAATTTGGGCTTCCAGAAGATGGGGTTCGGACAGTCCGTCAAAGTGGTGGTTCCCCTTTTTGCCACCCCTTAGGAATTTTCAAAAACATAGTCTTAGCCGATATATACGATGGAGGGGGAACCTACATTTAAATTTGAGCTTCCTACCTGCAGTAGTTTGGGCTGGGCAATGTTAAATTAGTGAGTAACGTTGTTACTTTACATATACAGAGACAACAGATTCATTGTGACCACCGAATTTTATTGCCAACTGAATATTTTGTTTGCAGCAACCGAATTACTTAGTTGTCCCAACGAATTTTTTTCCTGAGACAATTGAAATATTTGCTTTTAATCAAAATTCTTTTGCATTACTTGAATTTCGGCTGCGACAAACAAATATATCGGTGGCTTCAACCAAACCATTCAGTTGGCAAGAAATTCGGTTGTTACAAAGATCTGTATTCTTTGTGTATGAGATAAATAAAAAATCAACAATATAACAGATATTCATAAAAACGACCAAATGCTGCATTTGCCACCTGTACTTGTATGAAACTGTTCGACATTGCATTTTAAAAAGCGATTACTCAATTTTGTGTTTTTTTATTTTTAGATACATTTTAAAATCTTTTGCTGGCCAGTCTTTCTTCGTATTGTTTTTTAAGCTACCAGTTATATGACAATAAACTACATTATTCCTGGCGAGCTGCTGCTTGTATAATATGCTGTTAAAATTTGATGCGAGTTCAAGTTATAGTTTTGTTTTTAACTTAGCTGTTAAATTTAGGTGTTTTTGCCGAAATCGCGCTAGCCATTTAATCCCTGCTTAAATCTTTTATTAATCAACACTAAAAAGTTGGATATAAAGTTTTACAATTATATAGTTTTATTGATCAATTTAATAATTACCATAATTTTTTTATTGGTTCAAGTTCACCCCACAATAAGAAAACATTTTATGATTGTCAAACCAATAATGAAATTTTCAACCAAGTGGACGGAACTTTATAATTATTATCATCACATCCTTGTCATCCTTGTCATTATACGTAGTTAGTTACACATTGTATGATTTGGTTTATGGAAATCTATAAATGAACGTTACTTTGTATATCGTGTGTGGGGAAGTATAATAATCACAGACATTATTGTGTCACAAATAAACCACCACTATTACTATCATTATTACCATCGTCACAGTATTGTGAAGGAATGGTAATCAAAGTAATTTACAACAGAAAATACAATTTAGCACTTTTCTTATTCGGCTCTGACAATATATGAATTGAAACTAAGGGTTAGGTATAAAAAAGCTGCGTAATACACTCAAAAATTGGTGAAGGGTAAACGAATTCCTAAACAGTTTGCAGTTCAGAAGTTCTGAATGAAAATTCACAAATATAATATAGAATAGCAATCAAAATTTCTGAAAAATCATTCTAAAAAAAGGAAAATTTGATTTATTCAAAATTTTTTTAAGGATTTTTGGGTATTTTAACTTTGAAAATGGGAACATGAGAACAAACTTTGCATCACTGTGGATACGCATGCATCAGGGATGATAAACTTCGTACGATAGTATTTATTGTGGTGCTATTTAACCTCAAAAGTATTGTGTTACTCTTATGAACTATTTTGTACTAAGTACGAGGACGGATCAAAAAAATAGGATTTTTCAAGGTCCATTAAATAGGCATTTGTTTGATCAATAATTTCATCTCTTAGCTAAATCTCTTTCCACTGAGCTATTTCTTTAGGTATGGAAATAAGAAATAGTCACTGGGGGCTTAGTCCGGAGAATATGGCAGATGAGGTACCGATTCGTTGCCCAATTCATGGAATTTTGCCATTGAGACTACACACGTCAGACGATTACGTTTATGGTCAATTGAAAGCAAACGCGGCAGCCATCTTGCAGACAGCTTTCTTAAACTGATCATTTAAAATCGAAACTACACTGCCATATGAAATGCCTATGGCATCAACAACATCACGCACTTTTACTCTTCGATCGGCCAACACCATATCGTGTTTTTTTCGTCATTTTCGAGTGTATTGACCTCAATTAGCCATCCAGAACGTTCAGCGTCATTTGCACTTGTGCGACCGCAAGGAAAGTCAGTAAACCATTTTTTTACCATTGAAATCGATGGTGCAGAGTCTCCATAATATTTATCAAGCTTTTTCTTGATTTGATTGACGGGTTTTTCGCAAAAAATAATGTTTAATGAGCACTAGAAATTCACTTTTTTCCATTTTTAAAATCAACGGGGTTGTATGTTTTGAACAGCTGTTAAACGCAAAGTAAATAACGGAACTTGCTCAAAATTTGACAGTAGTCTATTAACAGGTGGTACTTGATGGGAGCAGTATTGCATTTCATATAACTACGAGACAAGTTTGAAAAGTCACGGACTTATTGATCCGCACTCGTATTAGAGAATAATTATTTCCATACGTTGATAAATTACACACAAACATATTTATATTTGATAAAAAATTAAAAATTTGATTAAAATATAAATTGATTTGAGTCCGGAATTTCAATCAAAATTTGATCAAAATCTAAATTGATTTGATTAAAAATTTAAGATTTTTGATTGAAAAATTTAATTGATATGATTAAAAAAGTAAATTATTTTGCTGGTCCAAATTCCATTAAATATTTAATAGTATTTACAAATATTTTTAGGTTTAGAACTACGTAAAGAAATGAAAGTGTTTTAATTCATAAGCAATAACATAATTGCCAAATCTCTAAGTTTCTATCACTAACCAAAAAGCACTTAAATCATAGCAAAGATCTGCCAGTTTGTATTACTAATCAAAAAGCATTTAAATAACTTTCAGTCTCTAAGTTTATATCTTTAATCAGCGATTGAAATAACACTTTTACAATCGCAAACTTCCTAATGACTTAGTTATTATCTTCCAACTTTTTTTCTTTAATAACCCGTTCTACTGTAGGTTATAATGTGTATATTGGGGTTTCTAAAAAAAAGTTGTGAGATATTGACCATTCCTGCCTGCGCCTATCATATAGACCCCAACAGCATTTCAGAAATATCTGGTATATTAATATATTAAAAAAAAATTTTGCCATAAAATGGAGATTCATTTTGCCATAATTTAAAGGATTCATGAATTATGGAATGGAATTTGTAAAAATATATGGAAAATTTGCTTGAAAAATATTGATCTTTTTTCAAAATCTGCTGAAATAAAAACGCTGCCCTCGCCAAAGGTGAAACAAAATACCTACATTTTTTGACATTTTTAATCCCTTATATGTGCTTAATAAAATCTTAAAGTTCAATCCTTGATTTTTGGAAATTTCTTTACAAAATGTTTTTGAAATTTAAAATTGGAGATTTTAAACCAGTGTATTTTAAAACACTGGTCTGATCTATATGGAATTAAGTTAGCAAAACAAGATAAAAACCCAAGATAAAAAAGTAAGTAAGTAAAGTAAGTACATTGGAATAAAGAGAATACAAAAATGTTGTTGTTGCACAGTAAAAAGTTTTGGTTTAATTTGTACACTTAGCGGTGTTCATTGTAAAGTTCCTTGGAATTAAATTTGAAATTAATACCTAAATAGTTTATATCTGAAACCATACGGTATAAATAAAAATACTTAACGAAATTGTTTTAACACCATAAAAAATTGCGAGTTTTTAATGACTACTTGGAATAGAAATAACACTAAAAAAACAATAAAAACTATTCCTGTCAGTTTAAAAATAACACCGAAACAGGCATCAGAAATTTTTTAATTTTTGTTTTATTACTTTCGGTTTAATTTTAATGCCAAAAAAAGTTAAAATTTCTGTCTTATAATAATTTTATTCCTTTAAGTTTAAAAACAACACCTAGAAAGAATTAAAAGCATGTGTAAAGTTCTATCTCTCTCATGAACTAGCTTGTTTTGGTTTAAAACTCTCTCTTTTTCTCTATTTCTTACAATTTATGCCGATGAAGGTGTTAAAGTTATCTATTTTAAAACAACGCGGTTTAAAAGTTGAAAAGTCATTGAAAAGAAAAGTGTAAAAATGTTCGTGAAAGTAAAAATTGGTGGAAATTTTCAATTGTAAAAATTGTTGAAC
This sequence comes from Eustalomyia histrio, assembly GCA_949748255.1. Taxonomy (NCBI): domain Eukaryota; kingdom Metazoa; phylum Arthropoda; class Insecta; order Diptera; family Anthomyiidae; genus Eustalomyia; species Eustalomyia histrio. The sequence continues at coordinate 103,521,293 of OX456525.1, read as the reverse complement.
CAAAAAGTAAGGATTTCACTTCAAATAGAATCGTTATTTCAAGTAAGTATTGAATACTATTATAATACAGTTTAATAATTTTATAATACAGTATATACTTTTAAAAGACCTTTATAAATAAAGGTCGTCAATTTTAGTCCTGACTAGATTAAAATCAACACCCGTTTAGTACAAAATTCATTCCGTTGGGTCTTAAAAATAACACCTATTCAAGAATACAATATATTCCTTATAGTATTAATCCAATACTTGGCCAGGTGTAGAGTCTAATACATATTGGTGTTTCTTTTATGCTCTAAAAACAAAACTCTCTCTCTCTCTCACTGTCTCTCGTTCAATCTCTTTATAAGTATACCATATTGGAATACATTTAATTCTTTTTCGGATTTGTTATATATACACCGGCTCTGCATTAAAAATAAACTAAAACTTTTTACCGTGTGTATATAATTTCAATAAATTTTAAAACATGTGATCGAATTTGTTGAGCAAGTGGTTTGTGACGCATTAATTGCCGGGGGAAGTTTTAATCACTTGGATGTTCTTTGGAAAGATAATTGACTGCAAATTACAAATTTTTAATCATTTTAACTCAAACTCGATTTAGAATACAAAAATTTTTGAAAAAATCAACAAAAAGTCATATTATCCTCTTGTAATCCCTTTTCAAATTTAGGGCCGATGCGGCACCTCTTTCCGATGTCTGATGATCCCTAGTGTATATATTAGAAATGTTACAAATAATAAATACTCCAAAAACACATAGAATTTATTTTATGGCAAATATTAAAAATGTAGCTCAGAATTATGGATATTTAATACACAAAAAAAAAATAATATATATTGTATTAATTTATAACAAATATTATATAAATAGATTAAGTTTTATTTATATTTCTAGTTCTCGTTTTGTTAAATATTTTTGCTTACTGGGAAATATGTATACCTTTTAGGAAATTTGACAAAAATTTTGTAAATTTTTTCAAAACTTTCAAATTGTTTATAATTTTTAATTCTAATTATTATTTCCTAAAGATGTTACATATTCTGGACATAATTCTGACTTGGAAATATAAACTTTTTTTTTAAGTTGTGGAACAACAATATTCCGATACTGGCTCTTAAATTTAGAAAGTCCTGTACCTGTCATACATCTGCATTTTTGCAAAAATAATCTACATAATTTTGACATCAGATTTATATAAATTGTAGTTTTACATAAAAAAAACAACCTTAAGTTGGAAGAAATGTGAAGTTACCAATATTTTCCCTTATTAGTAAATATTTTTTCTTATTCATACGAGGAAATATTATGGAGAGACTTAAAAGAAGAAACATACGTCAGCATAAAAAGTTTATAATTATGATAATGCAAACATGTACGGTATATATTAAGACTTTTTATTTGGTAACTATACTCTCTTAAACACAGACAAATGGATGGGTTAACTCATTTATGGCACCCTCAGTGTCAAAGCTTTTAAACAAACTCACACACACACATTTATTTAAACATAAAAAACCCACTAACCCATACAAAAAAAACAATGAAATGTCCTTTGACAGTTTTGATACGACATTTAAATAAATACTTAAGGGAAGAAAAAGTTAAAAGGGAAGAAGAATGAATGAGCTTGTAAAATCATATCATCATCATTGTAATGCCAAATGTGTGTGGGTGTGTGTAAAAGGAAGCCTCAAAAGGCTTAAACCTATTTAGATAAATGGACCTCTTTACTAACATACAAAGTCGAAGTTGACTATTGACTGACCCACTTTACATCTAATTTTATGACTATTCATAGTGACAATAATAGAAAAGGCAAAAAATTATATTTTCTTGCCTTCTTCTCCTTTCCATTTATCAATTCTATTATTTTCGTTATTTACAGGAATTATACACAAAACAGACCTACTTACATGAAAATTATGATGGCAAAAGGGATATCTTGTTCTTACAACAAAACAAAGGAACAACTTCTTGTGAAATGGAAAGAAAAGAAAACATAATGAAAGAACTTAAACATATTTAATAGATAGAACGTGAAACAAGAAAGAATGAAACGAAATGCATGAAGAAAGGGTTTGTTTGATTAACAATAAGATTTACTTATTTAACTGAGGAAGTGTGTTTTTATGCTTTATTTAGAAAATATTTTGTATGAATATTAAGGACAATGTAAGGAATTAGTTCATATACCTATTCCCATTTAACCGACAGTTATTTCCTTTGGTTACTTAAATGTTATATTTGGCTTATTAAAGTGGTTGTTGTAAAGGTTAGTTGAATAAATGTATAAATTTTAAGCTTCGATAACTCATAACAATTTTGAAAATAGTTAAATACAAAATGTATATAAAGAACAAATTTGTCAATTAAAATCCTAGTGTCCGAATTCAGTGAAACTCCCATGTAAATAATTAAGGAATTCTAATTGATAAGATGCAATACAAGTTTAGTAACAGCAAAATGTTTGAATGCCTCACTACATGTGCCTTCTTCTATTTCGTCATTAATTGAATTCAGAAAGTCCTTCATTTTTCATACATTTATATGGAAATTTCACGGTCTTTTTCAGTTCCATGTCCGGTATTTTTATGACTTGGCTTACAACGGGCTAAAACTTTGCCGAAATAATCTGGACATAATTCTGACTTATAAATATAAACTTTTTTTAAGTTGAGGAACAAAAATCTTCCTGTACCTGTCATATATTTATGCCACTGCCTTTTTGCATACATAAATAATCCACATAATTATGACATCAGATTTATATAAAATTTATATAAATTGTAAAAATAATGCTATTATTAATTAATTAAAAGTATCAAAACAGCATCAAAAACTAACATTCGGAAAGAGTACTACAACCCAGTAGACCGGTCAACCGTAAAACCGGGTAATGGGTGGGCTCTAAAACGAACCCATAAAGTTATTGTAACATTAAATAACGTCCAATAAATTGCTTGTAACACTGAAAGGAACAACAAGCATAGGGAATGTATTTGTAGAATTTTTAATAGTTAGAATAAAGAAAAAAAGATATTATCTGAACTCTAAGATTTGTATATGAAAGAGAAACAACTAACAAGGAAGGTATCGCCAAGGTCACCATGATTGCTCTGACAATTGGATATGTTAAAGCAGACACTTTTAAACGACTTAATCTTACATTAAGTTCATTAAAAGTGTGGAAGAAAATTATTTATTTTTAGTGTTTTTTAATGGAGCCCCAGCAAGGAAGGTCACCCTGATTGCTCTGAAGATTGTATATGTGTTGAAGCAGACACCTTTTTAGCGTCCTAATCTTACATTAAGGCCATTAAAAATTGTTTGTTTTTAGAGTTTTTTTTCATACCTCCAAAAATGTATTATAGGCAAACTTGAAATGCATAAAATTGTTGAAATATCCAGAATTAAAAATTTTGGAATGTTTTGTATCACATTTTTTAACATATGTGATAATTTTCTCACCTCTACCACAAAACCAAATTTCATCAAAATCGGTGGATGGATTTCCTTGTTATGCGTTTCAATATTGTAGTAACATATATGTAGTCGTCGCTTGTTCTACTTGGTGTCTTTATGGTGTGAATGTGCTATGTTTCTGGAAGAAGACTGCTATTGTAAATAGTATTGTCAAATAGACGTTGTGACTATTAGTCTCACCATAGTCTTTGTGACTATTGGTGGCAGTGAAATAAATCTTAACTTGCCAGTACGGTAGATTGCCATAATGTTTTCATTATTTTGATGTTGTTGGATTTTGTTTTTCATGACATTGCATGACCAGCAATTTAGATAATGGAACTATTCTTTACGAGAACCAATATTCCAGCCTTCAGACTTACGCTTTTACAGAGCTGCGGGTTCCCTGTTTTTGGCAAGGTTGCGCTATTGCTATGTGAAATGTCTGTATTACCAATAACAGAGATAGACAGTGTTGGCAATCCAGGCACTTCTATGTTCAAAAGCAATCTTAATGAAATTTTTGATGGATCTCCGGGCGAAAGATGTTTTCTGGCTTCTTATACGAATTCTGATTGGTATTGCCCTGACAGTAATAGCCAATTTTATAAACTCACATGTGAGAATTTTTTTTAAAGAACAAACTTCAAGAACAGAAAATGTAAATATAAAAGGGAAATATAATATATAAAGTACTGCTCAAAGCTATAGCGCACTTGAATATGCAATTAAGCCTTCACTTTATCTTTTCAAAAAAAAAATATAATAATTATAACTTTTTTTCTTAAACTTATTGTTTTTATTTATTTTCACTAAATTATTATCGCAATTTTTTTTTAATAAAAAAATAAAGATAATACAGGATTTTTTAAAAACTAGGGAAATTTTTTATGGTTTAGAATCATAGCACAATGTTTTCAGATAAAATTTTTAATTGATTAAACGATAATTTAATAAAAATTTGAACTCAGTACGACGAAATACTTCCTCCATTAGCTTTTAAAACACATCGAATTCTATTTGGAACTGAATTGACCAATTTCGAAGAGACATCTGCGGTTATTTTTGACCAAATATCTCTTATAGCACTTATTTGTTAATTTTTGGAATTAATTTTGTGGTTTTGAAGATCACGTTCAATAATAGACCAAAGCTTCTCAATTGGGCTAATATCTGGTGACGTTGGTGAACAATCTAATAAGGGAATATTATTATTTTTGAACCACTCCCTCAAGAATAAGGCCTTGTTACATGGGGTATTATCTTGTTGAAAGTATGCTTGAGTTGTATTAGATCCAAATATTCCATCAAAATATTCTGAAAATTCTTTAGAAATTATATTAATGTAGCTCCTTGCATTTAAACGTCCTTCATAAAAGAGTAATAACCCAGTACTATGTGCTGTAAAACACCTCTATACGCTAACATTTCCTCCACTAGCTTGTGCAGTTGGGCGAAAAGAAAATCGTTGATCCTTCACAAGCATTGTCCGTCGTATAAATGAACGATTTTTACGACTAATCAATTCAAAGTGTGACTCATCGCTGAAAATAACCTTATTTCATTGTCTTACTGACCAATTTTCGTACTTTTTGTACCAAGCCATTCTCTTTTTTACCTGAAGCTTGTTTCGATATGGGCGACGGTCTTGTGTGCAGCTCTTAAGACCATTGTTAGCCATGGTCGGCGACAGGTTGTGCTGGCACTTACTGACTTTCCAATGGCAGATGACCACTCGAAAGCCAGTTAACGACTAGTAGCTGAGCGATTTCGTTTATACATTTGCACCAAATGACGATCTTGAGCTACTGTTGTACGTTTGGAGCGTGCTGGACCTGGCTTATTTGTGAGTAGTTCATCGGCTGAAACGTTTTTTACTACATTATAAACACATTTTCTTAAAACACCGAGTGTCTTTGATATTTCTGTATGGGACATGTTTTGAGAAAGTAGTGTTTTATGGAAACTTTTCGTTCCAAAGAAACTGTTTTGCGACCCATAATATTAACCGAATAAAAATTATAAAGAAACTTTGAAAAGTACACGACCGCAGTCAAATAAAGTGACTCAACGCACGTGGTTAAAATCAAACTGAACGATTTTTAGTTATTTTTAGTTAAATTCAATAAGTAAAAGTACTGTTAGAACATTTGTTTAATTTTTTTAAGAGGTGCGCTATATTTTTGCCACAAACAATTTGTATAAGAGAAGGTGCTTGTTCTACAATTTTCTTACGTTGATTGCTATATTCTTTATTATTCATACCATGTATTTTTGGGACTATAAATTACAAGAGGAAAGTTATATTAAAAAAATATGTTTTTATAGAATACCCATCGAAAATTTTTTTTCATAAAGTGCGCTGTGCGAGTAATTTTGAGCAGTACTTTATACACATAAGTTATTGGCCCAGCATTCTCTAGCGAAACTTAAAACGGTAAACACAGGTGCCACCATATGTATAATATCGTCAATGATGAAAATTAAAACAATCATCAATCGAAACCTTCATATAATATAATTTTTAGACTGCTTTACAAGTTTAGGTTGTAAAATCCTGGTCCATAGTATATTAGTTGAATGCAATGTTGTAGTTACAAAGTCGTTTTTCATTTTTTAGTTGTCAGTCTGCACTGATGTTATTGTTACTGTTCATGCTGCTTAATGTCGTCGTTCTTGTTGGTAGTGTTGTAGTAGCTAGTATGCATAACCATCATCAACAAACACATCCACCAGATTGTATTATACTTTATTCCAGAGCAGGCGCGGATCCAGCGAGGAATGAGGGTTATATATCCCCCCACCCAAACGATTTAAACACAATAAAGAATCTAATATAATACACAACAAACTTTGCGGCATGAAATGTTTTTTTTAACTACTCAGCAAAACTTTGGTAATGAGTGCGATATTCTGATATGTTACCTTGTAATGATAGAGTTCTTGGCTGGCAACCAAAGTTCCCTGGTTCGATTTCCATCATGATCACATTATTTTTAATAACGTTTAAAATATTTGTAATAATTTTTTAATAAAAAAATTAATCTTTTTTAAAAATCTATTTTTAGACACATTCCTTTTTAAATTCTCGTAACCATATAGGCAACCCCTTACAATATCACCTTTAAAGTAATGGGTAATTCATGAGCCCCTATGGCTACACATTACTTTACACATTTTTTGGTAATGTGTGGTTTTGCTGGGGTATTTAAAATGTTAAGTGGTATCTTAATGGTAATAGTGACAACTCTTAGGCAGTGATACACGTTGGATATATATTCTGATATTTAGATCGCGATCCATATTATTAAATTGATGGATTGCGCGATGCTACACATTCAATATTTATCGCGTGATCCGCGATCTGGGTTTCAGAATATCAGGCTATTCTGCGATATAGATCGCGATCCATCAATATTGCATGCTACACGTTAAACAAATATCACGATCACGACGTGTAGAACTGGTCTTAATAAGACTATGATTTGGTTTAGGAATGTGTTAATCTCTTACTATCATCTAGTAGTGAAATTGTAAGGAAGAAAGATATTTTTGAATATTTTTTAAATACAAATGGGATTTTAAGTTCAAAATTATTTTCTTTCTGTACTTGTTATTGACATTTATTCCCGAAAACAAATAGTGGAAATGATATGGAAATCAGCTGTTTGGAATTTTTTTTTTTTATTTCGAATCAAGAAGAAAAAAGTTGAAATTAATAGAAATAGAGGTTTAGGGTGTTTTAAAAAAAAAAAAATCTTGTTGGATTTTTGCGGGGAAGGGCCCCGCAAGGACTAGAGCCACCACTGCTTCAGAAATATAGTTATATCGAACGACCAACCGCACCAACATTCATTGAATTTTACATGTTCCAACCATACTTGGGAATTTTTCTTAACCATTAGTTGCAGCTAAGGCAAATGAAAAAATTTCCTAAACATTTAATAGTATTGAAATATTTTGCATTAGAAAAAACTAATACAATATTAATACAATACTAATACAATATTAATGAAATCACAACAATTCCAACTGATTAAAAAAACATGTGATGGCAAAAAGATGCTGAGAAATAAAACGGTTTTTTTATAGATTTCATGAAATGGAACAATGTATCAAATCGGTAAATTGAACGCTAAGCGAATTGAATTGAAACACTAAGTTGTGGAACGAAATGAAACGAGTGGAACGGAAACACTAGACAAGGGTAACGAAATGAAAAGGAGTCATCCTGGATTTAAATGATATTGATCGATTTTCACACATTTATTCCAATTTTAAATTCAGCGATTTTTTTTTTTTTCAATTTTACGATGCTGAAAAGCATATCTGTCTATGGATTTTTTTTAAATCTAAGACCATTGCACTTATCAATGAAATTCTTAAATTATTATTATGATTTAAGAAATTATAATAAAAATAATTGCATTACAATTGATATCAATTCAATGGTTATGAAATTATTAATTAATTTTTTTCATTTAGTTCATTAATCCCAATTATGGTTGGTTATGCCATATTGTTGCTTTTGTTTTTTTTTTTTTCGTTATTCTGATTTCTTTCTCTATGTATGTGTTTGCTGCTATTTCAATGTAAAAATATAATCAGTACTGTCTATACCCTGTGGGAAACGGACGTGTTACAGGACACGACACGCGACATGTACATTGGGACATGAAATGAACTTGTCACAAGACTAACGCAGGGCATACTTGGAGATGATGCCAAAGACAGATTTTCGTGAAATTAATTAAAAAGATTTTGAAAAAATCGACTGGGCGGGTTCCAGTAGGGCTCGACCAAAGAACGCTAGACATACGCTCTTCAATTTTAACTAAATAAATACTAGAAAAACAATAACATACGATGATTATAAAAATAAAGAAAACTAGGAATGGAAAAAAATACTTTGTACCAATATTGTATCGTAGAGTAACTAAAATTTGAGAAACAAAATGAAAATTGAAATAAGAATCTGTTTTTAAATGAAATGAAATTAAAATTTATAGAATTCACTTAAAAATTAGATAGTAAATTATATTTACAACGCTTTAGCTATTCTCGAGCTGTTAACTTAAGTATGGGAAACTAACCAATGCTATGCATCTCAAGGAAGATTTAATTATAATAACTTATTGATATTTTTATTCTGGGTGCCTTACCTTATTATGAAGTGGTAAAATGAAAAAACAAAAGGAAATAAAAATATATAAGAAATTTTTTTAAAACGTGAAAATTAGAAGTTTTTGTCATGAAACAACCACGTCGCTCTTTTAAGATTCGCGGTCGCTAAATGCTATAAAACAATAGGGTCTTTTTGCATACTACCCGAGGAAATTTATTAAATTAATTTGCAGAATTTATAACAATAGTGGATTATTTGAACAATTTATTAGTGTTTCGTGCTGAGCCTGACAACCGCGGTAAAATTCGCGTATAAAATTTTAAAAATAAAATATATATTCATTGTAATTTAAAGATACATGATTCTGCATTTTGTAATACATTCAAAGCCCGGTATAGCGAATACTAGGTATAACCAAAACACGATATAGCGAAAAATTAAATTATTTGCATTGATGTAACAAACAACTGGTAAAAAAAACTTTGTAAAAAAATAGAAATAAGCTAAAACTGTGGAATTGTTTGTTAATAAAGCTTCTAAGTTGGGCGTGTATTCAATTTTGCAGTTCTTTTTTCATTTTTAACAATCTTAAAATCTGAAATGTGCAGTAAAATTAGTACAAAATCTTGTTGCGATTTAAAGAATATTTCGGTACAACGAATGGGCGTGAAAACACTCACAATATTATTTCGTTAAAAACAATCTAAAATACATGTAATGGAAAATACAATCAGAAAAAGTAAAAACAACCGAAAGGCGTTAAAAATAACCATCAATTTTTAACTTACAAAACGTTAGAAAAAAACGATTTTTGTAGTTTGTTTTTCAAATTGAGAGTTGTTTTTATTTATTTTTTGTTTTGTTTTTATTTTACGTGTATGTATATTTGAATAATTTCTTGTAATTTGCATTGAAATAATTTTGTATTTAAACAAAATATTTAGATAAAAAAACAAAAGAAATTATTTAAATTTCTATTTTAGGAACAGAAAACATAAAATTTAACATTTAATAGAAAATATCGACTCCCACAGAAAATCTGTATTTTTTATAGTTTGTATTTTGAATAAATGATTCAAATATTTAAAAAATATATTTCTATGAATATTGAAAATTTAAAAATGACTGCCGCAGTTGGTATACTGTTAAATTGAAAGATCTATCAACAAATATTTCTCCAAATACATTTTTAATTTACTTGATTTATATTTTTCAAACTGTTTTTATATTTTTTTACCAACTATTCATTAGTATATCGAATATAAATTTTCATTATATACAAGGTAGTCAATGAAAATAATTTGTTATATCGCGTTTTGTTCAGTATGTACACGAGTACCAAAATTATATAAATCGCATAAGAAATTTTGACAAATTATTCTTGTATTGTCCAAAATCGAGTTTTGGGATTTTACTAGGATGATTTTGGTAAGGAGCATTTTTTAATTTAAATTTTTTTGAGGAAAATTTCTGCACAGTACCGCTGAACCTTAATCCAAATAACAAAAATTTTTACACGATTTTAAGTACTGAAACACTTTTTGTATGTTTGGTTCAGGTACGGAAATTCACAAATATAGGGAAAATAAATAGGCCAGTCAATGCGCACTAAAACTATTTTTAATAATCATCATTACCAGTTTTATTTGTTAAAATACTTGCTGTAGGGTGAATTATTGTAAAATAGACTTGTTTACGACTCTGAACTCCAGAAATATGTATGGTTAAATTTAAGCACTGTTTAGAGGCTAAAATTGAGATGTTTTTCAAAAATTGTTTACAAGTGGTTAATGCTAGTGTATGCCTTAACCATGGTATAAATAAGTTAACGAGCCTTAATAAAAAAAATTGCCAAATAATTTAAAAGTGCATAAATTTAAAAGACAAAAGTGCAAAAGTAAAATTGAAAAAATACTTAAAAATAATACATCCGTGGTGGGCAATTATAACAGGCACTTTTTTTTATTATTTTTTATAACATTGTGCCAAAGTTTTCTCCCTAAATTTCTATATTAAAAATTGAACAGAAAGTTAGAATAAAGTGTTTTAAAATTTTTGCATCAAAAGTACTAAAATGACTGCCAAAATGTCGAAGTTTGTATCGCTTAGCAGCGTTTAAATCTGTATTGTTTGCCTCAGTCAAGGTACAGTACAGGACACTGTGTGGGTACTTTCGGATCGGTTATATTTCATCAGTCACGCGGTAGGTACTTTCAGGTCGTCTCTATTTATACCGGTCATGGGACATGTCATTGGATAGGTCGTTACGGGCCGATACTGTTTGCCTGGATACTGTTGTGCTGGAACTTCAACTGACGCCTTGTTCTCTACAGGGTATATATTCATACACTGTAAATACATGGATGTATATGAATTGTATGCAGGATGCCTCTTAAAATGTTGATAGTTTGTCTATCTACTTGCATGTTGAATAGTTTTTGGTATCTTTTTTAAGTTTTGTGTTACTTTGTCGCTTGTTGCCATCTATAATTCTAAGGCTGCAAGTGGAAATAAATTGAGTTGCTGTAAATGATAACACCAGTATGGATGTACGGAATGTCAAAAAAAACTCCATATTATATTCAGACGACGATAGTTGAAGTCAAATCATTTGCATATGAATCCAAATATACTCAAGTGGTAGAAGTATTATGTAGTACATCTATTTAGGTTTGTATTTTTAAATTTTGTTTCCTTAAAAGGTGAAAAGTTTGACATATTTAAATAACTTCAAAATTTAATACTATTTGAATTAAACAAAGTGTTTTTAGAAATTTTTGGCCTTCACTAAGCCTTGCTGGTATAAAAAGTGACTTCTGTCATAATCCAATTAACCAAAACTCTTGAGTTGCTGATTATATTCATCTAACTTCAGCTATTTAGCGTTTTAAAAAATCACAAATAGCGATTTCCACAAATAATAGGGTGTCCGTTACTTTTGGTATTTGTATTCAAACGATGCGTATTGAAGAGCTGAATACGGAAAATATAAGAAGCATTTCATATGGGTACTTTTAGGCTTCGATACGCGATTAAAAATGTATGTTTTGTAGAATTAAAGTTAGCTCAATTTTTTTTTTATATGTTATGTAGACCTTATTATGGGAAAAATATATATAATATTATAAAGAATAAGTTTACTCCTTAAAAGTTTTACAATTCATAGCTTATTTAAGAAAAATTATTTAAAATGTCGTAATGCTGCCCACAGACGAAGGGACATGAGTAGAAACATGAATGTGTTCCACCTTATGTTGCACCGTATGTAGCAATGTTTCCTGTTAAAATTCATGTTTCATTTTTGGTTCCTCAAATATCAAATATTTTTGGTATTTTTTTACGAGAATTATGGGACATACAATGTGATATCTATAAAAATCAAAAACAGCAGCATATGAAAAATTAATAAAATAATATAGAAGAATTTTGGAAATTTTATTTATTTAGTAGTTGTATATTCGAACACACACAACTGATGTTTCCTTTATCGTTTCGTTTTTGGTTCCTTCGTCTGTGGGCAGCATAAAGTAACTTGGCCCAAAATAGCATTTTTTATGTTTGAGAAAAAAGCTATTATGGGCTGAAATAATTTAAACCCCTTTTGAAAAATAGTTTGTCACCAATAAATACCGAATTAGGAAACTTTTAAGCCCTTTTATGAAAAAGTTTTTTTAGGACAAATCATACCATTTTTGACATCTTGAATTGCGAAGCGGAGTCTAAAAATAATAAAGTCGATATAATTTTCACATTTAGTTCTTCAGTAAGCATCGTTTGAGTGCACTCTATGACGGGACACACTATTGAGTAACCATTACACAATTACAATTATTCAATTATGTATATTCAAATTGAAATTGAAGAACACTTAACCTAAATTGAGTTATGAAAAATACCGTATATTTAATCATATCAAAACAACAAGAAAACAGAAACTAATTAATATCGTTTAATATAATTTACACCAAAAACATTGATATGTAATTATGTGTGCGTGTGTGACATCACTAATACATACATACATATAATAATACACATGAAAATTTTAGTTACCATACTTGGAAGTATATGAACAACCCCTTAATCCCCTTCTTAATTTATATTAGGGTTTTTGTGTTCTTTAAACGAAACTTATTAAGCGACGAACATTTTATTGATAATTCTATGGAAAACCATCAAACACAACCATTATCGATAACCATTTAAATGTACGATTGAATAAGTAGTGTGAGCATACAAACACACATCCAAAATATACTATATTCAATAAGCCACGTTAACAAAGGAATTAAAAATAAAGTAAATGTACAAGCAACATGCCTGCAAATATTTGTATTCATCTATACTTACCATGCATATAAATCGACATTAGTACAAGCCAGATAAGAGCAGGGAGGCTAGCGGCTGCTGCTTTTAAAAAAACCCCGTCAAAGTAAAGACAGATAAAGGCAGCACAGATAGCAAAGAGGCTTATACCTCTTACAAGGCTCTTATATTACAGAAAATTTGAAATACATCATCAAACAACGTACTAACGCACTTCTATGATTATTATATGTATGATATGTAACACATATATATTTTTTTAAATATAACATATTTTTTAACTTAATTTAATTTATACATTAAAATAAAAAAGAGTTAGGAGAGCCATAGATTCTTTTTGTTAATTCGGTATTACAAAATGGGGTAACACTATATAAGATTATTTTGGTAACGGTATTTTAAAGTTAACGATATATAATTTTTTTCGGTATCAGCATTTCGGGGATAACGGCATTTCAGTAATTTTGGTATTGGTATTTTAAGGTTTACGGTGTTTCTGTTACTTCGGTAACAGTATTTCAGTATAATTTTTTTTACAAAAAACAAACTTAAATTAAAAACAAAACAAATTCAATTACTTTACCAAATGCAATTAACAAAAGCAGTTATGAATTACGGCATGTCATTTACTTGGGCAATAGTATTTTATTTCGATATTGGTGGTTTAAAGGATGACGATATTTTAGTTATTTCGGTATTAGTATTTTTGAAATAAGGGTATTTCAACTATTTCGGTAACGGTATTTTAAGGTTAACGTTTATCGGTTGAGAGGGTTTTGAATAGATAACGATATTTTAGCAGTATTGCCTGTCAACCATGCAATATAATCATAACGGTATAACATTTATTTCGGCAACGGTATTAAAAGGGCATTGTTACTTTTTTATTTCGGTATCGGTATTTTAAGGAAAATGTTATTTTAGTTATTTCGGTAACGGTTTTTGAGATTAAAGGTATTTCGGTATTTGAGAGTTAAGATGGTTTTCAATCGATAACGGTATTTTAGCGGTATTGCCTGCCATACCTAAAATATACCAAATAGTTTAGCAACAATGGTGAGTATTCGCTATTAATATTAAGCAGTTTTCTAATGAGGTCATTTATGTTAAGTGGGAAATTATAGAAAAATATTTTTTTAAAAACACATCTCCGTTTCATTGAAATCTGACAAAGGAATCGTAGGTCAGCAGTAAATGGGTTGAGATCATAAATTCTTATTTTTGCAAACGTACCAATCGATAAATATTTAGATATTACTCATGGAGCTACTTGATGGATCCACGAAACCTTACATCAGAAATGGCCTTGGCAACATAAAATATATTTGGTACAAGTATCGAAAAATTTAGACTCCACAAAAGTACCTTCGAAAATGCAATGAGAAAAACTGACGACACCGCTCTTCGGATTTTAAATGTCAGATTGAAGGGAAAATATGTCCCCTCTTAGTCTGCGGGAAAAAGATCTATCCCGGGACACGTCAAGTGACCGTTTCATTGTGATATGGACCGGTAACGGGACATGGGCTTGTTCTAGAAGGGGGTTAATTGCCCTCTATGGCATGCCACAGGACTGGTCTTAAAGTACATTTCACACAACTAACCCCAAAGAACATTTCACAGGACTCGTACTTTTAAACTCATCACATGATAGAGGGTTTTATGTTGTAAGTATTTTGAGAACCTGTTCTGTTTTCACCTAACTTGGGATAAGTACTTTCAGAACCAATATGTGATAGACTTTGTATACCGATCACGTGACACCGATCTTGTTTTCACCTAACCCAGGACTGGTACTTTAAGACCCATCACGTGATATAGAATTTTAAACCGTTCACCTGATAGGTACTTTAGGAATGGGTCACCTTTTCGCCTATCTCGTAAAATGTATTTTCGGAGCCGGTCCCGTTTTCACCTACCATTGGACAGGTCCCAATTCCCAACTATCCTTTTTTCACGATATAGGTGAAAAGAAGACCAGTCCCTAAAGTACTTACCACGTGACCGGTTTCAAAGTCATGACATGTTCTTCTAGACCATGAAAAAATGTGAGTGTTGCACTATTTTACAAACATTGTTAGCGACTTTTTTTAATTTATTATTTTTTTATAATTGATTATTTTTTTCTAATATAATTTTTTTTTAATTTAATTGCGAAATTGCAAATTTTTAAAAGAATTGGAAAATTTATAATAACAATAATTACATTTTTAGTATAAAACAAAAAACGCTCATATCGCATTCGAAAAATCCATGTTTGCAACAATACAAAAAAAATAACACATACAAACTAAAACGAAAAAAACTTGCGTCCTCTTTCTATTCCAGAAGCATAAACGCATATAGAGACATATCTTAATATTAAATATTTATTTTTTAGTGCAAAAAAAAAAAAAAAAGAATTAATTGAAGTTATTAGTTAAACATTGCTTTGAAACTCACGGAACGAGTGGAATAAAATAATATTGATAGATAGTCATTATAACAACATTTTTTCATAACGAGAATGGGAATCGCTCAAAATTAAAACATGAAGTGAAAAATAATTGTGAAGTGAAAATGAAAAATTATTTATCACTTCGCAAAACAACTTTCTTCGGAATTGGCCCCTGTACTGTTTTGACCAATATTACAACCATTCAGTAGTAGGTATAATGTTTTTTAAATTTTATTTGACTTTTCGAACTTCCCTCGTAGTTATATGAAATGCAACACTGCTCCCATCAAGTACCACCTGTTAAAAGACTACTGTCAAATTTTGAGCAAGTTCCGTCAGTTACTTTGCGTTTAACAGCTGTTCAAAACAACAACCTCGTGGATTTTTTTAAAAATGTAAAAAAGTGAATTTCTAGTGCTTATTACACATTATTTTTTGAAAATGTGAGAGTAAAAGTGCGTGATATTGTTGATGCCATAGGCAGTGTGTTTTCGATTTTAAATAATCAGTTGAATTTGAGAAAGCTGTCTGCAAGATGGGTGCCGCATTTGGTCTCAATTAAACATAAAGGTAGTCGTGTGACAACTCCAAAGGATTGGCAAAATTCCGTGAATTGGGCTACGAATCGGTACCTAATCCGGATTTAGCCCCCAGTGACTGTTTCCTATTTGCAAACCCAAAGAAATGGCTAGGTGGAAAGAGATTTAGCTCCAACGATGAAATTATTGATTAAACAAAAGCCTATTTTACGGACCTCGAAAAATCCTATTTTTTGGAAGGGAAACAAAAATTGGAGAAACGTTGGATTACGTGTATTGAGCTAAAAGGAGATTATGTTGAAATTTTTTTTTTTTTTTGCAAAAAAATTGTGTTTCATTCAAAAAGTCACGGACTTATTGATCCGCCCACGTATATATTATTAAAATAAGTAATTAACCATTGATTTTGATTCGCGAATTTAATACTGATTTTGTAATTCGCGCAAATTATCTTTTTATGTTTAGATTCGCGAATTTGAATCGTTTGTTCATGGGTCGCAAAAAAATTTTAGTCTTTAATACGTTTGAAAGAAATATATCTTTATTTGGTACATTGATTTGATAAAGATTTTAATTAATAAATTATATTGTTTCTTCAAATAAATTAATGTTTCAAAAAAAACAGTATTTGTTGGTTTCAAAAAATATAAAAATAAATGCTCGCGAATTATTCTTTTAATTTTTATTGGCGAATCATCTATGAAAATAATTATTTTTGAACCAATTCCTTAAAGCTCTGGCAGTATATAAAAAACTACAAAACCTGAACTAAACTATACATGGGAATTGTTCATTACCATTGAAATTTCATTACCATTAGTTGAAAAAAAATTTCATTATTTATGGTAATAAAAAAGCACAAATGCTTAAAAAACTAATTATAATTGATTAAAAAATCAATTGTTTACAAAAAAGTTTATACGATTTGAAAATTATCAAAGTAGCTTTATACAGAATATAATAAAACAAAATATAAGTCATACAATCATTAACCCGCATAAATCAATATTAACATAAATATTAACACATAAAGTGACAGTTTATAATAATGGTAATGAAATTCAAAAACATTGTCATTGATCAATGAAATCAGATTCTTAAATCATTACCACTAATTCAAACAATGGTAATGAAATTTATTTTTTTACCATTGCTATCAATGTAATGGTAATCAAATTATCAATTAATTAGTCCAATCACTGCATTAGTCCCATGTATGAACTGAACTGAAAAAACATCACTTTAGGCACTTTGGTAGCCAACAAAATTAAACGATAAACTCACACACAAAGAAAATAAAAAAAAACGTGAAAAAGCATTTTATAAAAAAATGTGCTGAAGTACGACACTGCAGGCCTAAGATTCCATGGAATTGGATAAGCAACATTTCCAAATTGTAAAAATGTGTAATATGCTACATTGGCAAAGTAGGGAAGCAAGAGTTTGGGTTTAATTTTGTAGTCAGAAAACGGTTTCCCTACCTTAAGCCACTTTTGTACCTAGCAATCTTCAAAAACATCTAGGTAAAGACAGTTTAGAGATTTTACAAATTTTATTTTATAGAAAGGACAGGACTATTTAAAAATGCTTTGTTGTTCATAAAGTATCACGCCTGCAAAAAATCAAGATATCTTGAAAGTCAGAAAAATTTGACTCACTTGGTTCTAGAAAACTTGAAAAATTGTAAATCGGAAAAACTTTTTGATGCCTAATAGGCTTTTTACACTTTTACATCTTTGTGAAACGCGTGGAAGATGTTGAAAACGTGAAACATGTATTTACATTGGCAACATCTTTTATCTGTCATTTATTCAGCTGTCAAAAAAAATAAAAGAAAAAGACGCATATTTTTGTTAGAAATAAGAAATGGATTTAAAGAAAGCATTAATCATTGGAGTAGTTGTTGCTGAAATATTAAAGGTCATTCTGGAAGAAGATGATGATTAAGAAGAGTTTTTGGTAGACATAAGAATGAAATTCTTACATGTGCCGCACATTTTCCATTGTTGAATAATTTTTTATACCCTCCATCATATATGGTGAGGGTATATATCAGTTTGTCATTCCGTTTGTAACATGTCGAAATATAGGTTTAAGACCCTATGAAGTAAGTATATAGATTCGTGATCCTTTTGCAATTTTAAGTCGACTTAGCGATGTCCGTCTGTCTGTCTGTTGAAATGGCGATCACGACGCGAAGACGCAAGCGGGGGTGTCTATTTTTACCCAGATTATTGAACATCCTCCCGAGCAGTTTGGTATTTAAAATGAGCAAAATCGGTTTAGCGGTTCAAAAGTTATGAGTGAAAATGTGAAGGTACCTCTAAATTTTCGATACAAATTTGTACAATTTGTCTATCTATTTTTATTTTCTGTTAAGTAAGTAAAAATGTTATTAAGTCTTCTTCTTGTTCGATTACATTTATTGTCTTACATACTATGGGAATAATAACATTCTAAGAGCTCCAATAACTAAGTTAACGTTAAAGTCGTTAAAAGAGCAGACGTCTGTAAATAACATTACTAAAACTAAATAAATAACATTACTAAAACTAAATAACAAAAGTTCTGTTACATAAATTGACAAAACATATTCATATTACAGTTCATGCAAAATTTAGTATCTTCAGCCCCTATGATTGCCGGAGACTGGGGTCATATAGAATGAGGTAAGGTCCAGAGGAGCTGGATCGTCGTTAATACGTCCATTAATTATACCGACAGGAGAAAGATATGTAGATCCAGCCCAGATGGTGTTTTTCTCGCTTACGTATATTTGGCTGACAAGCATATTATCGTTGTGCGCAATTTTCTCAACAATCTGGCTTGGAGTACCTACAGAAGGGTAGAACATCGGCATTTTCATAGACGTAACTATTTGAAAATCGTTTTCGGAAATTTTCATAATTTTTTCTGATGCATTTTCCTAGGATTTTCCGTTCAAATATCTTCAATTCTTTGGCTACTATGGAGATATAGTAAACCAGATTGGGATTTTCTGTTAAGCTTTGTTGGTTTTTCGTTTCATTCCATAAAATCTATTTTTTGTTTTTGCAACCAAAGACATTTATATCTAAAGAAAGAGCAAAATACATACTTGCATTAGTGCCGCTACTTTTGAATAGGTGGCACTGAATTAACTAAAACAATACCCCATGGCTAGGTCCAAAGAAATTAATATATAAAGATAAATCAAAATGCATAATTGCTTTAGTGCCGCTACTTTTGAACAGGTGGCGCAGAATCACAGTAAAACTATACCCTGCCCCATGGCGATATAGCCTTGGATTAGGCTTTCAATTAATTTATTTACCAAAAATATTAAATTAACTACATACTTTAAATTATAATACATTCAGATGTTGCTAGTAGACTTATAACATAATTTTAAAGTAAATTTTTGAAATGTTTGACGTAATAAAAGCATTTGTTTCACATTTTTATGTCAAACAAGAAATTTTCATAGAGGAAAATTGTATTTTTTTTATTCCATTTGAATTTTTGAGAATTGAGGGATTGGCAAGTGTATATTTATGTTAATTTTTTCTTTTATAAAAAAATACACATGAATAAAGTGCAATATTGTGCTCTTAAACATATAAATGAAAATTGATTTAAAATATTAAGGTATAATATGCACATAAAACATATTTTTTAAAGTTTTTGGCAAATATTCACTTATGTTACGAAGAAAATAGAAAATCAATAATACTCTACTGCATATTGTAGCACAATATGGCTAATGGAGACTAGCTCTGCAGCAAAATATGCCTAATGGAGAATGCACCTTCTGATGGGCCATCTATTGACAAATAGTTACAACTCATGTTCTTTCTTTAACAAATTTATTTCTCTGCTGTATTCTCTCCATTTGACACACACTTCAATTTTTTAAAGAAAGAACATTCGTTGCAAATATTTATCAATACGTGGCGCATCAGAAAGTGCATTCTCTCCATTAGGCATATTCAGCTGCAGACCTAGTCACCATTAGTCGGAACAAAATTTAGTATTTGACAAAAACTATGCTTTAAAATGTGTTTTTTGTGCAGTCCATGGTTAAAAAACTAGTGAAGATGTAAAGGTGCCTGTAAATTGCCCATACAAATTTAGTACAATTTAATAGTAGCGACTGGTATATAACATATTTTCTCATAATTTTTCACCATTCGCTTAGCAGTAAAAATTCTGTATTCACCTCAAACATTTTTTCACCACTAAAATTTTTTTTGTTCACTACAAAATTTTTTTCACCTTAAAAATTTTTTTCACCTCTAAATTTTTTTTCCACCAAAAAAGTTCTTTTCACATCTAAAAAAGTTTTTCACCTCAAACAATTTTTTCAATTACATAATTTTACTTTAAAAGTTTTTTTATATTATTTGTATCAAAAACAGAACAGAACATCTCTTTAGGATATTGGTGGAGGGTATTCAAAGATTCGGCACAGCCGAATTTAACCCTTTTTTACTTGTTTTTGTTTATTTTCTGCAATGTCAGTTTGCTAGTGATGGCACAAAGAAAATGGAGTTTTTTTGTCATTTTTAAGTGATGACACTTAAAATAACGAAAGATGTAAGATGGAACAAAATGAGAAAGGATCATCTTTTGTAGATGTAGAGAGATGCAAAATTTTTGGCCTATATAATTCTTATGGGAAGATGTTAACATCTTTGCAAATTTATGAAAGGTGTAGCTCAGTGGAAAAAGGCTACAACAAAAAAAAAAAAAAAAAAAAGAATGGTTGTCTGATAGGGTTACAGGCATGATTTTTGTATGGGTATTAAAATAACCATTTCGCTGTTTCATGGAATATCGTTATTTGAATTGAGGTATTTTAACTAAATTATTAAAAATAATTCATTAAAAAAAACATCTGCTGCTTAAAAATCTACCAAATCAGAGTGAATCAGCAACGGGTTGAAATAAATAAATTCTTATTTTTGCAAACGCACCAACCCGAAAAATTCCAAAGTATTATAGACGATATTTACAATTAACTCGGCAAGGCATATAAAGCTTCACCGAAACCGATGCATAATTTTTCAAAGGAATCAAAAACGTGTAATCTTTTAAACATTTTATTTGTAATAAAAATTTCTTAATGTTTTTTAATATGGTGAGAGTATATATCAGTTTGTCATTTCGTTTGTAACATTTTGAAAGATAGTCCTAAGACCCCATTAAGTATATCTATTCCAAATCCTTATGCGAATACAAATCGATTTGGCGATTTCCGTCTGTCTGTTGAAATGGGAATCGTGACTTAAGCGGGGGTGCACATTTGTACCTAGATTAATAGATATCTTCGCGAGCAGTTTGGAATTGAAAATAATCATTTTTTGTCACCGTAAAATTCTTTTTCCACCTTAAAAATTTTTTTTACCTTAAAATTGTTTTCCACCACTAATTTTTTTTTTCACATGCAAAAACGTTTTTCACCTTTAACATTTTTTTTTTTTCATTTCTAAAAGTTTTACATTATTTGTATCAAACACATTTTTTTAGGATATTGATGGAGGGTATTCATAGATTCGGCACAGCCGAATTTAATCCTTTTTAACTTGTTTTTTTTTTTTTTTGGAAACAATTAAAAATAACTTGATCCAGGCGTAGGAATATTTAAACCTAACATCTCCAAGTAAGATATAAATTTTCTGATGTCATTTATTTCTCCTAATCTCCTATTGTTGCAACTGCCTAAATTACAGAATTAAGGATTACAACAGATTCTTAACCTATAGTGCAAAGTAAAAAAATGAGTGAAAATCCAGCATACTTCCACTAAAATACAGTCAAATAACCGTAGTGGCATTTTTGTTGTTGTCTGACCAAATCGTCGAATGTGTCAGAACGTCAATCATGTTTTGTGGGTTTACATTCCTTCTTAAATATTTATTTACACATAGTCACACCGAAAGTATAAATGAACAAGTAAGAGCGGCTAAATTCGGCTATGCCGAATATTATATACCCTTCACCATGGTTGGGAAAAAACTGAAGTTTATATATGGACATATATGGAATGGACAGATTTATATACGAACGCCTTTAAGAGGAAATTAACCATTTAGTTTGGAGATAAAACTTGGACTCGGGAAGATTTATGGTTCCAGAAAATAGGTATTTTAAAAAATTTATGTTTTGGGCATAACTTTTTTGAATCTGAACCGATATTTCCGAGTTTTTCAGCAAACATGTTATACTAAAGATTTTCGATCTTTTGCTATATAAGACGTATCCATAGGTCATAATACAGCTCTAGAATAGTGTTTGTTGTTTGTGTATAAAAGGTGAAGAGGTGAAAGAATAGAATTTCAACAAATCGTTAAAAGAAATCACTACAACTGCATGTGTTTTTTTTTCTACAAAATAGTTTGATTTAGCTGGCAAATTTGCATTTGGGATTTTATTTCGCTTTTTTATTAAAAATATTTGTAATTTCTTTAGCTTAATTTTAAAAATTTGAAGGAAAATAGTTTATAATTTTTTTTATAAATTATTATAAGTTATGACCTAAAATAGTTGCACTTAAAGGTAAATTATGTATAAAATTTTCTTAATATGTGAGAAATAAAATGGTTTAAAAATCTTTTTATAAATTCTTTTAAATCGGAGCAAAAAATAGAAATAAAACCGTTTGTATTTTGTTTGTATCAGAGGGTTTTTATAAAAATTTTGATGTTTTTAGCCTATTTATGGATTACTTAATTATTAATATAAAATTTTATTTAAATTAATTATTAAATGTAAAAAAACAAAAAATAAACAAAAAAAAATATTAAGAAAATAAAAAAAAATGTACAAAAAAAAAGTGAATTGACCGGGATTCGAACCCGCGACCCTTCCACCTGTGGTGAAAGGTATAAAAACGTTTGTATATTGTTTGTATCAGAAGGTTTTTATAAAAATGTTGATGTTTTTAGCCTATTTATGGATTACTTAATTATTAATATAAAATTTTATATAAATTAATTATTAAATGTTAAAAAAAAACCAAAAATAAGAAAAAATAAAGTCTTAAGAAAATAATAAAAAAAATGTACAAAAAAAAAATGAATTGACCTGACCGAGATTCGAACCTCGAACCCCGCGGCCTTAGAGAAAAAAAGTATTTGTGATATAGCGTCTAGACAACTGAGCTATTGAGGCTCACACAAAACCATCGTCAATAGAGATATATATATAAAAGTCTTCGTTCATTAGAGAATTGATTAGTTTTTATTTAAATGACAAATCTTTGTATGTGTGTTGTTTGTGTATAAAAGGTAGAGATGAAAGAAAAGAATTTTAATTATTAATATAAAATTTTATATAAATTAATTATTAAATGTAAAAAAAAAACAAAAATAAGCAAAAAAAAATAAGTCTTAAGAAAATAATAAAAAAAAATGTACAAAAAAAAAAGTGAATTGACCGGACCGACTTTCGAACCTCGAACCCCGCGGCCTTAGAGAAAAAAAGTATTTGTGACATAGCGTCTAGACAACTGTGCTAGTGAAGCTCACACAAAATCATCGTCAATAGAGGTACATATATAAAAGTCTTCGTTCATTAGAGATTTGTTTAGTTTTCATTTAAATGACAAATCTTTGTATGTGTGTTGTTTGTGTATAAAAGGTGGAGATGAAAGAAAAGAATTTAAACACATGGGATGTGTTGTTATGCACAAAATTCTACATACATATTAAACAAAGGGATTTTACTGGAAAAATTAGAGGTAGTCCTGGTTTTTTGCTAATATCTCAGCCATTTATAAACCGATCTGTCTGATTTTTAATAGCAAACAGAAATGGATCACATGTAACAGAAATAAAAAACAATCAAGTCCTCATCATGTCTGGGTTCTTCGGAAAACCCATTTTAACACACAGACGGACAGACGGACATCGTTAAATCAACTTCGCTCTTCATAAGGACCCAGAATATATATACTTTATAGGGTCTAAGATCAATATTGTAGAAATTACAAACGGAATGACAAACTTATATATACCCTTCCACCTGTGGTGAAGGGTATAAAAAAGGGAAATAAAAACAAGTCCATGACTATATGTGTTTGTGTGTGTATGGCAACATATCACATATTCAAACATACTGATATATTTTTTTATTAATAATATGCCATTTATGCAAATAAAATTAGTAATGTTAGTAAATTTGTACACATAAAATAGTTTGTAAGTTAAAATAACAAAAAAATGTAATTTCATTTAAAAACCGGTCTAATTACTTTTCATTTAAATCAAATGGTTTTTGTTATTTATTTTTAAATATGGTTTAAACAACTGATATATAACTAAAAACGAATGATTAATTAAATAAATGTTAAAATTTTACCTACCAATTCCGTCAAAAATTACTGATTTATTCATTTATTTGAAATTGTTTCCGTTTTTTTTTTAATTTTTGTGTGTTTTTAATCTACAAAATGTATGTATAAACCAACATTTTGTGTGAATATGTGTGTGTATGGATGTGTAATTTGAATTGGAATAATTTTTTATATAAACAAACAAAAAAGAATAACTGTAACTGAAAAGATTGACAAATGACAGTAAATTAATTTGAACAAATGTATAAAAAAGTTTAAATAAATATTTTTTTGAAATATGAATGTATGTTCAAAAACTTTTTTATTAAACTACAAACAGTAAACTACATAATTTTCGGAGTGTATATATTTATGAATGTACTTTTAACATGCTTGGGATATTATCATTGTCTTTAATATTCTATTAGCATTAGTTTAGTAATGCTAATGGCAAAAACATTTCATGACAGCTTAATGGTAATGAAATTTACAATAGACCAAAAAAGGATTGTTATAAAATTGGTTCCTGGGAATCTGTCCCACATTTCATACTTTGATAATATAGATTAGATAGTCCCGGACCTATGAGCACGATGAATTTTTATAAAACAGTCAATTATACCAATTTATATTACCACATAAAACGGTAAAAGAAAATAGAAATTTAGTTTCCTTCGTTGAAAATGGGTCCAAAGAAATACTAAATTAACCCTTCAACCCATTTTAAGATCTGACTTATTTCTCGCGTTCAATTTGAATTTTGAGCAGAGACTTATAGTAGAATTTTATGACAAATATTTTCCTGTTTTAAGGGTATTCCCACTTTTGCCGAAAGGGTCGCAAGGTTTCTTATGTCGACTCACCATAAGAATGAGCAAAAGGGAAGAAATTTAAGACCCCCAAAAATAAAATTTAAATTTGTTTGTCCCTTCCACCAGAATCCGTTGTCGTAACCTTGTAAACTTATTATAACGTTATTAATTTGAATGGAATTTAAAAACATAACCATTCATAAATGAAATCATACAATTCATATAATTATTTAAAAAAATAGTAATAAATTATTTCATTATAATTGATATCTATGTAATGCTAATGAAATTATAAATTAATTATTCCACTCAATTCCGCTAAAGGAATAAGTGTACCATATCATTGTTATACTTACAGTATTTTTTTTCTTATATGAGAGACTAAGTACAATATTAAATGTCCTATATGATCAGAATTAGTAACTGTGATATTTTAGTGCAAAAGATAACTTATTTTTCTTTACGATTAGACTAACGAAGTCTTAAATATTTAGGTAGAAAATATTGAACGAATATTTTCTCTAAAACGTAACCGAGAAACACATAAAAACTTTCTGAATCGATAGAAAAACATCTGAAATTTTTCATAAGTAAAACAAAAATGTTTCGATTGTTAGATAAATTAAATTATTTCTTACACTAAAAGTTCAAAACCCTAAAAAACTCAATTGATATAAGCTGTACTTTCGCTCTTTTCTATTAACGTTAAGTATTTAAAGGCAAAATGCGTTAAGCCGTTTAAAGGTTAACAAAAACAGCGAATGCTTACAACATTTGCAATATAACCAAACGATATAACTCTTTCAGCAGGACAGCTGGTATGTAAGCCTCACATATAGAATTGAATTTCTGTTAATTTGCTGTACAGAATATTCTTTAGAGGATTTCTTTGAAATTTGGTACACAGGATCCTCATACTCCAAACGAGGTAGCCATAGGTCTTAATATAAGATAAACTGAAGACAATATTTAAAAAATTGTGCACTTATAATAGTTTGTAGTTTAAATTAACTAAAACTATAAATTAAAATAAATAAAAATTACTCATAAACCGGTCTACTAAGTTTTTATTTAAATCAAATGAACTCTTCATTTCTTTTTAAATTTCGGTCAATTATCATCCAATATACGTAAAAAAATAAATGTTTTTTAATATATTTGAACAAATTAGCCATAAACCTGTTAACACAAATGATATTCCTTTTGTATACATATTTATTTTGACTGTCAACCAATTAACTCCAAAATCCGTAAAAAGTAATGATTTTTTCTTTATTTCGTTTTTGTTACTGTTAACAAATCAACTACCAAATCTGTAAAAATAAATGATTTCTCAATTATTTCGTTTTTTGTTCAACATCATAAAAATTAAATACAAAGTCGGTAAAAATAATCGACTTTTCATTGATTTGGTTTTTTTAACAAAACAATTTTAATAAAACAATTTTTCAACAAATCATAAAAATGAAAATATTAAATGTTAAAGAAAATTCGTATTTATATGTAATTTATTCATAAATAGGTTTCATATTAAGTGGTTGTAAACTTGCTAAGTAGTTATAGATATAGCTACTTAAAATTAAGAATTCATAAAAATGTTGCCTAGTCTTATAAATTATTGGCATTTCTCTTTCTAAATTATGTGTTTGTAAGTAAAGGTAGAGCAGTGCAAACAATATAATTGATCTATTTCGCGTTCCGGCGTAGTTCATGTACGAAAACATCTTTCGTACAAAGTCGACCCAAAAGTTAAAATTGCATTTGTTTACAAAAAATAAAGAAAAGTCATGTAAGTAGGGATAGTCGTTTTCCTTACAAGTAGTTAAAGATATAGATATAAAATTCGAAAAAACAAAATTTTTCAATGTAATTTAACTACAGTCAGACCCATATATTGAGGTTGTGCATATAATTGACCAATAAAAAGGGTTTAAGTATTTACCAGCAGCGTATTGTAACAGAACTTAAATATTATAACGTTTTCGGATACTTAAGGCAATAGCGATTTCGCCATCTTGTCGTTGGGTTATTTAACAATTAATCTTCGCTTTGTTAATTTTTGTTTTCCAATGGATTTCGTACAAATTTGTAACAACTATCCTGATAGCACAGTCGAGTTTGCCGCACCTACTTTAACTCCCACTTTTTGACGTTTGAATGCAAATGTTAATTTTAGATGTTTGCCATACACATGTTTTCTTATTCACTAGAGTTTGCTCAAATTTGAGACAATTGATCCTTATTTTCCAAAATGCAACGGGCATGATCGTAACATAACCAAATAATTCGATTGCTGCAACCAAACTAATCAGCACGAAAAACGTTATGTATTGAATTTTTTGAACATTATGCCTGAAATATATTGTGTAAATTTTGTGGGATTAATTACAAAAAATCTTGAATGTCCTTCCTTTTTTAATTTTTAATATTGCTAAATCTGTTTTAAATTCTAAAAAAATACCAAATGTCTTTCAAAAAAAGTTTGTACATGTATCTCTTTAATTTTTCACAAAATTGTCTTTGCGCATATTTCCTAATTTAAAGATTCGAAATACTTTAAAAATTAATTTTAAAAAATCTGGTTACTTCTAAGCCATTTTTAAAAAATCCAAGAAAATTTCCAAAAAAAATTTAGTACCACACTCACCAAAATATGTATGTAATAGCAACTGAAAATTTTGCTTTTATTACGTCAAATTTTGCTAATTTGAGCCCAGCGGTATTTTTTGCTTAGCAACACATGTCTACTGACGTGTATTACAATGAAATTACAAGAAAATTCAGTTGCCGCTACTAAATTTTATTAAACTTTTTGTAAAGTGAAATTTAAAATCGGTTTTCCAAAATCAGCAAAAAAAAAAATACTAATATTATAAATATTAGTATAAACAAATTAGTATAAAAACTAGTAAGCGCTACTAAATTTTAGTAAATTGCTGTAAATTCATTGAGAATTGTAAAATATAGCAAAATTATAATTTATAAAAAAATATTATTAAAATGCACAAATTAACATAATTTTTTTAAGATACACTTGTTACAAATTAAAGTTTTGAAATTGCCTTACGAATTCAAATATACAAATTTATATTTTTTTTGATCGAACAAAATTTTTTTTATTTTATTTAATTTTTTCAATAAATATTTTAGACAAAATTAAAAAAAAAAATTAAACGCTTAAAAAATATTAAAAACATAAACGATTTTAGCACTTTGTTTCAATTTAATAATTTCTGTTTTGAAAAATATTGACGCGTAATCATAGTCAAAAATGAAGTATACTTTAGGAGTTCTAAAGTATACTTTACTTAAAAGGAAGTAAAAAAGTAAACTATTATCAAATTATTGGTATTTCCAATCAACTTTTAAAAATTTCATACAGTACAAGAAACCATTTATTTAGTGAATTTGCAAGAACATTAGTACAATCAATCAAATTTATTAAAAAATTGTTGATATTCAAAAGTGATTACTACAAATACGGTTATCCTGATCAAATACATCATTAAATTAGGGTATCAGTTGAACCTACCGAATTGTGGATTGTATTGATTATAGAAGCCACTAACGATTGGTATTTGTAAACGAATTTTCTGCTAAATTTATTAAATTTAAAATTAGTCATCAAAACTTATAAGTGTTTGTGGGCTAGTGAGTAGAGAGCTAGCCTAGTACTCCTAATTTTCGAGTTCAAATCCCGGCAAAGGCAAGCGTTTAAAAAATATATATTTTTTTAATTAAAATTAAATATTCAAATGTTTAAATAACAAAAATATATCAAAGAAAATTAAATTGTCGTGCAGTAAGTAAGAGTGTGAATTATGAATCCGGATGCCTAGGTTCGATACCGGAAAAATCTGGAAATAAAATTGTTCTTTAAATAAAATTTTGTGAAACGTAATAATTAATTTTAAGTGGAATAAATATATTAAATTATATTTTCGTCGTATCGATAACTATTATTTTGTGCATTGCAATTAACTGTTTTAATTGTGGCTCGTCTAAAGATGTGATAGAAGACTGGAATGCCATTTTTATCTTGAATTAAATTTATCTTATCTAAATATAAAAAGGCCTCGGGTGGGCCAAACCTGCACTGTATACTGAGAAGGCAGTAAGATATAAGGGGACCCCCAAAAGATGAATATAAGAGCAAAAAAGAAGAAAGTCCTATCAACAACAATTTTGAAAGCAGTAGACGAAAATGACGAAATTCTCAGTTGTAATAACAAACATTTTTTTGGTGAGTGTAGGGAAGTATGTCTTTAGATATATTCTTTGTTAGAATTTTGTATTTTTTGTTGTTGGGTTTTCGGAAAAGTTTTCTTATTTTTTTGCTTTGAATTTATTTAAAAGATTTAAAAATAAGTAATTAAAACTTTTCATTGAAATTATTTCCATTTTTGGTGAGATTTTTTAGTGTGTAGATCATTTTGACACTTTTTATTTGGCAACACTGCTCACTATGCTATTTTTCTTAGCATATCTGTGTAAGAATGTGCATTAGGGCGGTAATGAAATATATGGGAAATATTTTTTTTTTCTGAATTTAACAAAATCTGAGCGAATATTTGTGGAACTTAGTCACAAACTTACATGGTTCCGAAGAAATCCAAAAAAAAATACAATAATATTTTAATTATGTCTTGCAGCGCATTGTTTTTAATTAAAATTATAATGCCATGTGTTTTATTCAAAAACCTTTAATTTTGAAAACATAATTAACGGTGCCCGTTTGGTACCCTTAGTATATGGGTTAATACTGTGTTATCTATTTTACTCCTTTTTTATCCTTATAACTAGTAGGAACGTCACTTAAACGTTTTTTTGTCACCTCCTTTTTGCTTAAAGTTGTTCTTACTTATATTCATTATTTGTTGCATTGGAAATCAATATATATATAAATAAATAAATAATCCAAGATTTGATATGAAACGATGGCTCAATTGTTCAACAAATCAGTTTTAGAGCAAATGATACAATATTCCGCCTAAAAATGAGCGAAAATCGAAAGATGAATTTTCGTTGCAACCCTCATGTGCATACACACATGTGAATATCACTCGAAATTGTAAAATACTAAATATTAGCCAATCTTTTAATATTTTTGAAAGTAAATTACTATATAACATAGCTGCAAAAAAGAAAACACATTTTATATAAATTTAAATTTTTCATAAAATGAAAGCAAAATTTGGCAAGTGCAACAATTTTTATTGCAAATAAGATTTACAATAAAAAACATATGCATGCTAGTTGTATGGTTTGAGCATTGTTGCAGTTTCCTTCCTTCCGTCCTTTTTATAAATTTTTGTATGTACTTATGAACTTTAGTGTATTACAATACTAAACAAAACATACAAACATATAAAGTAAAAAAATTTGAATTTAAGTTTGTAGCACAATTTCATATTTATTCAAATAAAAACACTTCGGTTGCCACAAGAAAATTTGTGTTTTGATTTTACAAAATGTATCCATCAAGACGTATTTCACAATAAATAAAATTTTTTCTCAAGATTTAAATAAATAGTTTCATAAAATTTATAAAGTTTCATTGGTATATAGCCAATTAAATTTGTATTAAAGTAATGAAATTATCATTTCAATTAATTAAATGAAAATTGAATTGGCGAACTTTCTCTCAGTGTGCAATGGTTAAAAGTAAGTTTTCTTCGAAGTATCATCATATTAAAGAAACTGTTTCATAAATCGATTGTCATCTGAAGTATTTCATTAAAGTATATGACAAATGTTTGATAAATCTTCATAATTTAAAAAAAAAATTATAAAAAAACTAATTATTATTGCAGTTGCAAAACCATGCAGTTTGTTATTCTCATTTAAAAAACAAATAGAAATTAAAAATAATTCATTATCATATTGATGAAAATTCCTCATAAATATGATAAAACCTCTTCGTCATAAATATTGACGAATCTGTTTTATAAATATAAAGACACTTCTTCATAAAAATGAAGAAAAATTTCATAAATCTTACTTAATAATTTTAAAAAAAAAGGATTTCATAAATATGTAAAAAGATTTCATCAATTTGCATTTTTGTGAAACAGCTGTATTATATTTATGGAGTTTTATATTGGACGGTTTTTCATTATAAAGTTAAAGATAAAGTTTTTCAAAAAAATTATAAGGTTTTCTCTCTGTGTTTAACTTTATTTTTTGTTCAAAGGTAAAAATAAGAAATAAGTGTTTTTGTATTTATTTGCAGAATTTTTCTTTTAGGAGATCTTTCTCTTTTTTATTTAGTTCTTGAGTAGACACAATATGAATGTGATTGTAGCATTTACTTTAATAATATTCTCAAGAACATTAGGGAGTAATTGGCATAGTTAGGACGAGTTCTATTGCTGTACATTAATTTGAACATACACAGATTTAGTGGTGTACTTTTGCTCCCATTTAAACTAGAGAATATTTTAACAATGAGGCAGAGATGGATTTTTTTAAAGCAACTTTAACTTAACAGTAAACTTCATAAAAAATTAATAGATTTAAAACAATTACTTAACACTTAGGCCCGTTAACTTATCTCTATTTATTCCTTGGTTAAGGTTTATAGCCTTAACCACTGGTAATCATATTTTTTTAATAACTTATCTAAATTTTAACCAAGTATTTCCATTAACCAACGTTTAAAATTAACCATACAAATTTCTGTGGTTAAGAGTCTTAACAAAGGCTATTTTAGACAAATTCACTCCACAGCAGATATTTTGCCAAATAAATCTGGTAATGAGTCACCACGCCGAAAAGCCGCTGAATTAAAAAAAAATAAGATAAGTAAAAAAAAGTATATTTTTTATTTTTTTCCAATTTCAAATATTATTTAAATTAATGTGGGTCGAATTTCAGTCCAAATTCATGTTGTCAACAAAAAATCTTGATCTTTAATATTTTGTCCTTTACAAGCCGCTTGAGGATCTGTTTTTAGAGAAGTAAGGGTTTAAAGGGTACCTTTATATGAGCGCTAGGTGTAAACATTGACATATTTTAACCAAAATCAATAAGCTTAATTCAACAATGAGTCAGTGTAGCAAATTTCATAAAAATACTCGTATCTTAATATTTGCAACCTGTAGCATGCGAACTAGAATACAAGGAAATCGACTTCGAACTTCGACATACTAAAAGAAGAAATTTACGTTCGATATATTTGGTTGTTACAAATCTCAGCACAAACTCAGAAAACAGAAAACTAGAAGAAAATGTTTTAGAATGAAGAGGAATATTTCCTTAATGGAGTTAAATAAAAAATTTTTATAAATGTTTTTTTTTTAATATAAGAAACAGTCTACCAATGTTATCAAAACCACGATTTTTAATAGGAAAAAGTTTTTAAATAGCAAAATTGTTGCAACACAGCGGATTTGTTCGAATGGCGGTTAGGACAAAGCATTGCGTTGTATAAAGCACGGTTAGAGGCATTCTGTTCATACCATCATCGAATCATATGAACAAAATCCACTGTGCTCTTTGAGAGCCTCTCATATTACTAAATAAACATTTACGAACATTTTCTATTTCAATCCCTTAAGGAAATATTCCTCCTTATTCTTAAACCTTTTTCCATTGTCAAAATTATAAATTTTAATACTTTTTTATTATTAAAACAGTAACATCTTACGTAGGCATATTTTGCATTGAGTTCTTCCAAATACTTTTGTAAGTCATTTTTACTCAGTTTCTGAACTTTTTTCTTTCAAAAAAATCCGATTTACCAAGAAATTTTACAGTGCTTAAAACTTAATTCAAAAGTTATTTATTTTACAGAAAGAGCACTTAGGTGTGGGGTGCTGCGTTACTTTTGAGAGTGCAGAAGTACTTCAGTACTAAAGCTTCCATCCCTGCCATGAACATAATAGAAAGAGAGTATGTATATATAGTAAAATTTATATTTTGTTGTTGCAGTTATTGTTTTTATTGCTGGCTTGTGCATAAAATTAAACACCCATTAAGTACTGGATTTGTCTTTTAATTTG
The DNA here is from genome assembly GCA_949748255.1 of Eustalomyia histrio. Taxonomy (NCBI): domain Eukaryota; kingdom Metazoa; phylum Arthropoda; class Insecta; order Diptera; family Anthomyiidae; genus Eustalomyia; species Eustalomyia histrio. The sequence continues at coordinate 103,488,268 of OX456525.1, read as the reverse complement.
AAATCTATAGAAAAAGAAATGCGGTTGTACATAGTAGAAGCCAGTTTAAATAGTAAAGGCTTCATTACTTGAGCGTTAACGTAACGCTTCGTAAACGTAAACGGTGAGCTTCAGTGTAACAACTTACTCAAATTACGGAAACGAGTCATATGGTTTGACAATTACAAAGTAAACAAACGAAAAAACTTTTTATGTTTTGTGGTTATTTCCAACAAAAAATATAAATCATTTCTTCAAGATGTATGTGAACAAAATTTTTTAACATAGCTGAATTGGGTGTTGCTACGATGGTTAAAGTTTCTGTGGATTCTTCTTCGTTTGGAGGTGTTTCAACGGTGGGTGTATCAATGTTTATTATTTCGGCGGGTGACATTGAACAAATATTTAATGAATTTTGTGAAAATCCGACGATTGATGGTAGTGGAGAATTAGTTTCCGAAGATGATGGAATTTGTGGAGAGAATGACGATGATAATGATGACTGCACTAGTCATCTAGTGCAGCCATATAAAATAAAAAAGTAAAAAATTTAAAACTGCGTTTTATTTCGTTAAAAAGTTCTTATTTTTCATATTTACGGACGAGAAGCTACATGTGGTGCTGAAAATTCCAAACTGTCCATTAGATGCCACCGATATTTAAAAGTAGCACCACAGCCTGCGGGAAGATTTTCCTGATGTTTTTCCCTCGTATATCGGTCGCGAAGGGATGTCCACCTTTTGGATCATATTTATTTCCTCTATCAGTACAATCTAATTTCTTATATATGAACATAGTTTTCATACCCTCCACCATATAAGGTCAGGGTATATATCAGTTTGTCATTCCGTTTGTAACATGTCGAAATATAGGTCTAAGACCCCATAAAATATATATATTCGTGATTCTTATGCAATTTTAAGTCGATTTAGCGATGTCCGTCTGTCTGTCTGTTGAAATGGCGATCACGATGCGAAGACGCCAGCCGGGGTGCCTATTTTTACCCAGATTATTGTACATCCTCCCGAGCAGTTTGGTATTGAAAATGAGCAAAATCGGTACAGCGGTTAAAAAGATACCTCTGAATTTTCCATACAAATTGGTGTATTTTCATAGTAGCGACTGGTATATAATATATTTTTTCACCAGTCGCTAAGAAATTAATGATAATTTGTATTCACCTCAAATATTTTTCCCCTCGAAAATTTTTTTCACCACTAAAATTTTTTTTCACCACAAACATTTTTTTCACCTCAAAAAATTTTTTTTACCTCAAAACTTTTTTCGACCAAAAAACTCGTTTTCGCATCCAAAAAAGTTTTTCACCTCAAAAATTTTTTTCACCTCCATAATTTTACTTCAAAAGTTTTTTACATTATTTTCTATCAAAAACAGTAGAGAACATTTTTTTATGACATTGGTGGAGGGTATTTAAAGATTCGGCACAGCCGAATTTAAGCCTTTTTTTACTTGTTTTTATTTACCTCGTTTCCTATTTGCTTTGCAACTTCCATCCAATTTTTTTTTGTTCGGCAATCTATAATATGGGCTTCTTTTATTATACAGCCCATCATTGCCCTGGACCATCCATATCAGCTTTTCATCATCCATTGTACATATGTTTTTTTATGTTTTTCAAAATGTGTTTTTAAATATATTTAACTTTTTTATTTTTTTTCGATTTGTTTTTTGATTTTTTTTACATAAACCAAAACTAATCAGCTGTTTTATACTGTCACGTAAAAACGGAGAGAAAAAATGTTTTTAACCGAATAGCCCGCTAAGTCACAGAACGTACACGTTCGAGTACTTATTTTAATATACTCTTCATAAAGCTAACTGATCAGCTGATTCCTCACGTTAACTCTTAAGTAATTTGGGCTTAAAGTTATATTTTTGAGAGTAGTCAAATTGTTTAGAACATTTTTATTAAAAACTTTTTATTATATTTAGTATCCCATGGAAAAATTTTCAAATTTTTATTTCGTTTCCTTAAAACGATTATGGAAAAAGGAACGAAACCCTTAAACATGAGCTTTTGATCTTTGACCATGATGATGTAGGTATTTTACCCCCTCATATTCAAATTTCATCGCATATTCAAATTTCATCGCAACCGAAAAGAACCGATTAATGGTTCTTCCTTGTAAATGAAAAAAATACCAGAAGTGGTATAAGATAGGACTGCTCTTTATACATATTTTGCATTTTTTCTAACAAGAAAGGTTTTTTTAGGCCCCAAAATATATTGCGAAATCCCTGTTTTGAAAAAGACGCGATTGGGCTGTTAAATAAAATTTGGGTGTTTTATTTTTTTTATCGTCTACAACATATACAAAATTCACCAAATATCAGTCCGATATTTTCCTGCGAATAGTTAGAATTTTTTTTATAGTAAATCAAAATCTGAAATTTTCGCCTTGTGAACGTCTCAATTTAACCACCATATAAATTGTAAATATATTAGATAATTTATTTACTAATTATAACATATTATAAAATATTATACAAATATTATAAACATTATTTCATAAAACACACATATTTTAGTGCCCAACCATCCACTTAACAAATATATTTAAAAACCAGACTGTTTAACAAGCCAAAAAATTAAGCCAAGAAACGAAAAAAAAACAATAGTATTTTTTCACCCCCAAAATGTAAATAACAAACTCAATCATATACTTTCTTCATTCAGTGCAGTAGTAATGCTTCTTTCTTCCTCCGTTCTAAAAAAGATGAATGGTTGGATTGATGATGGAGAAAACAAATCTCAACTATACTACTTGGTTGGTATCTTCAGATTGTGTTGTGTCGGATATATGAATAGATATAATTTGTATTAAATGCAGAATATTTTCAGTTTTAATATTTATCTTTTAAATGCGGAAGAATCATGTCATATTGTTTGGGAAAAAATAAAAAAGTAAAGGCTATACAAAACAAAAATAGAAGACGGAGAGTCTAAATTAAAGCAACACAATAGCGAAGGAAACATTTTGATTCTTTTTGTTGTTTTTACACCACGTGGATAAAATTTAAACGCCAACATTGCACAAGTTGTTCAAAAACACTCTGTGTTGAAAGTGGGAGTGGAAATTTTGTGTTTTCAGTGTAATGCTACGTTGCAGGCAGTCGTAGAAATAAAAAAATAAAAAACTGAAGAAGTTAAAAATTTTACTCATAATAAAGCTAAACGCAAACAACACTTTGTCGCCAACTTTGTCGACATTTCAGTTGAGTAACACAAAAGAGGCGTCTTTTTGAGCACAAACCTACTACTATTTTACGTCTTTGTCTACTACCACTACTATTTACAACTCCTCTACCTTTCCATTTTTACTTTGATGTTACATCTTTAACGAAACTGTATTTGTCGTATAAGGATTTGTTGCGAAATAGTGCCAGAAGTCAGAGTATTTAAAAATGTATTATTTTTAAATTAAATGCTTGAAATTTTTAACTATGCGAGTTACACGAAATTTAGTTAAAAATATTCGAATGAGAGTTTTTAGAGCAAATACAATTTACTTTGTGTTTGTATAATGGGGTCCAAATTACAAATCTTAATTTGTGATCTGGAAAAGCCTGCCCATACTTTAATTATGCTAATCAATGTCTCTTTCAAATTCAATTCCATTCGTAGAGTATTTGGAGGTGGCTTTCATTTTTAAAATATTAAAATATATGCTAAATTCATAACTGACAAAATTATTCATATTACTGCACATTCTAGGACAACAATGACCCACAAAAGTGCCGCTTGACTAACGTCCAAGATATAGAGACGTGAGCTCCCAAGATATTTTTGTCCAAATTTTAAAAAGATGTAATGTTGAAATATGAAATTCCGCCATATTTAGCTCATGGCGAGTCACATAACATTTTAATATGTTTAATACAAAAACAAAAACTTAAAACAAATTTTCAGATTTGGTTTTAGGCGAGTAAAGCTTGCTGAAACAAAACTGCGGATCCGGTATTGACTGTGAATAAAGTTATTATTAAAATTTTTTAAAACACATTTCAAAACGTGAAACGGAAACAAAACGGACAACTAAATTATAAATTTTTATAAAGTAAAAAATAAGGGTAGGATCTTCGATCACTGCCTCAGGAAGTCAAATAGCAGATGGCGTGGACTTGTAGGACTGCGAACCTGATTCTAGGGGCACTAGCTATCACTTGAACCAACCATACCCATATTTATTTCTTACGCTGAGTTAGCTATAAGGAATAGAAAATGTCAAAAAATTATACACCAAACACCAAAAAATTTTTGGGTTAACTAAACAGTCAGTGTGACAACCAACATAAATGAATTGAATTCACAAAAAAAAATTAACACCATAATTCTTTTAAGGCTCTGTGTGTAGATGTTGTTACATGACTTGTGTGGGGTTTCCTAAGTAAAGGCAATGTTGTTGTTATTATTAGACTGACTACATACAGAACGAGTCAATGTGTTGCATTTAGTAGAAAGATGAAGAAGAAATCCTACAAGGACGATATACCATTACCGCAAATATTCTCCAACAATATTTTTATCCTTATTCTTATTAATGTGTGGGTGATGACTGACTTCGTCGTTGCCAGTGTCTGCACTGTGTATGTGTTGACTTTCAAAGGCATGAAAGGAAAATAACAGAAAAGTGAAGCTTTGAAATAAACAAATTCAAAGGTATTTTGCCCCACTTCGCTTCTTGTCCCGGTTATACAATGTCGTTTGTATACTTTTCATAGGAGTTTGTGTGTTAATATGTGTTATAAAAAGGTGACTACTACTTTTTAGCGGAAAAATTCAACTCTGTTAGAGTTGTTTATTTATTTAAAAAAAAAACAAGTAAAAAAGGGCTAAATTCGGCTGTGCCGAATCTTTGAATACCCTCCACCAAAGGGGATGAAGATGATATACGTATATACTAAATTTTGCATGAACTGTAATATGAATATGTTTTGTCAATTTATGTAACGAACTTTTGTTATTTAGTTTTAGCAATGTTATTTACAGAGGTCTGCTCTGTTAGCGACTTTAACATTGTTCATTTTAAGGTTAACTTAGTTAACATAGTATGTAAGACAATAAATGTAATCGAACAATAAGAAGACTTAATAACATTTTTACTTACTTAACAGAAAAAAAAAATAGATACAGAAAAATTTTACAAATTTGTATGGAAAATTTAGAGGTACCTTCACATTTTCACTCATAACTTTTAAACCGCTTGACCGATTTTGCTCATTATAAATACCAAACTGCTCGGGAGGATCTTCAATAATCTGGTTAAAAATAGGCACCCCCGCTTGCGTCTTCGCGTCGTGATCGTGATTTCAACAGACAGACAGACAGACGGACATCGCTAAATCGACTTAAAATTGCATAAGGATCACAAATATATATACTTTATGGGGTCTTAAACCTTTATTTCGACATATTACAAACGGAATGACAAACTGATATATACCCTCACCATATATGGTGGAGGGTATAACAAGAAAGAACGTAAAAGTGGAAGTTAATAGCACAGACTGTGGGTTTATAGGTGGGAGTTTGTGTTAGTTTAGTATCATTCGAAAACTATACACATGCACACATATTTATATTTTTGTATCATGACATATTGAAAAAAAACACACACAAACTAGCAAAAACCATAACAGAACAAAACAAGTAAAAAAGGCTAAATTCGGCTGTGCCGAATATTTGAATACCCTCCACCAAAGGGGATGAAGATGATATACGTATATACTAAATTTTGCATGAACTGTAATATGAATATGTTTTATCAATTTATGTAACGAACTTTTGTTATTTAGTTTTAGCAATGTTATTTACAGAGGTCTGCTCTGTTAGCGACTTTAACATTGTTGCTTTTAACGTTAACTTAGTTATCATAGTATGTAAGACAACAAATGTAATCGAACAATAAGAAGACTTACTAACATTTTTACTTACTTAACAGAAAAAAATAGATACAGAAAAATTGTACAAATTTGTATGGAAAATTTAGAGGTACCTTCACATTTTCACTCATAACTTTTGAACTGCTTGACCGATTTTGCTCATTTTAAATACCAAACTGCTCGGGAGGATGTTCAATAATCTGGTTAAAAATAGGCACCCCCGCTTGCGTCTTCGCGTCGTGATCGTGATTTCAACAGACAGACAGACACGCGGACAGACAGACGGACATCGCTAAATCGACTTAAAATTGCATAAGGATCACGAATATATATACTTTATGGGGTCTTAAACCTATATTTCGACATATTACAAACGGAATGACAAACTGATATATACCCTCACCATATATGGTGGAGGGTATAAAAATGAAAAGTTGTAATTTGTTTTCAGATATCTCTTCATTCTCATTATTGCTTTATGCAAAAAAAGTTTATTTGTGTATATGACTGAGTGAGGGAGGATACTATTGTACTACGATTGTTAGTTTATCCTTTGCTATGTTAAGAAATTTTGTGAAGTCAGCTTGAGTATTTTAATATTTTCAAAAGTAATTTTACAAAAAGTATATTTTTTGCAACTTTTTTTCTTTATTCCTTTGATAATGTTTTTATTTGCCAGGTTATAGTTTTTGTATAATTTTTCAAAATACTTTTCTTTTATAATGCGGGGGTCGGAACAAATGAAATGCAGGAATATTGCATGCCAAAATAAGCGGATTTGGGCTAACAACTCTGCAGACAAAGTACACAATAATGTAAGATAAGTAAGATAAAACATTTTATGCGATTTATGAAGTCCGATAAACTTTCACCATACGAGTATTTAAATATGAGTAAAACAGAAAATATTGATAAAATGTTTGACGGAAATGCTTCCTAATAAGCATTTTTGTTGGAATTAAAGCTAAAATCAAGTGTTATTCAAGTCATGTTTTCCAATTTTAAACCTTGATTTATACCTTAATTACACTTCAATTCAATAGCATATTCCAGCAAAACGGACACTTGAATTCAAGTCGTACATTACAGTGAGAATATACTTTAATTCAAAGTTCAATTCAAGTTCAAACAACATAATAATAACACTTGATTTCAAGCCCTTACTTCAAATTTAAACAAAGCCATAAAAACACGGTAATGATTGGTTTTGGTACAATTTATTAACATACATACATTTTTAAAATATTAATTTTTTATATTTAATCTGGACTTTTTGACTTCCAAGAGGTTTTCCACTAATACTTTTTTATTTTGAAGCGTAGAAATCCAAATAAATGTGTCTTACCTTTTCTTTAAAATCCATTGAAGAAATTAAGATTTTAAAAAAATCTTCACAGGAAAATTGTAAATTTGAACAAATGTTTTTTTTTTATTTTATTTTAAAATATTGACAATAAACGAAAAACATGAATCAAATTATTTTTATTTGTATGAACTTGGTTTGGACTGTAAAAAACACTTTAAATAAAGCACAATACAAGCAATATTTAAGCATTTGAATTTTTAACTTTTCAATGCTTATTGGATTGTAACTCACTCGATTTTAAAATTTTAGCACACTAGGATTTACAACTTTAGTTGAAGACTAACTGAATTATGTAAAAAAGAATATGAACTAACAATAGTCAAAATATAAAATAGTACTCAACCGAAAAAATTGTAAAAAGAGCTCTTTGTACTCTTCACCTATCAAAAAAAATTAAAATACAAATAAAAAATTTAAAGCGAATCATAAAAGTTAATTAATTTTGTAACGATTTGCATAAATATGTGTATTTAAATTTAAAAAACATGTTACTAGTTCTTGCTGCAAGAAATTGTAAAAGTAAATGCTAGTTAAGTTTTTTAGAATCTATTCTAGAACAGGTTATTTTACCACCAGTTCCATGGAACAGGCTCTAGAACTGATTCCCAGAAGTCAAAATAAAAGGTTTTACTGTCCAAGAACCGGTTCTATATCTGATTCTAAAGCAACCTGTTCTAATTTGGATGAAACAAGCCTATTGCTAATGTGTCAACTACACACAAAAATAATCGGTTGTAGATAATAAATTAGAATCCATGCACCATTTTTTGTAAAAAAAAGTTCTCTACATAACTAATATATATTCTGGATATAAGCCAAATTGGACCATAATAAAAATTTTGTGAATAACTATCGGATACAAAATATATGCAATTTGAAGGACCAACGGATATATGATGTGGATTTGAGGATAGCTTTAATATTTCAAGTGTTAAAAGAGCAGCAACATACACATCAACGATTTATGGAAAATATATTTTTGTTTAAATTTATTAAAAGAGGGCGTAATAATGTCCATTCTTGACATTTTTTTATGCAGAACCTAAGAACTTCACGCTAAATAACCTTGCTAAATTTCGAGGCGATATCTCGCCATTAAGGGGTTTGGCCGGAAATAAATGTAATTTTTTGGTGCAAAAGTTATTTTTTAATTATTATTTTCTTAACAAAAATAAGTTTTTTTTTACTTCTATTTTTCCGATCAAAATTAAATGTTACTTTTTCACTTTTATTTTTTCAAACAACATTTAAAGAATGTTTATTGACTTTTATTTTTATGAGCAAAAAAAAAGTAATTTTTTACGAGTGAGATGTTATTTAGTTATGTTTGTGATCAATAAAATATTTCTTTTTCAAAAGGTTAGAAAAAAGTTATTAGACGCCAGCCGCATGAAATGCAAACAAATCGATATTTTAAAAATTTTGCTAGAGAAGATTTTTTAATTTATTAAAGTAAAAGTTTGTACATATATTATAGTAACTTTTACCTATTTTTAAAATTTTTACTTTTTAATAATAATTATTTTAAAATCCAAATTACCTGATGTCTGGGAGCACCTTTAACAAATTTATCTTTCGGTAAGCACAAATATCTCTAGACTGGATCAACTAAAATGAAAAAATCAAAAAAAAAAATCCTTAATATTTTGTTTTATCTTGCAATCGATAAATGAAATTGGACTTAAAACTCGAATGAAAAATACACAAACGTAAAACATATCTTGGCCGCTTTGAATTAAATAATAATGTTGAGTGGTGACAACCAAATGATGAGATGACAACCTGTGGGGCTCGCAAGTAAAAGGCACTGTTGGTATTTTTGTTTCACAAGTTTATTTTTCTTAGTTTTTTTTCAATTTGTTTGTTTTGGTATTTGTTTTTTTTCTTTAACTCCAGTTTTGTGTTACAATGTTTTTTTTTACAATGCTTTTCTTTTCTGTCTCACTTTACAAACGTCTTTTTTTTCTCTTTTTATGTTGTTGTTTTTTAGTTATTTTTTAAGTTGTTGTGATTGTTTTTATTTCTTTTATTAAATTTTTAGTTTTTACAAAAAAATCTTTTTGCTCTTGCGTGCAACCTTTTCACTTTTTTCCAATTTCAAAGAACCCGACCACCAAAACTTTTAGTGCTGTGAAAGTATGAGGTTTTTGGTACCCACATGGGTTACCAAGTAGGTACCCATACCTTCACAGCACCAATTCCTTGTATGGGGTCGATGGCATGCTTACACCAGTCTCTGCTATTGCAGGACATATCATGCAATAGTAGAGTGGTGCAAATAAATAATTGTATAATTCCGTTTTGAAGATCAAAGATATTATCGTCCGTTTAAACGGACACTACACCAAAGTGTTTGCAATTATTCGACCCAGGTGATTAAACGGTTAATGCATTATTTCCTTATGGGCTAAAGAAAATGTTTTAGAATGTCATTTGTTCAATAACTTCTATTATTTTTATGCAATACGATTTCTTATTTTAACAGAAAATAGTAGAAACAATTTTTTTCTGTAAGTTTTTTGTGGCTTTTAGAAATGAGCGCTGATTTTTACAACTTTCCAAGTTATTATTGTGGTAAGTGGATTAATTTTTTTCTTCTCAATTTTTATTTTATATACATATATACATTAGGGGCTTAACGATTTGTGTGGAAAAAAATTCTTTAAACAATTTCATATATCTGTGCTGAAAATTTAAGCCACATGAAACAAGATTAACCCGCTGTACACCCCCATCGAAAGTTTTTTGAACAAATAAAAAAAATTTTCTAATTTTATGCTTTCACAAATCATTTAAAAATTTAAAATATGGAAAAAAAATAAGTAAAAAGTTTTTGAGATATAATTAATATATAATAATATAAAATATAATATATATAATATATAAATATATATATATATATATATACACATATATATATATATATATATATATATATATATATATATATATATATATATATATATATATGTATATATAATATAAAATAAATAATATCATAATTTTCATATTTGTATTCACCATGCGGAATTAGCAATAGATATGATTTATAATCAGAATAGTAATAACATAATACTAAAAATTATTTGTTCTTTTTCATTTCTCAGATTTTGTCAGATTTGACTCATAAAGGCTAAGGATTTTGGACCAAGCGCATTTTCCGGCGCTCTTCAAAGTTCGCAAAAAGTCACCCTAATATACATCTTCTTTTTCTATATTTAAAAGGGACACTAGGCATCCCTAACCAGATAATTGTTTAGCATAGAAAACATTCTACTCTCTTTATTGTTTAACTTTACACAAAATTCACATTAAAGTAAGAAAAATATAAATCTTTTTGAATAAATACACGTACAAATTTATATATTTCATGATTCAACAAATTTTTATAATCACTTAAGATATGATATTATATTCTACGATATAAAGTGAGATAATGATTTAGTTTAGTTTATATTGATTCATTTTTGATTCTATGGAATTTTTGTTTCGTTTTATTAAAAGAATCGACCAAAACTAAACAGAGTGTTTGAATTTGATATTGATTGAATAAAGTGTAAAGCTACTTAATCAATAAAAAGAATTTTAAGAATGGATTTTTTGAAAATTGAATTAAATTTAAAAATTAAATCTAGACATTATGTTATTAAAAATCTAGAAACAATTGGAATTCTTTCTTGAAAACACACAAAGGTTACAGTGGATTTTTTGTTTGTGTTCTCAGCAATTAATTGAGCAGCTAGCCGGTTAATATGGGATTTTTTTTATAATTGAACATGTACGTGTTTAACAGTTTAAAATCTACAAGTTTGTTTTTAATGATTTTATTCCTAGAACAACATTCACGGATTTATGCCACAAGTAACTACACTTAGCTAAACCTCCATTTGACACTTTCTACTTTTTTACTTACGTAGTCATTAACAGGAAGGAATTAAATTAAATGAAAAATATATAGAAATATTTACTTAAATTGCTTTACATTATTTTAAGGGATGGAAATACATATTGTAATTATTTCATTTTTTACCCTCCTCCTCCTCTAGTTCAGTACATAGACATCCATGCCAGTTATTCAAAAATATTTATATTTCAGTTAATTATTATTTGAAAATATACAACCCTAATTTAATTCATAATATTTTACATCCTAAATACCGGAAATAATTAAAACCTTTGTAAATGAAAATTTAACACTGAAAATATCAGTATGTATCTACCATTTTTTGCTCTTTTTGCACAAGTATTTTTGCGAAAAAAAGAAATAATCTCACGGTTTACAAAACATATGTCTTTCTGTTCACTTCATTTACAGTTGGCAAAAAAGGCAAGAAAAGAAAACGTGAAGAAAAACCAAGAAATCTCTTTTGTACTTTACATCAACCATTCACACACATAGAATATTTTATACATGTAACATACGTCTGATTACTACTGACTCTGGCTACTATATAGTGTAAATTCTTATATAAAATCTTTCTCTTATCACAAGAGAACAGGTAATTGTTGGCAGTTTAACCCCTGTGGCTTTTCAGACATTCACAGCCCATAGCAAATGCTGCGAGTTGTACAAATATGTTTTTTTTTCATTGGGCTACTAAAAGAATATGGAATTAAAGGCATGTTTCTAATGTAATCATGATTTTTATGTTGTTTTGCACACATTAGGGTGGCAGCGAAATTTTTTGGACAATTTTTTTAAAAAGTATTAAATTTAACAGGCCGAATCTGAATTGTTGAATAACATTCAAATTAAAGAAAGCATACCCACAAGATCCCGAAAAAATATTCAATTTGTTTGATTATTCATGCTGAGAATAACACCCTGCTGGAAATTTGTGTTTCTACGAGTGAATGGAAATTAATGAATAGAAGTTACGTAACACCACCCACTTAAGTCTGTTCGTCCCGAACAGACATATATTTCCATTTTCAATAGTCAGCTAGTTGTTCTATATGCATAGACTTCATCTTAGACCTTGGGCTCTGATATTTCTGTAATATATAAACCATATAATTTAACCTCTTAATCACCCTGTAGGGCCCGTCGCGAAGAGAAGTTGCGCGTTAAATAGCAGAACCAGCTGCCCCTTATTAAATCCTTCAAAATTCGCTGCTTGGTCGTACCTCATCTTCATATTATCGTTGACAATTTTAATTCGTTTGCGCACGAATTCATGAAGCTCGTTAAGGTCTTCTTGTTCCCGGGAAAAGTTGTCGTTGTCCCTATCTGTCCCTATCTGTGGGCTTAACAACAAATTGTAAGTCGTCAGGCAATTTGAGTTCCGTTCCGGGAGGTGTAGTCTTGAACGACCGATCTGAGGTGCTCAAGTCGTCCACATTTTATTTTTACTGGTGGTACATTGTGTGCAATTTGCTATCCAACCACCTTCAGCTTGTTGACAGCCGATCCAGTAAAACCGTTGTTTAAACTTCTTACTCTGCCTCTTAGTCCCATTCGGTAAAAAAAAATTTGTGTTCGCCACCATACTTTTGTTGTAGTGCTACCATTATGTTATCATAATTATTTCTGCAGGTGATTGGCTCATTTTCAACAATTTCTGCCACATTAATTCTATAGTTCTTTCTTTGCTACTCCATACATTTTTGGCGGCAATTGTTTCGAACTGGAACTTGAATAATTTAAATAGTAAACTGCTATCGAAAGTGAGGTCCTTTGCTCTATCAGAAGTTTCCTAAAAAAAGTGCTACATTGAAGATTATTAATTTCACTTTCTAGATCTTGTAGTTTTTTCTCGACATCTTTGGCTTGTATTTCCACGCCAATCTCTAACTTGGACAACTTTTTGTCAAATCTATCAATTTTTTCATTAGTGGTTCTAGAAGTTTGTCTTTCACCTTAGCTAACAATTTCTTGTCATCGGCTCTCGATGTTTCTAGCAGTTTCATTTCCATCCTAGTAAACAGTTTCTCGTTGTCTGCTCTCAAAGCTTCTATCATTGTTATGTTTTCTGCTTTAGAAGTTTATATTTTATCGCAATGTTGGCTGCTATGATGCACCCAACATTCGATTAACTCCATATTACCTTCTGTTTTACCTGATAAGTACCGGTGTCAACGTTATGCCGCTCGAATTCCTCTATCAGCCTCTTTTGGCATTCAGTCTTATCACCTGCTGTCGGTAGCTGCAACTCAATTCCTTCTTCAATTTCATGATAGATTATTATATAGCAATCCCACTTCTGAGACCTATTGTTACAACTTTCCTCTTAAAATAGTTGATTTTTTTCCTTTAAATAAATCTAGTTCTTTTTATATTGCAAATAATAAACACAATTTATTCAGTTAACAGGTAATGCTGCTCGAGGTGGTATTTATACGTGCCGGGAAAAATATCTAGAATGTGGCAGCACCGTCCGTAAGCAACTTTGAGAATATTCTTTGAAGTTTGACAGCAGAACACCCATGGAACACTAGTCGTGGTGAAGGGTTGCCTTTGATAGCAACTGTTTTACATTTCAGGTCTGGCATATGAGAATTTATATTTCTATGAGTAAATGGAAACAGATAAATATAATTTCCGTAACAATATATATATTTGAATCAGATAAAATGCATCCACCGTCAAATATATATTAGTTCTTCATTATAATGTTTGTAACCCACAAGTATAATTTTTTTTTAAGAGGAGCAACACTCGGGAAATTCTTCTTCTAGTAATGAGTTGCTTGCTTTGGAAATGGGATAGAAGAGAGTTGAAAGGAGGCGAATGATAAAAGTCTTCAAATATAGCAGCACTGTAATTGCACGAGATGATAAATCTCACAATCCGATGTAGAGTTAGCGAAATTGTTGAACCAATTTTTTAAGATTATATAGATGATTGAATGAAAAAAGTCACACATCAACATTCGCTGATGATACAGCAAAACTTAGCGTTCATAATGATCCGCTAATAGCATCTAGATTGCTTCAGAACCACATAACAGTTTTGGAGGACTGGCTAGATAGATAAAGAATTAAGGTTAACGAGCAGAAATGTATTCATATGACTTTTACTTTGAGAAGAGAAACTTGCTTGGCGATCCGGATATATCGTCGGAACATACCCCAAGACACAAGTGAAAATTATCTTGGTATCCATATTGACCTCGTCTCACATGGAAAAGTCATATAGAAGCGAAACTTACCCAAATAAAGTTAAGGGCTATTCAACTCTCTTGGTTAGCCGGTAGAAACTCCAAACTTGCCTTCGATTGTAAACTATTACTATACTACTCGATTATAAAACCCATATGGTGCTATGGAATTCAGCTCTGGGGTACTGCCTCATCATCTCTGGCACTGGCTGGACTTAATATTAAGATTTAGTTTTAAGATTTGCATACTTATTTTTAGTTCACAAAATTAGGTGAAGATTCAATAAATAAGTAATGGAAAAAAAATATGGATGATAATAAAGACAGGAATTGTATGGTTTGGGATTAGATGATTGATGATGACTGGTTTTTATTTTATTTCAGTTGGTTTCGTGGAATATTGTTCGGTTTTTTTATTATTATAATTTCTCCACGTTCAAAATTGCAGGATCGCAAATTGTGGTGGTGTTAACATGAATTAATATATTTTAATTAACACACAATATTTTATATTTTCAAAATTAAAACAGTTCTCTTTTTAATAATTACAAAATTTTTTGTTAGAACCTCAATCGATTAAAATGAAAATTATAATGAAAAATATTTTAAAACTGATTAATAAAATTATTTATAATAATGAAACCTTGACTTTTTTTTATAAAATTATAAAGTCAGTATTTACCAGTCTTGACTTAATATGTCCTTTTTTATTCAATGCTCCCAACTTTTCAGATACAATGATTAACAGCATAAGGAGTTGAACATGTTTGCTAACCCCTCAAATATTTACCTTTAATACTTAGCAATTCTAATAAAATTCAAAAAAAAAACTACAAAGCTTTCTAAAACGCGAACGAATTAGTGGACCCAAAAGAAGTTAATTAACTGCTAAAACCAAAAACAAATAATTTTTTGCGGTTAAAATTTTCAGCTAAATACATGTCAAAATACGCGTACCATTTTGAAATAATGCTACGTGCGTGAAAGAACTTTAAAACCCACAAATACCTAAATATCTCCAATATAGACCATGTTATATACATTAATTAGAAACTTTAATATGGTATAAGAAATGATATAGTACATAAAAATGTATATTTAGCTTTTTTTTGGCACAAATTTACATTTGAGGTCCTAAATTGTGGCATAAAATGTACTATATTATAAACTATATCAAACAAAAAAAAAAACAAATTACATCACAAAAGTTATCATAAATAAATAAAAAAATTAAAAATGAAACCCAGGAAACGTTTTTTCGAACTCTCCGACACACACGAATCCTGCTTCTACTGTACGTTTACGGTCCAAAAATATGTATCCGTCAAAGTATAATTGAATTTTCGAAAACAATACGTTTTGACTCCGTTTTAGTGTATCCGCTTCTATACTGTCAAGTACGGACCACTGTTTTTCATCAGTTTTTCTTCCGTTGCTTTTGGATTTGTTTAGTTATCAAAAACGAATACTTAAATATCCATGAGGTAAATAATTATGTAATTTTAAACAAGTTTTACGATAATGTGTGCAAATTTATGTAGATTTGCAAATAAAGATATTTCCTGACAGTTTATAAAAGATTTTGTGAAAAAATTTGCGAATTTGCATTGTGTGCTACATCATATCGTAAATACCACCATTTAAACTTATTAATAGCCTGTTCCTTGATATCGAACGAAAACAAGTCACTCGAATTCGAATCAATTTGGATTTCTCTATTTCGAAAGCCTTCGATAGACTTGACTTACGTGTGTCAATTTTTGTTTCATACGCATTTACAAATCACAGATGCCAGATCATATATTTTAAGCATTTGTTACAATTTTCTTTAAAAGTACCAAAAATACTACTAAACTGCATAGACAAAAATAACCCTGTTTAACAGTGATCAGCTGTATATCACAAATGAAATAAAAAAAATTAGAATAAAGAAATCATTTTTTGTTTGAGAATGTGTTTATTTGTAAAAATTTTTGTTATCGATTGGTTGTGGGTAAGATTGATAATCGGAAAGCATTTCTGCTGCCTGTTGCTGTTGTCTGTTCTGTGCGGTCACTGCTACAATGAAGTTGATTTATAACTAAAATTTTAAATTCTTAATAAACTATAAATAATTGTATTATTTTGTACTTACCTTTTGTTATCCATTGCTTTTTTTACTTCATTTTTCTTTGAAAAATATCAAATATATATTTACTCGACAAAAAAATAGCAAGTGACTGATTGTGCGTTCGAGCTGTTCGAAATAGAGAAACCAAATTTTGTGTGAAAACAGTTACGTTTTCATTCGACTTGTCGTTCGAGTCATCGTTCGCATAGAAATAGAGTTAGTGAAACCCAAATCAGGTTTCTTTCGACTAGAAAGCGAACGAACGTGTTCTTTCGAAATAGAGGAACAGGCTATAAATGAAATTTTTGTTTTAATTTTTCATGATTTTTAATGGGCCACAATTTGTAAATAAATTTAAAGAAAAAAATAAAATTTGCTATGAAAAATTAAAATAATAGATATTTACACAAATCCATTTTTTGTTGAAAAAACAGTACCTATACGGATCGAATACGGATCCGTAAACGATCCGTCATTGACGGACTTCCAACGGACAACTATGTTTTTATCCGATATATCGGTCCGTCATCGACGGTATTTCAACGGATTTGAATCAGTTTCGATGAAATAGTAAACGGAGTTGGATTCCGTTTATGCCGGACCGAAAACGGTACGTAAACGGCACGTATTGTGTGTGTTGGGAACATTTGCGAATAGTACCAAATGAGCCAAACGAGTAACATAGTTCCTTTAAGGCTTTTTTAGTACCACAAAAAGTACTTAAGAACAAACTTAATACTAAATGAAAAATTTAGGTGCGCCAACAATCGCCTACCTATTGTGGAAGATACCCCAATTAGTAGAAAACATGTCCCAAAAGCAATACGAGTTAATTTTACCGCTCTTACAACACATAGTTTCCTGGAAAAAATTAAATGGTTTGAATTGCCAGTACAGTTATAATTATATTGGTAAAACGCAATTTAAACTTACCTATATTAGCAAAAGTTTTCACAAATCAAGCTGATTTTTCCCCATTTTTCAACAAATTGAAATTGAATTTTTTTCCAATATCGCCGATGTTTTTTGAAGCTGATAAAAAGAAGATATGTTCTAAATACTACTTTAATTTTCTTCTTAACTATAAATGGGTGATATTGCAGTATTACCTTTTAGATGATATTTCTTCCAAATGCTTATTGCAATTTGTTGTTTTTTACTGTTGGAAACAGAGTTTCTAAAGTTTAATTCTAAAAAATACAACAATACATGATAGTGCCATACAACACTTGTACCTTGTTAAGTGTGCTAAAATTAAATTAAAAAAAAATAGAATTAAAATTCTAGAGGAACAAAAATATTGTTTGATATGAAAACTTTTTTGATGTGAATAAAATTTTCTAGGTGAAAAGAAGGTTTTATGTAAAAAAAGTTAGTGCTGCAAAATATTTGAGGTGAATATAAAATATTGTTCTCTTCTAAGCGACTGGTGAAATAACATGGGAAAATATTTTAATTACCAATCGCTACCATCCATTAATCCAGGAAAAATTAAAAGAGAACACGCTTCTCTTTTCGCTCCGCGATCGCTATTTAGGACATTGGACGAATGTATAACCTTTATAAGGTCTGAGGGCTACACATATATGCTGGATGGTATTAAAATTATGTGCCAACCTAATGTACCAGAGTATGTGTGCAATATGCGTATGGCATGGCATGTGTGCTTTTTTGTTTACAAATTTTTACTGAAATCAGTATTAATTTTTTTTGCAAATATAACAAACCAAGAGTAAATACAAATAAACAGCTGATTTTATGTCAATATGTACCTATAGAACATACATAATTATTCTCAAATGAGAGCTCGTTTTTCCGGCTTTTCATGTGCGTTAAGGCAAAAATCTAAAATAATGTAGGATACAGGAAAAAACGCAATTTTTATAAAAATCAAGTGACAATATCTCTAAAGCTGCTAGCTAGTACCATTTCGAAAAGTTGAAAATATTAGTGTTCATCGTGCCAAAATTAGTTAAAAACGTGTAAATCTCATTATACCCATACCATTAAAAATATAATTTCTCAGTTCGATTTTTGGATCTGATTCAATTTAATCAATATCTTGTTTAAAGAATTAATGTGATTTTTGCATTGATTTAATTATAACAAATCAGTGTAACCAAAAATGGTTATCTTGTGTTATTGTTCTCAAATCAAATCATAAAACGAATTATTCAATCGAATCAAAATTGAATCAATAGAAATTAAACTAAATAATATCTCACTTTTATTCAACACCAAATCATTGATTTACAGTGCCCAGCAAAATTTGCTGTTACTAGGTAATGAGGAATGAAATAAGAAAACAAAGATTGTAAGTCCTTAAACTTTGGTTAAATTACATATTCTTGTATGTTATGGAATCCCATTACGAAAAAAATAATACGAATTCAAATATTTTTGTATTCTTAAGTTCAGTTTCACATTTTTTTATAATTGAATTAGCCAGATGGTTAGCAGGCGATTTTGGTTAAAATCGGTGCATGTTTAGACCTAGTGCCCATAGAAAGCTCTTTAGATTGTACTCACGCAAATATAAAGATATTTTAATGAAACTTGTACTTGGACGCGACATGCAGATTTTGGTTTGTACCTAACGCCGATATAAAGTCACCCAAAATTAATATTCGATTGAACCGAAGTTGAAAAACTATCGATTCTGTTGCTGTACTACATCAGGGAAAAATAAAACTTTAAAAATTGTTTAATGTCTTCCGCGTCCGATAAACTATTGCAGTTTTCAATGTTCGACAAATCGCATAAATTTCCAACAGTTAATCTATATTGTTTTTTATATATTTTTTTTAGTTAATTTTGGTTTGCTGAACACGAATGTGTCAAAATTTTTCAAAGTATGACTTTTATTATTAAAATGTTTTTATCGTTACTCTGGACATGTTCACGTTTCAACAGAAAAGGTCGTAACTTTTAAGATTTTTTTGTTAAATTGGTACACTGATTTATATCGGTCTATATAAAGGTGCACGCTACAGATTGAATATATAAATATTTTAGAAATTTGGTAACATTGACTCATATGGACTCAAACGCAAAGTTAATTGATATTAGTTAGAATCGATTCATGTTAATGCCTAGTGATCATATAAAGATTCTCCAAAAATTGGCTCTTATGCTTGTTCGCACACCATTTCTTACAAATATGGGTGAAATTGTGGTATAGCATGGTTGCGTTGAATGTGGGCTCTTTGCCATCCTCTTTGTGTATTAAATGGAAAAAAACTCACCTCAGTACTTGCTGGACTTGGTTTTAACCTGCCTTAACTGCAGAAAGAATATATCTTTAACAATTCGACAGAAAGAAAAAACTGAAGCAAAATAAATATATGTTTTTTAGGTTGTTTTTTGTTTAAGGGTGCCTTCTGGAAAAAGTCTGTTTCTAAACAGACTCAAAGTTTGTTATAAATAACCAATAATAACAAACGAAAAATCTCAATACATATAATAACAAAAAAAAAAAAAAGAACAAGTAAAAAAAGGCTTAGATTCGGCTGTGCCGAATCTTTGAATACCCTCCACCAATATCCTAAAAAAAGTTCTCTACTGTTTTTGATACAAACAATGTAAAAATCTTTTGAAGTAAAATTATGGAGGTGAAAAAAATTTTTTTAGGTGAAAAACTTTTTTTAGATGCGAAAACAAATTTTTTAGTGGAAAAAAAATTGAAAAATATTTGAGGTGAATACAAAATATTATTCATTTCTAAGCAACTGATGAAAAAACAGGAGAAAATATTATTCTTGCCAGTCGCTACTATGAAATTGTACTAAAATACATTAATTTGTATGGGGAATTTAGAGGTATCTTCACATTTTCATTCATAACTTTTAACCGCTGGACCGATTTTGCTTATTTTCAATACCAAACTGCTCGGGAGGATGTTCAATAATCTGGGTAAAAATAGGCACACCGATGTTGAAAGCTTGTTATAAATTATTAAAAAAAACTTGTGTTTGTTTTTGAACGATCTAGCTCAATTAGAAGGGAGACCAAGTTTACAATAATCGATTTTCACATCAAATGTTTCTTTATTTGTACGAAGATAATTTTTTTCTTTTTAATAAATAAAGTGAATAAAATATTTAAAAAAATTTTTGTCTACAATATTTTGCTTCATAATATTTTGTATTCTCAATCCTTTTTTTGTGATGAAAAAGAGGAACAAAATGCTAAAATAGCTTAGCCAAAGATTAAAAAAATTGTTATATGAACAAAATCGTCAAAGGCAATCAAACCAAAAGTCCGAACTAGTGATGTACAACAAATTTCAGTAGAAAGAGAACTTACCAAAATTAACTAGTCTAGTGTAAAAAATCAGCCGTTACTATCACTTAACGTAGTATAGAAAGTTCCGTTTATAACATATTCGTCCGAACCTTAACGTTGTGTTTAAAAATGACAAGCACATTCGCTTTTTGGTAAGCCAATAACAAATCAGGTGATTCTTTACGGAACATTACTTACAAACTAATTTTGCCATAATACTTAAATTAAACATTATACATAAAAAAATAATAACGAAATTATCATTATACCCTTCACCACAGGTGGAAGGGAATATATAAGTTTGTCATTCCGTTTGTAATTTCTACAATATTGATATTAGACCCTATAAAGTATATATATTCTGGGTCCTTATGAAGAGCGAAGTTGATTTAACGATGTCCGTCTGTCCGTCTGTGTGTTGAAATAGGTTTTCCGAAAAACCCAGACATGATGAGGACTTGATTGTTTTTTATTTCAGTTACATGTGATCCATTTATGTTTGCTATTAAAACTCAGACAGATCGGTTAATAAATGGCTGAGATATTAGCAAAAAACCAGGACTACCTCTAATTTTTTCCGTAAAATCCCTTTGTTTAATATGTATGTAGAATTTTACGCATAACAAACACATCCATGTGGTAAAATTCTTTTCTTTCATCTCCACCTTTTATACACAAACAACACACATACAAAGATTTGTCATTTAAATAAAAACTAAACAAATCTCTAATGAACGGAGACTTTTATATATATATTGACGATGATTTTGTGTGAGCTTCAATATCTCAGTTGTCTAGACGCTATGTCACAGGCCGCGGGTTCGAATCCCGGTCAATTCACTTCTTTTTGTACATTTTTTTTTATTATTTTCTTAAGACTTTTTTTTTGGTTTTTTTTTAACATTTAATAATTAATTTATATAAAATTTTATATTAATAATTAAATAATCCATAAATAGGCTAAAAACATCAAAATTTTTATAAAGACCCTCTGATACAAACAAAATACAAACGTTTTTATACCCTTCACCACACGTGGAAGGGTCGCGGGTTCGAATCCCGGTCAATTCACTTTTTTGTACATTTCTTTTTTATTTTCTTAAGAATTTTTTTTTTTGTTTATTTTTTGTTTTTTTAACATTTAATAATTAACTTAAATAAAATTTTATATCAATAATTAAATAATCCATAAATAGGCTAAAAACATCAAAATTTTTATAAAAACCCTCTGATACAAACAAAATACAAACGGTTTTATTTCTATTTTTTGCTCCGATTTAAAAGAATTTATAAAAAGATTTTTAAACAATTTTATTTCTCATATATTAAGAAAATTTTATACATAATTTCCCTTTGAGTGCAACTATTTTAGGTCATAACTTATAATAATTTATAAAAAAAATTATAAACTATTTTCCTTAAAATTTTTAAAATTAAGCTAAAGAAATTAAAAATATTTTTAATAAAAAGCGAAATAAAATCCCAAATGCAAATTTGCCGGCTAACTCAAACGTTTTTGTAGAAATAAAACACATGCAGTTCTAGTGATTTCTTTTAACGATTTGTTGAAATTCTTTTCTTTCACCTCATCACCTTTTATACACAAACAACAAACACTATTCTAGAGCTGTAATATGACCTATGGATACGTCTTATATAGCAAAAGATCGAAAATCTTTAGTATAACATATTTGCTGAAAAACTCGGAAATATCGGTTTAGATACAAAAAAGTTATGCCCAAAACATAATTTTTTTTAAATACCTATTTTCGGGAACCATAAATCTTCCCGTGTCCAAGTTTTATCACCAAACTAAATGGTTAATTTCCTCTTAAAGGCGTCCGTATATAAATCTGTCCATTCCATATATGTCCATATATAAACTTCAGTTTTTTCCCAACCATGGTGAACGGTATATAAGATTCGGCATAGCCGAATTTAGCCGCTCTTACTTGTTTAATTATAATATCAATTTCGGCTTTTCTTAAATATTTCGTGTGTAATTAGAAAATGTAACATTATTATTTTACAACATACTACGTAGCGTCAAAATGCATGAATAGAAATGGCTCATTAGTTAAGATATACGCTTAAAGTGGCGTTTTAGTAGTAACATGACACATTTAAAACATGTAAGTACATACATATGTAGTACATTGTACAACCTCCACAGCCAAGGCGGAAAACAAATTACATTTTTATTTAAGTTGTTAAGCAAATCGTTCATATAGCAGTATCAATTTTATATGCTTAAAATATGATGCATGATTTCTGTTTCTTTGCATTGAGTTCTATTGTACATTTTGACAGATTACATGTGCTAGAGAGTGTATTTCCCATCAAACAACGGCGAATGACAAATACACGATACATGATTTTTAAATTAGAACATTTTTTTATTGTAAATTGTTTACAGCAAAAAAAAAAATAAAGAAAATAAATGAAATGTATTCCATTACCTAAGATAAATTTGCCTTAGAATAAAATCTGACAGATTAGTTCACAGAATGTGTAAGAGACGAAAAAAGAAGAAGAACAGACACTATAGCGCCAGGTGTTTATGTTACATGTATGTTTGTATGCCCGTCTGCTGTTTGTCGGTATTTTGTTTCTACTTACTTCACTTGAACTTTTGGACAGACAGACAAACTCCTATTTAGGTATAACCATAAATTCATACGAATACTTGTGCAGTATGTGCGCACTATGCTTAAATAGTATTCGAATTTGTAAAGTTTTTGTTCTTACAATTTTATTTTCTAGACAGAATTGATTATCAAACAACGCTGCTATATTACAAATTATGAACGTGTATTGGGAAATAAGTACAAGGGTTGTGGGTTTGATCCCACTGCAGTTCTGGCCTGTTTTGATACAAAATACCTATAATGAAACAGTGGGATTATACGATGCAATTTATGAAAAATTTAAATCTAAATACTTTTTGAACATAGTGTTTGTATAGTGTTTCTAACCAATGCACCCATAACTGGTTTGTTCTTTCGAATAGAATTATTTTTTACACACATTCAGTTTTTTTTATCCATTTGCTTTGTATTTGTTGTCTTCAGTTCAAATTTCTGCAGGTAAGTAGTGGCAGTAGTTGTTGTTCTAACAACCTGCACACAAAAAAAATAAAAAAATTAATTGTTGCCCCTACCAAATTTGATTGCAACCTAATCGTTTGGTGGCTGCTACTGAAAATTGGTTGTTACAACCCCAATTCAGTTATCCCAACCCTATTTTGTTTCTCCCAACCATATTTCAGTTAGGACAGCAGAAATAGGGTTGTGAACCGTACGATTCGGTTGGCACAATATTTTTTTTAGTGTAGCGTTAGCAGTATGTTTATGATAAAGAATGGCAAATGTAGTTGGTAACAAGTAAAAAAGGGCTAAATTCGGCTGTGCCGAATCTTTGAATACCCTCCACCATAGGGGCTGAAGATGATATACGTATATACTAAATTTTGCATGAACTGTAATATGAATATGTTTTGTCAATTTATGTAACGAACTTTTGTTATTTGGTTTTAGTAATGTTATTTTTTTAGTTTTAGCAATGTTATTTGAAGAGGTCTGCTCTGTCAGCGACTTTAACATTGTTGATTTTTACGTTAACTTAGTTATCAGAGTAACACACATATAGAAGACTTAATAACATTTTTACTTACTTAACAGAAAAAAAATAGATATAGAAAAATTGTACCAATTTGTATGGAAAATTTAGAGGTATCTTCACATTTTCACTCATAACTTTGGAACCGCTTAACCGATTTTGCTCATTTTAAATACCAAACTACTCAGGAGGATGTTCAATAATCTGGGTAAAATAGGCACCCCCGCTTGTGTCTTCGCGTCGTGATCGCCATTTCAACAGACAGACAGACAGACGGACAGACAGACAGGCAGACAGACGGACATCGCTAAATCGACTTAAAATTGCATAAGGATCACGAATATATATACTTTATGGGGTCTTAAACCTATATTTCGACATGTTACAAACGGAATGACAAACTGATATATACCCTCACCATATATGGTGGAGGGTATAATAAATACAGAAAAATTGTACAAATTTGTATGGAAAATTTAGAGGTACCTTCACATTTTCACTCATAACTTTTGAACCGCTTAACCGATTTTGCTCATTTTAAATACCAAACTGCTCTGGAGGATGTTCAATAATCTGAGTAAAAATAGGCACCCCCGCTTGCGTCTTGGCGTCGTGATCGCCATTTCAACAGACAGACAGACAGACGGACATCGCTAAATCGACTTAAAATTGCATAAGGATCACGAATATATATACTTTATGGGGTCTTAAACCTATATTTCGACATATTACAAACGGAATGACAAACTGATATATACCCTCACCATATATGGTGGAGGGTATAACAACACACAATTGTGTGTAGTTTATCAGAGCAACACTGTTGGCTGCTACACGTAACCTGGCAGTAAATTATAAACATAAGTAAGCAGCAGGTAAGGTGTATGAGTATTTAGACAGATGGGTGTGACAATGTTTGATCAGCTTAACAAATATGGTATGGTATGAAATTGCTAACAGATTTACTTTTATTTTTATTATTTTGATATGTTCTTTAATAAGAATACGAGTACATATAAATTGTTCAATATAGGTATATATTTTTCAAAATTGAATGATCCATATTATGACTTAAAAGTTCGTTTAGAAATGTGAAAAGAATGTTGGACTTGTATTAAAATCTGTATTGTATATTCCATAGATTATTTAAATGATTCGAAAGAAATTGAATTTGAGCACTTTAAAACTTCTTTCGCACGAAATTGCTATGGCGCCTCTCTTTAGTAGCTTTTCACACACTGATACCATTGTATGCAGACAGTCAGAAAAATACAAACGGCAAAACTTTGGCAAAGCGTTTATGGAATTTTTTTCGAAATTCTGATATGCTTGCCATTTAATCAACTTTGTAGTATTGCGCGAAAACATTATGCACATTAAACATTCTTTTGGGATAAATAAAACCATATCTTACTGTATTGTAAGTTTTTGACATTTTACGGATTCAGTGGCGTATCCAGCCCTTGCTTTTGGGGTGGTATAATTTTTATTTTCGGGTATAAATGTCAATAACACGTGCAGAAAGAAAATGTTTGTTTTTTGAATTTTATATTAATATTCCATACAAATTTAAGTAGATATAGACTTGCTAAGTAGTTATAGATATAGCTACTTAAAAATTAAGAATGTATAAAATTGTTGCCAAGCCTAAACAATTATTGGCTTTTCTCTTTTAAATGTAAAGAAAAATATTTTTGATAAAAATATTTGAAATTTTTGTATTTTTAATTTGATAAAATATTAAAAATAACAAAAGCTTACAAATGAATTATGCGTTTGTAAGTAAAGGTAGGGCGGGGCAAATAATATAATTGATCTATTTCGCGTTCCCGCGAAGTCCACATACGAAAACAGCTTTCGTGCAAAGGCGGCCCCAAATGTTCAAACTATATTTGTTTACAAAAAATAAGGAAAAGTCAGCTAAGTAGGGATAGTAGTTATAGATATAGATATAAAATTCGAAAAAAACAAACCTATTATAGTCTTACAGTACAAAAATAATTTTCAAATTAAAATCTTTTTTTTTTTGTTGGTGCGCCGTCGTAAACACCTATGTGTATTTTTTTATTTTACCATTAATAAGCCTATTTGGTGATTTGGTCCACCAAAGCATTTCGCTTTATCTCTACTGGTTTCGAAGTTAGCAAAAACTCCTATGTGAAACTATACATTTTCCTATGATTTTAAATCAAAATAAAATTGTACGAGTTTTTTTAACAGGTCTTAGTAATATTTCGATACTCAATTGCAAAATAAGTATCTAAATTAGATCACAGAAGTAAAATCCTATTCTTTTTGAATTGACGAATTATTTCAATATTAATTGATTTTGAAATAAACGCTTATGCTAGCCATGGAAGACAAATGTGAGAATTATTTTTTGAATGAAAAACGTGAGTTTTTGAAGCATTTGATAAATATGAGCAGCAGAAAAGGGTTTTGAAGTATTCTTAGAGACGGAAAAAAACAAAGAGTTACGGGTGATGGGAAAAATATGGATCAAAGGAGTTAGGAAAGTAAAACGCAAATTATGTCTGCATGTCATTGCTTCAAATATTTTTGGAATTTACCTTCATATTATGGGTTTGTTACACCTGAGTAAAAATCCAAGGAAAATACCAACTTCCATTAACCAACTTCCATTAACCCAAAGAAAGTATATGTTACTTTGAATGTTATTTAGCACATGCAGGCGGAAAATAATTTTGAATGTGCAAGAAAAAAATTTGGGGTCTTTTTGAACTCTGTTTTTAATATTTCGGTACAGCTTAAAGTATAAGCAATTTAGGGCAAGCATTCTAAACCATAAGATAGGTCTTTAATATACCTCGAAGTTGATATATTATTTGCAAATTGTTACTTTTGAACAACACATTAATATTTCTTAGAAATTATTTAAAAAATAGAAACACCTATGTGTCCCAGCAAAACTTTGGAAATGGGTGCCATATACTCATACGATACCTTGTAATGATAGCTCGTTACCTTTTTCATTATTTACAAGCAAAAAGTAATGTTACTAATTTTTGATTACGTAACATATGATTTATAAATGTAAAGTAATAATTAAAATATTTTTGAAAATCTATTTTTAAATACATTACTTTGTGTTTTTTTGTAAGCAGAAGGGTAATGTATGTTTGTTTAGACAACACTAAAGCAAAAACCAAGCGCAACAATTCATATAGGTTTAAAGCAATCAGTGAGTAGAGTTCTTGGCTGACAACCAGAGTTCCCAGGTTCGATTCCCATCTTGACCACATTATTTTTAATAACGTTTAAAATATTTTTAATATTTTTTTTTTTTTAAATTAATCTTTTTCGAAAATCTACTTTTAGACACATTAATTTTTCCATTCTCGTAACCCCTTACATTATCACCTCTAAAGTAATGGGTCTATACATTACTTTTTGGCTCATCACCTGTAAAATACATCAGTGAAGTAATGTGTAAAGTAATCCATGAGCCCCTATGGCTACACATTACTTTACACATCATTTGGTAATGTGTGGTTTCGCTGGGGTATTATATTTGTTTTATTACGATGGCGGATCAATAAGTCCATGACTTTTCGAACTTCCATCAAGTACCAGCTATTAATAGACTACTGTCAAATTTTAAACAAGTTCCGTCATTTACTTTGCGTTTAACAGCAGGATTTTTCGAGGTCCATAAAATAGACATTTTTTTGAACAATAATTTCATCATTGGAGCTAAATCTCTTTCCACCGAGCCATTTCTTGAGGTTTGGAAATAGGAAATAGTCACTGGGGGCTAAATCCGCAGAATAAGGAGAATGAGCGGCAATTTGTAGGCTAGTTCATGGATTCTTGAATTGGAAACTAAGAAGTCTTCCACAATCTATCGCACATTCAATCTCCGATCGGCCAACACCATATCGTGAATTTTTTCAGTTGCTTTGGGTGTAGAGACCTCAACTGTGCGTCCAGAACGTTCGGCATCTTCCGTGCTTGTAAGGCCACAACGAAAGTCAGTCAACCACATTTTTACCATCGATAGTGCATAAATACTATGGGGACCATAGTATTTATCAAGCTTTTCCTTGGTTTGATTGACGTTTTTTTTTTCGCAAAATATAATGTTTAATGAGCATTCGAAATTTACTTTTTTCCATTTTTTAAAAAAATTCACGAGGTTGTATGTTTTGAATAGCTGTTAAACGCAAAGTAAATGACGGAACTTGCTTAAAATTTGACGGTAGTCTAATATACCTGTCCAAGAAGCTATAAAGGTACCACACTACTCATACCAAACAAATACAAATTGAGGTGAAAATACATTTTTTTAATATTGGGTTGTGATAGGAGAAAGGTTGTTTATGATCGTATAAGTCTACTTTGTTCTTTATAAAAATTGTGCTTCGATGCAACCCAGTATTGAAGCACCTTTTTTATTTGGAAAACAAATTAAGTGCATAAAAGAGATGTAATGTAACTTATTTTGAATGCATTCAAATACAATATATTTAGAAGTCATGTTTATGACTTGCTTTAAATTTACTTTAAAAATGGTTGCCGTATTAATGAAAAAAACTTAACACCCTGCAACAATAAGCTTCGTTTGTGCCCATCCATATTATGGATAAGATTTATCAGTTGTATGCTATTACCAGGGCAATACACCAGGGCAATACAAACCAGGGCATACATTTCAATTCATAACCGAAATCTCTTTTCAATTACGTTCCGTATATTTATATTTACTGCCTACGAAAGAGACAAAAATAAAAATTCCAGATTTTCTGTTCTTATTTAATTCACTGAACGCTGCTAACTTATTTCTAAGTAACCTAACCATAACTTTAGTTATGAATATAAAATCTGTATGGAAATATTTCTAACTTATATATATACCTTAGAAGAAAGTTTAATTTCAATTTGGATAAAATCTTAATATATGATAGAGTAGACCGAAAAACTAAATATGTTAAAAAAATACAATCTCATTTAATACATTTTTATATGAATTTTTAAAGAGTTACTTAACTTATCTCTGTTCCCTTTTTAAATAAAATTATTTAAAATACAAAAAAATTTATATTGTTCTGAAAACATTTATGTTATTCAATTAATCGGTAAGAAAAATAAACCCGAATATTTATTAAACAATTAATCGATTGTACTTAAAAGTCGATTAATTGTATACCCTATTAGTAATTAACATGTTTGCCAATATGCCCTGTATTTTCATTTGAACCCGTATATACGATATTTCACATATCCGATCTCTACTTCACTCTCAAGCATTAAGTAATTAATTATTTCCATTTCATAAATCCATTCAAATTCATAATGTATACTTAACACGCCTGCACCACAGCATTACCAAACTATGTTTGCTGCAATTCCATAATCAATAACATGTGGCAAACCTCTTATAAATGTTCTCAAACTACTATAGAAAATCACGATACATTATTCCTTAAATCATAATGTAAATTATATAAACGAGCTTTATTATAGGAGCCAATATACAAAACCGTAATATTGGCTATTGTTTGTGCAAATGACGCATTTGGACAAAGGGACATACAAGCATTCATATTTTGAAACGAGAAGAGAATATTTTTTGAAATTTAGTTAATGCGAGAATGTGATTATTCATGGTCCATTAAGTAATGTGTGCTGTGAGTTTGTAAGGAAGATTGTTATTAAATCCGCAACAGAAACCAAGTGTGAAATAATAATTTATAATAACTCATGGAAAGATGGAGATACACTTTACAGTATACATGATGTTATTTTTTGTTTGGACTACAAAAATACAATATATAGAATAATAATTCTGTTTACAGGAGTTGTATGATAATTTTTAATCCTGGTTTGAGAGTTGCTTAATACCAAAGTAAACTATAGGTTTTCTTAAGAAATCTTCTACTGACTGCAGTTAGCCGATCAGTAAAAAATGGAACTTACATGAATGCGTACAACAAGCCAACTTCCGGGTTTAAGTGGATGCCCGATTTTTGGACATGAGTTGGTTGTGAAGAATGTCATCACATGCGATTATTCTTTTTTAACCTAACCTAACAATAGTAGTAAGAAAATTATTAAAAAATATTGGCTATATATAATTTCCTGGATAGTATGAGATTTTTCCAATATACATGTAAGGCTCTGCAATTATCAAACAATCTACGTATATTGTAAATAATCTCGAATAAGTTGAAGTTATTGTATTGGATTAGTCTGTAAACTAGTAAATATGTAAGAATATTTATGAAAACAATAGCAACAAGAATAAAATAAAAAAACAACTTAAACGTTCCTGGAGACTAGACATGAAGCCCACTACTCACTGCTATATGAACGTTGCTTGCTGTTGGTCCACAGTATTCCTAAGGTTTCTGTTGTCGTTGTTAAAGAAACATAAATCCTATTAAATTTTCTACTTTCTGTTGTTCGTGCTTTGTGAGAATTGATGTTGCAGGTCGATGTTGTTGTTCTTGTAGCAGCATTGGCCGAAGTGTTTTGAAATCTGCTTCTGTTGAGGTGAAGGCACTTGGTAAGCAGTGTTGCCATAAATTTTTTTGAAAAATCTGTTAATTTAAAAAAAAAATCTTTTTTTTTCGACAAAAATCTGTTTTAAACGAAACCAAATTTAAAGAAATAAAAATAAAGAAACAAAGTATTTTTTCAATTTGTTTTTATTGAAACAACGTAAAAAACATGTTCAAAATTCCATTATATAGAACTATGCAACATATAAAAAAGAAAAAAAAACCCTTTTCCCAAAAACGAATCAGAATAAAATTATTTGTTTTCTTACAACAACAACATGAATTTAGATATGAAAACGAAGAATTTTATTCTGATTCGTTTCTTGGGAAAAGGGTGAAAATAAATTATTCATTTAATAACATTTTGAGATCATATTTCTTTAATTTGTGAGATCATAGTAGAACCCAGCAAAACCATGGTATCAACTACTTACCTGCCTATTTACTCTCTGAATTACTTTTGTTCGCTATAAGCCCAAAAGAAAGAGTAGTCATTATCTTCTCACTTACAAAAAACACAAAGTATGGGTGGTCGTTACCCTCTCGGTTACGAACAGCCAAAAAATAATGAGTACCCATTAATATTGGGCTCATGGAGAACAAAAGTAATTAAGAGAGCAAATAGGCAGGTAAGAAGTTGATACCATGGTTTTACTGGGAATTAAAGAAAAATTCGTTGTACATAGGTTTACTGTATTTATTTGACATTTCTTTTGTCATTATAAAATTCGTACTTTTATTTATTTTTTAAAGAAAATCTTTAGTTCTTAAAATACCACACAGAGGAGGGGTTTCTAATTTATTTTTTCTTTTGGTTTTATTACTATTAATTTGAGAAAATATTCTCTCTACATTGGCTGTTGACTGTTGTACTTTCGATTAAATTAAATCTAAATTTGTTATAGTAATTTGTACTCGTAGTAATCGATCAAAATCAAAAAACATGCTTGCATTTTAAAAATCTTTTCTTTCGCAAAGATCTTACAATCTGTCGAGTACTTAAAAAATCTGTAAAAAAAACAGATAAATCTGTTGGTAGGTATCCGGTGTACTTCGAGTCCAACCGACAGTCGCGGGAACGGCAGATTGAGGTTGTGCAGGCTGATATCGATTCATTTGATGGCAGACTACTGTGTAAGAACTTAACACATGGATGAAAAAAAAAATAATAATAATACACAGAGTTGTATTTACCCCTGTATATAAAACAATCACACAATATACAATTATCAAGTGTCGAATGTTGTGAAATAACCTGTCGAATGTTGTGCAATAACCTGAAGTGAAATGAAGAGCGTGTCGTGAAAAAAAGACAAAAATATCAGCTTGTATTTACCACTGGCCGGGTCACATAATATTCGATTTTCAATGTGAGTATTTATGTTTGAAAATATGTTATCCTACCTGTCCTAAGTTTTATAATCCGACCTGACAACTTTTTACAAAGTTATAGACAAACATTTTTACTGATATAATGACCTTTCGCAGCCCACTTCAACACATCGTACAGTTTGGGAATTTTTATCGTGTACGAACAATGACAACTGGGATCGAGCGGAGTCGATTTAATGTTTATTTAAAATAAAGTCAATGGAAAACTGTCAGTATCATACATATTATTTATTAAAGCTTAATTTCACAAAAAAGGGTTGCAAAATAACTTTTCATAAGTTCTTTCGGTAAATAATAAATAATATCCATTATTATTTAAATTATTTTCTTCATATGTGTAGTATTTATTCCCGCACCCTTTAAAAGTTTTTATTACAATTTTAAGCACCAACATTATAAAATTTTATAATTACAGATTATTTCACTGCACAAACATAAACAAGTCGAATCAATAAAAATTATGCAACAATTAGAGAGGGTAAAAGTGGTTGATGATTTCGAGTTTACCCCCCTAGAGACATTGAAAAGAAAAATGAATTTTTAATTGAAATAAGAGTGAAACATACTAAAGAGACAATAAACGAACAGTTAAAACACATTTGAAAATACTACAAATTTTACCACCAAAAATGTTTGCCCTTCAAACAGACAAAAAGACAGACAATGTTTACAATTTCTTTTAGGATGTTGTGTAGTAAACTTACTTTCAAATGAGGGGACTATATAAATGAAACTTAGAAGAACGTGATTTCCGTTTAAAATACAAAAATATTAAACACAAAAAATAATATGAAGAGTAAGGCATAACTTAGGGTGTGGTAACATAGATGAAAAAATTGTATACATTAAGAAAAAAATCGGCAAATATGGCATAAAAGAATTAATACTTTTCTTAACAAGTATTTTTATTTTCTGCAGATTTCTCACATATCTGCAAAAAATCTTACAGAGATAGGCTCCTCGGCAACTCGAAGTATCATCAAAAAAACGGATACTGGATAACATATCGTGATTTAATATAGCTTTTAGACTATACGTCCGCTTTATCCTTATAAAAAAAAGCGGATAATCTATAAGCAAGTCCTAGCTAACATATGGCACAGTTAGGGCCCGAAAATCTAATTCTACAATAATAAAACGTTTTTAAAACAAAGTCTTACGAAAAATGGTGAACGTCCCAGAAAAAACTTGTTAAAGGGTAGGACATATTTCAGGTATTACGAGTACCTACCCAGCAAAAAAAGTAGCAAAAGAAGAAAAAAAGAAGCTGTAATTTTGATTCCGGTGTTATGAAAATTTGGATCGGAACCAATGATTTTTACATAGGGGTGTCATAGGGTGGAAGTTTTCTTTTATGATTCCTTTGTCATTGCATCTAAAGCCTTTCTTATGGTTTAGTGAAACATGAGATCTGAGATTTTAACGGGAATTCAGTGATCGGGCCTAAGCGTCATTTTTACAATCTCCCATTAGCTTCTATCTTGGAATTTAACTGACACATTTTTTGGTGTTTCCTATATAAAGTTTAGTTTGACTGTTGGATAAATTATAACGAGACATTCAGTAATCGGTCCTTATTTATTAAATTATTTTATTCGAAATTCTTGCAGTTTTTATACCCTCCACCATATATGGTGAGGGTATATATCAGTTTGTCATTCCGTTTGTAATATGTCGAAATATAGGTTTAAGACCCCATAAAGTATATATATTCGTGATCCTTTTGCAATTTTAAGTCGATTTAGCGATGTCCGTCTGTCTGTCCGTCTGTCTGTCTGTCTGTTGAAATCACGATCACGACGCGAAGACTCAAGCGGGGGTGCCTATGTTTACCCAGATTATTGAACATCCTCCCGAGCAGTTTGGTATTTAAAATGAGCAAAATCGGTCAAGCGGTTCAAAAGTTATGAGTGAAAATGTGAAGGTACCTCTAAATTTTCCATACAAATTTGTACAATTTTTCTGTATCTATTTATTTTTCTGTTAAGTAAGTAAAAATGTTATTAAGTCTTCTTATTGTTCGATTACATTTGTTGTCTTACATACTATGATAACTAAGTTAACGTAAAAATGAACAATGTTAAAGTCGCTAACAGAGCAGACCTCTGTAAATAACATTGCTAAAACTAAATTGACAAAACATATTCATATTACAGTTCATGCAAAATTTAGTATATACGTATATCATCTTCATCCCCTTTGGTGGAGGGTATTCATAGATTCGGCACAGCCGAATTTAGCCCTTTTTTACTTGTTACTACAATTAATTTGTTACTTTTTGTAGCAATTAAACTACGATTTTAAGAATTTAAAATCTACTACGATTTTAAGAATTTAAAATCTGGTAAATTGTAAGTTAAATATTGAAATAAATCACTTAACCTTAAACTATAGTTATAAATGTCAAATTTAAATAGAAATATCTATGATTAATGTTTAACTTTGGTTGTTTTTAAAATATGTTACCCGTCATACATTTGAAAACTGTTAAATTTCATTAAAAATCACATATTTTGGAAGTTGTAAAAAAGAACTGCCTTAGAAGATAAAAATCAGAACTAAACGATACTTTGGAATTAATGAAAATTAATTCCCTAAGAATCACTTCCATTTATTTTTGCTGGGTAGTAAACCCTTTCCTTTACACTTTGCTTTACTTTGAAACCTTATGTTGTACGTTCCAAATAAGGTTTTACCGATATTTATATACATCACTACTTATTTGTAGGCTTCAAATAATGAGTTACTGATATTATGTTATGTTATTACTTATTAAGATGTCCATCAGGGGGTACTTCTAACTATGGAGAGGTGGGCGCGTGATAAAGGTCTTGCGTTGAATCCGTGCAAGGCTGAATTGGTCCTGTTCACCAGGAGATATAAGATTACAGTAGTGGAACCAATCTCCTTGGGGGGCACTGAAGTTCCTTTTGCGGACTGTTGCCAAGTATCTTGGGGTACTGTTGGATAGGAAGCTGAATTTCAGGCTCAACATTATGGACAGGGCAAGGAAGGCTACAGTGGCACTTTATGCGTGCAAGAGGGCAATAGGGAGGCAATGGGGTTTGGCGCCCCGGATTGTCCACTGGCTGTATACGGCAGTGGTACGGCCGATAATGCTGTATGGTGTTATCGTCTGGTGGAGAGCTCTCCAGAGGCCCACATACCGAGGGATGCTGGATAGGGTCCAACGCATGGCTGGCATGTGCATCACGGGTGCGCTTCGTACCACCCCATCTGATGCGCTGAATGCTATTTTGCAATTGCTGCCTTTGGACATAATTGGTTCGCAGACTGCTGCAGCTGCAGCGGTCCGGTTGAGGGCGCTGTCACTTTCGTCGGACAGTGGCT
Source organism: Eustalomyia histrio (assembly GCA_949748255.1). NCBI lineage: Eukaryota > Metazoa > Arthropoda > Insecta > Diptera > Anthomyiidae > Eustalomyia > Eustalomyia histrio. The sequence continues at coordinate 103,452,643 of OX456525.1, read as the reverse complement.
ATGGTCACAGTGTAATCCTTAACATGATGCATGAACTTCTAGGCATCATTGACTACACTGTGGCCGAACCACTGTTCGACAAGAGGTACCAGACGCTTATACCGCATACGGATTCGTGGAAACACGGAACTCCCAATGGAGGGCGTTGTGTCGACTTCTATACTGACGGCTTTAAACTCGACGATCAGGTAGGCTTCGCGGTCTACTCCAGGGACCTACAGCTGAGTATTGCTCGGAGACTGCCAAATCACTGTAATGTTTTTCAGGCTGAAATTCTGGTCATTAGGGAGGTAGCGGAGTGGCTTAGGTATAATGTCCTCACAACGGTAAGGATTAATATATTCTCTGATAGTCAGGCTGCCATTAGATCTCTGGATTCTGTCTTCCTGGATTCGACATCAGCCCTGAACTGTCGCAGATCTCTTAACGAGATGGCTCAGCAGTTCAGCATCCATGTTATTTGGGTTCCGGGCCACAGGGACATACCAGGGAACTGTAGGGCAGATGAGCTTGCAAGACTGGGGACTACCTTACACATTCCTCACGAAATGAAATCTGTGGGCATGCCTCTGGACACTTGCAAGCTGCGGGAGAGCGCTTATCGGTTGGCAAGAGATAGGTGGGCCTCTGTCCGTGGTTGTATTCGTTCCAGAGAGATGTTGCCCCGTCTGGATAGGAAGCGCACGCACACTGTCTGATTGGAAGGCACGCAGTTAGGTTGAGGGTTGCGGCTAGTGACTTTTGCAGAAGCTGTGGTGACGAGGAGGAGGAGGAGTCTGTGGAGCACCTTCTCTGCACTTGTCCTGCCTGGCTCGCAGGAGGGGACTGTATTTGGTCTCATATTTCTTTGAGGACCTGATTGATTTGGCTGATATCGATATCGGCCGACTTAGGGGCTTTTTGAGGCAATCGGGATGGTTCGACGGGCGAAGCTAGTGATATAATTTTTACTAGCTTCCGTGGTATCACAAGGGACTATATAGTCTAAGTGAGTCTGACTGCCAGGCTACCACTTCTACCTAACCTAACCTAACCTAACCTAACCTACTTATTAAGAAGGATACAAATAGTGAGTTATTGGTACTGTATTATATAAACATATACTTATAATAAGACAGATCAGTTTTATAAAAATTCATAGTTTGCATTTAAACGCACTTATGCTTAACCGCTGTTACGGTTAAAAGGAATGTGGTAAGTCGTGGTTAACGGTTAATCGCACAGTGCATTAGTTCATTTAATCAAACGGTAATTTGTGCGCTCATAATATCTCAATTTTTTACACAAAACCTATAACTTCTTTCTCAAACAACATTATTTTCAATTAAAACTATGTAAATGTTTCAAGACCGATGTCTTATTAACATTTTGAAAAGAATCTCTAAATCTCAGCTTAAAAACTTATACAAATTTTATTTTTCATGAAAATTGCAAATTGTTTTACAGCATCTATTGAATACTTTGCAAAACTTGACTTTTAAAGAATTTAATTTTAACCGTAAAAGCACGAATTTTTTTTATGCGGATATTGTTGATGTTTAAAAAGTGTAGATGGGGAGTGTAGAAAGATATTTTTTTTTGTTATTATCACCCAATCTTGTTTAGCTATTTTTTGTTCCTGCTCTTGCAATTACGAAAAAAAATTCTTTAAAACTTTTAATCCAACAAGAGCGTACATACTAAAGAGGGTTGTGTTGCGGCAACCGAAAATACTAAGTATTCTATCCTGCTGGCTCTGCAGAATTTTTAAAAATTTCTATTCTCTATAATTTACTAATAAAATGTTCATGTTTCTTTGCTATAAAAATATGTATAAAAAAAGAATATGATAATATGATCTAAAATCCTATTAAGAATGGTATCTTTTAACAAAATTTCATTTAGTTTAATTCTTGTTAATAAATATAAAAAATATTCAATGATGAAAAATAGTTTGTTTTTATACTTTTACGAATCTTAGTTTTTAAATAGAATTTTCGTTTAGACTTAAGCAGACGAGAATCTAATCATAAACTGTTTTTGCATATTTCTTCCCGCAAAGTATCCAGTTTTTTCCTCTTAATTTTTTACAGAATTTCCTAAAATACTACTTATTTCTACAAGTAACATAAGCTCTAATTTTTATTCCTCTAGGTAACAATTAAATATGTTCTTATAAGTAACGACTTATTTTACTCATCACAAGTGTGTATTACAAGTAAATACTTACTTCAGTTCTTTCTTGGTTAGTACTTATGCCTATACTCGTAAGCTTTTTTGCATCCAATGACACCCCCATGTTAAAATAATGCATTTTTGACCAAAGTGTAAGTACATACATTTTTGTTTTCTCATTCCTTTTCCCATTAGCTGGTAATAGCAAGTTTTGCTGAGGTTAAAAAAAATGACATTCATCGAGACTTGCATGTTAATGCAATGGCAATAACTATTAAAAAGTATGAAGTCAATCATCATGGAAAATTTCAACACCAACCAAATGAAGAAGCAGGTCGTCTTTTTTTCAATCCAAATAATGAAAGACGACTATCTTGTACAAATCCTATTGATCTACTTAATTACACAATTTTATGCGCCAGATCACTGTGAATAGATAGCTCCTATTTTCCTTGAGTTATTTGTAGTTTTTAGAAACAAAAGCCCTGTATTTTTATATTTACGAGTACTTTATTTGTTGCAATAAAAAAACTATAAAACGGCTTCGAAGAATCGACTAATCAATTGCTTGAGTTACTACATCAGTACTGCGCTAATTATACTTTTCACTGATTTTGCTAAACCTCGTCTCATCTGAATACTGCGCGCGGATTATGTCGAAGTACCCAGTTAGGGTTTCTGTATGCATACTAATTGTTTGCTGCGCAAAAACAATATTTTATAGTTAACCACAATTGTCTACCTTGTAATCGTCTCTTTGCTCACTATATCACAAGTCCAATTCAATAACTACACTTGAGGAACTAAGATATTTATTTATTTTTGGTAAGCGGTAGTTCGACCGACTGCTTATGGAATTGGCTTAGGGTGTGATCACGATCATATTCGTAGACTTAAGACGCAGCAAGACTATGCGCGAAGATATGAATGGAAAAAAAATCTATTATATAAGTAGCTTTATGCCTGGAAAATGCCTTAATTTCAATAATGTCAAGCAAAAACCTGTTGTGCAAGTTCCTTTTTTATTTTGGACCAACGCTCAGGAGATACCCCTTCTAATGAATTGCGTGCAAGGAATTCAGGTTAAAGTACATTAGAAAAAGAGAGTAGTTGGAAAGGAAAGTCCTCTGACGAAAGTTTATTCCACATTCGGATATAACGATTAAAGAACGAATTTTCCCTGTAATTTATTGTACGATCCACTGGCCAAGCGGAAATTTCGAAGAAAGGCCCTGGCCCCGGGGTTACAGTAGTCATTATTAACTTGGCAAAACAGCTCCCATTGTAATATCAATAAAACAGTGTAACACAACCCGTTGACCTGGTTACTTCAGATATACCTCATGTTCCGAATATAGGTGTTATATATATAAAAAATATCAGATGAAGTAAAATAGTAATGTTCCGAATATAGGTGTTATATATATTAAGAATATCAGATGAAGTAAAATAGTTAAGAGAACGGAAACACTTCAATGCTTATTTTACACCTAAAAATTGTATTTTTCCACCATTATGTCCTGAACAACAAGAGCATTCGATTCCTCAATATCGATGTGGTGCTCTTTCCTGCAAATTATTTTTTTAATATCTAAATAAACATAATGGTTCATTGTATTTTCAATAAATACGAGATTTCCAATACCCGACAACGACATGAAGCACACTACCATAACACCTCCACTTCCATGTTTTACAGGCTTTAACGTATTTTTTGGACTCAAAACTTATCCTTTTCTACGCCATTTTTTAGCAACTTTCTTTTTGGCAACACTGTTTTTGACAGCTCAGCTGTTTTCGTGTGACATGTTACTGTCAAACATGTTCCGTTTGGTCTATAAACTTTAGACTTTACATATCCCCATAGGAAAAAGTCTAACGGTGTGATATCACACGATCTTGGTGGCCAATCGATCGGCCCAAAACGTGAAATTATGTGCTCACCGAAGTGTTCTCTCAATTGATGGTGATTGATGCGATGTGTGGAAAGTGGCGCCGCACTGTGGTCAATATTTTGAGATAGCGGCTAAAACTCCTTTTGGTTTTTGTTCTCCGATTTTAAAGTTATTAGACTCATATGAAAGTAGACAGTAGTAAACCTCGGGAGCCAAAAAATTAGAACTCTATTTCAACTATTTCACTGAGAACAGGGTGGTCCAAAATGGGCTTTTTCAGAATTTAGTAAATTTATGATATTTTTAGTTAATTTTTAAAGTTTAAATGATCATAACTTTTTTTGTTTTTCAAGATTTTTGGACGAAATAAATTTTGTGATGTAACTTGACTTATTTCCTATTACTGGTAAAAAAATTGAAGCTCTACTGTTTTCAGAACAATTGACTCCTGTGAGTCAAGCTGAGTCAAAAAACAAATTTACTATTTTGTGGTCCTAACTCTCCCCTACATTCCTATATATACATGTCTATGCATCGGGACTGCACTTTTTGAGCTACAGCAATTTTTCTGACCCAAGGTAAGATATTCGGTACAAATGCACGTCATATTTTTTGAGAAGTTGTTTGTATGTGAAAGTGGCTATTATACAAGAGGTCTTATTGACCCAAAATTATCAAAATTTTGACAAAAATGACAATAGAACTCTCAAATTATGTGGTATCTGGCAATTCATTTGGAAAAGGTAAAAAATGATTTTATTGCCATCTAATATTACATAACTTAAATACCTGCAAATTGCAAATAAATTTAAAACCAGTGTAAATAACTGGTAAAACCAAGTACCTGTTATATTATTACCAGTACATGTTAACTCTCAAATTATGTGGTATCTAGCAATTCATTTGGAAAAGGTAAAAAAGATTTTATTGCCATCTAATATTACACAACTTAAATACCTGAAAATTGTAAATAAATTTAAAACCAATGTAAATAACTGGTAAAACCAAGTACCTGTTATATTATGTTTCAAAGAGGTAAAAAAGATCATGTTGAAACTTCGAGCAATAGAATATTAATCCATGCATTCATTTTTTTTTCTTCATTATTGTTTAATCAATGGCTAAATTCAGTTATAGTGTTCTATCTGATATATATTTTGAAAGCAAAGATGAAAACGACATTATTTTACATATAATGAATAATCCATTCTTCAAAATATGCGACAAACAAGAAATTAAAATTCATAACTTAAAAATAAAAAACTTTTTAAATACTTTAAGAAAACGGTACAATCAATGTTCCAGAAACAAGAAATTGTTTTACTCACGCAACCAAGAATGGCTAAGAAATAAACTTATTTTTAAAAAGCCATCAGTAACTACCACGGAAACTGGAAAAGGTGGTCGACCAGCAAAGCCAATTGATAATTGTAGTGAAAGATCACGAAGACGCAATGAAGAAGTTTCTTGTAGCATCATAAAGGATTCATTTCTGCACCAAATTCAACCATCGAAAACTAAAAAGAGTAAAATTGCTATCATTGAAAAAATAGTGGAAGCAAGCCCCAGACGCACAAAAAGGATTTTAGAAAGTATGCCGACACCAACTGAAGAAAATAAATTTGCTCCAGAAGAAGCATTTGCACTATTTTTGGATTTGAAAATGAATAAAAACCAATATACAGAATTGCGAAAGCGAACCAATGAAAAAAATTATGGAATTTTTCCATCATATCGAGATATAGTTTCTGCCAAAAAAGATTGCTTAACTTCACCAACTGCTTTTAGTGTAACTTCAAGTTCAGCAGAAATAAAATTGCAGGATCTTCTTGAACACACTGCAGAACGATTATTAAAAACATTTGATGCTGACTATTTAAAGAAGTTTAAAAATTGCAGCATGACTTTAATTTCTAAACGGGGATGTGATGGGTCCTCTGGCTAGAAACAATACAAACAATGTAATGCGGAAAATTCATCAGATGCCAATTTATTCATGATTTCTTTCGTTCCATTACGTTTAACAAAAACTTATATTGGTTCAGAGCCGTCAACTAGTAGAGCTGCAGAGATAGATGTATGGAAAAATGAAATTCCCTTGTCAACAAAATTTTGTAGACCCATAAAGTTTGCTTACAAAAAAGAAACTAAAGATGTCATAACTGAAGAAGTTGGCAAAATAAGAGATGAAATTAAAGAACTTCAACCAGTGATATTTGAATTTAATGACCAATGCATCGAAGTTAACTTTAAAATGTCACTTACAATGATCGATGGAAAAGTTGCACAAGCTTTAACCGAAACAAAGTCTTCATCAAGCTGCACCATATGCCAAAAAACATCAAGTCAATTGAGCCAACCACCAACACAAGACGATAGTTTTAATGAAGCATATGAATTTGGAATGTCACCTCTTCATGCTAGAATTCGTTTTATGGAGCATATTCTTAAATTGGGATACGATTTGGAATTTGGCCCGTTAGGCGAAACAGTGAGAAACAACAAAGAAAATTTGGAAAAAACAAAGCAAAAAAAAAAGATATTCAAGAAAAATACCGTGAGATAGGCCTTATAATTGACCAGCCAAAGCAAGGAGAAGGAAATTATAATGATGGAAACACAGCAAGGAGATTTTTTTCCGATCCAGAAACTGCAGCTTCTATAACTGGAGTAGATTATGATTTAATACGACGATTCCAAATCATATTAGAAGTCATAGCATGTAGCAAAAAGATAGATGCAAAAAAATTTGGTCAGTATGCCAATGAGACAGCAACCCTTTGTAACCAAAAATATTCTTGGAGACATATGCCAACCACAGTTTACAAAATTTTGTTCCATGGGGAACAAATAATTCAGCACAATATGCTTCCAATTGGAGATCTCTCAAAAGAAGCGCAAGAAAAAAGGAACAAAGACTACAGATTCTTTCGCGAGCACAATACAAGAAAAATTTCCAGATATTGTACTAATGAAGATCTTATTAATATTTTGTTGTGCACATCAGACCCATATATGTCCAGTATTCGACAGAAATGGAAATCAACCTCATTAGAGTTAGATGAAGAAGCTAAACAACTACTGCAAAATGAAAATCAAAGCTATTTGGAAGAAATTTTTACTTATATTGTTTAATTAATACTAGTTTAAAGATTATAATTTGTTTCTAATTTTAGTATAAATTTTTATTAACACATTTAAATAAAATATATGTGTACTTTAAATCAATAGTAAAAGTTTACTTAAAATTTTATCGATGTTGTGTTCTGTATATAATATATCCAAATGGTATTGATATTGTTTCAGCGTTATTTTTCAGTTTAATCCTCACAAGTTTAATCCAAAAAAAAACCAACCTTTGGCCCCTGTGAATATTGAGACTAAATAAATGTCAGGGGCCAAATGTTGGCATTTTCTGACCAAAATTAAGTTTAGGAATAATAAATAAGTATTGGTTGTAAAATACGATTGAAGAAAATAAGAAATTATAAAAAAATACCTATTTAAAATGTCAAAATATTCAACTTTTACGTGGAAACTCAACAAAAAATTAAAATGCACATTACTTACGTTCCTATTAGTCGATTTTTACGTTTGAACACGCAAATTGAAGCTTAAAGTCCCTCCTATTGAACAAAACAAATTGCGTAAAAAAATACCAATCCGGTCAAAAGTTATAGAGTTTTGACCGCTATCTCGCGAAATTGACCACTGTGCGCCGTCTTGTTGAAACCAAATGTCGCCGAGATCACGAGCTTTAATTTCAGGCATCAAATAGTCGGTTATCATGGTACGATATCCGAATCGACTCTCCACGGTCTCCGTGTACACTCTCAGCTACGGCCGCTATATTTTCTTCAAAGCGTGCTGGACGTGGTCTATTCGGTCGAATATTATCCAATAATGAATTCTGGGTCTCAAAATGGGTGATGGTGTTGCGAATAGTACGCTCAGTAGGCCGATTATGTTGACCATAAGTTGAGCGAAGTACACGAAACACATTCTTCACAGAACGTGAACTTTCGTAATAAAGTTGAACGATTTGTAAACGTTGTTCAGGCGTAAGTCTTTCTTTCCATTATGAAATGCCAAGCAATACTAAACAAAAACAACATGACAGCATGACACGACTCACACGTGATCTGTGAAAAAAGGCCCTATATTATAAAAATTCATGCTCGATTAAGAAAGTGCATCGTCAATTTGGGCAACCTTCTAAGGCGACTATTTGGAATCTTGTAACTAATTTCGCACCAAGTTTACATTATTGGACATTAAACCACCAACACGCAAACGTAGAGTGGTAACAAAGGAAAATATCGTAGCTATATCCGACAGGATTGTTGATGGCCGCGAATAATCGATTCGGCGCTGTTCGCAATTGGTGCGATGATCACAAACTTTCAACAAGACGGTGCCACATGCCACACATCACGCGAAACAATGGCCAAATGAGAAGCGAGTTCGGTGAACAGTTTATTTCACGTTTGGGGCCGGTCAATTGACCTCGTATATCGTGCGATTGACCGTCTTTAGATAATTTTTTGTCGAGCTAAGTTAATGCTAATGTCTATAGGGACAAGCCCGCAATGGTTGACGCACCGGAAGCCAATATTGAAGAATTTGGAGAGAGTAAGCCAGCGTACCATTTAAGGTGCAGCCACGCTCAAAATTCACATAAAATCATCTTTAAACATTGATTTATATAAACCGTTCTATCGACTTAAATAAAGCTTTCATACATTTCTCTCAATTTTATGTGTTTTTTGAGCGCCCCGGTAAGCTAGATGGTAGCGTGCTAGCTTATCAGTGCGGAGGTCATGGGTTTGATTTCCGTCAGAGGCTCTGGTCTGTTTTCGCTACAACGAGCCGATGGCCTTTGTTGCTTGTGCTCGGTTAGGGCATTAGGATATAATTTGTAATTCTATGATTAATATAAATAAAAATAAAAAAAAATGATGAGTTTTTTTTTTAATCAAATCCGAAAGCTCTAAAAATAACACCCATTATTTCCTTTTTCGCAATAAGTATCCCTCAGACTGTAATCTATTTTGATTCAAGTTCTTCAATTTGTTGGCGTTTTTCATCTCATTTTCATTGCAAATACGTTTGTATGCCATAAATATATTTGACTCTTCCTCTGCATAGAGAATTTAAATCTTTCAAAACTCTGACAGGGAATAACGAATATTTTGCGTGTAGTAAAATACAATAAAAACCAAGTGGAAAAGAGAAAAAGACATCTCTCTATATATGATTTTGTATAAAATCTGGGGAAAAAAAGTTAACAAACAAATATAAATTAAGATTGAAATATAATAAACGACTTAGGTATAAAGTATGCGAAAAAAATGTACGAGAATATGCTTACAACTTATATATTTAAAAACTATGTATGTTTATAAATTATAAATACGCCCTTTCCTATTGTTTCCTTGTTTATGTTGTGTTTTGGATAAACATTAATTTAAGATCAATAAGACTTAAAAAAAAAATTGACTTTAAATATTATTCAAAGAGCTAACCAACTAATCGAACCAACCCTCAGTCTTGATTTGTAAATGTTGATATGAACGATATTGGTTATTTGGGGTGATTGTGAATATCATAACAGTCAAATCTTACATAAATACAAAATTGTCACCCAATACGCGCTTAACACTCAACGTAAATTTAATAAATCGTGAAAAAAAGATTCTTATATAAATCTCATAAAAATTTGTTTTAAAACACTAATTGAAAAAAAACTTAATGAAGCTTAAAAAGATAGAAAATTTTTAGATATAATAGCAGTAATGGCGGCATTGATTTAGCAGTTTTTAGCGCGTGCTGACTTTTTACTGGTTCTTTACTTTTCAGGTCAAATTAATTTTGGCAGTTTAACTTAACAAAAAACTAATTTTGTTTAAGTTTTGACTTTATCACGATTTGTACCAGAGACTTGTGATGAATTTACACTGCTGAGTTAATTTAGTACAAAAATAGACTAACTTCTACTTGTTGCACTAAAACTACCCAGCAAAAATGAAACTGCCAAAGAAGCAATTAAAGCATCACTACTATGTCAAAGGCATCACTTCTTTTCTAATGGTTTTATCGATGAATTTAACATTAGCGTTTCATAGGATGGAAGTATTCAAATGTAGCTACTAGCATTACTCATACTTTACTCTTAAAAAGCAATGATAATACAATGATTAGGTATTCTGATGCATGAGTGGAAAATGTTCATATACTTTGTCGAATTTAAGCTTTGATGAAAATTTAATTCATAGGTATGCAGAAAAATAAGTTTAAAGAAGCGAAATTGATGCATTGATATAGAATACTCTTTGTTAAAAACAAATAAATAATTCTGCATTAGTGAAAAAGCATTTTTGAAACATTTTTCAAAAATTTTAATGAATTTTTAGATAAATTTTAAAATATTTTTGTATAATTTAAAAACTGGTTGTACAATTTGGAAACATTTTGAAACAATTTTAAAATATTTTTGAACAATTTTAAATAATTTTTGCACAATTTTAAAACATTTATGGGTAATTTGAAATAATTTTTACACAATTTTAAAATTATTTTGTTAAATTTTGAATTAAAACTGGAAATGATGTAGTGTTAAATAAAATACATAATGCAAAAATGCACAGATTGCGTCGTCATAAATATTTGAGGCTGAAAAATACAAATGACAGGCCAGTTACTTTTAATTAAAGGTTTAAAAAAATATGTTTTTCTTGATTTTTCAAAACTTTTATAAAAATTGCAAAACTGCATAAAGTCTAGCCCTCATGAAATTTTAAACAAAAATATAAAAAATTATTTAATAAAAAAAATAAAAAAGTTCATCAGAACTATTTTTTCAATTTGAATAAATGCTTTAGATTAAAAAAATATACGATATACTATAAGTTATGCTTTAGAAGTAATGAAGAGTGAGTTTTTGCATTTGAAATATGAATTCTTTTGGAAGTGCCTTAGAATAACACCAAAAATTCATAAATGAATGTCAACTGAAGTTTAGGAAGCAATGAAAAAAGTTATAGTCACAGAATGACTACCATTTTTTTTGCTGGGTAAGGAGAAATGCTTGGAATAATTGGTTGGGTTTGGTTCGTAAGGATGCTGTTGCTTCAAGCAAGGAATATCGTTATAGATCCCTGGATATGGCCCATTATGACTTCTTTGAACTTATTTCTCTCCCCAAGGTTCTGGATAAAAATAGAATCCAGATAATTAAAACGTTTCTGTGCAGTGCAGGACATTCACACAAAAAATAAATGCAGTCCACAACAACGTCCTTGCACATTCTACAATTGTCGTTATTACTTCTACCAATTCTGACCATGTGTCTAAAAGTATTTTAACCTCGGGTTAGGTTGTGCAACTTTGGCTAAATTTCCGCTTGACAGTTGATGTGTGATAGACAGAGAAGACAAAAAAACAAAACAAAATGCAAAAGTTGAAAAAAAACACTTAAAATAATAACATGTGATGCTGTTTATTTTCCAGCTGGGGCATAGCTCAGCTGTCCAGATTCGCCAAAGGTCTGCTTCCTTTGAGTTTATTATAAAATAATACACAATAAGCCAACCTTTTACAACGATGGCCGACAATACGACACGGATTCAAAGGAAACCACGTTTTGGTGTTCGAATAGCGAGATTTACTATAGAACACTGTGCGAGTTTTGATCGTATGTGATCGGAACTACCCGAAGGTAATAATTACCGAACTCTAGAAAGAGTTTTGGCTCGGCTAGTTGGGGGGATTAGCAACCAATGCGAATAAACAGTGGTTCCCGTACTTGAATAATACGAATAACTACAAACGAGAATAAGCAGCGGTTTTCGCGTTCAAATAATACGGCTGGCTAATGACGAGAATTAACAACGGGTTCAAATAATACGACTAGCTGATAACGACAATAAACAACGGTTCTCGTGTTCAAATAATACGGCTGACTAATAACGAGAATAAATAACGGTTCCCGTGTTTAGATAATACAACTGGAAAACAGCAAGAATAAACAACGGTTCTCGTGTTTTAAATAATACGACTGGCTAGCAACGAGAATTAACAACTGTAATCGTGTTTAAATAATGCGACTAGCTAATAACGAGAATAAGCAACGGTTCTCGTGTTCAAATAATACGACTAACTATAAACGAGAATAAACAACGGTTTTCGTGTTCAAATGATACGACTAGCTAATAACAAGAATAATCAACGGTTCTCGTGAAGGGAAGCAGTAATGGGTAGAGAGATCAGGTAATATTTCGTTCTCGGGTCAAAATATTACACTATTCGTATCTCTGTTCTGGCTCGCCTTACAGCCTTTAACTTTCACACTATATGTAATTAATTTAGAGATACAAGTTTTTGATACTCCATTTTTAGTGCCTTTTTTTGAAAAATAATAGTTATTTAGGATTTCTCATCTAGAGTCCTTCACATTACATTGCTGAATATTTCCATCTTTCGGAATAAAACTGCATTTAATCCCGGTTTGCACACAGTAATTTTAATTGCAGCAATTCTAGGTCTAAAGGAAGAACGGAATGAGACACAGACTTGTTGAACTCGCAATTTCCATTCGTACTTTTTTATATATAAAAAATACTAAAATTGGAAGAAGAAACACAGTGAATTTTAGAAAATTGATGCAAAAAATTGCGGGACTTACCTTTCTTAAAAAAGATGATACAAATTTACAATATCTTGTAAACAGATTCTGTATATCTGAACGAGGTAAACCCCGTTCATGTTCATTTGAGATATAGTTCTTTAATTATAGGTGATTTAAAGGGGCCGAAAGTATTAATCGGCCTCTGCACCGTCTCTTTATTATTTGTAACTTTTAATGATATGGCTCCTCATTCCGATGTAAGATGGTTGCATTTTTTTTGATCCAAAAAACATCCTGAAAAATGTGTTCGAAAGATCAGTCGGAGGGTTTCTTTCATTTTTCGGTCCAGCCGCACTTTATAGTTCCTTACTGGCTTTGTTCAAGTCTTTTCTAGATTTCTTTCTCATACTTTTGAGTTCCCGTATTCACCAAGTTCGATATAGTAGGAGATAATATTTATATGGAGTTATATCGAGCTTCCATATTTTCTTCTATATTTCTCAGTTTGTTCTCCTTGGTTTCCTGAAGGCGTTTGTTCCTATCTTTAGAATTACCACTATAGACCTATTGTCTGAAAAAGTTAATCACCCAGATACTCTTCCTTCCATTATCACCAGGTCATTTGATTTTATTTAATCAAGGATTACCTGTTCTACCGTTCATCAGGCTCTTAACTTCTGAATAAAATTTAATTAATTTTTAAAATTTTCAAAATAAAAGACTAACTTTATAGTTTTAAAGTTACACACTTTGCAAAATAAAGTTGTAAATACATAAATATTTGTTAATGATAAATTAAGATGCATAGAAAATTCCAAAAACAACCCCTTAATGCAACTTCATCATCAAAACCAATATTTTACCCGCATGCATAAAAACAAATGACAATATGTCTGTTATAGTATCAGGGAAAAGTACAAGTATAACTAAGGGAGTGTGTGTTTCCCCCTTTTTCAAATTTATTTGTTTTTTTTTTTGAAATTTTAGTTCAGCATGAACATGTTTTACAAGCCAAGTCCTTTTAAATTGTTGATAGTTTAGATCTTATTTTAGTAGGAATAACTTTTGTGTGAGAAATTTATTTGCCAACACTCCAGGGATAAATAATAGTTACACAGCTACACATTTCCACACAAATATTAACACACATACAATCAATGCAACAACCACAAAATACCGAGATATTCACATAAATGACGTGCATCGTACTTTTCAAATCTGTTATCACTAAAATTTTTATGAAATAAAAATTCTATAAAAAAATGTAGCTGGTGCTAATTTTTTGCTGATTCAGAACATCTTTTTAAGTCAATTCTATTTTAGCAATTTAAATTAGCAATATGCTAAAACTTTTTTAATTGATTTTGGTCTTCAAAACCAGAAAGTAAAGTCAAAAAGGTTCCTTCAAATCGAGTTGTGGGATTTTCTTTTTGTAATTGCTGATACAGGGGAAAATACTTTTAGTTGAAAATGGATTTGAATTCCACATAAAATTATCTTTAATTTGAGTGTAATATTATGGGGAAATGTTTAAGGTTGTGTTAACTCACTACCGGCCAAGACATTTTTTCCGAATTTGATATTGATTTTTGGTGAAAGAGACTTATGTGACGTCCTGAATCTAAGTTTGTTTGGTTGGGCGGGCATTGTTTCCGCCCAAGAAGAGTTAAGGAGGGAGGGTTGGTTAAACATGTTTTTAAGCCCTGTCTCCATAAGGCGAACCTACAACCGGTCCGAACATATTCGCGTGTGTTCACCGGTCTAAATTTTGAAATAAGTTTTTTGAAAGATTGCATTGGCAGGTGTTTTTTGAGTCTAAAATTCTTTTAAAAAGTATTCTTATAAGACGAATCGGAACTTAGTTATGAAGAGTTATCTAAGATAACAATAATAAGACCCAAAGTAAAATACTAAAATGTTATTGCGATTATGGCGGTATGTTCGTTTTCTTCTCCTGATTACGACCGAATATTTCATGTGTGGGGATTATATTCCAAACATTTTTGGGTAGAATCCCAAAACCAGATATTTAGATAATGTTTGTCGGTGTTATGTCATGTCACCGGTAAGCATATTTAGCATCTGAATTGTAAATGCATTGATGCCGTAGGCCTTTCCCTTCAAGTACCCTCAAAGACAGTAGTCGGGGCCAGTCAAATCTGGGGATCGAGGGGATGCGGCCGAGAAAAGTTCTCGCAGAATAACCATCGTATCGTTAGCTGTGTGTGATCAGGCATTGACTCTTGCGTCTTCAAAAAAATTATTACGCCGGTACAAGTGTCAATTAAAGATTTTCAGTTCCCCACTAGCGGCTATTATATTTATTATCAAGGCCAGTCAAGTCAAAATGTGCCTCGTAGCTCATAATGTTTTTTTGCCAAAACTGGTAGTCGCGTTTTTATAATTTAACGATTATTTAGATAAAATGTTTTAATAAATTCTGTTGATGCGATAGATGCTCCATAATAAATTGTTATCGCCTGCTCTGCACAACTGTCAAATACAAACTGACAAATGTCAACCAAACATAAAAGGCGGTCAAAAAACATCGACCTTGAAAATTAAAAAAACCCTGTACGATCCAGATTATATGATGGATTTGCTGTTTATCGAACGGATTAAAATATGGCTTCGTGCTCTATTAAGCAGTTAATCCGACTTTTAAAAAGAGAAAACAGATTTATTTTTAATTGTTGCAATTAAATGTTAATTGAAATACAGTGTTTCAACCGAAATTCTGGTGTAGTAACTGAATTTTTGTTGCCACAAACTGAACCATTCAGTTCAGTTCAAGAAATTGGGTTGTCACAATGAATTTATAGAGCAAGAAAAATTTATGAAATGGAAAATGTATGAAAAAATCACATTTTCATTACATTTCTAAGAAGTTCTTTTAAACAACTCCCAAAGATGTAATAAATATGTATAATTTCAAAGTTTTTTTAGAAGTGATAAAAAAAAATTGGTATTTAGTATGGGAAGGTTCTAGCCTAGTTACAATTTTTATTCTTATTTCTTTAAATTCACTGTTCATTTACTTTTGTTTTTATTACGAAACAATTATTTTTTAGAAAAGTTCGGTTCATTTATTTGAGTTTTCTTTTCAGAAAGTTTTTTCAGTAAAATTTTTACTTCATTATAATTTTAGTGCCAGCAGATTTAAAAACAACCTTGTATTATGTTTTCTGGCAGCATATTTATTTCATAAAAGTGAATACTTTTAGACCCATTAAAAAATATATAGTCTTTGCGAATTCCGGCCATATATTTTCTGAATGCATAAGCAGATAGTATATATACAATATTATGTAATACGAATAAAGAATGTCTACATGTAGTAAATATTAAAATGGTTGCAGTAAAACTATTTGTATTTACATACACATTACAAACTTTCAAAACATTCATCTAAACATTTTCCCATATATAAATATCAGTTTATATCTGCATTTTATTTGCATGTACTGAATGAAGTCTCATTCCCATATGAAATGACAAATTTTTCTAAAATGTATCATCGAATTATATTATGTAGGAGTTTAAAAACGAGAATAGTGAAATATTATACAGATAGTAAATAAAATATGTATGAATATACCCAACAAAATTTTGGTAATAATATATTTTTTAATAATATATTTCACAAAAATCTATTTCTTTCCTATCCTCATAACCATATAACAGTGCTGTTCAAAAATAAATATGTCGTTGTGTTAGTTAGAAAATGAGAATTGCACTGCAAGAAATGTTCAATGGGTTAATAGCAGTGTTAGTATCTGTATGAATTTTTTTTATTGAAAATATGAAACTGTTATGTTTTGTGTAAAACAGTTTTAAAGAAATATGAATTAAACAAAAAGTAAATTTTTGAAAGGAAAATAATAAATACATTGGCGTGCCTTTTTTTCATTTCAAAAACAAAAAGTTGTAAATTTTTTCCATTAATATTAATGATTTCATTATATTTACATATTAATAAAATATCTGTAATATGTATGGATTTATTATGATATTCTATTAAAAAAATGCTATTTTTGGAAGGAAAAAAATACAATACATTCGATCGGAATAAATGAATGAACGATCGGACTACAATTTTTAAAAACATTTCAACTTTAATATTAAAAAAATGCGTTTTTTTATTAGGTTTATTAAAGATTTTTATAGATCTTGTATTATCATAAAATATTTTTCTTACATTGCTATTAATTTTTCTCAGTGCATTAAAGAAAAATCAGCATACATCCGCCACGCGTGTTCATTCGTCGCTGTCACAGGGTATACCAGTGATGTCAGAAGTGACAGCTGTCAAACGAGGGATCCAAAACCGTATGGTGAGGGTTGTTGTTGTATTTCATGTCCTAGGCGAGAAAGAGATTTAAAAACAATGTATACAAAAAAATAATGTGTAAAAGTGAACAACTACACAGCATGTTTTAAAACATATGATCGCCAAAAATATCAAAAAGATACCATAGAAGTGCAACATGACTGTATTTACTAAAATTGTTGTTTCATAAACTTAGTACACTCACAAAAAATGTTATACTTGGGTTACATATTGTAATAACAAAAACTGTTTTATGTTTTTTAACATTTTTGCACATGATTAATGCATTTTTTTAATATTATCTCAGTATTCAAAAGAACAAAACATACAACAAAGTTTCACATTTATATGATCTGTGAAATGTATAAGCAAATAAACACACTCACAAAACACATTTAATTAATCGTCAGCTTATTATTAGTTTGCCCAAAGATTTAAAAGGAAAACAATGAAAATGGTTTTCATTCTTAATTTTATATCAAAGTTGATATTAGTTATCTCAGTTATGATGCCAGATATCGAAAAACGGGTTTCAGAATTAGAAAGATGATATTGATATTATATATAATCTATTCGCCTCTATTATTACAAAAATGGTGAGTGGGCCAAACCAATAATAAGCTGACGAATTGGAAAATCAGACGCAAGAAAGAGAGACAGAATAATTGTCATACAGTTGTTTCACCTACAGTTTTTCATAGCGCAGTTGCTTTTACAGTGTATTAAAATAGTAGTTTCCACGTAGTTTTCTAAAAGGCCGTAAAGAAAAAAAGGCGCTCTAATCACCGTGTCTTCACTGTGTACGCTGTGGTCGCTGTTTCAGTGACGACTAAAGGCAAGAGCGTAAGAATACATGTGAGTTGAGCAGGGGACAATTGTCCCATGCAATGAACATCACTGCCATATAAGTAACCACTTATGTTTTATTTCCATCATAATGGGTACTTTAATTTACATTGCATATAAAAATCAGCGAAGTAGGGTGTAACATTACTTTATATTTCATTTGATAAAGTGTGGTTTTGCTGGGTATTCTTAATTTGAATGAGCATTCGCCTTTGGAAAAGGAAAAACTTTACATGGATTAACTGGTACATCAATATACATTGGCTTCAAGTAAAATTTGAAATATGTGTGTAAATACAATGTACAAATATGAGTCTTTGAAGATATACTTAGTTTTAAACATTAGGGTGTACTCCTCAATTGTGAACACATTTTTCAAATTTTCTTGAGAACTGCTGAACATTGCTCTGTTAACTGTTTAACATGACAAATATTACCTAAAAAATATATCCACTTCTATACACTAATATTTAAAATATAAACTAAAAAACACTGTGCGAGCTGCCCAAATTTATTATAAACTAAATACAAATTCACAATAGGGTTTAAAATTTCTTAAAAAATAATTTAAAAAAATGTTCAAATTTTATAGTAACCCAGCAAAAACAGGGTTTCAACTACTTACCAGCCTATTCACTTGCTTAATAATTTAAGTATAGGAAAATTTCATTACCAACAACTGATTAAACAATTACAAGAAACTTTCAACCAAAGCAGCTGATACCTTGTTGCCGAACAGAACAAATATATAGAAGAGACATCAGGAACGGCTCGTTACAGAAACGTAACAGATTTAAAAACAAATACAGGGTATCTGCAGGGAAGTTATACTACTTTGTTTGTTTGTAATTTTTGATTAAATGAAAGCGAATTGATCTTATATTGATAAATGTTTTATTTAATGTCGGCAATTATGTATGGAATACAATATCATATAAATGTCCGCCTCTATTAGCCTCACAAATGCGAGCCCTTTTGAGCGAATTTTTCATTACATTCTCACACATTTCACGCGGTATTTCATTAATTTCATCACCAATATTTTGTTTGAGTTGCTCAAGCGTTTCTGGTTTGTTTGCATAAACCTTGCTTTTCAGAAGAAAGAAGTCCGGAAGTCCGAAGTGTGGAAAGAGGTCTCGCAGTAATTCCATTGTAAACCTGGCTGTATGTGATGTGGCACCGTCTTGTTGATACCACATGTTAATCAAGCAGTTGTGGCGTTAAAAAGTTTTCAATCATATCACGATATCGCTCCCCATTCACAGTTAAGAAGTAAGGTCCAATTATTCCTCCTGACGAAATTGCACACTGGAATGGATGCAAAGGTGACTGATGAATAATTTGAGGGTTTTCCATTGCCCAGAACCGACTATTCTGTTTATTCACATATCCATTCAAATGAAAATGTGCCTCGTCACTCATTATGATTTGTTCATGAAAATCGGGGTTGTCATGGGCAAGCTGTAACATCCTATTGGCATATGTACGGTGGCGTAAATGGTCTTGTGGAAGAAGCTCTTGTGTCAACTGAATCTTAAATGAAAACAAATGCAAATCCTTGTGCAAAATTGTGGCCAAAGTTGTTCTTTGAAGACCAAGCTCTTGAGCACGGCGTCGAATTGAGGTTGATGGATTGTTTTGAGCACTTTCTTGAGCAGCAGTAATGTTTTCAGCCGATCTTGCAGGATGTTGAGGTCCATGCTTGGGCCTATCACCTACAGACCCCCTTTATTCGAAATCATTCACTACAAGATAAATAGTGCGTTTTGTTGGCACGTTGTTTCTCCCAAAAATTTCACGTAACTTTCTCATCGTCACAGTAATCGATGACTGATTTTGATCAAATGTTTTAACGATTAAAACACGTTGGTTTATCGAATATTTTTTCATAATAAATTTACCAAGTGTCTACTTCACGACTGCCAAATATGAACTGTCAAGACTAATGTTTACCGGAATAGCGGCAAAACAAAATAGTATACCTTTCCGGCGGACACCCTGTACAATCTGAGCTGTAGCGTCACTCATAATTGTGCCGCTGCTTAAAAGTTTCTTCCGATAGGAAATTCATAAACTCACAATACGTATTCATTATAACGGTAGTTACGTTTTTATTATAATGGTAGTTGCCTAACACGCTCTGACCAATACCGATACGAAAATTTTAAAACTGCGATTCCAATAGTGAGTGATACGTGTCTTCTAGTAACGCGGGTTTTATTTTATAATATTACCTATTAAATTTTTTTTCTACCTGCAGAATACCATTATAAATCGGTGTTTCGGTAGTTTAGCGTTATTATAACGGTAGCTTAAGATATTTCAAAATTAAATCGGTTAAAAACCGGAATATACGAAAGGAACATACCTTTAATTGAATCGCTATTTTAAAATTTTCGTATCGGCCTTAAAGTGGCTGTCGTAGCCAACTAACGTTATTATGAAAAGGTATTGAATGACAACTATGATATTTACTTTATAGGTTCAATGCATATTTAAAAAGTAAATCAGTAAAGTTGTTTTCAATGTAGTTAAAAAAACCGAAATTCACACAATATAAATTAAAACATTTAAAAAATTTCTCTATAAAAACGAACAAAGAAAAAAATTATATTTTTATTTTTGGATTTGGTCAGTTAATTTATAAACAGTAAAAAATACAGTTTTTTTAAACGAAAAGTTCTTAGTCTTTTTTTAATCGATTTTCAATTGTTTCAATGTGAATATTCAGAAACCGATTTCTTGTTTAGTTTTAAAAAATTTTCAGTTGTCTTTTATTAAAGTACACAATACACGTTTGTCAATTTAACTGATCATTAAGGCCGTTATTTTTGGGATGTCAGTTAAACTTGGTTTAGTTTAACCGAAAATCAATTATGTTAGTTTTTTTATTTTACAAAAATTTTGGTCTTTATTGAAATAAAACAACATTAAACACATTTTAAAATTAGTAATTCAGTTAAAAACTGCGATGATGTAAGTTTAAAGATACAATAATAAGATTGGACATAATCATATTTTTAAAAAATCTATTTAAAAATTACACACTAAAAACTGGAAATATCATTGCATTAGAATAAAATCAAATATTGACTATTATATACTAGTACACCCAAAACCATTAATATTTATTTTAATTGGAATAACATATAATCCATTAATAAAGCAAAACCATTTATTTAGTGAATGCACTTATTTGTCGATATTTAAAAATTGTTACTACAAATAACCGTATCCTGATCAAATAACCACTAAATTAGGGTTTCAATCAAACCAAACTAATTGTGGATTGATATAGATGCAAATAATTATTGGTATTTTATTTATTTTCTACTATATTTTCTATCATAACAAAATATTTAAATTCAAAATTAGACATCAAAATTTATAAGTCTTTGTTTAAAATATTAAAGTGTTTAAATATCATACACATATGTATATCAATACGAAGAATATAAAATAAAATTTTTCTCAAAATAAAATTTTGTAGAACGTGATAATATTTATGTAAACTTAAATTTCAAAATAAATTAAAAATATAATTTAATATGAAGACACTTATAGTAACGGCCAGAATTCGATTAACAACAAATTCTTTGGCCACAACTGATGCTATTGCCTGAGTGTAGTACACAATTATTTTTAATTCAATCTAATATTTAATACGAACTTTAATTCAAAACTTTGTCAAATTAAATTTCAGTACCAAAAATGTTGCAACAAAAATCTTATGAATGAAATATTGAACATAAAATATGAACAACGCACTTACAAAATACATACATGTTGATCAATACATATACAAGTATTATGCCATAGTAGTAAAGTCGGAATACGACTTTATTACACATGTGGTGCTAAAATCAAAGTAATAAATCCTTGAAGGATTTTAAGAAAATCTTACATGCACAAACAAGTAGATTCTACTTAAAAAATATTTGGATATTGTACTTTAGCTGATTGTTTAAATAACCTTATATGGATGTATGTTTGTATTTATTTGTTATACTTGCTAGCAAACTTTTATGAGCCACTATGGGTTAAAAGTTTTAGAAAACATTTAATCGAATTTTCAGTTTATGGACGTAAACCAGACTAAAAATTTGTCAGGAAACAATTAAATAATGTAATTTAAAACAAGTAAGAGTGGCTGAATTCGGCTATGCCGAATCTTATATACCCTTCACCATGGTTGGGAAAAAACTGAAGTTTATATATGGACATATATGGAATGGACAGATTTATATACGGACGCCTTTAAGAGGAAATTAACCATTTAGTTTGGTGATAAAACTTGGACTCGGGAAGATTTATGGTTCCAAAAAATAGGTATTTAAAAAAAAATTATGTTTTGGGCATAACTTTTTTGTATCTGAACCGATATTTCCGAGTTTTTCAGCAAATATGTTATACTAAAGATTTTCGATCTTTTGCTATATAAGACGTATCCATAGGTCATATTACAGCTCTAGAAAGGTGAAGAGGTGAAAGAAAAGAATTTCAACAAATCGTTAAAACAAATCACTAGAACTGCATGTGTTTTATTTCTACAAAAACGTTTGATTTAGCTGGCAAATTTGCATTTGGGATTTTATTTAGCTTTTTTATTAAAACTATTTTTAATTTCTTTAGCTTAATTTTAAAAATTCGAAGGAAAATAGTTTATAATTTTTTTTTTTATAAATTATTATAAGTTATGACCTAAAATAGTTGCACTCAAAGGGAAATTATGTATAAAATTTTCTTAATATATGAGAAATAAAATGGTTTAAAAATCTTTTTATAAATTCTTTTAAATCGGAGCAAAAAATAGAAATAAAACCGTTTGTATTTTGTTTGCATTAGAGGATTTTTATAAAAATTTTGATGTTTTTAGCCTATTTATGGATTATTTAATTTTTAATATAAAATTTTTTTTAAATTAATTATTAAATGTTAAAAAAACAAAAAATAAACAAAAAAAAAAAATCTTAAGAAAATAAAAAAAAATGTACAAAAAAAAGTGAATTGGCCGGGATTCGAACCCGCGACCCTTCCACCTGTGGGGAAGGGTATAAAAACGTTTGTATTTTGTTTGTATCAAAGGGTTTTTATAAAAATTTTGATGTTTTTAGCCTATTTATGGATTATTTAATTATTAATATAAAATTTTATATAAATTAATTATTAAATGTTAAAAAAAACCAAAAATAAACAAAAAAAAAGTTTTAAGAAATTAATAAAAAAAAATGTACAAAAAAAAGTGAATTGACCGGGATTCGAACCCGCGGCCTTAGAGAAAAAAAAGTATTTGTGACATAGCGTCTAGACAACTGAGATATTGAAGCTCACACAAAATCATCGTGAATAGAGGTATATATATAAAAGTCTCCGTTCATTAGAGATTTGTTTAGTTTTTATTTAAATGACAAAACTTTGTATGTGTGTTGTTTGTGTATAAAAGGTGGAGATGAAAGAAAAGAATTTTAACACATGGATGTGTTTGTTATGCGTAAAATTCTGCATACATATTAAACAAAGGGATTTTACCGAAAAAATTAGAGGTAGTCCTGGTTTTTCGCTAATATCTCAGCCATTTATTAACCGACCTATCTGATT
Source organism: Eustalomyia histrio (assembly GCA_949748255.1). Lineage (NCBI taxonomy): Eukaryota > Metazoa > Arthropoda > Insecta > Diptera > Anthomyiidae > Eustalomyia > Eustalomyia histrio. The sequence goes on along the minus strand of OX456525.1, from coordinate 103,429,194 downwards.
TTTAATAGTAACAGAAATAAAAAACAATCAAGTCCTCATCATGTCTGGGTTTTTCGGAAAACCCATTTCAGCACACAGACGGACATCGTTAAATCAACTTCGCTCTTCATAAGGACCCAGAATATATATACTTTATAGGGTCTAAGATCAATATTGTAGAAATTACAAACGGAATGACAAACTTATATATACCCTTCCACCTGTGGTGAAGGGTATAATTAAAATCAAACATTCTAGATTTGTGCTGAACTGAGAACTTCTTGACCATAGTGCAAGTTCATATATGGACGAAGTAAAGTAAAGGAAAGTAAAAATACCATTTTTTTGTTCTACATTTATCTAATGGTTACGATATCCATCTTTGCATACAATATTATTTACCCAATATACCTTCATAGAAATATAAGAAGGGTTGTATTTCCCTTCTTATATTTTTATGAAGGTATATTGGGTAAATAATATTGTATGCAAAGATGGATATCGTAACCACTAAAATAATCAGGAATAGAAAACATGATACAATCCTACTTTTTTGATACTATTTGATTCAAATAAGTACTGTAGTACTACCGAGATAATATTTTTACTCTTTAACATAGTGTTATTAAAAATAACATAAATAATACAAATAATAAATGAAAAATACTCATTCTAATCTACAACGGATGTAAAAATTGAATTTGTTAACTTAATGGTAAAAATATTAATTAAAAAAGTCAGAATATTTTGACTGTGTTTTATTGCATAAAAAATTTGTCTGCACTGCAATTTCACGAAGATTTGGAGAAACATTATGTCTTTTAAGACTATTCTATTTTGCTCGGCCTATTAAAGACAAATGTTAAAAGAATCAAGAATCTGACATTAAATTTTAGGAAACGCTGGAGTAATGTCAACATTTTTTTGTTGTATTGAGTTTTATAAAAAAAAAAATAAACTAATTTTTTTGGGAGGAAAGTTGCGATAACTGAGTTTTTTTTTTGAAAAGTTGCGTTAACTGAGTCAACAATGCAAACAATTTACGAGTTGCAATAATCGAAGAGTTACATTTATCTAGAGTTGCGTTAAGCGAGTTGGCACTGTATTAACTTATGTCATATTTCCCAGTATTCATTTACATACATCCGGCGGTTTTGCTCATCTTTTTCTTAGAAATTTTTGGTTGTTAAAAAAATAAATATTAGAAATAAATATTTTTGTAATCTAAAATGCTCCATATCGGTATCACACTTCACGGCCTTAATAATGTGTCATACGCATGTTTCCATGTTCTACATGGCTTCGTTGAGCGAAGACTCAACTACCGATGATAGTTGGTTGGAAGTGTAGTTTTTTATCGTTTTAAGTTTTTTTATTTTAAGAACTTTCCAAGTTGTGAATATACAAAAGAAATTTTGAAATTCAAGTTCATTTTTAATAAAAGTCAGATTTCAATAAAAACTTATTTTCTTAAATATAGTATTTAGTTATTTGTTATTACGTTAAAAATATTTTTTTTTGTATGTACATTTTTTTATATTTTTTAAAAATATTTTTACGGGTTATAAAGACTAAAAAAATGATATACAAAATAACTTTTTCGTTACAAAACCAAATTCAACGAATTTCAGAATACATGTTTTTTATGTTTATTTAAATTAATTTGATAAGTTTGAATGTAATCGGTTAACTTTTACAGATTTTATGTAATTTTTTTAAAAAAGGATATATGACAGGTAAGCGAGTCCTTCCTTCGATTGAAAAGGAAATTGGCAGACACGTTAAAAACTTTGTTCTTATAACAATTATCTGACCAAATTTAAAGATTTTATTACATTTTTAAACTTCAGGATATATGAGAGGAAGGCGTGTCCTTGCACAAATTTTCCCAAAATTACGTTTATATTCTAATTAACTCAAACTAAAATCGCATACCATATTTCTGTAAGCTATGATAACTCCTTCTATTTTTGTCCACTTGTTATATGGGAACAAAGCACTGTGTGACGCCTCCGTCATGCAAACCGCACCGAACCGTTATTTTTTGTGGATGAAGTGGTAATTCATGAAGCACATGTGGATTTTCACCAAACCAATAACGCATATTTTGCCCTTTGACGAACCCATTCAACCAAAAATGAGCTTCGTCACTGAAGGTGATTTTGCTCTTAACGTTGCGGTCACCGACTCCGAATTTCGGTAGTACATTTTTATAATTTGCATACGTTGTTCGTTCGTGTACTTTACCATGATAAAAAATTTTGAGTTTACTGAAAAAAAGGAATGTAACAGTTAGATGATTAGTGAAATAGTGCGTTCACAAATTCAAGTCAAGTACCTATTGGAAATACCTTAAGAACAAAATGAGATACCTGCGTGGACAACACACTCGTGAAATTGCCAAAATAAAGTAAGAGAAAAGTGGAGCAAGTGCTGATGAAGTTTACGCCCTGTCTCGCGGTTTGTTTAGAGAACTCTGATTTTTAGAAGATTTTGTTAATTTTGTTTTTAAAATGTAAGTATTGTGTTTCAAATACACATTTTTTAATTATAATCAATATTTTACGTCCGCAGACACAAAACTATGTACAGGCTGGCGACTCTTGGGACGCATCGCAACCAAGTGAGTGTGACATAAGTCCCTTCCAAAAAGGCACGAATAATGAACGACCCATCACAGTAAATTCACATTAGCCAAGAATATTGTGTTCTAACAGCAGCTACGACTGTTTTACAAAACATTGCCTCAAGTAATATGAAGAGTGAGTGTAATGTACAAGACGAGGCTTTTTACAATTTTATAAAAGCTGAGATTTTACAAATAAAAAATTTAAATATTAAAGATGAATTAAATAATATGATAATAGCAGATATTTTTGATGCAAAGAAAATAGAAAGAATGTGTAGGATTGAAAATGAAGAAGCAGGTTTTAAAATTTTTTCATCGTAGTGATTTATTTTTTTAAAATTGTTTTTTTAGTAATATTGTATTTTTTTGTGATAATGAATTACATTTTTCAGGAATATCCTGCAAACTCCTGATATTGATACTATAAAATATTGTTATTTAATATTTAGTTTGCTTGTCTCATAGGCTTATTATTTTTCTATATACTTACATACATGTACAAATATAATAAATGAAATAATGAAACAATAGGTTTGTTTTTTTCGAATTTTATATCTATATATAACTACTTGTAAAGAAAATGACTATCCCTAAGGTAAGACTTTTCTTTATTTTTTGAACAAATTTCTGAAATCTGCTTTTATTCTTTATGAAGATTACGAATATGCAATCAAAATTGTAAACAAATGTTTGGCTTTTAAATTATGCGCGGATTTTTAATATTCAACAAAAGTGGATTTTGTGATATTTTCCTAACTAAAAAGATTGTCATCGAAAAATCCAACTTGTTGCACGATGTTAATTCTGAGTCACACCTTAACGTCAAGTATTTTCCTAACTTAAGTTGACATTTCTTTGTTTCAGTATTTGATAAATTCAACCATGGAGATGAACACAATTGAACAGCGCGTTAAGACTGTTGCTTTACGAAAATGGGCGTTCAAAGCAAAATGCATTTCGTGCACTCCGTGATTTTTTCGGTCAGCATAATCGACCAAATGTTTCCACAATCGGGAGAATTATGCTTTCGGTAGCTTTCTACATACAAATGTACCAATTAATATATCTAAAAATTGAATTTTTTAATTGCATCATTTTGCCAAGGAACCGAACCAGTTCCATTAAAGTATTCAGATTATGTATCATGTACTTTCCTGGCCTCATCACACGAACGATTTCCAGAACACTAATAGTGCTTGTATTCTCAACGTCCAACAATTTTATGTCAAAACCATCTCGTGTCCGTATATAATTATGCAGGGCACTTGCATCTAAAGTTAGCTTCTCCACTTTGTCAATGGCCAAATCAAATTAAAATTAAAAACGTTATTTTTACTGCTGCTTCGTTTGCTCTTCCATTTTATCCAATATTAACACATACAAAATTATAGTTTGCGTATACAATAGGCAGCAAAATGATGCTATTAAAGCCTTTGTTATAAAAAAAAAACGAACCATATTCTTTTCTGGCCTTTATAGCGATGTGTTATCATCTACGAGTACCTACACAAATACACAAATAATTAATAAGATTTTAAATTGTTGGAACTAATTTATGTAAATTGTCATTGGCTGCTAAGCAAAATAGAAAATTCGATTTTCGATTGAATTCATCAGCAATCCTTTTCCAGTTTTTTCATTATGAGGAGTCTTTAAAATATACGTTTTTACATGCATGAACACAACTGTATATTGTTGTTTATACAGGGTGTCCTCCGGGAAGGTATACTACTTTGTTTTGCCGCCATTTTTGTAAACATTAATCTTGACAGTTCATATTTGGCAGTCGTGAAGTAGACACGTGGCAAATTTATTATGGAAAAATATTCGATAAACCAACGTGTTTTAATCGTTAAACCATTTTATCAAAATCAATCATCGATTACTGTGACGATGAGAAAGTTACGTGAAATTTTTGGGAGAAACAACGTGCCAACAAAACGCACTATTTATCGTGTAGTGAATGATTTCGAATAAAAAGGGGCTGAAAACATTACCGCTCGGCTGAAAACATTACTGCTGCTCAAGAAAGTGCTCAAAACAATCCATCAACCTCAATTCAAAGAACAACTTTGGCCACAATTTTGCACAAGGATTTGCATTTGTTTTCATTTAAGATTCAGTTGACACAAGAGCTTCTTCCACAAGACCATTTACGCCACCGTACATATGCTCGATCATGACAACCCCGATTTTCATTAAAAAATCATAATGGGTGACGAGGCACATTTTCATTTAGATGGATATGTGAATAAACAGAATAGTCGGTTTTGGGCAATGGGAAACCTTCAAATTATTCATCAGTCACCTTTGCATCCATTAAAAGTGACAGTCTAGTGTGCAATTTGGTCAGGAGGAATCATTGGACCTTACTTCTTTGAAAATGAAAACGGTGTAACGGTAACTGTGAATGGGAAGCGATATCGTCATATGATTGAAAACTTTTTAACGCCACAACTGCATGCTTTGGGTTTGATTAACATGTGGTATCAAGAAGACGGTGCCACATCACATACAGCCAGGATTACAATGAAATTACTGCGAGACCTCTTTCCACAACAAGTTATTTCAAGAAATGGTGATGTTGATTGGCCTCCACGGTCCCCTGATTTGACTGCTCCGGACTTCTTTTTGTGGGGATATCTGAAAAGCAAGGTTTATGCAAACAAATCAGAAACGCTTGAGCAACTCAAACAAAATATTCGTGATGAAATCAATGATATGCCGCGTGAAATGTGAAAGAATGTAATAAAAATTGTGCTCAAAAGGGCTCGCATTTGTGAGGCTAACAGAGGCGGACATTTATCTGATGTTTTATTCCATACATAATTACATAATTAATTAAATAAAATATTTATCAAGATCCATTATCTTTCATTTAATCAAAAATTATAAACAAAGTAGTATACCTCCCCGGCGGACACCCTGTATATATCTTTCAATACAGAGTAAACATCTTCAATGGTTTCCGGAATAATAAAGCTTATGGATGCTACAGAAATCCGAAATCCATACTGAACATAATTTGATCCGGTAGCTAAAAACCGTAATGTTAAAAGCCATTTAAACAAAAACGTTAGACATTTTTTTACACAAATCCCACAAATACTTTGTAGAAACTACCTTGCAGTAGAAGAAATAGCTTCATGCATCCTATTTTTGTTTTTAAATAATCGGAGATATTTTGTCAAGCAACTCACAAAAGGAGTTCTAAGTCATCCTGGAAAAAATTTGGAATGCTTTAGGATCTTCCAAGCGCAACTCATCCATAACCATTGAAGCGAAGCCAAGTCCACTATCTCCTTACAGCAACCAGTTTTGGCTTCATAAAGCCAAAAATGCTATTATTGTAATAATGCGGCAAATTGCAGTTATAACAAAAACCGCTGTTATGAATTATTGTAGGTTATGTAGATGAAACTAAAAACTCATGTGTGAAAACAAAAATTATAAACCGTTTGTAAATTGTCAATTTTGACAGACATGCGCAATAACAGATGGATCGTACAGCTGACAAAGCCACTGTAAAATACATAGTTTGTAAAACCAGCTTTATGTAGAAAAAATAGCAATGCAGTGTCGTTTAAACAATTTGCATTGATGACCCAAACAACTAGAATCTATAAAATTACGTATTAAAAACTTTTGCTCATCTATTTAAGAATAAGAATTATTTAATATATGTTATGTATGTTAATACACAAAACATAACTATAGCGATGGCCGTTTCTATATTTTAAGAAATTTTTTTTAAGCATTTTTGATGTCTCGAAAATTTCATTTATGTTACCTGTTTAAATATTTTATTTTTATACAGGGGTAAAATACAAAATCGTCAGACGTCCTTTTTATAAAACTTGTTTCGAAGTTGGCAGCGCTGCTTTTAAGTGTTATAAGGGGACTCGGCGTTTTTTTTCTGGTTAATTTTTTTACTTTTAGTAAAAAAGTTAGTTCTCAATTTATTTTTTCTTGAGCGTCCTTTTTTCATCATTATTACCTTCAACAGATGCTTTTTCGTAGTTTTTTGTCTTCTTTATATTTTTTAATGATTGTTTTTAAGTTTTCTTTTTCAAGTACTTTTGATAATGTTTTGATTTTCTAAGTTTTCTGTTCATCTCTTAAGTAATTTTATTAAATCTCTACCTTACTCTACTTACATGGATACTTGTGGATAATAAAGACGAAGAAAAGAAAATTAACAAATCAAAGACTTCAAAAAAGTACACAGGATAACTACATACACACATACTTTTAGAAAGATTCCTTTGAGCTGTTTTCCTCATAATATAAAACTTTTATTTTTATGTTCTTTATGTACATTAAGTGTGTGACTGTATTTTTAGTCCCTGACAACACTTTGTAGATGGATTTGGAATGTTTGGTTTATGTATTAATCCAAAGTATGTTTATATGTTGACAGCTTACAAATTAATTTAATTACTACATAGTGTCTAAATTATCTTTTTTTCGTTTTCTTGGTGAATCATTTTTTTTCTCCTTTTGTTTTTATGCATAAAGTTAAAAAATCGTTTTAATTATTCGGTAAAGTTTTCTTACTTTTGAGTGGTTATTTTTGATGATGAATGTGTGTGTTTATCTAAATTTGCTTAGAAGTTTTTTAATTATTTAATAATTGTATCATCTTTGGAAAAGTTTTTCTGTTTTAACTTCTATAAATTGTTTGTTCCCACAGTTCAGAAACCCTGTACGGTTAATTTCTATATAATATAAGTTTTTCCAGAGTAGCGTTACATGTATACTGATGGGTAAAAACATTCTTCAAGAAAATCAAATATTGGTAGCCTGTAAACAAACATTACAAGCCAAAGCGGATCAGATGGTATAATTTTAAACCTACTTAGGATATCGGATAGCCGCCAAAACGTCAATCACATAATCTTGGAAGAGTTGTCTTTTTAGTATAATTTTATTTGTCTGTACTACATTTAGACAAGCTACGACATCTATATATTGTCTATCTGGTTTTTGTCCTCACCATAAATAAATATTTTTATCAGCACAATTTTGGTAGCAAAATAAATTAGAAAAACATTAGTTTTTTGCTAAAAATATATAACTTAAACTTTTGCTGAAAAATACAATTGCGGCAAAAAACATTGTTGAAAACCAACTAACAGTCAATTTTGTTTTTATATTTGTGAAGTAAACAGATACAGAATTCACGTCGACTACTTCTCAAGAACGAGGAATTCTCACGACTATTTTGCAATTGACGATTTTCTGTTCAAATCAATCAAGAGTTACGAGGCCCAATTTTTATCCGAACGGATACGCGCTTCTTGAACATTAAAAATCCACTTATCACCCACGAAGAGTCAATTACGTCCACACAAAGTCACTGCATGGTACGCCATTTACGCTGCAGGTGTCATCGGACCTTATTTTATAGAGGATGCCGTGGGTAACATACTGTGACTAGTGACCGATACAAAACCATGACCAACGAGGTTTTATTGATGAATGGCGACTGGTGGACGTGTAGTTCGAGCAGAATGGCGCAAGGACGGTATTATACGCTGGATGTACAAAATGCAACATGGCTAACAAAAATCAATTGGCATTTTGTACATCCTGAGTTTAATACTGTCCTTGACGTAAATGTACACTGTGGGCATTTTGAAGGATGGGTTTTTGGCTCGCCTAATGTCTCGTTTTAGCGATTTGTAGGGGACAGCACGTTTGCCAGATTTTACCGCTCCAGAGTATTTTCTTTGGGGTTTTTTGAAGTTAAGAGTTTATTTGAACAAGGCACGGAGTCTTTAAGGCCACAAAGAGAATATACGACAACAGTGCAAAAACTTATCGCCCAAAGTTCCCTTCAGAACTATAGATAATGCGATAAAAAGTTTTAAAAATCTTCAAAAATTAATGCAAAAAAACTTAAATTTTCAAATAAACATTAAAAAAGAATTTTAAGTTATTGTTTCATTTTAAAAACATAGCAAAACAGCATCGGGTGAATGTTTTAGAGCGTGTAACTAATTTTTCTATTTCCAGTGGAAAAAGCTAAACCGATGGATAGGAAGAAAATCAAATCTTTCAATTGAAAAAAAACACAATTCAACGTTTTCAAAATGAACCATAGTATATCCGAAATGCTAATCTTTATTGTGATCTTGCGTGATTACCGTAACGCAAGAAATTGCCAATATTGCAAACAAACACAACAACCGATTGAGAGAAAATATAAATTCTTTTGTTTTAAAAAATACATATTGTACTTAATTGCTTGTTAGTTATTATAACTAGTTGCAGTAAAAAAAAAATTTTTCTATTAAGTTATTTTTGGAGTGCAAGTATTTCTATAAGCATACTAAGTAGTTCTCCGCTTAACAGGTAAAGTATCTTTTTTTTGTAAAACAATTGTATATTACGAGTTGTCAAATTGTATCCTTTCCTAATAATGGTGTTTTTTATACAGGTATAGATCTTTAAGTTGGCAGCACTTTTTAACTGGCGGCCATTTTGTCAGCTGTCAAGTGATTTATGTTTAGTTTGGTTTGGCATTTCAACATGATTAGACTGATGCCTGAACAACGCTTCCAAATTTATTTTAAAAAACATGGTTCTGTTCGAAATACGTATCGCGCACTACGTCTGTTTTACGGTCAAGATAATCGTCCATCAGAGCAATTAATTTGATTAACTATAGAACGTTTTCGAACCACTTTTACTCTAAATGATAATACGCATCAACAGAGACGTCGTTCAATGCGTACAGAATGCGTAGCGTAGAGAAAGACCCGAATCTGTCTATCCGCCATCGTGCACAGAAATTGGGTATGTATCCATACACTTGATGGAAGATTTTACGGAAAGATCTTGGTTAGCGTATTTACAAAATCCAATTTGTGCAACAATTTCAGCCACACCATCACCTAGCACGGTGTAGATTCGGTGAATGGGCCCAAAACAAAATTTCCATTCATCCCGATGTTCATGAGCGAATTTCGGACCCGTGAATTGGCCTCCAAGATCGTGCGATTTAACGCCGAAGTCGCTAGCCTACGCTAATAAGTCCGAAATGGTTGAACAGTTGGAGGACAACATTCGCCGCGTTATTGCCGATATACGGCTACAAATGTTGGAAACAGTCATCGAAAATTGTACCTCCAGATTAGACTACGCCCGAGCCAGCCGTGGCGGTCATATGTCAAAAGTCATATTAAAATTATAATGCCAGAAGATTATATTTCGAATAAAGTTAATTTCATGTAAATTTAAAAAATGCATCTTAGTTTTATTTCATTTCAAAGTTTTATACCTGTATAAAAAACATCCTTTTAATGACGAAAAAATATGATTGAAATGTATCACAAAAAAAAGTGAATTCAGTTAAACCAAATCTGCAACCATTAATATGTATCTTAAATTGAATTTGATGATGAAAAGGAAAACTCTATAAACAAAATAATCACAAATAGGATGTATTTAGGTAAGGATTTTGTAGGTGGACTAAATTAATTTTACAATCCTTAAACCATACACACTATCAAGTATTCTAAACGAATAGTTTGATTTGTTTGATGTTCTATTTTTATGTACAACATTCATCGTCGTACAGAAAACATAATGTTTTCTGTGTTGAACTCCTAAGCACGATTTTGTATCCTATTTAACTCATGATGTTGTTGTTTTTATTTTGAGTTCAATGCTCTTATGGCAAACTATGCTAAACTCTGCTCCGTATGTTCTTCTCTTACTTCATGTTGTATGGCAGGTGGTGTCTGATGCATTTTTATATAAAACAAAGAAGAAAAAATCAGCATAAAACAGCAGGCAGAGTCAGTCAGGAGATACAAGAGCAACAGCAACAGCTCATACAAAAAACACAAATAACAACAGCACACAAAAAGAAGGAGCACAACAATAAAGCAAAGTAGTGAATACAACAACAACTACAAGTACAAAATACTGTATGAACAAATCAACAGCAACAACATCAAGCGGCACAAATTCTATAGTTTTTGTTGCTGTTGACGTTATCGTTCATAATATTTTTTTGTTCCTTTATTTTTGTATGGTGGTGATGATGATGACGATGATGTTAATGTACGGGCATATCGTTGTTGCAGTGGTTGTTGGTGTTGCTTGAAATTCATATAAAAAATAAAATAATATAAAAATAGCGCCAACTTTATAATGACGGTCGAGATAACGACTAAGTGACTGACGGTTTGTCGGGCTGTCAACATTACAGAGTTTACACACAGACATTCCATGTGATATACAGACTTCCTGCCAGTTTTTGTTTTTTTTTTTGTTTGTTTTATACTCAGTGTAAGCCAAAGAGACTTAACTACCTACATACAACACAGCCACCAAAGTATTTATGGCATTCATTCATGCACACAGCCACACTCAAACACACTTACCCATACATAGACATTACACTCTCGGCCTCATTGCAAGGATAATGAATAACAAAAAGAAAAATGAAAGGAATAAAATTAATATGAAAAAAAAACAAGAATAAAAATTAGAAAAAAAAAAAACATTTCTATAAATGGAAAACGAAAGAATAAGGACAAATTAAAAACATTGAAAGTATTTTAAGAAGTATTTAGTTAGTTAGGAGGGAAACAATTTTTAGGGTTTAAAAGTATAAATAACGAATCACAAAACAAATAGTTACCAAAATTACAATAAAACTAACTATAAAACTCTTTAATCTATTAAATATTAACAAACGTAAAGATTATTTCAGTACGGAACTTTTTTGCTGAGAAATGTTCTAACTATAAAGTAAATTTTAAAAAAAATTAACAGTTTATTTACTAGAACCCAACATAAGGTGTTTATCTCTAATAAATTCCCAAAAATATATAGGATAACACATTGTACGTACTCCTCCATTACAAGACCTATATTCTTTTTGAGCATTTAAAAGGGAACGAAACTGATTAGGGTAAAATGTGCGCTCTTGGAATAAAATTGTTTTCTTTGTGATATCTAAGACCAAAAGCTATTACTGTTTCAATATAATCAAAATTTAACTAGTTAGTTACCTTAGTATACGAATATATTTTTACGTTGTAAATATTGGATAAAATTCGGCTGCTTCACTGCCTTTCTGACACATTCATGTCTGAAATACTCCCAGTGCCAAACAGATATGGAAGCCTCACATAATGTCAGCGGCGGCAACCAAAGGATTATTAGAGGCTAGGATTAGAATCGGTTGACCGGTCTACCCGGTTAACCGAGCTATAGAATTAAAAAAAATCGATACCTTTTTTAAAAAAATTGATAATAACGTATCTTTAGTTTACAAATGCCTACATATTTTGTATACTACATATTGATGTATTGTATATGAAATAGCAACGGTCCTTTTCATACCGTTGCTCGCAATTTGTTAAAATGTTGTAAAAACAAATTTATTTAAGTTGTAGAGCAAAAATGTTTTGTAACTGGCTGTTATATTTAAAAGTTCTGCGCTTTTTATACATTTATATGAAAATGCCACGGTCTTTTTCGATCCAACGTACGTCGTTTTGCAGAAATATTCAAGACGTAACTATGACTTGAAACTGTAAACTTTTTTTAACTTATGGAACAAAAATATTCCGATACTGGTTCTTGAATTCAGAAAGTCCTTCTCTTTTCATACATTCAAAGGATTGTTTTCCGTTTCGAGGTCTGCTTCGGTCCCATGTCCGCCGTTTTTATAACTAGGCTCAGAATGGACTTAAACTTTGCAGAAATAATCTAGCTGTAATTCTGACTTAGAGCTGTAAACGGTGCGAGGACGCAAATCTTTGTGGAAAATTTGTGCTCACATGCATTGAGTTTTATGCTAGAAAGAAAACGTTGAGTATATGAAAAATTGTTTTAATTGGTCCAAGGGGGATAGATTCCCATTCATCATAAAGGGGGTGGAATTTCATCCATTACATTGGGGATGGATTCCCATCCTTCATACTGGGGACGGATTCTCATCCATCCCATTGGGGATGGATTTCCATCCAAGTAGGCCGTAAAGACCGGTCGATCGGTTAACTGGGTTGAAGTACTTTATCCAAATGTACGTTTTTGATACTTTTTTCTTTTAATTAAATAATGGGAAAATTGTTACAGATCTACCCAGTCTGACCGGGTAGACCGGCCGACCGTAAAACTAAGAAGTAGGGGGGGGGGCTCTAGATACTATAAAATGTAGACTTGTGTCTTTCGTGAACGAACTTTCAATTTAACTATTCACTACAAAATTCTCTTTTAGTTAAATCGTTCATTTAATTTTTTTTCGGAAACAATTTTATTTAATTTTTAATCGTTCGAGAGGAATCTGATCTTTTTTTAACATATTTGAAGTATTCGAATATTATCCTTAAAATATTTTTTTTATTTAATGTTATAATTATTATTTATAAGCTGTTTTTCTGTCATGTTGCATCTTTTATTTAACGAAAAGCAGTGGTAAAGATAAACGATATTGATCGAATTGATATATAAACGAAATTGTCAAAGAGTGATTGAACTAGAAGAACGAACTAGGAATTTACAAAAAAGTTTAAACTTAAGAGCAGTCACTAAATCGAACTATAATGAACAATTCTAGTGCAATCTACATCTCACTCAGATATAATTGTATCTGATGTCAAGCCTGTTAAAGCGGAAAGACTGCCCACGAAGATACAAATGGATCCATAAGCCTTTCCTTTATTTACCGTTAGGCTTTCTCATAGGCTTCCGAGTCTAATCTCACATCCAGATACTATCTGTCGCTGAAACTTGAAATCTCATCCTCCTGAATAACAGAGTTTGCCAAAAATCAACAAAATCGTTTATTAGCAACTTTAACTTGTGTGGTATTGTATACCCAAGAGCTTTATCTCAGCGATCTGAAAATCTCATAGCAGTTTTTTGTGCCGTCCCTCGGTTTATAAATAGATACATCGGCGGGATACCAGGTATTGCATCCAAACCCACTTGTGACGCTTATTGTGTGACGCTTTTGTGTTCACCGCCCTCCAACATACCAGAATTATATAAATTAAAATGGGGGTAATTTTAGTCTGCTGGTATTCCTATTTTAAAGTATTCCTGGAATATCAAACTCTTTTATATTGCTCTCCTTGTAAACAGGCGTCCTACCATTCGCTCTCCAAAAATAGCAGGACATATTAAATGGATGTCATTCAAGAAATTTAATTCAGACATCAAAGTCTGAAAAGTTTTTGGGTTATCTAAATTTTCGACATCCTGGAAATCTTCTTTTGTGGTTTATTTGTTTGTTCTTTAACCCAAATTAATGATATTGCTTGAAAATGCGTAAATTTCCTTATATTTCAGGCTGTATTAAACACAAATATACAAGGCATTCCGAGATTGATATAACTTCCGGACACAGCAAATGTGGGTGAGACTAAGTATATTTAGACAGGGGCGAAACTAAAGGTCTTTGAAAACTGAATAAGAGAAAACATTGCTGCACAGTGTTAATAAATTTTGTTGATGATACAGATTTTCGAGGGAAGTTATAGATATTCCAATTACTTGTATATAAACTATAATTTTTAACTTTTTACAGGAGATTTGTATTTTTAAATTTAATCTAAACTCCTTTCGACCTTACCTCAGAAAAGTCAAACCAACTTATGTGAAATAGGTCAAACCAACTTATGTGAAAAATAATGAGTATGAAGAGTTCAACCACATAGAATAAAAAGTAATCTGTCAAAATATGGTCGGTAAGGTAGTGTACTTTATATGATTTGTATTGATGGCCCAAAAAACTAGAATATAGAAACTAGCAAGTGCCATAAAAGCTTCAAAAAATTGTTATTTTACAATTTAAAAATATAAGTCTTCTTCCATTACATTAATATGTGTTGTTAATTCAATATTGTTTAGAATACTTATGATTTGCAAACTTATATAAATCAACAAAATTATATACACAATTCTCTTATGGTTTCAATAGAAATGTAATAATCATGTATTAAGCAAAGTATTGCTCAAATATTAATATCCAGTATTAATATATATGAAATTTGAACAAACGTATATTCAAACTGATATAATAAACTCATTTAAGATAAAAAGTCAAATGCAAAATATAAGCTTTAAAATGATGTAAATACATACATTACACTTGAATGTCTGCATCTACTAGTGTGTAGTAAGTACAAGTATGTATGTATGTAGATAGAATTTCGATGTCGATTTGAAAGTTTTTTTTGTAGGCTTAAATAGAAAAATATCTACAAAATATCAAAAAGAAAAAATGTCAACCTAAAAAAGTTAACATACATATGTATATAATTCTCTACCGATATGTATAAATCTTTGTATGACTATTTATGAACCAATGTAAGAATGTTCGTTTGTATGTATGTAGTTATATCCTGACTGATTCAAACAATGAAGTATTTTAAAGTTGAACATATTTTGACAATTCAAGGGTACCACTACAACATACTAAGTATTCCTAACTACATATATTCATACTCTACTTTGTGCTTTCATTTTTTTATTTTCTTTTTTGAATTGTACAAGGAAAAGGCAAGTGCTCTTCTCGTATAACGACATGATAGACGTCAAAAGCAAAAACAATACCAACACTAGTTCACTTTCAACAACTAGAGAAAACTGAGTAAGAAAGAACAAAGTACCCAAAAGGATATGCCCCATCAGTATTTATAACAATATTACATATAACTTGTTTGAAATTTACTTTATCAGGCATAATTTTCGTACATGCACATCCTGGTTTGAACTCCAAACCAACAACAGTAGAACAGCAGAAATAAAACACATTTGAAAATATATAAAGAAGACGATCTTAAAACACACACACAAGCATACATATTCTCATAGAATTACAACGCAGTATAAATTTACTATCAATAAAGCCAACACTGGGGATGATGTTAACTCAAATCAAAACATGGTATGGGAAAAAGAAGGACTAACTAGTAGTAGTAGTAAAGTGTGGGGGCACTTGAAGTGTAAAAAGAAGGAGTCTTAGCAAAGCAACAGACAAATATGTAAGTAAGTTTAACCAAGGACTGTGGAACAATAGGATGTGCAGAGTTAATATCAT
Organism: Eustalomyia histrio; assembly: GCA_949748255.1. Lineage (NCBI taxonomy): Eukaryota > Metazoa > Arthropoda > Insecta > Diptera > Anthomyiidae > Eustalomyia > Eustalomyia histrio. The sequence goes on along the minus strand of OX456525.1, from coordinate 103,413,517 downwards.
CGAGCCTCCAAGCTCAAACGCCAGAACTGTGAAACTTTTAATACGTTGATTTTAGCAAGGACTATGCAACTTTCAGCCCAGGATCTTGGCTTATGATTGCCTCAATGCTTTTAACTCTCTACATCCTGAAAGTTTTATAGTCCTTGCTAAAGCCAAAATATTAGAAATTTCGCAAATCGCTCATTTGTAGCTTCGCAACTCGTGCGTCTGAACTTGGCTCAGTGGCTCAATGATTTTAACTCTGCACATCCTATTGTTCCACAGTCCTTGATTTAACTGGCAACTTGTATGCGTGGCATGTTTCAATGGATTTCTGCTATTGCTGCTGCTGCTTCGGCTGCACTCTTAAGGATTCCTTGTTTCAAAAGAAACCTTTTGCAAATGTCTCATATCCAACAACAACGACGACAAAATTATAAAGAAGACAACAGTATTTGTACACCATCCACCATACAGACAGACAGCCAGCAACAGACAATTTGACAGTTCAACAAATGTTTGTAAATGGCGAAAAGGCACCATGATATATTTATTACATTTTCTGTTCAAGTGTGGTTCATTCTTAATAAATGTAAGTGTGTGACTGTGTGTAACTTTATATATGTATGTAAAAGTGTGTTTTTGTGTTTGAATGTGTAAACTTAATGTATATATGTTTTAAGTAGCAATATTAGTGGTATGGTAAAGGACCATTGGCTTAAATATTTACTTAAATCCAATATCTTTAGCATTCACTACAAAAATTCTGACTGTGAGTTACCAACCAAGTTATACACGCACTCACATCAAAGAAAAGAATAACTTTTACTTACTACAAGATATTCATGCGTACACAGAAAATAAGTTTTCTGTAAAAGTTTTAAATTTCATTTTAAAAAACTTGTAGTTTTTCGGAAGCTATAGAGATACATAGCGAAATTAGCAATATGCATGTTGTCGAATTTCCGCGTGTCTTGGTATTACTTCCCTGGCTCTACATACAGTTGATTTAGTTAGTTAGAGTTAGTTTTGTCAAAGTTGATTTGATCACCGGTAGTCATGGAGCACCGACATGCGTACCCTCAGAACGGGGAGAGGTCAGTTTTGTATGTATTTCCAACGAAAAAACTGAGACACGATCTTGCTAAAGGATATGAATTTTTCGGCACAATTGAAGATTCACTTCATAACTAAGAATATGTATTGGTATCCTTATTGGGCTTCGAAGAAGTGTTTGAAAATTGCAATTGTGTGCTTGAATCTATATATTACAATATGGTTTGTCAATATGTTCAAAGTTCGGACCTGCTATTAAATGTGATAAATTCTGGCGATTAATATGGTGTATTTTTAACATGATATAGATTAGTTTACTATACACGATTTGATTGAGGTAGGAACTACATTTTTGTGGATTTTTGGCAAACTCTGTTATTCAAGAGGATGAGATTTCGAGTTTCACCGACAGATAGTATTTGGATGTGGAAATAGACTCGGAAGTCTATAAAAAGTCTAACGCCTAACGGATAATGAAGGAAAAGCCTATGGATCCATGATTATATCTGAGTGAGATATAGATTGCATTAGAAATGGTCATTATAGTTCGTTCTAGTGATCGCTCTTTAGTTTTAATTTTTTGGTAAATACCTAGTTCATACTTCTAGTTCAATCACTCTTTGACAAATTCGTTCATATATCAATTCGATCAATATTTGTATATCTTTTTTACTGCTTTTCATTTAATAAAAAATGCAACATGTCAGCTAATAAATAATAATAATAATAAAATTAGCGTATTTAGCGTATAGTTACATTACCACAGTAACATTTAATTATAATTTCGAACCAAACGAATTCTAAATATAAATAAAAAAATATATGAAAGATCTTATTTACTTTTTTTCGCTTCTTGAACAAGTAAAAATTAAAAATTTGTGTCCGAACAAAAAATTAGATGAACGATTTAACTAAAAGAGATTAGTTCAATTGTTAACCGGTCGACCGTCTTTACGGTCTACTCGGTTAACCGGGTTGTAGTACTTTTTCAAAATATACGTTTTTGATACTTTTTACTTTTAATTAAATATCCCAGGAAAATTTTTTAGAACCGGTTGCCAACACCATATATTCTAGAACTGGTTCCAAGGTAACAACCCCCAGTTGTCTTATTGCTTTTAAAGAACCGGTTATATTTTACAAAGTTAGAACTTGTTGTAGAATCAGTTCTTTAGAATCTTCTTTGGAACAGAAGTTGTATATATTAAAATTGTTACTATTTTTGTTAGCTGAAATTAGAAAAATGTTGTTAATTTTTTGCAGACTAAAAATCATTTCAGTCTATAACAACAATTTTTCTAATGTTAGCAGAAAACATGTTATTTGCATTAAACTAAAATATATACAAAGTTAACAACATTTTTGTCGATTTAGCAGTTTTTATTTGCTGTTTATGGTCCACTAATATTTACCGAAATTGTTTGCCAATTTTAGCAGGACAATTGTTATTTGAATTTAACTAAAATTAAACTCAATTACTATTAACATTTTGTACATGCAACAAATTTTTTTGTTGATTATTTATTATCAAGTTTAGCAAAAATATTCTGCAGTTTTTTCTGCATTTTCCATTTTGACTAATTTTTAGTATTTTTTTCTGCTATTTCTGCTAAGTTGTTTCTATTGGTGTACAACAATTTTACTGCATTATAATATTTTAAATCATATGAATTCCTGAACTTTTAATTAGTTTACCTTGTTTTTTTTTAAGATGTATTTTGCGTTTTTAGTAATAAAAATAAATATATTTTAAAAAAATACATAAATTCTTTTGTTGGTTCCCTGGAAGAAATGGTTCATTCAGTTCTTTAAAGCTTTTTCAGAATGCATTCCCAAAGCTATGTTGCACAATACGTTCCTAAATTGATTCCGAAGAACTAGCAAAAAAACTATATAAAAGTAACTAGTAAAACAACTGATTCTTCAACCGATTCCAAAGAAGCGGCACTTGTTCTAGTTTAGCGTAATAGAGCCGGTTGCTTTCGTGACAATTTCAAACAAAATTCATCGATGATAGAACCGACAATAGAATGGGTTGCTTAGAAGGGGCACCGATTCTACAATTGGTTCTTTGGAACAGAAAATTTTCCTGGGTATTTGAAAAATTGCTACAATTTATATAAATTTGATGTCATAATTATGCAGTTTATTTTTACAAAAATACATTGTCATTTTCATATTAATGTATAACAACAGGTACAGGATTTTCTAAATTTAAGACCCAGTATCGGAATAATTTTTGTTTTACAACTTAAAAAGTTTACAGCTCCAAGTCAGTATTACAGCTAGATTTTTTTAAAACTGCGGACATAGGACCGAAACAGACCAAGTTGTTTCCCTATATATGTATCAAAATTGGAGGACTTTATGAATCCAAGAGCCATTAAGAATTTCGTATTTAATCTCCCCCACAAATTTAAACCTCGTAGATAATCGCAAATGCACAAATCTTAACAATTTAAAGCTCGATTCAATGAATACACAAGGATTTAAAAAAAAAAATATTGTAGCACGGAGAATCGACTGCCTAAATGGATTATTGAAAAATCTCGAATCTACGGGTACAACAGACTACTCGTTACGGCGTGCAAGGAGGCTTATGTGAATTCCAAATAAAGAATGGGCTAGAAATGATACCGTCAAAGAAAATATGCTGTGAAGAAAACAAATATTGTTCTGCACTTTTCATTAATATCTGAAAATCTTTGGATAAAATATGGCTTGAAAGATTACTACTAAAAATCAACAACATATAACCATCAAATACACATAAATTACCCGAAAGCTATATAACAAATCCTCAAAATATACAAGCTGACGTTCCACAAGGTATTGTCATCACTATTGTATATTCTTTATATAGAGATATACATTTAAAACAATATTAAATTTTTAATAAAACACTTAAAATGAAAGTGGATATCATAATCCTTATTATAATTTAAAGCAACAATCTCTGACATTTACTTTTTAAAAATGATTTCATTCAAATGTTGGCCGCGACTTCGCATTGCAACCGGTATCTCGGGAATTACGCGAGTAATGTTGGTTTCCAAGTACAGAACGCGAAAATATTTATTCTTCAAGTGTTATACATATTATAAAAATAGGCGTAGTAGCTTATTAAATATTCCATTGCTGCGGTCGACCGGTAATTGTGGCCAGTTCCGTCAAAATAGATAATCGTAGTCCGAGTTTTAATGAAATCCCTTTTCATACTAAAAATGTTAGCACATTGAGCCTTCTTTGAGTGTTTCTATGTGTTCATAATACATTAATTACATACAAAATAAAAATAATTTATACAGCATTCTCTTGGTGTACGAGGGCAAGTAAATAAGTCTTTACAAAAGCATAGAAAAACATATTTTTATTATATATTCTCCGCAATGTAAGATTTCCAAAGCTCCTGAAAATAGGTTTCTGTTACACGATTCCAATCGAATCTTTTTTCGCCAAGGCATATCATAAAATTTAAAAACAAGTAAAAGCCCCTGGGAGCCAAATCTAGAGAAAACGTGGGAAACGCCACAATTCGAAATTCAACACGTGTATTTTTGACATCGAAACTGCACTAGTTCGCTAAAGGGGACCAAAACTGTGCTATATGGGGGCGTTTTTTTTTTGTTTGTAAATAATATTCTTCATATTTGGTTTTCCCTTTCCAAGCAGTATGTATAACTTTTCCATGTGAGACAACAGTCAAGATGGATACCAAAATATTTCACACACGTATCCTGGAGTATATCCTGAAAATTAATCCGGTTCGGCTGACACTTCTTTCTTCTCAACGTAAAAGCCACCTTAATTCGCCATTTATCTGCCAGCCCTCCAATACTGAAATGTGGTTTTGTAGCAATCTAGATGCTATTACCGTTTTTTTTTTAATGCTAAGAATTTTTATCATTAAAGGCTTTTCTAATAACGGTTACTAATCTATGAACTTGCTTGATTAAGTTTCCTTGATCTACCATTACTTTCAGCTTTTCAATTATTGTTTTTTTCGAACAATTTAGACATGTACAGAGTGAAACTTTCGGGGGGGATAATGTTATATTAAAGCATTAAAAATAAATAATATTATTCTTAATGCTACAAGGTGTAACTCCATAAGCATCCAGTTACTGATATTGTCAATACCAATAGCTTTTTTTGTTTAGTTTAACAATCAACTTTTTTACCTCACGAATCTTACACATTAAAGAGGGGTAAAAACTCAATGACGTATTTTTCGAAAAAAAAAAATTACCAGTCATGTTGCAAAACATGACTTTTGAGTTATTCTGTATGAAATCACTAAATCGGCAAAGCTGGCATATCTTAGATTTTACTCAAACTAACTGGAAATCATATTTAGGGTCTCAAAAATCCAAGAGGATTTATTTTTGCACACGGCACTACCGGTTCACGCAAAATAAAAAAACTAAAAAGTCTTGTTTTTGTGCGTAGTGGTTTGAGCTGTTTTCTGATAGAAATATCTACATGATCAAGGCATCGTTTTAAAGCTGAAGGATTATAGTTTCCATCAAAAATATAAAATTTGACTTAATTCATACACCCGAAGAATAACGTGGTATTAAAAATAAGCATATTTCATTGGTTTTTTCTGTTTTTCGATGAACTCCAGTGTCGGCGCTAATAAATATAAAAGCATAATAATTCTCAGATACAAATTAGTCATGTCGGAGAAAAATACAAAATTAAAATTAGCTCAATCTGGCAACTCGTTATGAAAAAATCGTTACTTGAAATTATGAAATTTTTAAAATTTGCTAATTTCAGGCTATAATTTGAACTTTTTTGGTGGAAAAAAAATTAGAGGTGAAAAAAAATTTTTAAGGTGAAAAATTTTTTGTGGTGAAAAAATGTTTGAGGTGAATACAAAATATTTACTGCTAAGCGACTCGTGAAAAATATGAGAAAATATGTTATGTAATAGTCGCTACTATGAAATTGTACTAAATTTGTATAGACAATTTAGGGGCACATTTACATTTCCACTAGTTTTTTTAAACATGGACTGCACAAAAAACACATTTTAAAGCATAGTTTTTGTCAAATACTCAATTTTGTTCCGGCTAACAGAAACTAGCTCTGCAGCTGAATATGCCTAATGGAGAGAATGCACTTTCTGATGCGCCACGTATTGATAAATAGTTGCAACGAATGTTCTTTCTTGAAAAAATTAAAGTGTGTTTTTAGGACAATATGCCTAATCGAGAGAATATAGCAAAGAAATTAATTTGTTAAAGAAAGAACATGAGTTGTAACTATTTGTCAATAGATGGCCCATCAGAAAGTACATTTTCTCCATTAGGCATATTTTGCTGCAGAGCTAGTCTCCATTAGCCATATTGTGCTACAATATACAGTAGAGTATTATTGATTTTATATTTTCTTCGTAACAAAAATAAATATTTGCCAAAAACTATTAAAAATATATGTTTTATGTGCATATTATACCTTAATTTTTAAAATCAATATTCATTTAGATGTTTAAGAGCACAATATTGCACTTTATTCATGTGTATTTTTTTTATAAAAGTACAAATTAACATAAATATACATTTCTCAAAAATACAAATGGAATAAAAAAAATACTATTTTCCTCTATGAAAATTTCTTTTTTGACATAAAAATGTGAAACAAATGGTTTTATTACGTCAAACATTTGAAAAGTTGACTTTAAAATTATGTTATAAGTCTACTAGCAACATCTCAATGCATTATAATTTAAAGTATGTAGTTAATTTAATATTTTTGGTAAATAAATTAACTGAAAGCCTAATCCAAGGCTATATCGCCATGGGCAGGATATAGTTTTAATGTGATTCTGCGCCACCTATTCAAAAGTAGCGTTACTAAAGCAATCATGCATTATGCTCTTTCTTTATATATAAATTTCTTTGGAGATAGCCAAAGACATTAATTTATTAAAGAAAGAACATTAGTTGAAACTATTTTCCAATAGATGGCGCATCTGAAAATAAATTCTCCCTATTAGGTATATTTTGCTACAATATGCAACAGGGTATTATTGATTTTCTATTTCGTTCATAACATAAAAGAATATTTAACAAAAACTATACAAAATATATGTTTTATGTGTATATTATACTTTAATTTTCTTAATCAATAGTCATTTAGATGTTTGAGAACATAGTATTGCAATTTATCGTATGTATACTTTTTTTTTTTTTTTAAGAAAGAATTAACATGAATATGCAGTTTGCAATGCCTCAATACTTGAAAATTATACGAATTTACCGAAAAAATACCATTTTGATATATGAAAATTTGTTTTAAACATAAAAATGTGAAACAAATGCTTTTATCACGCCCAACATTTCAAAAATTGACTTTAGTATTTGTAAATAAATAATAAGATAATTAAGAGCCAAGTCCAAGGCCATGCCGATCTAAGCATGGCGCAGGGTATTGTTTTTATTTACTTGTGCGCCATCTACTTCCAAGTATAAACACTAAAGCAATTATGCATTTTGCTCTATCTTTATATATACATTTCTTTGAACCTAGCCATGGGGCAGGGTATTGTTTTAGTTAATTCAGCGCCACCTATTCAAAAGTAGCGGCACTAAAGCAATTATGTATTTTGCTCATTCTTTAGATATAAATGTCTTTACAAAAACAAAAAATACATTTTATTGAATGAAACGAAAAACCAACAAAGCTTAACAGAAAAACCCAATCTGGTTTACTATATCTCCTACAGTAGCCAAAGAATTGGAGATATTTGAACAGAAAATCCTAAGAAAATGCATCGGAAAAAATTATGAAAATTTCATAAAACGATTTTCAAATAGTTACGTCTAGAAAATGCCGATGTTCTACCCTTCTTAGGTACTCCATGTCGATACACGATAATATGCTTGTCAGCCAAATATACGAAAGCGAGAAAAACACCATCTGGGCTGGATCTACATATCTTTCTTCTGTCGGTATAATTAATGGACGCATTATAGACGATACAGCTCCTCTGGACCTTACCTCATTCTACATGAGCCCAGCCTCCGGCAATCATAGGGGCTGAAGATGATATACGTATATACTAAATTTTGCATGAACTGTAATATGAATATGTTTTGTCAATTTATGTAACGAACTTTTGTTATTTAGTTTTAGTAATGTTATTTATTTAGTTTTAGTAATGTTATTTACAGAGGTCTGCTCTGTAAGCGACTTTAACATTGTTGCTTTTTACGTTAACATAGTTTTTAGAGTAACACACATATAGCTTTAAGAATGTTATTATTCTCATAGTATATAAGACAATAGATGTAATCGAACAAGAAGAAGACTTAATAACATTTTTACTTACTTAACAGAAAAAAAATAGATACAGAAAAATTGTACAAATTTGTATGGAAAACTTAGAGGTACCTTCACATTTTCACTCATAACTTTTGAACCGCTAAACCGATTTCGCTCATTTTAAATACCAAACTGCTCGGGAGAATGTTCAATAATCTGGGTAAAAATAGGCTACCCCGCTTGCGTCTTCGCGTCGTGATCGCCATTTCAACAGACAGACAGACGGACATCGCTAAATCGACTTAAAATTGCATAAGGATCACGAATATATATGCTTTATGGGGTCTTAAATGACAAACTGATATATACCCTCACCATATATGGTGGAGGGTATAACAAGTAGTTTTATGAAGTAACAAAGAATAATAATGGACTAAAAAAAAATTAATAAATTCAGTAGATTTTTCATGTTAAAAATTTTTCAGTGGTGGCAGAAAATAGGCACATGGTATAATGCATTTTTCGATTGGAAATTAACATATTCTATTAAAACTATTTAAAATACGTTATTGTTTATTTGCAAATTAAATTAATTTCAGTTTTGAAATAACCTAATAAGCACTGAAAAACCAAAAATTCTAGTGCTTTAATAAATGCTAAAATTTAACTTTATTTTTAGTATGCAGATCGTACTAATTGAATCTCTTTTAGCCAATATTGAAAATGAAATAATTTATTGTGAAGAAATGATAAAATTTATTGTGAAGATTTAAGGGAATTTGGATTTCTTCCTTGGATGGTAAAAAAACATGTAAAATGTGTTGCTTTTGTTTTGAAATTAAACTTTCTCTAACGGTATCTTTCCTCTTTAGCTTAGAAACAATCCGTAAAGGGTGATTTTTTAACGGTTTTCGAAAATTTAAAAAAACAGAAAATTTACAAATGTGAATGAAATATTTGTTTGGGGCGGTAAAGGAATGGGAATGGAAGAAGTACGGTCCAATGATGCCGCCGGCTGCTGTTCGCACCAAATTCGGCAATTCTGTTTGTTGACGTAGGCAATTTTTTAATGAAAAAATGGATCTTCTTCCAACTTTCCTAAAGTACATTCACCAAACAAACGAAGTTGTGGTCTTCATTGACACTGGCCGATACAGTAGCAATATTTTTTACATACATTTTTACATACAACACATTTCTCACACAGCACGAATGTTGATCGTCTTACTAAGCAACTTTGGCATTGCCACCTGACAATAATCTTTCTTTTTCACTGGATAACGAAATAGCAAAAAAATCATCCTTTATTTATCGCGTTTTACTTGGCTTTATTGAAGCTACTGTTTGAACTTGAATTGAACTGCAATAAATTATTGCAAAAAATATTTATATTTTATTATGTTCGACTTGAATTCAAGTATCCATTTTGCTGGAGTACGCTATTGAATTACAGTATAAATTAAGGCTAAAAATTTTTAAAATACGACGGAAATTACACCTGATTCGCACTTAAATTCCAGCAAAATTGTTTGTTGGGAAATGGTAATTTTAATATAAAGGATGATAATATTAATTCTTTTGTAAATCTATAATCGCCACCAGATCGCGTTTCTGTATTCTACTTTGTACAGTTAAGGCCAAAAAATTTGAATTTTTTATTTATGTATGTATGTATATCGATGGCTTAATATAAAAAGGCCCTAACTCGATTTTTTGTTACATGACAGGAGAAGGAAAAAACTAAATAAAATACGTAAAATTTTAGATACAAAAAAAGTTTTAATGCAATTTTTGATAAAAAGAGGCAACACATTTTTGGAAATTGCATAAAAAATTTTTTTTATCTAAAATTTTACGGATTTTATTAAGTCTTTTCCTTCTCCTATCAAGTAACCAAAAATCGAGTTAGGGCATTTTCATATTAAGCCATTGATATATTTATTGTGGTAACCTACGTTGGCAGGCTATAATGAGGTTTGCTGATGTTTGTAACAACAACAATAGTGGACCTATAGGAAACTTTTAGTACACCGATCAACTCGAATCGCTTTTTGAGTCGATTTAGCGATTTCGGTCCGTCTGTCTGTCAATATATTATTCATACGAAATTTTGTACTTTCACTCACATCAGCTCAAGGACAAATGGTTAGCAGTTATCCGTATTTAGACCCCAAAATTTTTATTTTATTTTTTTTTCCCACGCTACAACTTGCAAATATAAAAATATTATAATGAAATTTGGTAGACTATTTCTTATGAGCGCAAAGCGAAGTCTGTTGATTTTAATTAGAATCGGTAAATGTTTAGATCTAGTACTCACATAAATGCCTCCGAAGGCTACCTTGGTAATCTGCCTGCAATCCTGTACTTTGAGGTAATAATACTTCTTCAGATTAGCAAACAAGTATTCCATTTTTTTATTTAGGGTTTTAGAAATCAGTTATTCTTTTTGCTGTGATTAATAATTTTCTGAAAATATTTCTTTATTAATTTGTCTTTTAAAAGGCCAGTGTTATATTTCTTCATTGGTATTGTTCTAGTTTTATATTAGACATACTTAAGGGAAAACTAAATTTTTTTTTCATACACACTGAGAATGATTCATGTAGGAATTAAAACTACCAATTCTCGTTTAATAAGTCCAAATATTTCTTTTAAATTATGTAAAATTTTTGAAAATATTTTGTATAGAAAATTTTTTTCTACCTTTCCATTTAATTCAGTTTCTCCGTAAAATTTAATTCTGTGGTCACAACCATCTTCGCGAAAATATTTTTTGAACTACAAATCTAGATAAATTTAAAAATAATAGTAATAAATAGTAAATAAGTAAAAAAAAAACAATAAATAAAGTCATCGGAAAACAATTTTCAGTCTTTTCGTTAAAATATAATCAAAAACTTTTTTGAGTCAATACAAACTTAAAAGTGTAATATCACTTGAATTTGATCTGATCTTTTAAAATGGAGTATTGCATGCCCGGATGCTAGAAATCTTTGTTTATAATTTTTTATTTTTCTTCATCAATCTCATTGTAATGATCTATTCTGAGTCTTTTGCCAAAGGGAAAGCTAACGATTTTGGAATTTCTACTTTACTTTTCTAAAATATCCGAGGTTAACATGTAAAGAAATATTATTCTTATTCTAAAAATCAAAAAGCTCTAAATGTGATAGTCCTATAATCATAAGGACGTTTCCAGCGATATCAACCTCAGAATTTAAATAATTTTATATAGGAAAAGTCCTTAGAATTCTTCTAGAAAAATTATCAGTTTGTGAGAGCTTTCCTAAAGAGAAAAAATCTAAGTATCTTTACGAAAGAGGTCTCAGAATCTGTGGGATTTTTTTAGCGAAAATTTAGTCAGAATGTGAGAATTTTTAGATAAAAAACAAAACTATAAATCCGAAAATTTATTGGCAGGGGTTTCATGGTGGCTCTAAGCAAAAACTCATTTCAAAGCAATAAGATATTTTCACCGATATCAACCTCAGAATTTAAATAATTTTATATAGGAAAAGTCCTTTGAAATCTTTTAGAATAATTATCAGTTTCTGAGAGTTTTCCTTAAGAGAAAAATTTTAAGTATCTTTACGAAAGAGGTCTCAGAATCTGTGGGATTTTTATAGGGAAAATTTTATCAGAATGTGAGAATTTTTCTATAAAAAACAAAACTATGAATCTGAGAATTTCTCGTCAGGGGTTTCATGGTGATTCTAAGCAAAAACCTTAGGGTTTTTCTATGGATTACTTCTTCTTTGGGCTCTAAAACATTTGAATATAAGAGCAGATATTTTTATTATAATAATTCCTTTTTTTTTCAAATTATGAATTGAAAGTTGATTTACAGCGGTTTTGTTTTTTGAAAAAATTGTGTTTAGAAAATCGTGTATGTTAAGATGGCCTTAAGCTTATAGATTCTGAAATTTTCTTGCGATTTTCTGCTCAGAGATATATAAACTTTATTGGGACTCTGACATATCTATAGACTCGTAATTGGAATCAGTGTGAATCATCTGTCGTTTATGTTTTATGCAAATGTAATCACTTAACAGTGTTCAGTAACATGATGCTGATTTTATTCTACAGTGAATTTTGTTGAATTATTACAAGTGAACAGGAATTTTTGTGTATGATTAAATCAAGAAAAAAGTTGATTTTGCAGTTCTCTGATATACACAAGCAACTTGTGGCATATTAATCCGTTTGCTCCCAGCTTGATATTGTGTCTTGAAAACAATGTCAGCAGCAGAGGTCTGATTCTAGCTAAAATTACAGTGATGACTTCCTAAGGATATGTCATCAGTTATTTAACACATTGACCACATTGAGTTATCTTGATGACAATTTTTCATTTTAATCAAAATGTCAGCGATTGCCAATAGTATTTTGACAGGCGGCGGAGTTGCTAAGTAGGGACAGTGACATGACGATAAGCCATCATAAAGACGTCTTTATGAGATTTGGTTTCCATTGAGGGTGTGAAAGATTTAGTAAATTCCATTCCGATTATGATTATTGCAATGTCTTACCATAATAATCACTTTAAGTGATTCAATATGAGAGAATTAAAGGAATAATGAATGTATTTTAAAAATAATTTTTACATGTTTGTGTTTTTCATAAAAAGGTATCTAGTAGATTATACTAAGTTTTATGACCTCCTATGATTTTGTAATTGGTTTCTTTGTCTCAAAGAACAATGAAATTGTTTGCTTGTACTACTTATTTAACAAACAAACTCTAAAACTAAAACACACTATTACATTCGTCCTTCATTTTTATGAAAAAAGAAAACCTATGGCGAGAAGGAAAAGACGGAAAAAGAAAACAAGTTAAAGTTTTCTTTTTACGAGGCATATGACTGATTTTATATTATTTACTGTTTTTTTTTCAGCTGTTTGTAACCAAAACATATTCAAAAGAACACATACTGTTATCAACATCCTTTTTTAAGTTCCAAAAGGACTCTTGTGTGAGATTTTTAGGATACAATAATATAGTAAGTAAATACCATGTTTGCAAGTACACTTAAAAAAGTTTGTAAGTTAAAATAACTGAAAATATCATTTAAAAGAAATGATATTTCATTTAAAAACCGGTCTACTTAATTTTCATTTAAATTAAATGCCATTTGTTATTTATTTTTAAATGTTGATTAATCAACTGACACATCCGTAAGAAACAACTGATATAATCAGTTAAAATAAATGTCAAAATTTTACCCACCAATCCTTAAAAAATAAACGTTTTTTTCATTTATTTGAAATTATTTCCGTTTTTTTTTGTACAATACAAAATGTATGTATGCATATGAAGCTATAAACACTTTTTGTGTAAATGTATTTGTGTATGTATGTGTGTTTATGAAGTTCTTGCAATTTGTATTGAACAATTTTGTATATATACAACCAATTTAAATAAAAAAACAAATTGAAATTTTTTGAATATTTTTTTTTGAAACAGACAGCAAACAAAATTTAAATTTGTAATAACTGTTAGGGACACAAATAAACCACAAGTTTCCGTTTTGTGGGTAAATTTTTAATAAATTTCAAACAAATGAAAAAAATAAATGAAACTGAAAAAATCGGTAAATGATAGTAAATTATTTCGAATAAATGTATAAAAAAGTTAATATAGATGTTTCTTTGAAAAATAAATGTATCTTCCTTTATTTTTAAATGGAACGGAAAACTTTTTTATTAAACTACAAACAGTTAACTACATAATATTCTGAGTGTACATGCACATAAGTAACATATATTGCTTGTAGGTACTTGTGTGTTATATTCAGGATAAAATATTGATTTGGGTTGTAGTTTTTATGGATGTTGTTAGTGCCTGGGTTTTAACATCGCACAGCTTAGTAACTTAAGCAGAGATTTTTGATTGAAATGTAATTGGGTTAACGCTTATTGTCACAAAAATGAATCAGAAGAGTGCTGTTATATCCATATGAAGGTTATTTGTAAGATTTTATTAGTGCTTTTTTTGTTCAATTTCTAGAATCATAAAGAATTTTATGACCAAAGATTATGGGAAATCGTAAAAATACAATAAGAAAACAGTTTTGTTCAACAAAACTGCAAGTATAATAATGAATACTGTTTGTTGTTTATAATAAACAACATTATTTCAGAATAAAATGTATGTTGAAAAGTAAATATAATATAATAGATAAAAACATTAATAACATTTTAAAACTTTTAACAATTGTGCCTTTATAAGATGAATGTTAGTCATGATTTAATGCAGCTTATAATAAGTACAAACTAATACAGTGTAACTCTTTAATCCTTAATGTAAAGGCTCAACCTGCAAACAGCTCTTAGGAGTGTTAGCTACCTGAACTCCGGCTGTGCTCATGGGAATGGGAATGGGGGTTTCTACATCGAGGTAAGGTCGAGCCCGAAACAATATAAACTTAAGTTTGGATAGCACTAAACAAATTTATTGATACCATAATAAAATTATGGGAAAATATGGAGAAAGAAAAATAATTTGAAATGGAAAATTGAAAGAGGATGCACCTCTGATTCACGACCCACCCAGACATGCTACTTTTAATCGCTGTTAAAGATAGCCCATATATAACCTACCCAGTCACCCTTAACTTTTCGTACTTTCAAAAGATATTTAGAATTCCTTTATAACTTTTTATAAATTATTTTCAAAATTAAAATTAAACGAAAAAAAAAATATTGCACTTATAAAAAAAAACTAATATTATTTTTGTGGGTGTATTAAAAGTGTATTTGAGATTACAAATACCAATTTTGTTGATAAAAAGAAAAATATATCAAAGAAAAAAAAAAGAACATAAAAAATTATAATACAAATGTCATGAGAAGGTTTTAAAGAAATTTTATTGTGAAACATTGTATTCTAGATATTGAAGCAAAATTTACAAAACTGTATTATATTTTTAAATTTGAATTGGTATTTATGAAATTATATAATTTTTTTTATGAGTGGCGTGCCCAGGGGGGGGGGGCAAATATTTTCTCAGTTACCGAACCTTGTAATATGTACAACATTTTATTTGGCCGCTTCTTTCGATAAAATCTCTATACTTATAAAAGGGTTTTCACTTATCATCTAACTATATTATACTTTTGCTTACTTAAGTTACTGTCAAAAATTAACACGAAAAGTCTGTCAAATGCTTAATCAACTTATTGAAGACTTTTGGGTGGCTACAACTTACTTTTTAAACTTAAATACTTACTACACTTAGTTGCAAACATTTGTACTTTTGCAAAAACTGTTTTCTTCTTATATTTACAAAATATATGTATCTTTTCGAAAAATATTATTTAATGTGTACAATTTATAAATATTTTACAATTAACATATAATATTAATTTTAAATAATTTAAAGAAACAAATGAAAACATAAATAAAAAAGTACTAAAAAATGCAACAGTGCTTGCATCTGCATCGAAAAACAAATACAAAACCCACCCCTTTTGTTATTCATGCACGTTTGTTTTTTTTAACATTTTCAATTAATTTTCTATAAAAATATTTTCCGCGTACATTGCAATTTGTTTTTTTTTTCATAAACAGTTTTTCTAAAAACACATGATTCCTTAAGTAAAGTGCGGTCAGTTTCGCTGTTTGCTTAAGCAAATGACACTTGACGAAACTTAACGAAAAGTTTGTTAAGTACAATATAGTCATACACATTTGATTACATGTATTCGCACATTTGCTTAAGCTAGCAAAAGTATAATATAGTTAGCTCTTAACTGTTACATTCCTTTTTTTAGTAAACTCAACATTTTCATCATGGCCACTTCATCCACAACAAATAACCGTTTGGTGCGGTTTGCATGCCGGCGGCGTCATTGAGCCATCTTTTTTCGTCGACAATAACGATCGTTATCGCGCCATGATTACCGATTATTTTTGGCCCGAATTGGAAAACATGGACTTGGACGACATGTGGTTTCAACAGGTCGGTGCCACATACCATACAGCACACGTTATAATCGATTTATTGAAGAGTAAGTTTGGTCAGCGTGTTATCTCAAGAAATGGACCAGTCAATTGGCCGCCTCGTTCGTGCGCTTTAACGCCTCTTGACTTTTTTCTTTGGGGCTACGTCAAATCATTGGTATATGCCAACAAGCCGACGATGTTGGAAGACTCAGAGCCAACATTGAACGCGAAATAGCGGCCGTTATGGCCGAAATGTGTGACCGAGTCATCGAAAATTGGGTCCAACGAAACGACAGGTGCCGACGTGCCCGCGGTGGCCATATGAACGAAGTCGTGTTCCATTCATAAATGTTTTGATTGTATTTTAAGTCGATCATAATGTTTTGGAAATATCTCAAATGGATTGTGTTTTATTTAAAAAAAAAGGGAAAACCCTACACTTCCACTTTTATTAAATATTACCACAATCGTTATATTATTTGGGTAAAAACAACCATAACACATAAGTTTTTAAACACATGTTTTTAAAACTGATCAATTGCCTTTTATTATTGAATTTAACGCCTTTTATCTTTTTTCGAACGTTTTCCAAAAAATGAGTAATTAAAGGTTGATCAACACGTTGACTATCCTTATCTGCTATTAATCAGTATTAGGTTTAAAAATCATCAAAACAACAAAATAATAAAAACGTTAAAAAATGTATGTAGTTAATTGTTTTAAAATGTTGTATTTTGTTTGGGTGTGAGCTGGCTAAAGAAAATCTAGACTCAATTAAGGTATCCAAATTTTTATGAAATTTTAAAAATTGTTCAAATATTTAGTCAAAGTAATTTTAAAACCTTTTGTCAATTTGTATTTAGTTTAGAATTTATTTAGCTACCACGCACAGCACCTAAGTGGAATTATTTAATTTGTATATTTTATTTTAAAACAAAAAAAATCCTGATTCTGAGATTCAAATACCACATTAAGTGTTAACTGGAATCCCCAAAATTTCAGAATTATTATTTTTATATCAAAATATATGTATTTAAAATTGAAAATATTTAATTAACAACACTTACATGTAAAGACTTTCAAAGTAGTTACAGTAGTCATAGTTATAGTAGTTAAAAAGTAAGATTTTATAAAAATGATGCCAATTCTTGGCTTTTCTTTTTTAAATGTAAACAAAAATATTTGTCATAAAAACATTTGAAATTTTTCTATTTGTAATTTGATAAAATATTAAAAACAACAAAAGTAACGAATAAATTAGTAAATGTAGAGCAGGGCATAAAATATAATTGCTATATTTCGTGTTTAGTTGAAGTCCATGTATGAAAACAAGTAGTTATAGATACAGAGATAAATATATAAAGCTTTTTATAAAAAACAACTGCCCAAAAATGACAATTAAAACTGAAAAAAAAAATCCGAATTAAAAGAACACAGTTTAAATTAAAAAAAAAATACAAACAAAAATCAAAAATTCGCCAAACGCAATAAAAAAAAGTATTAAAATTCAACAAATATTTATTTTATTTTATTTGATGTTTTTGAATTTCAATTGATGCTTTAGAGTCATTTAGAGTCATTCTAAAAGTTTTTGAAACAATCTAATCGTTTTTGAAATGGTATTTGAATTTGAGTAAAAATTTGAACGTAGCTATTCCACGTTCCTATGATATATGTGCTGTTTTTTTATATTTTTAAAAATTTGGTGTAGTTCACGGTGGCATTGTGCAAAATGGCTCCAAGATATATGACCCCAATCTTAAAATGTAATTAAGCTCCATATTTTGGGGTAAAATTTCATAATAAAAATGAACACTAAAAATATAATGAAAAACTACCCTAACCAAATGAAAATTAGCCGCAAAATTAAGTTTGGGGCATATTTTCACTTATTAGATTGAGGCTTTTATTCATTTTGTAAAATAACACCAATTTTAAGAAATTCAATGTGTGCGGTTTTTGCTGCATCCGAGGATCTTATAAATATTACAGCGAATAGTTTTTTATAACATTGCGTCTTAGAGCTTGGCAATTTTTAAAGTTATTAAGAATTATATTTGTGCTTAATGTATAAAATACAAATTTTTCGCCAAGTTCTACAACTATTAGTATACGAAAAACATAATGAAAATCTTTTAACAAAAGTCGCGCGATTTTTGGTTAAAATTTTCGTCTGACAAATAGATTTTCCGGTCACGGTAATGTGGTAAAGAATGTATTATGTTGCAATAAGCCGAGTCTTTGACGTTTGGTCAAAAGAATTTTCTAGCATAATAGATTTTTATCAGAATGATCTAAAAGCGGATGGAAGCTTTATGTTACAACACAAAAACAATCAAAATGTACTTAATACTAAACGTATACATTAGATATCAGTCAATGTTATAAATAATATCCCGTTCCTCGATTTCGAACGAAAAACTAGTCGAACGAAAGCAAGTAACTCGAATTCAAATCAATTTGGGTTTCTCTATTTCGAAAGCCTTCGATCGACTTGACTTACGTGTGTCAATTTTTGTTTCTTACGCATTTACAAATAAAAGCAATGCCAGATCATATATGAAATAAAAAAATAACAATAAACAAATCAATTTTTATTTGAGAATGTGGTTATTTTTGAAAATTTTTGTAATCGATTGGTTGTGGGTGAGATTGTTAATCGGAAAGCTTTTCTGTTGCCTGTTGCTGTTGTCTGTTCAGTGCGGTCACTGCTACAGTCCTGTTAGCTCTTGTAAAATAAAAAAATGTAAATATGAGCTGCTTGGGGCAAACGTAAGCCACAAACAACACACACTTACTTTTTACCACTCAGCAACAACGTAATAGGGGGTGAAACGGAGTTTAGTTTTCTGGTCAAATTTTCTTCCTCTGCAGAAAATTTGTTTGCTCCGAACACCAGAGTCCCTCTGGCAAAATGATTCCTTTCTTCCATATAAAATACATGCGTCTTCGGCTGGTCCATTGTTGATTTTTTTAAACTAAAATTTAAAATTCTTAATAAACTATAAATAATTGTATTATTTTGTACTTGCCTTTTGTTATCCATTGCTTTTTATACCCTTCACCACAGGTGGAAGGATATATATACGTTTGTCATTCCGTTTGTAATTTCTACAATACTGATCTTAGACCCTATAAAGTATATATATTCTGGGTCCTTATGAAGAGCGAAGTTGATTTAACGATGTCCGTATGTCCGTCTGTGTGTTGAAATGGGTTTTCCGAAGACCCCAGACATGATGAGGACTTGTTATATATTTCTGTTACATGTGATCTATTTCTGTTTGCTATTGAAAATCAGCAAAAAACCAGGACTACCTCTATTTTTTACGTAAAATCACTTTGTTCAAGATGTATGTAGAATTTTACGCATAATAAACACATCCATTTGTTGAAATTTTTTTATTTCACCTCTTCACCTTTTATACACAAACAACAAATCCATACAAAGGTTTGTCATTAATATAAAACCGAAACAAATCTGTTTTAAACGAAAACTCTTTATTTACTTTTATTAACGACGTTTGCTTATGACCTTTAATGGCTCAGTGGTCTAAGCGCTTTGTCACAAATACTTTTTTTCTTTTAGTCTATTCAACTTTTTTTATTTTTATATATTTTTAACACTTTTTTTTTTGATTTTCTTAAGACTTTTTTTGTTGTTATTTTTTTAACAAAACAAATACGTCCAGCACAGTTGGCTTAACGATGTCGGTCAGCTTTTCTGTATAATTGGAGAACGGAAAGAGGAAAAGTTTCCAAATAAGGTGCGAGCATCTTGGTTATCAATACACAACATCTGACCAAATGTGGGCGGAATCTTTGAATTGGTCGTGGCACAAAATGGATTAATTTATATCTTAAGAACGGTAAGACCGTAATTAAATACACCATAAATGGGCTAAAAACATCAACATTTTTATAACAACTAAAATTTTAGAGCTGTAATATAATCTATGCATACGTCTTATATATCCAAAGATCGAAAATCTTTAGTTGAACATATTTGCTGCAAATAGTTATGACCAAAACTTACATTTTTTTAAATACCTATTTTCTTAAAGATGTCCATATATAAATCTGTCCATTCCATATATGTCCATATATAAACTTCACTTTTTTCCCAACCATCATGAAGGGTATATAAGATTCGGCATAGCCAAATTTAGCCGCTCTTACTTGTTTCACTTCATTTTGTTTTTAAAAATAACAAATATATATTTACTCGACAAAAAAATAGCAAGTGACTGATTTTGAAATTTGCGTTCGCGCTGTTCGAAATAGAGAAACCAAATTTTGTATGAAAACAGTTACGTTTTCATTCGACTTGTCGTTCGAATCATCGTTTTCTTTCGCATAGAAAGCGAACGAACGTGTTCTTTCGAAATAGAGGAACAGGCTATAAGTCTTAAATAAAAAATGTTTATGAATTTAAAAGCTGTAAATTTTGTTTGAAATGCCAATGTTAAAAAAAACAAGTAAGAGCGGCTAAATTCGGCTATGCCGAATCTTATATACCCTTCACCATGGTATTCTGAAGGAGATGAATACATCGTTGGAATCTACTACCTCATAGCTCTCCACAAACAAGCGGTATCCCCATTTATTTTTTCTTAAATGTCCAAAAATCTCAAATTTATATTTTTCCATATGTTTCAGCGCTTTTCTTGTCAAATTTGGCATTTTCTAGGCAAAAAAAAGTTGGCGACACTACTATTTATTTTTTATTTATATCATTCACAATAGTTGTGAAACGTATTTAACCTACGTATTTATCTTCACACTCTTATTAAACAAAGGGATTTTACTGGAAAAATTAGAGGTAGTCCTGGTTTTTTGCTAATATCTCAGCCATTTATTAACCGATCTGTCTGATTTTTAATAGCAAACAGAAATGGATCACATGTAACAGAAATAAAAAAGAATCAAGTCCTCATCATGTCTGGGTTCTTCGGAAAACCCATTTCAACACACAGACGGACAGACGGACAGACGGACAGACGGACAGACGGACAGACGGACATCGTTAAATCAACTTCGCTCTTCATATGGACCCAGAATATATATACTTTATAGGGTCTAAGATCAATATTGTAGAAATTACAAACGGAATGACAAACTTATATATACCCTTCCACCTATGGTGAAGGGTATAATAATAAAAAAAAATGTACAAAAAAAATTTACAAAAAAAAAAAGTGAATTGACCTGAGCGAGATTTGAACCTCGAACTCCACGGGCTTAGAGAAAAAAAGTAGTTGTGACATGGCGTCTAGACAACTGAGCTATTGAAGCTCACACAAAATCATCGTCAATAGATGTACATATATAAAAGTCTTCGTTAATTAGAGATTTGTTTGGTTTTTATTTAAATGACAAATCTTTGTATGTGTGTTGTTTGTGTATAAAAGTGGAGATAAATAAAAGAAAAGAATTTTAACACATGTTGTTATGCGTAAAATTCTACATACATATTAAACAAAGGGATTTTACTGGAAAAATTAGAGGTAGTCCTGGTTTTTTGCTAATATCTCAGCCATTTATTAACCGATCTGTCTGATTTTTAATAGCAAACAGAAATGGATCACATGTAACAGAAATAAAAAAGAATCAAGTCCTCATCACGTCTGGGTTCTTCGGAAAACCCATTTCAACACACAGACGGACAGACGGACAGACGGACAGACGGACAGACGGACAGACGGACAGACGGACAGACGGACAGACGGACATCGTTAAATCAACTTCGCTCTTCATAAGGACCCAGAATATATATACTTTATAGGGTCTAAGATCAATATTGTAGAAATTACAAACGGAATGACAAACTTATATATACCCTTCCACCTGTGGTGAAGGGTATAAAAATAGAAAATATATTTTGGGTCCCCGAAACAAAATCCTGGGCACCCGACAGACTGTGTGTATTATATTAGTATTTAAAATTGACACACAAAAACTACTCAAATCAATCACTCATTGACTTCAGAGCTGATGCCTTTTACGTAATTTTTTTAATGTATTTGAATTTGATTGTTTTTTAAATTGTGTTGTAGTAAATTCAAAAGAATTGAAAAAAAAACCAAAATCGAAACAAAACTAATCTAAATTGTAATAAATTTTAAAGAAAAAAGCATCAAAATTTTGATGTTAAAAAAATGTTAATTAATGAACTTTGACAGGAGTTCTTTTAAATCTCCGTTATGTCAAATTTGAAAACCAATATACATATATTTGGCTTAACAAATAACTTTCCCAGGTATGTACAAAATTTGAAATCAATCAAAAAGTCAAAAGCCGATACATATACAATCAATGCATGATGATTTTTTTCGCTGATATCCCGTTGATTATAAATAAATTGATATTGCGATAACGTTTTATTTCCGTAATCTTGTGTTACAATAATGAAAGTATTCTTAGACTGTTTGATTTTAATCACAAAATTAAATTTAATTTTTTTAATGATGTTACAGAAAATTATTTGTTTTAAATTATGTAAGAACCACCACAATTAAATATATTTTAATTTTAAAATCATCACAATCGGAAAATTTATAAAAATAACCAAAACAGTCGGTCTATTTATCAGTATGGTATAAGTAAAGTGGTTGCTATGAAAATTTTCAAAGCGTTCAACCGTGCGTCGCACTTCTATCAAAGCTTATTACTTTAGTAGAGCACATCCGTTTGTAAGCGATTAGTTAGTGGATCGCAGAGCGCATTGCAGAGAAAATTCGTTCATTATTCGAACTTGGAACTTGGAATAGACTACCCGAAGAGGTCTTACCTGAGATTAACAAGTAAGATAAGTTTAAATCTAATGTCCACATAAACTACTCCATCTTTCCTCCTCCTCCTCACTACAGATTTTCCTGATATCAACACAATATACTGCATTTAATGATTGATATAACATAAAATGTTGTTGTAGTGTGTTGTTGTATTCTTGAATTATGTTGCTGACTTGTGTTTATAAATTGAAACGTCTATTTAAAAAAATTATAGAAATCAGCGAGTAATAATAAAAACTTTTGGTAAAAATGGATGCATGTTGAAAAACAATTTATTTGCTTTCACATGACTGTAGTTTCTGTTAAATTTACTTAAGTCGCACCTACACTAATGACATAACTGAATCATATATTTATAAGTTTAGCAGTGTACCAGCCAGACAATTAAATCCAAAGTTTTTAAAAAATCTGGAAGAAATTCCAATTTCTACATGCTCCTCTGCGACAAATTAACTCAAAAGTTTGCAATGATTATCATTACAAATATTTTACTAGTAAATATTTGAAAGCCTTAACATTTATGCAGATGTAATCCAACCAAATTAACAGAAGCTTATAAAGTGGCATAACTGCCTGACAATTACAAAAGATCAAAAGCAAATACACTATATTTGTATATAACATAAACTATGTCCGTACGTAGTTATTCGCTATTTGGAAACGTCCGTCAAATATATTCGTATTCGTAGTTTCTGTCATATAAATTACCTTTCGATAATGCATACAATAATGTGTTTAGTATGTTGTTGATGTATTACTGGCACCTGTCATGGCATGAATGCATCATTAACATTATTTGTAACATTAACATTTTTATGCAAGTATGTCAGCCTGTTATTACAGGACACAATGCATTATTGTCGATCTAGATGTGTTGTTAATTAGATACACACGTATTAGGGTGTCCCGAAAAATAATTGAAGGAATACCATCCAAACGATAGGTTATTGATGTGCAGAATATGAGAAAAATAGTAAGTAGAGCCCCCCATTACCCTGTATTACGGTCGACCGGTCAGACCGGTTTTAAAACAAGTCGACCGACCTTTACGGTCTACGCGGTTTAGATCGGCCGGTCCGACCGATTTTTTTCAAATCAAATTATTTTTGTTCACCAAATTGGTTTTCACATCCAAAAAAATTTTTCACCTAAAAAAATTCTTTTCACTTTCATAATTTCATTCTGAATATTTTTACCTTCTTTTTATCAAAAAAACAGTACAGAACATTTTTTTAGAGCATTAGTGGAGTGTATTTAAAGATCCGGCACAGCCGAATTTAAGCCTTTTTTTACTTGTTTAAAAACGATATTGGTTATTTAACGCAATAAATTCTCGATTAAATAAAAAAATATTCAATATCTTATTCAACTGCAAAAATTCATTCGTTTAAAGTAATAATTTAAAAAAAAACAAAATATTTTTCTTGCATATCTACAACCACTTTTTGACAAAAATCTCTTCTACATGAAAATACTTTTTAAAATAGAATACATACTTTATATGTAATAGAATACATACATATGTATGTATGGTATGTAAACATATAAAGTATGTATTCTACTTTGAAAGGTATTTTCATGTAGAAGAGATTTGTGTTAAAAAGCGGTTATAGATACTCCAACATGCACTAAATTTTTTAAATAAATCTATTTCAATCCCCGCTTTAAATATAGACATGACCGCAAGTTTTAATTTTATTTTTGGGAATTACAGTCTGACATAAAAAATTACTAGATTATGTCTATTAATAAAAATGTTATTGAATATTAAGATTTTCTGTTTCTGTTCCACCAGTAGTCAAGTAAGGCGAGGCAGTGGCCGGTTATTACCGTCATCATAACCAACATATCCACCCCTGGTGAAGCCCGAATCATGAGCCGATCAGGAAATACCAGCACATTGTAAGGTGGTTTTCAGCCTTTCAACTTCTTCAGGTCTACACAGAGAGAAACACTGGACAAAAAATATTACATTTTTCTTCACAAAGTGCACGAAAATTTTCTAAAAATTAAAAAAAGCTTAATATTATATATGAAATTAGACTTTCAATAAAACTTCTTCAACAAGTGTATAAAGCTTTAAAAAAACTATCAATCAAACCAATGAAAATCTTGATAAGTACTATTGGGACTCTAAAGCTGAAGGTCCATAGCACGTATTTTTATTAAGTAGTATTTTGTATTTTATTCACCAAATTTACACTACAGCTGATCAAAACAAAAACGTAAAACTAGTCGCATGGAACTTGAATTTCAGTAAAGCATATGCGTACAAAGCGTAGGCGCGAAAACGCGGGGTATGGACTTTCAGCTTAACGATATGGTGGTGTCCGATTGGAGAGTAAAGTGCACGAGATTGTCAATGCCATAGACATATTATACATATGGGATTTCGATTTTAGTTTATCAGTTGGGTTTTAGAAAGCTGTCCGCGAAATAGTTGCCGCGTTTGCGCACAAACACAATTGTGTGGCAAATTCAAAGGAGTGTTTGGCGTTGTTTAACTCTAAAACGGAAGAGTTTTTGTACCCTTTAATAACGGTGATAAAAACATGAATCCAATATAAAACATCAGAAATCAATTAGCAGTCCGAATAATGCGCTTCTCCAAGCAAAATTTAGATGCAGTGGGTC
This sequence comes from Eustalomyia histrio, assembly GCA_949748255.1. Classification (NCBI taxonomy): domain Eukaryota; kingdom Metazoa; phylum Arthropoda; class Insecta; order Diptera; family Anthomyiidae; genus Eustalomyia; species Eustalomyia histrio. The sequence continues at coordinate 103,387,835 of OX456525.1, read as the reverse complement.
ATGATGACAGTTTTTTGGGATGTATGCTGGATAATTCACATGAAATATCTTAAAAAGGCAAAAACAAAAAAAAATAAAATCAAGCAGAAACAACATAAAATTAAATAGAAAAAGCTTTGAAATGAAACTAAGTTTGTTTTTATTTAAATTCAAATATGTTTTTACTTATTTTTAAAATGCGAAAACAGAATTAAACATGTTAACATATTAATTAAAATACGAAAAAGTTTATTTTAACTAGAATAATATTTTCTTCAATAAGATTCATATTTAATTTAGAAATCTTCGTAAAAAATAAGATATTAGTTCAATTATGATATAGTAAATGATTAGACTATGATTATTTCTCTCTGTGTTATTGTAACTATTCAATGATGATTAAAATAAACAATACACGAGTGCAGCCTTGTATAGTGGACAATAAAAATTCCATTAATTGGATAATGAATTGCTACCTCATTCGTCATATTCTTCAGATTATCTTCACAAAGCCTTAAAAATTGGATCGGCAATTGAGATTTGGCTCCAACGATCAAAATCATTGCTCCTGCAAATGCCTATTTTGGTGACCTTTGCCAGAAAAAAACTACCGATTTTTGTTATTTAAAGCTTAGAAAAGCCAACAACTGAAGAATATCATAAATTATTTTTAAAGCGTCGTTGATTATAAAAAACATTAGATTTTTTTAACTTACAAGTTTTATTGAGTAATCATTTGGATTATAATTGTCAATGACTAATGTTGAGTATCTACATATAAATTTTTATTACACGAAAAATTTTAAAAAAACCTTGTAAGAAACTTAAAAAAACTTGCAATAATTATTATTAACAAAAAAAAAAAGAAAAACAAACAACAAATAATTGACTCAAAACAACAACATGAAAGAATCATTACTTACAATCTAAGTACTGTATACTAATATCTGTTACTGTCTGTCGGTATATCTGTGGTGTTTCATGGTTATGACAGAGTTACTTTTGTGATGGCAAGTTATACCAATAACATGCATTAAAATCCATGGTTTCAATAATTGTTGTTTTCTGCAGTTTTTTTGTTTCAAACTGCCACATAAAAATGTTTCATGAATCGTGACTACCTGTATTTTTAACGCATTTACGCAAAAACTAACCAAACCTTAACATAATAACTAGTATACTTCTTACTATCAGAGATTTTAAATAATTCGTTCTTTAATTTTATTTTCAATCAAAAGTTATAATGAGGGGATTCATGTAAAGTTTATGTAGTTTGTCATAAGACTCGTAAACTTTCGATGGTTTACATAGTATATATGATATACGAGTCGGCACATTAATTTCTCCAATAATAATTATATAGCGAAAAATAAAGTAGTATTCACAGTATATTACCATATGTTATCAAAATAATTGTAAACAAATTTTTCACAAACCATAATTGAAACCATAGAAAACATATTTTTAAAGTTCTTGTCTTATTTTCCTACAGTCTTTGAATCGTTATTGATCGTGTCCAATCTAAATGATCACTATGAGCCAACAAATGTTAATTAAAGTTTTTGTCAAAAAACTTTTGAATAGCTCCTGCACAAAGATGTAGACATAGTGATCTGTGCAAAAGTCCAATGATTGCGATCTCTTAAGCAGGTTGTACGTGTCGAGAACAGCGCTAACTAAAAAGGGTATTCGAATCAGAACCTTTCAGTTAAGATTGTAGTTTAAGAAGACCGAGATAGTTCGAAAAAAGGTATGCTACATAATCTAGCACTAAAGTCTACATTATGTAATTTTATCTATGAATTTATAAAATATTTCAAAACAATACGACTGTCAAAATTTATGGTATTAGGCACATAGTACAGTATTTGACTATCTGACTTACCTTTTTGACAGATGTTGTGACATTGGTTATAATATAAGAAGGGACATATACAATGAAACGACTATAGTGGCGAACTCTCAAATTTAGAATTAATTAAAACATTTGATTTTTTAACCGGTCAAAAATTATCAAAAAATAATAAGCAATACTAAGATATTATCAAAGTTTCACGTCCTGAATATTATTATGAAGCGCTATAAAGAATTATAAGATTTTTGCTTAAATACACTTTTCATTCAGATTCTTTCGCTTTGTTATTTTACTGGTTAAGTCCAAAACTAAAACTCAAGGGAACAGTAGCCTAAAATCTGTGACTGTCATAAAGTTTCTGTCACTTGGCCAGCTCTGTGACTGATCCACTTTCCGTAGGGTAGTTTATACAAAATTAAAAACTTTTTTTAAGCAAAACTTTTTAGGCCAAGTTACACGATGAAATTAAGTACATACTTTTTTGTCAATTACCTTTAAAAGTTGCTTCCAAAGTTATGTCTATACGGTAATTTTTTTGCTCCACATTTTCTCTATTTTCTTTCTAAAAACGAATGTGAATGAAGCAACAAAACAAGAATACAACTGTGTGCAAAGAGAAATAATAAAAAACATGCACGAAAAACGAAAATCGTGCTTATATTGTTACCCGCTTGCTTCTCAACCGCGTTCGCAAGCAAACGAGAATTGCATGCCAAAAAAAATGGCTCTGGGTCTGAGGGCTTGCTGGATCAAGTCATAAACCGATCTTCAGTTTCATGTAGTCAATTAAGTTTACAATGATGTAAATTTTATTGATCCAACACATCTGGAGCAATTTTTAATGAAAATAATTTAATTTTTAAAGTTCTGCTCTTTTGTGTGTATTTTTTCTTAGAGTTCTTTTTCAGTCAAAAGTGCATGGAGTCGAATGTTTGTCTGCTTGCAACTAAGAAGAAGTACACAAAAAGTTGCAATTGTTGGGTCTTTGCTGCTCAAAATGCACGCGTGCCAATATTAAGCTTTGTTAAAGTGTATTTTCAAAAGTTTTTTTTTTTTGTTTTTCATATCTATGGCAAAACAAAAATAAAAAACTCTTCCACACATGAACGATACGCTACTTCCATATATAAGAAGTTGTTTGAGAGCTAAAAGCTGTTACAACTTGAAGTTTGTTAACTTTTAAGATGTTTAATCTATCTTGTTGTAGTATATCTGACTTTTTTTGTTAGTCCGTATGATCGTCCATTCAACTGTCTGTCTGTGTATCTATTTGTAAGAGTATGCAATGCTTACTGATGCCAACTTGGCGCTTTTTCTATCAGTTCAGCGCTTTTTTATTTCTCAATTGGGAGAAAAATGAGTTTTAGCGGTTATAGGGAATTCGAGCACCTTTTTAACTGGGGAATAATATGAAATACATTTATTTCCTCAAATTTTCATTTATAATAAATTGACTAACTACCCAGCAAAATAAGAGCCGAGGAAGAAGTAGTTAAATACTACATCTACTGAACCCGAAGTTGTGTGATTGGGAGGAAGATGTTTGTTTCGGTGCTATGAAAAATCGATAATCAGATGGACTTTTTCATTAGTTTACGGAAGTTGTTAAATATAGGGACTACAAAATAAAAATAGGGAGTGGCTTTGTTTTAAAGTTTAAAATGTGATTTTGATATCTTTTATAACAATTTATAATTATAGTAATATCCACTTTGTCCTGGTCGGAATAATAATTCTTGGTGTGTTCAAAATCACATTTTAACTTTAAAATGGGGTTCAGTAGATGTAGTGTTTAACTACTTCTTCCTTATCTCTTATTTTGCTTGGTAGTAATAGGTAAATGGGTGACAAACTACAAAGCAAAAATTTTGTCTATTGCGCACAACATCTCGATTCTTTGGCATAGGTGCATGTCATACATTTTCAAACGATCATTAAGGGCAAATAGCACTTCCTCTTTTCAATCTAACCCACACTATAATTCACCTGAACCACCTACCCCATATTTGCCTTAATGCACTTTATAGACAATTTCATTCAGATTTTTCTTCCTTGTTATTTTACTTACCCTAGTACCCTAAAATAAGTTCCTGTCACTGTAGAATAGTTTTTACAAAATTAAAAACATCTGTTAATCAAAACTGTTTAGAGAGTAACGCAAAGAAGTTACGTTAGCAGTGTAGTTGATAATTATCTAAGTTAAAAGTTAAATTGCATACGAAAAGTCATAAGTTTTCGCATAAAACCCATTTTAACGTACTTTAAGTTTTTTTATGAGTTAAAGGATAAAATTAAGGCGAATATATTGTTTATGAAAATGGTTAGTAGCCGTAAAATATTTTTTTCACGATTCAGCGGAAAAATTTCAATACTTTTTCCGCTAAATCTTATTTTTTGCTGTTTCTACCGTTTTTCATGCCAAATTTAGCAGTTTTCTTTTTTGCAAAAAACTTGACAACAGTTGTAATGTTACGCTTATTTATCTGCAGATGCATAAACATACTGTAATGGTTGCATATATGGAAGGCATCCCATCGTACAAGTACTTGTCTAGGCGAATAGATGGATGAGTATGAACAGAAGGAGGGGCTGGTAGAATTAAATCTTTGTTTATTTCATGCAATTGTTGTGCATTAAATTGTCTTTTGTTTAGCATTCACTAAGATTTTATTGATTGCAGTATAAGTAGAATGAATGTTAGTAATATTTTTTTAAGGTTGTCTCACTTTGTATATAAACCAACACATATGTATGTGTGTGTGTATAACTATACTATGCGCCAGAATCTGTCTGTGGTTTCAGTTCAATTAAATTAGAATCGGTCGAGGGATTTGTACTTCATGTTAAGTATTGTTCGGCATTCCTAATTAATATGACATGTGTGGGCACATAGTTAGCTTGATGGGCCAAATTTGAGATTTCACATATTGATGGAAGCCCTTTCCATATAATTTAGTTACAAACATTGATTTTTTTTCTTTTTCGCTAATTTTATTATTTCTTACAATAGGTTTCTTATGAAATCACCACACTGTAAAAAAATTTTTTGTAAATTTACTTTTATAATGTATGTAACAATCAATCATGGCCATCGTGGTCTAGGTTAGGTTCAAAAGTAGTAGGATCATTCGCCATTTATGATCATTCAAAAATGAGCGCTCTTCAATAACTACACCATAATAAACATTCCAGTATACCTGAAAAATTCAGTAACCCTCAGATATCCCTCTAGTTTTTCCAAATCAACCCTCTGCAAGTGCTCCAGAGTCTTATCGTCCTCCCCACAAGCCATACACACCACAGAGTCTTTCCAATTCAGCTATCAGTGTAAAACTGAAATTCGTTGGAATCATCCTTCATCCCTCCACTGCTCCCTGTTTCGCCACTCTCTGATGCTAAGTACGTGGAGAAAGGTGGCTGGAGGACTAGATTTTAAAATAAATAATCAACATTTATTTGTTTTATAACAACTCTGTCTTATTCATATTAATGTAGTTTTAATTTTAAATCTAGCTGACCCATTATGCATTAATAAATTTATAGTAGTCTCTAGTGCAAGCCAAATTTAAGGTGTAGATGAGCTGGCATGCGAATGAGACTAGAATAATAATATGCAATAAGAAAAAAAATCAGAAAACCAATAAAACTTTGACAGTATGTGTGTATGTTACAACGGCGTGGTACATTAATTAAGGTTGGTTCATAAAATGTATTTCATTTTATTAAATGACTCATATTTTGGTAGTACCCGAAAATCAAATTAGTTTTATAAAAATCTAAAATCGCGTTAATTCATAAGATAATCTAATAATAGCATATTTCAACATTCTAAAATTTATTAAGTAATTCTTCTATGTTAATAAACCTACCATTAGTTAGAACTTTTTCTCAGCTGTCAGTCAGTCGTCTTTGTATAGTTTTCTGTTAATCATTATACGTAGTCTTAGTTATGATCGCTTGTCAATTTCTCTATTTGAAATGTAATTAAGTCACAAATTCCTTTTGCCAGAATTGTATTCATTTCCTTAACTGTCGTTGTTTTCCTTTTATGGTCCAATTTGTTTTTGTATCCAATATTCGTTTTTTTTTTTGTTTGTTCATATATTTGTTTCCTTTCAACATTTAGTTAATGTTATTAATCCATCAATCATTTTTCTTCATAAATTCCTCAGTCGGTATTTCTTAAATTGTTTCACAAAGACACTAAAGTAACATTTGTTCTTTTGTTAATAATCAAGAATTTCTTACATCACTTATTTAGACACCATTTTAAATTATTTTTAATGACGCCCTACGATTTCATGGACTTATCGCTTAAAGTGACTTAATATTTTCATATATAAATATATGTAATAAAACATAAAATACTTTGTATGTCCATTTTGTTTTAAAATTTAAAGTGGAAAAAAATTTAAATAATGAAATTTATATTAAGCCTAATTATAGATTATGAAAAAGATTTTGGGAGTTAAGGTTTGTTTTCTTTGAATTTTATATACATAAATATTCCATACAAATTTAAGTAGATGTAGACTTCCTAAGTAGTTATAGATATAGCTACTTAAAAACTAACAATGTATAGGGTCCGCCAAATAACTTTTTTTTTTGAAAATGCTATAAAAAAACTACTGACGCTTTAAAAGACAATATTCGTGAAGCCATAGGTGAAATGCAGCTGCACACAATCGATAACGTGCTTAAAAATTGGACCGATCGTGTAGGCTACTGCATAGCCAACCGAGGCAGCCATTTGAATGAAATTTTTCCATTATTAACTGAAGACTGATTGTACTTTCAAATAAAAAAAAAGAAATTTGAGAAAATATTCAGTATTTTTTTTATAGCATTTTCAAAAAAAAAAAAATTATTTGGCGGACCCTATATAAAAATGCAGTTCTTTAAAATGTAAACAAAAACATTTGTCATAAATGCCCAAATGCTCAAATTGTATTTGCTTACAAAAAATAATGAAAAGTCAGGTAAGTATGGATACACTCAGATAAAAAGTTAGTAGAAAAATTTGTAAAAAATTTTCAATCCCACTTTATTTATTTTGTACTAATTTTTAGTAAAAAAAATATTATTTAACAAATCTTTTTGCTATTTACGTTTCACAAATTACAGAATTTTTACAAATTTTTGTTGCTAATTTCATACATCATTTTACAAATTTTTGAAAACCGATTTGCTAAAATTAGCAAAGAAATTTACTAATTTTGAAAAAGTGAATATTGAAGTAAATGTTACTTCTAATTAAAACTTAAAATTTTTTTACAATTTCTAAGCCTTTGATTTTTTTTTTTAATTTTGTCTTAAATATTTTTTGAAAAAAATAAATAAAATAAAAAAATTTTGATGCTCGATAAAAAGAATAAATTTGAAATTTTGTACTAATATTAATAATATTTAGTAAATTTGTTTGCTGATTTTAACAAACTGATTTTAAATTCCACTTTACAAAAAGTTTACTAAAATTCAGTAGCGGCAGCTAATTTTTTCTACAAATTTTATTGTACTACATGTCAGCAGACATGTGTTGCTAAGATTAGCAAAAAATACCGCTGGGCTTAAGTTAGCAAATTTTCCCGTAAAAACAGCAAAACTTTCATTTGCCATTACATACTTTTTTTGGTGAGTATAGTCGTTTTCATTACAAGTAATTACAGATATAACATAGATATAAAATTCGAAAAACACAAACCTTTTGTCAGTCTATATACTGATTATAAATGTAAAGTAATGATTAAAATATTTTTAAAAATCTATTTTAGATACATTACTTTGTGCAAAAAAACGAAGCGCCAAAATTCATTTAAGTTTAAAGCAATCAAATACTGTATGCGTCGATAGCTCAGTGGGTAGAGTTCTTGGCTGGCAACCAGAGTTCCCTGGTTCGATTCCCATCATGACCACATTATTTTTAATAACGTTTAAAATATTTGTAATAATTTCTTTTTAATAAAAATGCATCTTTTTTAAAAATTAATTTTTATACCATATAAGTAAGGGGTTATCACCTCTAAAGCAATTGGTATATACATTACTTTGAGGCCTGTAAAATTCATCGGTGAAGTAAGGTGTAAAGTAATACATGAGAACGTATTACACATATATATGTTTGCATAAACTATTTTATTTGATATATTTAAAAAAATCGGTAAAAATACGTTTTTTTAAGCTTCCGAAAACCACATCAACCTTTAGGTTAGTTACTTCCCTGTGGAAAAAAGGGTTAGTTGAGAATTGGGACCTGTTCCGTGATAGCTAAAACCTGGACCGGTTCCCAAAATACATATCACGAGGGGTCCGAGGGTCATGACATAGTCTTTTGCGATGGTTCAGTTATGTCATGTAACAGAGGGCAATTTACCCCTTCCTAGGACAAGCCAATAAAAAAAAAACGGTTCCGTGACTTTATCTTAACATTTTTATTATATATTGACTATTTAATTAAGATTAATTAAATATTTGAATACGTATATGTTTTCGGCACCAAATCATTCTACCAAGTGAACGATTTGGCCTAATTATAAAATTACCTGATATTACCCACGAATGATTCCAGATGCATAGGTAATAAGCTTACAAAATATTGACTAATTTGAATCTGCACTGTGAAAATACCATTCCAGCACCGACATTATTTTTTAATAAAAATTTTGATTTTTCGGTATCTACCAACCCAACAATTCAATATCACTCCACCAAATACGAGGGCGGATCAATAAGTCCGTGACTTTTTTAATGAAACACAGTTTTTTTTTGAAAAAAAAATATTTTCAACATAATCTACTTTTAACTCAATACAATTAGTCCAAGGTTTCTCCAATTTTTGTATCCCTTCCAAAAAATAGGATTTTTCGAGTCCATAAAATAGGCATTTGTTTGATCAACAATTTCATCGTTGGAGCTAAATCACTTTTCACCGAGCCATTTCTTTAGGTTTGGGGGTTGAGTCCGCAGATTATGGCGGATGAGGTAACAATTCGTAGCCCAATTCATGGAGTTTTGCCATTCCTTTGAAGTTGTAAAACGATTACGTTTGTGGTCAATTGAAAGCAAACGCGGCACCTATCTTGCAGACAGCTTTCTTAAATCCAACTGATCATTTAAAATCGAAAACACACTGCCATTTGAAATGCCTATGCATCAACAATCTCACGCACTTTTACTCTTCGATCGACCAAAACTATGTCGTAGTATATTGACCTCAATTGGCCGTCCAGAACGTTCAGCGTCATTTGTACTTGTGCGACCACAACTAAAGTCAGTAAACCACTTTTTTACCATTGAAATCGACTGTGCAGAGTCCTCATAGTATTTATCAAGCTTTTCCTTGGTTTGATTGACGGTTTTTTTTCGCAAAAAATAATATGTAATGAGCACTCGAAATTCACTTTTTTCCATTTTTAAAAAAATCTACGAGGTTGTATGTTTTGAACAGCTGTTAAACGCAAAGTAAATGACGGAACTTGCTGAAAATTTGACAGTAGTCTATTAACAGGTGGTACTTGATGTTGCATTTTATATAACTACGAGGGAAGTTCATGGACTATCGACCCGCCCTCGTAAGCTGGAGTTTCGCACAAAAAATCCCAGAGGCAATGTTATTAATTGTAAGACGTATTGACTCATTTAGATTCACGCAACGGAAACGGCTTTCTGTGCCGACATTTTTTTTTTTTTTCATAAAAAGATTATATTTTTCAGCTACCGTACCAAAAATTCTAGATCTTTCAGGGTTATAATAATTTAAAGTTGAATTGGGAATAATTTTGGCATTTCAGCTTCCAAAATGGGAGACCTGATCTTAAACTTTAATGGTAAAAATATTGTGATGGGTTAGAATAATTTTACATATCTCTAAAATTTTTCTATTTACATTTACAATATTTTAATTATTGAATTAATGCATTAAAAATTTACTATATATAAACCGCTACAAATTATTGCATTAACATTTAATCTAAATGAAATTGCACTGAACACTTTTTCAATTGTAATTGCTTTTAAATTACCAAGATTTCTTTAGAATGGAAAACCTGTAAAGTGTTTAATTAAGCTGTAAGCGAAATATAGAGTTATTAATAAATAATAGGTTATTTGTGCGAAATTGGAGGGTCCGTGAAACGAAGTCAATTAGTTGTCCTCCAATATATTTATTAAATTTTATGCGCCATAATTTTATTCATATCTATTATAATTCAGATTTGAAATTGGTTAAACAATTTATCAGCAAAAACAAAAAAAAAAAAGAGAAATGTATTGACTGGTATTGGGAAAATCATTTTTAACTATTATAAGAACTTTTCAAAAATATCTTCTCTTATCACTGTTCCGGTAACCTTCTTGTACGTTGAGTTTGATATAAAAACTCCCGGCTGAATTGAATCAAGCTAAATAAGTAATGATTAACAATTTAATGCAACAAAATGAAATAACCTCAAACACCGATAAATTTAAGATTACAAACTAAACAAATATAGAAAATTTCAAACATGCGTATAATAAAATTATGTGTATAGATATGTAAATTGAATGCGCATTATACGAGTATACCTGGGTAGAAAAATGGTTGCACAAGCGTTGGCAGAACGTCCGTTTTTCTATGAGTTACGTACATACAGTGGCAATATTGAAATGATAATGCTGATCTTCGGATGGCAGTTTATATTATAAAATAATTTCAAATTATTAGCAACAATGGTAAAATAAAAGTACTGCCAACCCTAAAAAGATAATGTTAATCTTCTTTTGAACATTTTAATTTCGATAGGTTGGCAAAATATTCCGATAAGTACTAGAAAAATGGGCATAAAAATGGTTTACAGATCTTAAAAACGCCAAAGGATGAGACAGACTGAAAGTACTTATTAGTAAAACACAAATTACTGAAGTTTGTATTATATTTTTTATATATTAAAAAAAAACGGTTTTCGTTTTTCGTGCATGTTTTTATTATTTCTCTTTCGCACTTATATGTATTCATCTTTTGTTGCATTCACATTCTATTTAAGAGCAAATAAAATTCACCGTATAAATAGACAGAAATTTGGAAGCAATTTTGAAGAGGGAATTAAGAAATGCTTTTTTCTTTTTTCAATTCATCGTATACATAAATAGGCTCATGGTCTTAGGTTTCTGAATTTAAATCACACAAACGACATAGTTACGAGCACACATTTTTAATTGAATTTTTTTACTGATTTATATTAAAAAACAAACTTTATTGTTTTTTTGCTTGTTGTAGCTGCAATATTATTTTTAAACAAAAATATTCAAATTTCAAAACTGAAAAATATTCATGTTTGAAGAAAATTTCAATATAGTTTAGCCTTGAGGAAGAGCAATGACCTGAGAAACGGAAGATCGCCGGTTCTAGGCTACTTCGCGGCAAAACAAATTTTTTAGTTTTAATATATTGTTTGTGTAACGCTTGTTTATTAGTATTATTTTAATATATTTTATAGAATAACATATTATCTCTATATATAAAGAAATAACGTTATTAATTGACTGCCTGACTCATTCAACATCGCCCAGCCCAAACCGCAGGAGTTAGGAAGCTGAAACTCGGTATGTAGCTTCCCCCTCCGGCGTAGACATCCGCTAAGACGTTGGACCTAGGAAGGTAAAATTTAGTATGCAGGAGAAAATTCTCACCCCTGGCGTGTTGCCAAAACCGCTGGAGCTGGGAAGTTGAAATTTGGTACATAAATTTCGCCTCCGGCACACAGTGGTACATTTTCGAAGAAGGCGATCAAATATCCATAACTTTTGAAGGTGTTGACTTTTTAGGTTTTTATTTTTTGGTCAGAAAGCCTAAGCATTTAGCTTTAATTTAAGATATCGATCAAAGTAGTACAAAAATTATATTTTAAGCATGGTTGGTAAGCAATACCTTTTCATTATAACGGTAGTTGTCTGCCACGCTCTAATCGATACCGATACGAATATTTTAACACTGCGATTTCAATAGTGGCATGTGTCTTCTAATATCAGCGGTTGTGTTTCATAACCTGTTACATTTTGTTATATCTGCAAAATACCGTTATAAATCGGTGTTTCGGTAGTTTAGCGATATTTTAAAGGTAGTTAGAGATATTTCAAAATTAAACCTGTAAAATAGCGCAATAAATCCGGTTATACAAAAAGAATCATGCCATTAATGCAATCGCCAACTAAGGTAGACTTCCATTTTGTTCGAATATTGGACAAGTTTGGATCTGATGAACATAGCAAAATGATGAGAAGGTCTTCGTTAGTAAAACATCATTACATTTTTCTTGTGTTGTGCTTACGAAAAAAATATTTTTTTTTTTCTTATGTGCCTCTTCTGATAGATCTCCAATTGGTAGTATGTTATGTTCAATGATTTGTTCCCCATAATACAAAATTGTGTGCAAAGTTGCAGGCATGTGAGACAAAACATCATTATCATCTTTCTGTTGCAAATAAATTTCTGCCACATTTTTATAAATGAACTTAGCTATTGCTTTAACTATAATGAATAAAAATAATTAATATTAATTTCAACTCTAAAAAAATATTGTCAATATTATAGCAGTATTAAAAGTATGAAAAAAGACAAGTATGAATTTTAAAAAATTAAAGTTTCGTTTTGGTTTAAATTTAATATTTGGAGCTATGCAGCAATTAAGTGATACGAGTGAACTTTAGAACTAAAATTGTTAACAACATTTGTGTTGTATTTAAAAAAAACTAGTTTTGAGAACAATTAGAAAACATTAAAAATTATTAAAGTTGATTCAAGCAATAATGAAGAAAACTAATAATACCAAATGATAATGGGTATTTAATTCAAAACGACAAACAATAATACATACACTTAATAAATAAAATTATCCATTTTTAATGCGATATAAAATCAAATTCAAAATAAAACAAATAAAAGAAATAAGTAAAGTTTTCATTTTAATTGAGCTCAAAATCAAGCCGTAGGGTTGTTTTTGTGAAACAGTGAGGATTTAAGTGTTAGTCTAAATGGAAAACCACAACGAAAATAAATAAGCTTCTGAAGGTGGAAAATAAACTCCAAGTAGTTTTTTTTTTTAAATCATTGACTACAACTTTACATTAATTTTATTGTTCATATAGCAAGTTTCTATGAAATTCGCAAATAATTAAAAAAATTATAGTTTTTATCGAAAAATGGCTCTAGCTCCTCTGCGCGTAAACTTGAGTAAACGTATTTGGTATGCGCTTTTAGAGGGGAATATATCCCTTTTGACTCGCGGTAGTTATGCTCCAATTAAGGCGAAAATTTTCGTTAAAAACATACCCTAATTACAAAACTTAAAAAAACTACTGATTAATGTAGAATAAGAAAATGTATACGCGCTAATATTTTTTTAACGGACAATTAAAAAAAAATTTACCTAAAGCTAATATCTCTGAAAACAAAAAATATCAACCTTTGAACTGTGGCAAAATCTATAAAATTTACAACTTTACAAAAAAACAGAACAAGGGTATTTTGAATCACCCTTTTCACTACGAAATAGTGAAAATTTAGCCTTAATATTTGGTTCCATAAGTTCTAGGGTATCTTCTTTCAAATGAGCTTATTGGTTTTAAAATCGGTTACAAAAAAATTATTTTTGGCTGCCTTCTCCAAATATGTTTTTGGAAATGTCTATGGGGAGGGGCAAAAAGGTAGGCTTTGCCCGCTGGTAACTCAAAAATAGAAATTGTTACAATAGAAAATTGCATTTTGTGAAATAAATTTCGTTAATTACACCACTACAAGAATTCGAATGCATCTACGAATCTGAAATCTGTGTGTAATTTTTTTTATCAATATTTGGCAATTTTACATGTTTTTAACTCAAGAATGCCCCGAGAATAAAAACTTTATTAAGTAAACCGCTCTTGAGAATTTTGTGTGAAAATATTTGGGGTCAAAAACAGTCTAAATCCAAATCCAATTGATTTATTTCAATGCTTCGATAAACAAACGCCAATTCTGTGTATTTCGAATTTAGACCTAAAAAGCGTACCTTAAAATACATAAATACGAAACTTCATAAATTAATAATTTTGCTAAATTAAAAACTTAAGAAAACTTCTTAATACAGAACATTTATGCTACTTTAGTCAAAAATATTTTAGCTGCTTCAAAACAAGTATATTTGGATTTTGGCGGAGTTACGAACGTTTGAAATGCAAACACTTATTGGCACACCAATTCCTCTTTTTATTTTTTACAAAGGTAAAAAACATAATACAATCGTAAATTTAGTATCGTCAAATTACTTTTCCAAACATTGGTAGAGAACTTTATACCAAAGTTTTGCCGGCAATATTTTCATGATCTTTTTCATAAATAGGCTCTTATCGCTTTTAGCCAATGCTTTGCAAATGTTTTTTCTTAAATAATTATACATTTTGTAAAACAAGTGTTGGCAAAGTGCTTTTTCAATGATTTAATATATATATATTTTTTTGTAACCATTGTCAACCAGCGCTTTGCCAGTGCTTTGAATTTTGACAATTTCTACCTGGGTACTTTGTATGTTTCGCAGAATAAACACATTAAATATTCAAGTAATAAAATTTTATTGTTTTAATTACAATTCATTATTATGCCTGTGGCTTATGAAGCCAATATGTATAAAACTTTCAATTGAATAATTATAAAAATAAAACAAACAAAATTATAATAAAAACATGATTATTCAATCTAACGGCATGCATTTGAATGATACGATACAATAACAAAACAATTTTATTACTAACTAATAAAATTGTTTTGTCGTATTTTTCACTTTTTTTTGCAAATAGCAAACAAATAATCGTAAATATTGTTGCTACTACTTGCTGATGTCGATGCTATTGTGTGATCGATTTAATTAAATATTACTATCTTCGTCCCAGAATAATCTTACCATGTCTATAAATAAAATCTTTTTTCCGAAATAAAATTAACATTTTATAGGAAAACAGAATCCCAAAAAATTATGGAAATTATGAAAATCAAAAAATCTTAGAGTCTAAGAAATTTTTCCCCTTGATATATTCTAAAATCTTTTCAAAAAAATTTACTTTTAAAAGTAAAACGAGTAACAAAGGGCTAAATTCGGCTGTGCCGAATCTTTGAATACCCTCCACCAAAGGGGATGAAGATGATATACGTCTATACTAAATTTTGCATGAACTGTAAAATGAATATGTTTTGTCAATTTATGTAACGAACTTTTGTTATTTAGTTTTAGCAATGTTATTTACAGAGGTCTGCTCTGTTAGCGACTTTAACATTGTTAATTTTTACGTTAACTTAGTTATCATAGTATGTAAGACAATAAATTTAATCGAACAATAAGAAGACTTACTAACATTTTTACTTACTTAACAGAAAAAAAATAGATACAGAAAAATTGTACAAATTTGTATGGAAAATTTAGAGGTACCTTCACATTTTCACTCATAACTTTTGAACCGCTTGACCGATTTTGCTCATTTTAAATACCAAACTGCTCGGGAGGATGTTCAATAATCTGGTTAAAAATAGGCACCCCCGCTTGCGTCTTCCCGTCGTGATCGTGATTTTAACAGACAGACAGACACGCGGACAGACAGACGGACATCGCTAAATCGACTTAAAATTGCATAAGGATCACTAATATATATACTTTATGGGGTCTTAAACCTATATTTCGACATATTACAAACGGAATGACAAACTGATATATACCCCCTCACGAAAGCGGGGGTGCCCCCTCACGAAAGCGGGGGTGCCTATTTTTACCCAGATTATTGTACATCCTCCTGAGCAGTTTGGTATTAAAAATGAGCAAAATCGGTCCAGCGGTTAAAAAGTTATGGGTGAAAATGTGAAGATACCTCTAAATTTTCCATATAAATTGGTGTATTTTAGTACAATTTCATAGTAGCGACTGGTATATAATATATTTTCTCATATTTTTTCACCAATCGCTTAGAAATTAATAATATTTTGTATAACTCAAATATTTTTCATCTCAAAAAATTTTTTTTCACCACTAAAATTTTGTTTCAACACAAAAAATTTTTTTCACCAAAAAAATTTTTTTACCTCAAAATTTTTTTCACGTAAAAAATTCACCTCAAAAAATTTTTTTCAACTCCATAATTTTACTTCAAAAGTTTTTTACATTGTTTGTATCAAAAACAATAAAGAACATTGGTGGAGGGTATTCAAAGATTCGGCACAGCCGAATTTAAGCCTTTTTTACTTGTTTTTAATTCTAATTACAATTGTTCGAAAAAACAAAAAACAATACAACTAAGGTAAAAGCCGGTTAAGGCAACCTTCTAGGGACCAGAAAAATTAGTTAGATTTTAGCCTGTTATGTGTTAAACGGGGTAAAATTTGTTTAATAAATTATAATTAACCACAAAATATTTAAAGTTTCTAAAAATAAGTTTAAAAATTCTTTTATTGAATTCTCCAATAAACTGTTTGCGATACATCTTAAGAAAACAGTCAGATTATTCGGTTTAAAATTTATCAAAATACAAAAAAATATAGAAAAATTTCCAAATTTTTGGGAAGTTGATCTTAAAAATGGCAAATTTAATAATCCTTTGTTTCTGGGACAGCCAGAAACAGTTCGTTATAACTGAGAGTTAATCTTAACAGATTTTTTTATATGACAATTGTTGCCAACACGACAGGACTTTCAAATTAGTTGGTATTAATCGAGAATTCGTCTAAAGAAAAGTACAGTATTTTGTAACAATTATTTTTAATATTATAGTATTATAAACATTATTTTTGCAGTAAACAGTTATTTATTTTAGTTATTTAAAAAATTAAAAATTTCGTTGATTTTTTTAAATTTTTGTTCTGTTTATATTTGTTATTATTGATATATTCTTAGTTTTCAAATAGAAATCAGAAAATTTTATTTTATAAAGGAATAATATTTCAATAATTTTTTTAACAAAAAAAGTTAAAATAATGTACATTGTAAGAACAGTAATTGCTGCCAATTTTGTCAGTTGTTTCCAAGTTTTTGTAGTCAAAATTTGTTAGTTATTTTTACGGCATTTTTAGTTATTTAGCATTAACTATTTAATTTTTTGGGCGCCTAAATGTTAATCATGTTTTGGGACGGAGGTAGTGTTTTTTTTTTAAACGAGATGAAATGTAATAACAACAAAATGCTAAATAAAACCAAAAAACCACATACACATTCCAAATAGCGAAACAATCAAATGTTTATTATAAATTAGAGGGGGAGGTAGTTATAGACACTGGTAATGGTGGTGTAGTACTCTGTCCAGAGGTAAAAAGAGCTTTTTTAAGTAAAATAGCTTTTTTAAGTAAAATACTAAAATTATTTGCCCACTTTATTTGTAAAACAAATATCGAAATATGTACAAATAAAATTTATTGAAATAAGAACAAAAATCAAACAAATGTGTGTAGAATAGTTTATTTAGCTTTTTTTTGTTTTAGATTTTTTTTTATTAATCAATTAGACAGATAGCCAGACTAACATGTAGATGCAATTCACATGGTCCAGTTTTAAATATGGAAAAATAAAACAAAAGTTTTTGTCTAATTTGAATATAGTGCAACACTATGGGAAGTAGAAAAATATTGAAGATAATTATTAAGTTGATAAGCAAATAAGAATGTTTATTTTTTTTAATTTATGTATAATTAAGAAAGAAACTTATGAGAGTGAATTCGAAACTCGACCATTGTTAGGGGCAACAATTTTCAATTTTCAAGGTATTTTTTACGACTTTAAAATTATAAGACCAATTTAAATATAAAAGACCAATATGTTTGGAAATATAATCGGTCAAAACTAGATAACGTCATATAGAGATGCCAAAGAAGACTGATTTGTGAAAAAAACGAATTCATTTAATTCCTTAAGTTTAGATAGGGAACTCATTCCGAAAATATTAATTTAGTTACAAAAAGGAACTAGTGAATTAGTTCTTAGAAGCTCTACACAAAAACAGTATTTTTCGGTAGTTTTTCATTTTTAAATCAATTAATATTTGAAAAATTCAGTTTTAGCCCAATTCTATTAAAAGAAAATAATACTCAAATTTCAGCTAACTAAGATATAAGAAGTAGAGAGAGCAGACATAAACTTCAAAGTGATTCATTATAATTGTCTGCCCACAAATAAGTAGTATTTTAGATTAATAATAATTCCTTAAAGGTACATCTAGCGGATTTACAAAATTACAAGTGACAGAGACAGCTTTAAATAGCTGTATTGTGAATCACTTAAGCTTTCTGCTGCTTTAGCTTAAAGTTTTAGTTTGGCCGCTCGACCATGTTCGGACACAGTTCTAGGTTCATGTTGTAAAGACAAGACTTAAAAAGTATTTAATAACCCTCACCCCACCAAAACAAAAACAAAATCAAAAAAAAAAAACAAGTAAAAAAGGGCTTAATTTGGCTGTGCCGAATCTTTGAATACCCTCCACCATAGGGGCTGAAGATGATATACGTATATACTAAATTTTGCATGAACTGTAATATGAATATGTTTTGTCAATTTATGTAACGAACTTTTGTTATTTAGTTTTAGTAATGTTATTTATTTAGTTTTAGCAATGTTATTTACAGAGGTCTGCTCTGTTAGCGACTTTAACATTGTTGATTTTTATGTTAACTTATAGCCTGTTCCTCGATCTCGAACGAAAAACTAGTCGAACGAAAGCAAGTAACTCGAATTCGAATCAATTTGGGTTTCTCTATTTCGAAAGCCTTCGATCGACTTGACTTACGTGTGTCAATTTTTAGTTTCTTACGTATTTACAAATCACAGAGATGCCAGATCATATATTTTGAGTATTTGTATTAAAAATCAGACAGATCGGTTAATAAATGGCTGAGATATTAGCAAAAAACCAGGACTACCTCTAATTTTTCCAGTAAAATCCCTTTGTTTAATAAGAGTGTGAAGATAAATACGTAGGTTAAATACGTTTCACAACTATTGTGAATGATATAAATAAAAAATAAATAGTAGTGTCGCCAACTTTTTTTTGCCTAGAAAATGCCAAATTTGACAAGAAAAGCGCTGAAACATATGGAAAAATATAAATTTGAGATTTTACATGACATATTATTTTGGATTAAAATTTTTGGACATTTAAGAAAAAATAAATGGGGATACCGCTTGTTTGTGGAGAGCTATGAGGTAGTAGATTCCAACGATGTATTCATCTCCTTCAGAATACCATGGTGAAGGGTATATAAGATTCGGCATAGCCGAATTTAGCCGCTCTTACTTGTTTTTGAAAATGTTTGTTATCGATTGGTTGTGAGTAAGATTGATAATCGGAAAGCTTTTCTGTTGCCTGTTGCTGTTGTCTGTTCGGTGCGGTCACTGCTCTTGAAAAATAAAAGATGTAAAATAAAAAAATGTAAATATGAGCTGCTTGGGGCAAACGTAAGTCACAAACAATACACACTTATCTTTTACCACTCAGCAACAGCGTAATAGGGGGTGAAACGGAGTTTAGTTTTCTGGTATAATTTTCCTCCTCTGCAGAAAATTTGTTTGCTCCGAACACCAGAGTCCCTCTGGCAAAATCAGGCCTTTCTTCCATATAAAATACATGCGTCTTGTTGATTTTTTAACTAAAATTTTAAATTCTTAATAAACTATAAATAATTATATTGTTTTGTACTTACCTTTTGTTATCCATTGCTTTTTATACCCTCCACCATATATGGTGAGGGTATGTATATATAAGTTTGTCATTCCGTTTGTAATATGTCGAAATATAGGTTTAAGACCCCATAAAGTATATATATTCGTGATCCAATTTTAAGTCGATTTAGCGATGTCCGTCTGTCTGTCTGTTGAAATGGCGATCACGACGCGAAGACGCCAATTTTTACCCAGATTACACTAGGCAACAGCCATTTTGTTATTTGGTTCTAGCATACTTTTTCTCATGGATTTGGACCTACTGAACACGAAAATGAATTTTAAAAATTTTTCTGTCGATTGGTTTGCGAGATACAAATTTTTTAATTTTTTTTTTTTAATTTTTGGAGGTACACTTACTATTTTGAGCATATCTTTAGTCTTCTTTGACCTATTTTATCCTACTACTACTCAAATTAAAGACAATTGAGCCGTCTACAACTTATTCTCAGAAAATTTTCAAATCGGGTTAGTAGTTTTGATGTTGGCGGCTTAAAAAGGTTAAAAAACTGCGTTTTTTTAGTAAAAATGTGGCTGAAAAATTCATATAAAAATTCATATAAAATGTAAAACGCGATGTTAACAGCGATTTTAATTTTTTTACGTATAGCTGACACTTTTCCAAAGAAAATAAGCCCTTATTTAACAAAATCTGATGACAAATGGCCGACTTATTATTTTTTTGGTAAACGACCGAAATTCCGCTATTTCACGATTTTTTGATTTTCATTATTTGCACAGCTTACCTACCCAACGCAAACGAATAAATACATTTGAACTTAATTTAAAATAAACAAATTAGTCTTCGTATATTATTTTTTAATTTATTTACAGCACTACATGCTCAATGTATCGCACAATTAGCTAAACTAACGAAATTAAACTAACTAATTAAATTAAGCAAATCAACGCACAAAAAAATGAGTAAAAACAAAGATATAAGTGTACATTTTATGCCATGTGGAAAAACTGCTGACTTCTTCTTTGTTTTTTGTATTCGCTGCAATCGGTCTCACGTATTAGGGTCCAAATATAGTCACCCATCATAGCCGTGTCATAGTTGCCCTGATAGCGTCGTTCCATAGCCTTCAATTCCTGATGAAAGCGCTCGCCGTGTTCGTCGCTCACGTCTCCTAAATTCTCAGGGAAAAAATCCAAATGAGAATCCAGAAAGTGTATTTTAAGTGACATGTGCACTCCCATGGCTTCATAGTTCTTTACCAGATCCTCAACTATGTCCTTATAATTCGGGCTTTTGTTGTTTCCTAAAAAGTTTTCCACAACAAGCCTGAAGGAATTCCATGCTGCGGCTTCGATGGGTGATAACAGCTTTGGGAATTTTTCATCTTTCAACATTTTTTTTATCTCGGGTCCTGCGAAGACTCCTTCTTTAATTTTTGCCAGCGAAAGGTAAGGGAAAATTGACCGTAAATAGGCAAAAGCTTCACCTTCTTTGTCTAATTTTTTGGCAAAATTTTTAATCAAACCCAATTTTATGTGCAGCGGCGGAAGTATTATATTTTCACGGTTCTCTATTAGTGGTTTGCGCTGAACATTCGCTTCTCCAACTACAGGTTTCGTTCGTACCGGCCATTTTTTTTTTATATAATGCTGATCATCAGCGCGGCTATTCCAAAGGCACAGAAAACAGCAATGTCGCGTATAGCCTCCTTGGAGTCCACACAGAATGGCCACAACTTTAAGGTCGGCGCATATTTTCCAATTGTATTTCCTATACTCTATGCATTTCAGCAAAATGTCCATAGTTTCATAGTTCTCCTTTGAATGAACCGCATGAGCAATAGGAACAGATGGCTTTTCATTCCCATTATGTAAGAGAACTGCCTTCAAGCTCTCTTTGTTGCTGTCAATAAACAACCTCCATTCGTTGGGGTTGTGAATTTGGTGAAGCTCTTGGAACAAGCCTGAAATGTCGCTGCAAAAACATATTTGGTCTTTCTTTGTATAAAATTTTGCATACTCCTTGTGACGGTTTCTGTACGCTGATACTTTCACTTCTGAAGCCGCAAATCCACACTGTATCATCCGAGACGCAAAAAGTTCGGATTTCTCCTTAGTGAGACCAAAATCGCGCACCCAATCGTTTAGTTCGGCCTGTGACAGTAATTTTCGCTTTGCACCCGGCTCAAATTCGCTTGCATTTGACTCAGACTCTTCTTCTGACGATTCTGCTTTTTGAAGAGATGCACCAGGGCACACTGGATATGGCACATCATGCGAATGTGGTACTGGAAGCGCAAACGATCCCACTTGAGCGTAGTTCCATTTAAAAAATCTTCCTACCCCACTGTTTGTGGTGAGGCAAAAATAACAGTCTGTGGAATGGCATAGCGGCTTTTTCCACATCATTGGTGTATCGAATTTCATATGGCGGCTAAAATTAAAATAAATTACTATATTCGCTATGTATAATGTGTTTAAATAAAAATTCTTACCTTCCGCCAGCTGCCCAGTTGGTTAAGATTATATAGCAAAGATCACACAGCGACTTAGGTGTCCATGGTTCTGTGATATTTGGTGAAATACCAAAATAATTCAAATAGTGCAATTGTACTGCTGGAGTAAACTTGTGTGCGTGATTTTTTTTTATAAACTGGCCACAAACATTGCAGAAATTGTCTGGATCGTTCAAACACTCGAACACACGTAGTCTTTTACTCATTGTCTTCCTTGCGTTTTCTAAATATTAACTTCTTTACACTTTCACAGACAGTTTTGAAATGCAATTGATAACCGTGTCTCCTTATGTTTAAATATGTATGAGCATGTAGTGCTGTAAATAAATTAAAAAAAAATATACGAAGACTACTTTGTTTATTTTAAATTAAGTTCAAATGTATTTATTCGTTTGCGTTGGGTAGGTAAGCTGTGCAAATAATGAAAATCAAAAAATCGTGAAATAGCGGAATTTCGGTCGTTTACCAAAAAAATAATAAGTCGGCCATTTGTCATCAGATTTTGTTAAGTAAGGGCTTATTTTCTTTGGAAAAGTGTCAGCTATACGTAAAAAAATTAAAATCGCTGTTAACATCGCGTTTTACATTTTATATGAATTTTTATATGAATTTTTCAGCCACATTTTTACTAAAAAAACGGAGTTTTTTAACCTTTTTAAGCCGCCAACATCAAAACTACTAACCCGATTTGAAAATTTTCTGAGAATAAGTTGTAGACGGCTCAATTGTCTTTAATTTGAGTAGTAGTAGGATAAAATAGGTCAAAGAAGACTAAAGATATGCTCAAAATAGTAAGTGTACCTCCAAAAATTAAAAAAAAAAAATTAAAAAATTTGTATCTCGCAAACCAATCGACAGAAAAATTTTTAAAATTCATTTTCGTGTTCAGTAGGTCCAAATCCATGAGAAAAAGTATGCTAGAAACAAATAACAGACAAAAGTTTGTTATTTGTGACCTAGTGTTATTGAACATCCTCCCGAGCAGTTTGGTATTTAAAATGAGCGAAATCGGTTTAGCGGTTCAAAAGTTATGAGTGAAAATGTGAAGGTACCTCTAAATTTTCCATACAAATTTGTACAATTTTTTTGTATCTATTTTAATTTTCTGTTAAGTAAGTAAAAATGTTATTAAGTCTTATTCTTGTTTGATTTCATTTATTGTCTTACATACTATGAGAATAACATTCTTAAAGCTATATGTGTGTTACTCTAATAACTATGTTAACGTAAAAAGCAACAATGTTAAGGTCGCTAACAGAGCAGACCTCTGTAAATAACATTACTTAAACTATATAAATAACATTACTAAAACTAAATAACAAAAGTTCTGTTACATAAACTCACAAAACATATTCATATAATAGTTCATCCAAAATTTAGTTTATACGTATATCATATTCAGCTTCTATGATTGCTGGAGGCTGGGCTCATATAGAATGAGGTAAGGTCCAGAGGAGCTGGATTGTCGTTAATACGTCCAGTGTGTTTTTCTCGTTTTCGTATATTTGGCTGACAAGCAAATTATCGTGTAGCTCAAGTTTCTCAACAAATCTGGCTTGAAACGACATGGCGTACCTACAGAAGGGTAGAACATCGGCATTTTCATAGACGTAACTATTTAAAAATCGTTTTATGAAATTTTCATTATTTTTCCCGATGCATTTTCTTAGGACTTTCCATTTAAAATATCTCCAATTTTTTGGCTACTAGAGGAGATATTATATGGGTTTTTCTGTTAAGCTTTGTTGGTTTTTCGTTTCATTCCATAAAATGTATTGTTTGTTTTTGTAACCAAAGACATTTATATCTAAAGAAAGAGCAAAATACATAATTACTTTAGTGCCGCTACTTTTGAATAGGTATCGCTGAATTAACTAAAACAATACCCTGTCCCATGGCTTGGTCCAAAGAAATTGATATATAAAGAAAGAGGAAAATGCATAATTGCTTTAGTGCCGCTACTTTTGAATTGGTGGCACCCCATGGCGATATAGCCTTGGATTAGGCTTTCAATTAATTTATTTACCAAAAATATTAAATTAACTACAAACGTCAAATTCTAATGCATTAAGATGTTACTGGTAGACTTATTACATAATTTTAAAGTCAAATTTTCAAATGTTTGACGTAATAAAATAGTATTTTTTTTTTGTTCTATTTGTATTTTTGAGAATTGAGGGATTGGCAAATATATATTTATGTTAATGTTTTCTTTCATACAAAAATACACATGAATAAAGTGCAATATTTTGCTCTAAAACATCTAAATGAATATTGATTTAAAAACTTAAGGTATAATATGCACATAAAACATATATTTTTCATAGTTTTTGGCAAATATTCATTTATGTTACGAAGAAAATAAAAAATTAATAATACTCTACTGCATATTGTAGCACAATATGGCTAATGGAGACTAGCTATGCAGCAAAATATGCCTAATGGAGAGAATGCACCTTCTGATGGGCCATCTATTGACAAATAGTTACAACTCATGTTATTTCTTTAACAAATTAATTTATTTGCTGTATTCTCTCCATTAGACAAACACACTTAAATTTTTTAAAGAAAGAATATTCGTTGCAACTATTTATCAATGCGTGGCGAATCAGAAAGTACATTCTCTCCATTAGGCATATTCAGCTGCAGAGCTAGTCCCCATTAGCCGGAATAAAATTGAGTATTTGACAAAAACTATGCTTTAAAATGTTTTTTTTTGTACAGTCCATAGTTAAAAAAACTAGTGAAAGTGTAAAGGTGCCTCTAAGTTGCCCATACAAATTTAGTACAATTTCATAGTAGCGACTGGTACATAACATATTTTCTCATATTTTTTTCACCAGTCGCTTAGCAGTAAATATTTTGTATTCACCTCAACCATTTTTTCACCACTTAAATTTTCTTTCACCTCAAAAATTTTTTCACCTCCAAAATTTTTTTTCTTCCAAAAAAGTTATTTTCACATCTAAAAAAGTTTTACACCACAAAAAATTTTTTCACCTACATAATTTTACTTCAAAAGTTTTCTTATATTATTTGTATCAGTAGAGAACGTCTTTTTATGATATTGGTGGAGGGTATTCAAAGATTCGGCACAGCCGAATTTAGCCCTTTTTTACTTGTTTAAATTCATTTTGCTATTAAAAATATCAAATATATATTTACTCGAAAAAAAAATAGCAAGTGACTGATTTTGACATTTGCGTTCGAGCTGTTCGAAATAGAGAAACCAAATTTTGTATGAAAACAGTTACGCTTTTAATCGACTTGTCGTTCGAGTCATCGTTCGCATAGAAATAGAGTTAGTGAAACCCAAATCAGTTTTCTTTCGACTAGAAAGCGAACGAACGTGTTCTTTCGAAATAGAGGAACAGGCTATTAGTTATCAGAGTAACACACATATAGCTCTAAGAATGTTATTATTCTCTATGTAAGACAATAAATGTAATCGAACAAGAAGAAGACTTAATAACATTTTTACTTACTTAACAGAAAACAAAAATAGACACAGAAAAAATTGTACAAATTTGTATGGAAAATTTAGAGGTACCTTCACATTTTCATTTATAACTTTTGAACCGCTTAACCGATTTTGCTCATTTTAAATACCAAACTGCTCGGGAGGATGTTCAATAATCTGGGTAAAAATAGGCACCCCCGCTTGCCTCTTCGCGTCGTGATCGCCATTTCAACAGACAGACAGACGGAAAGACAGACAGACGGACATCGCTAAATCGAATTAAAATTGCATAAGGATCACGAATATATATACTTTATGGGGTCTTAAACCTATATTTCGACATGTTACAAACGGAATGACAAACTGATATATACCCTCACCATATATGGTGGAGGGTATAAAAATTATTTTTCACCGGATTTGGATTCGGGACTTCCCATAATTCATCATCAAATTCGAACAAAATTACCTCGCCAATATTTTGTTAAAAAAACACAAAAATATTCACTTACCTTATTCGAAATATGAATTAAAAATTCAGTTTTATACCTAGAAGCTAAAATTTTAGTTCATCATTTTGTGGTTTTTGCCACAAAATATCTTAGATTTTTAGTATAATTAAAGTAAAGTACATTCACAATATTTTTCCAAAAACTACTGAATAAACACATTAAAACAATAGAAAATCAGTTAAAAACGTGATAAAGTACTTTTTTGTGACTCCGAAAAGTTCTGCAGTTACTTCATGACAGCTATTTGTGTAGTTAAGCGATTGTAGGTTTATCAACTGCAATTGTTTTGCCTGCTTACTTATTTCAAAATAACCTTTGCAAACGTCAAAAATGTTAGGAGTATTTACTATATATACATTTGTTTTTATTACATTAAAATAACTGCTCAAAGTGTAAAATATTTCAGCAGCAAGTTTAGCTTATAAAACAGTATTTCTTACATTTGTACAATAAATTGTATGTATGTCGTTTGAACTGCAATTGTAGTTGCAGTTGATTTTAAACATCTGATTTAAATGCAAATATGGTGTAGACCTTTTTAACTGAAAATGTAGTTATTTCAACTGTTTACAGATAACAAATTTTCTGCAGGAATACAAAGCAATTGACGCATTCTCCTGAAAATTGAGGTAAACACTTCAATTATAATGAAATTTGGATATGCCACATATAAATTTGAGCGGACAAATATTTATTTTTTATATTGGTTTTCATGCTATTTTTTGCTTATTTTTAGATTAACAAAACATTGGCATTATGTGTATGAAACTTTCTCATTAGACAAATCTATAAGTGCAGTTTTTATATAAAACTTCCGCATAAAAAGCACCTAAAAGATCCGAAGGTGTTCGAAAAAGTGAGAAAGGTTGTTTTTAGATTCCCTTTCTCTATTACATTTCATCAAAATTGGAGTGATTATGTTGGTGAACTTTCCTTGTTGGGGATGACAAAAACATGCCGATAAATAAGTAGTGGCTGGACTTTACCTTAACGGACATAATCCTAACTGTTATGGGCTTATGTCCAAAAACTATCAGCCATTAAGCCCAATACTGGAAATAGGGATTGTAACCGTTTGTTGTAGGGTCAAAATACCAATGGGTATTATGATAGTTTCTATTGCGATTATGGCCGAAATATTATTTGTTATATTGTATTTATATATAGAAAGCTTTAGTTAGCGAAGCCGGAGTTCGGCGTTTTGGTCTAATGGTTAGTGTGTTGGGCTAACCCCAGCCACGACATCAATTTAGAAAAATAATATAACTTTTTAACTCTCATACAAAACGCAACGGTGTTCCTATAGCACTTAACCCCGCCGAAGAAAAATAACAAAACAGGGTTATGAACTTAAAAAGCTTCAACAATTCCGCCAACTCTGCATCAGGTGAAGGGCAACAACTGTTCTAAGAATTATCATCTCCCGCAATAACAGTGTTCCCATATTTTAAGCCTTTCTTCATATTTCACTACCTTTCATTCCTCCTATATCCCCTTTCCGAAGAAAGTAACACTTTATCTAGAAGGAAGAATTCCCTGAGAAAAACAAAATTGGCATGAGAATATATTTAAGCCCGTTCTTTTCATCAACGAAACCGGTACTTGACATACTCAGAGCAGAACCCCCACAAGTTAAATACTATAACCAACAAACAACTTTGCTGTAAATCAAGATGAAATTAAATGTAATTTAAGACGTATTTTTGAATTAGAAGACATCGAGACTTGATACTTGATTACTCTGTAATTTAATAGCCGAATATTACGAAATTCCAGTCGAACATAACAGTGAAATATGATTCAACTTAAACCTTGTTTTTCAGCTCAATTCAAGTTCAAACAACACACTAGAAATCCCATTATTTAAGCCCTATCCTTAAGCCAATTTAAATATATAAAAATTTGATTTGTTGCTATTTATTTGCAGTAAAAAACATATTAAGTCATAAAAAACTTATATTTGAAATTTTTCTTTTATATCTATTATTTGAGTCCATCATTTTAAGGCAAAATTATTTTAGACTCATTAATTTACTCAATTGGTAGAAAAGAAAAATGTTAGAATAAATCTAAGATTCATACAAATGCAATTTGTAAAGCTCTTCAATTTTTAGTTTTTCAAATATTATGAGCCCAATTCTGGACTTTATGACCATTTTATTCTGGTGATTACGAGCAAAAATAATTCGGTCATGGCCTTAACTTCCACTGTAGAACCAGTAAAACTTTTTCAAATATTTAAAAACTCATCAATTTATTGCCAGAAAAAAAAAATTATTTTTTTGAAAAATATTTAATAATAATAGAATTGAAATAATTTTTTTTATGTAAATATAAAGAATTCACAATGAAAGATGAAAAAACATTTTAAGTAAACATACATATAATAACATGAGAATTATATGTACTATGGGTATTTCAGATTATTAAATATATTTTCAAACAATTTATGGCGGCTCGTGTTAAAAGTTTTCGGAGCAAATAAAGATTTTAAATGTCGCTCATGTGAAACACAATGCACGCAAACGTTGGCTATAAAGGGGCAAAGTGGTAAAATCGAAACAGAGTAAACACTAAACAGTGAAACTACCTCACATAAAACGATCGTGTTTTAAATACATTGTTTTTAACTTTGCCATAGCGCTAAACTGAAAACATTTATACACAACGTTAAATATTGACTAATAAAAGGTTTGGTTGATTTTGTGCGTCATAGGCTGGAAATTAAATAAAAATGCTCAAAATTATATAAAACGTTGTGCTCGAAAAATGCACGGCGTATTGAAAACAAGTAATAATGTGATTCGATATAACATCAAGTTGAATTGATCATATAAAGAATTGTATTGGCTGAACCGCATTGTGTTTTCCCAGTTATTATCAAATCGATATACCTTAAACTACCTAAAGGGTTGTTGATTGCCAGGGGACACAAGGATCATAGTTGAGGACAGAAAAGTAGAGATAATGTAGTCAAGAGTGTAATAATTAAAAATTAAAATTTTTGTCGCAACTGTAGTTGTATTTAATGGCATGTTATACATAACTTAACTGTCAATTCGCCATTTGTTTTATTGAATCTTAGAAACATAAAAATGATAAAATAAAAATTTTAAAAATATCTATGTTTATGTGAGACATTAGGACTTACATACAAACATTTTGAAGTTTGACTGGAACTACTTGTATTAAAATCATAAAAATAAAATAATTGGAAGAATACTTCAAACTTATAGAGCTCCTGCAATATCTGGTTACATTGCTTCTTCTCAATGCTTTTTTTTGTAATCCTTAATGTTTTTTTTTCAAATTGTTTTTTATTGTGAATTCTTTTGTAGTGCAAAATATTTCTTAGTTTCACCATAGTTTATAATTTGTTTAACTTTCTTTTAATTGCTATAATTTATTTTAATTAATTAATAAAGCCTTATTTATTTTAAATATCTATTTTATATTGTTTTCAAAAAAAAGGCAGTTATTTGTTTTATAGAAAATAATTGTAATGAGGATGAGCAAAACCTCTTAACAGGGGTTTTACTATTATTTATATTTGTCATACCTTCATAAACTGTTTCAGAGTATTACGTTGGGTCTTATACATACCAAATAGTTAAGTTCTACACAAAAGTCAGCCACAAACCGGAATGTAAAAATTTTTATGTGAAACACAGCTTCAAATTTAAATCGAAAATACGCAGGATTAGTAATATGATAGTCAAAAACACTATATCTGATATATGTTCTCCTTTGTGATTGCCCAGCACTGCAGGGCAACCGACATAGAACTTTGGGCGATAACATACTGTATGAAAGGACGGTTATATCCGAAATATGACTAGGGTGATCTTATCCGTTATCAAAATCTTTGATTCTAGTCTTTCAAAGCGGATTCTCTTTTTCACTCTGCTTGATGCTTACGAGTACGTGAGCTGCCACTTCAACCAATCAATCATCTCTGATAAACTTTTTTAAAAAAGATATTTTATGACTTTTTAGCATATGATCCAGTACTCGATTCGTCATTATTTAATGAATCGTCCGATTATTATTGGTTTGACCCACTGACAACCAATATCGATTAATGAATGGATAATATATAATATAAATTTCTTCTTCCTGATTCCAAACTACGTTTTTCGATGTTTTGTATCATAGCTGAGATATTTAATCTTTGGATCTTTAAAGATACAATTTGACTACAAATTTAAGATAATCTTGGGCGAAATTTAGAAGGAAGCCTCCAACACCATTAGTTTCGGAACATACTTTTATAAATTGCACCAACTATAATAAAGCTTAAGAACTTTTTGATCATAGTGTTAACAGTTTGTGTGTTATGTCTGCGCGCAGACGCACATTCGTATTGAAAATTTATTACTCTCCACAGGTTAAAAATTCAACATACAACAACTTGAACAACTCTTTAAAGTTTATTTGATACCAAGAGTGCAAACATACAAAATTACATACATATGTACATTAAACCGTACGTTACTCTGGTTAAACCGTATATAATAAATAAAATACTACAAGTAGTAGAAGCTTGTGTGGTTTTTACACTTGATGATAATAATGATGATGTTGTTATTGTTGCCGTTACTGTTGTCGTTGGTTTTAAAGTTGAGGCCGGATGGTTGGTTAAATATTGTTTATAGTTAGTTGCTTGGTTGGATGGCTGGCTGGCTGGCTGGCTGAGTGACTGACTAAATGCTGGTTAAAGTTATGTTAGTTAGTAAGTTGGGTTTTTGGTTGGCTTATAATGGTTGCAACATTTGGCGGCAAGTTTAATATTAAAGGCCGTCTGCATTAAGAAATTTAAAGGTATAAGAAGAAGCAAAAAAAAAAACACATCACAACTTAAACAGAAACACTACGATGGTAACATGTTAAATAAAAGATTAGCTTAAACTGGATATGCCCAGCGTGATCATAAGAGCACACCTCTGTTTAGGTTAGATATGTACTTATTTTTTAGCCAAATTTCAAGGCAACAGAAATCAAAACAAAAAAATACTCTAGGAATATTTAGGGTTAAAGTAAACAACTACTAGCTTTTACTTTATTTAACATACTATTTTAAGTTCAGATAAAAGTTTAATCTATTTGTTAAAAAACGGTTTTATTAACATTTTAAAATTTCACTTATTCTTATAATTTACTAAGAAGAGTTTTTATACAAGAGATAACTCTTCTTAATATAAAATTTCTAGGGGTATTCCAGGTCATCGTCAGCCCCATTCTGACGAAAACCTGGCCCCTCAGTTCGAGAGTGTGGCACTCTCTCTAGGCACTCTTCTCTAAACTATGATCTAGAACCCGAAAAAATCATAAAATAATTAACTTGCAGATCGAAATAATACGTACAAAATTAACAGGAAGTTAAAATCTTAACAACTCTGTTACTTTAATAGGAGAATACAAATAAGGGAAAGGTGTGGGTTTCGTGAACAGACGCAAAAGTAGAGAATTATAACAGTACGTATACGCGGGATTGTATATACCTTTAAACCTGGTTACAGATACTAGGGGAATACTTATAATACAGAGGGAGTGGTTCTCTAGGCTGCTATGATAAAGATATGAAGTCACTGAAAACTGACACTCTAATCAACTATAACGGCAGATAATAACTTTCACTCGACTATACCTACAATGAGATTAAAAATCTAAAGCCATTCTTAACGTCATAGGACCAATGGAATGAACGCTTTTATATTTAGTGATGGTACGGTACGGCCCTCAGCTCTTGATCCTGACTGTCGTCTGAGGAAAGCATGCCAGATGATTGGAAAACTTTTTATTCTACCCTCGTATATAAGAAATATTTTCATGGTTATAACTAAACATAAATACTCATTGTTAAATTGAATAATATTTACAACATTAGTTTGTTTTCTAATTATTTTTTCTCTTTGTTATTTTATATTTTTAATATGTTGTCTTGCTGCGCAATCATAGCCTGTTATTGAGAGTTGCCACCATTTCAAGAAAGAGCAAAAGAGATTAAGTCAACCATAGCATTTACAAAATAAAATGTGCGTAAAAGAGTGTGTGTGGAGTAATAAATGTTTTTATTTTTTTTTATTATATTACACAGTGCAACACATAAATTGGTTCCTCTTTCGTACCCGGTTTTTTTTGAAGTGTATATCGAAACTAAAAAAATCCGCAACGGACTTGGCCAGATTAAATCGAAATTTTTTTTTATGGACACCCTAAGTTTTTGCA
This sequence comes from Eustalomyia histrio, assembly GCA_949748255.1. Lineage (NCBI taxonomy): Eukaryota > Metazoa > Arthropoda > Insecta > Diptera > Anthomyiidae > Eustalomyia > Eustalomyia histrio. The sequence goes on along the minus strand of OX456525.1, from coordinate 103,355,631 downwards.
CCCAAACATGATTTTTTTAAAAAAGGAAAATTTTTATGGAATCCATATATCATAAACCGTTCGGAATTTTGTTTTTATGTCTTTGGCAAAGTTGTAGATCCAAACCAAAGCAAAAAAAATCTCATATGGACCGATCCAAAAAAATTGCATCCACTGCATCAAAATTGCAAAAAATTGGGAAAAAATGCTATTTTTTATGATTTTTTCATGATTTTGTCCTGAAATGGCAACACATAAATTGGTTCCTCTTTCGTACCCGGTTTTTTTTGAAGTGTATATCGAAACTAAAGAAAACCTGCAAAGGACTTGGCCAGATTACATCGAATTTTTTTTTTATGGACACCCTAAGTTTTTGTACCCAAACACGATTTTTTTAAAAAAGGAAAATTTTTATGGAATCCATATATCATAAACCGTTCGGAATTTTGTTTTTATGTCTTTGGCAAAGTTGTAGATCCAAACCAAAGCAAAAAAATTCTCATATGGACCGACCCAAAAAAATTGCATCCACTGCATGTTTTGCATTTGTATAAATAAACAAAAAAAACTTAAACAAAAAATAAAAAAAAAAATTATGAAATTGTTAATTGCGTTATAAAATAATTACTTTTTATTAATAAAATAAATATATTCATTTTTTCAAAAACATATCAGCATTACAACAATAAAATGTTAAAATAGTAAATTTGAAAACAAGTAACAACAAAAACGGCATTAACCTATATAGTCTTTCTTTGTCGAAACGACAAACATTGGCTATGCAAAATAAGTGTGAGCAAAAAGATGTGCTTTCTAAGGAATGTTCGTATTAAGATGGCATGTACTAGAGAGTTGTTTATATTGTTGTTAGATATAATTTAGCTGAAGAAAGATTTCTTAAATTCCCAGTATTTAAGCCATTTCAGGACAAAATCATGAAAAAATCATAAAAATATAGCATTTTTTCCCAATTTTTTGCAATTTTGATGCAGTGGATGCAATTTTTTTGGGTCGGTCCATGTAAGAATTTTTTTGCTTTGGTTTGGATCTACAACTTTGCCAAAGACATAAAAACAAAATTCCGAACGGTTTATGATATATGGATTCCATAAAAATTTTCCTTTTTTAAAAAAATCATGTTTGGGTGCAAAAACTTAGGGTGTCCATAAAAAAAAATTCGATGTAATCTGGCCAAGTCCTTTGCAGGTTTTTTTTAGTTTCGATATATACTTCAAAAAAAAACGGGTATGAAGGAGGAACCACACGATGACCTTAAAATGCTGCACTGTGTTATTAAATTTTTGTTGGTCTCTATTTTCGCTAATTTAAAACTGTTTGTTGAATTGTTTTGGGATGTTTGTACATTCTTCTGATATACAAAATATTTGAAAACCCGTTAATTAAGGTCGTCGAGTTTTTTGTTGTTGTTTTTGTTTTGCCACTCATTTTGACTGTTGATTGTTTTGAAGTAGGCGCTAAACATGTTATCTATAGAGTATTCGTTACTTCTTTTCCTAACATTTTTCATAACTTGGCTGTTGCTATGGCAAGTGATTTTTGGTTGTATTAGGTGCTTTTTTCTGGTTAGTATCTGTAAATATAATTTAGGCCATTGTTAGTGTACTGGACGAATTTTATATTTAATGACTGGTGTAACTGGTGTTGTAGTGTTAACGTGAGAAATATCTTAGAAAATCGAAATCATTATCAAGGTATAACGGTAAACATATATTGATAAAAACTTACATGTTTCAAATTACTAGGAAATTATGTTAAGATTCTTAATTTTATGCATTCACTTCTTTTGATATCTACTATTGACTAGACCTAAATTTCTATTGGAAAAGAGCAAAGGATCGTAATACGAGACTATTTTTTGTCTCTGCATACAGCAGTACATTATAAGGTATGACTTTATATACAGGTATCTTTTTAAATCAAGCCAAATGAAAATGTGGTGCTGAGGCCGAAATTGCTAAACTTAATTAAAGAACATCTAATCGCCATCGATCTTATTTCACTCACCATCATGATGTGAATTTTGGACAAATATATCGGATTAATCGTTTACAAGGCTTAATTGACTCAGCAATTGAAGGCAAAAGACCATTTACTTCGTTATGAGTTCTCAGTTTGGGCCTTAAAGAAGTTCCATTTGCATGTAGTGCCCTCCATGCGCCATCACAATTGTGATGGCGCAAACGTATTTACAACCACAAATTAGCATAGATTTAATATGCGTGTTATTTATAATGCACTTGTTATCCCCTTTGCTAAATTCATGTTAACAAACTACCAAACAATTTCCAAATGTTGAAAACAGCTGTTTTGTGTCAAAGTGATTATGTAAAATAAAATTTTGTGTACCAGAAAAAATTTTTTATTTAAAAACTATTGAAACTCTTGATTATTTTCTTGAACATTGCAGATCTTTAAACAATTTTTTTCATGCTTTTCCATATTTTCTTCACAAAGCATTTTACAGATTGCGGAAAAAACTTAAATAAAAATTTCAATATCTAAATTAGAAGTTGACATTTCAGTTAAAAAGTTGGCAATAATGATAAATAAACTATTATGCTAATCCTCTGCTTAGCCAAACTGGTGTGCTAGTAAGCAGATTGTTGTCGGCGGTGTATACAATGTGGCTAACTTTTCGTTATACGGCTGTTGAACATTTTGTAATGTAAAATGTGGTCCTGAAATGTGCAAATCCTGTCAGTCTAATTTTCCATGATTTTGTTGACGGACTATACAGGGTGATTCAGTCACGACCCGCCGAATTTCACCAGTGTATTTCTTGGCTCTGTTGCATTTTCGGGAAAGGTCGTAATGGACATATTTTCATGAAATGAGCCAAGAAATACGCTGGTGAGTTTCGGCGGGTCGTGACTGAATCACTCTGTATTAGCCTTAAGGGTGTGGATCGGTTAGGGCACCCCACAAGAAAATGCCTAATCATTGCTCCGAGGCAGCCAATTGACAACGGATCGATTATTTAATGAGCTGTGTGACATAATGCGTCATCTTGCTGAAACAAAAGATTATCCAAGTTCATATCTTCCACTTCTACATGGCTCTGTACCGCTCGCCGTTGACTAAGTGGCATTTACAGCAGCAATTTCGAAAAATTGTTGCCGCCACTTCAAAATTCACAACAAACTGTCACTCTCTGCGGATGCGCTGCCTTCTCGACAGTGGCGTGCGGGTTTTCCGATCTACAGATGCGGCCATTTTGTTTGTTAATATTGTTGCCGAGATGAAAATGCGCCTTGTCAGATAAATGATTGGAACTTCTTTAAGGCCCAAACTGAGAATTAAGCCTTGTAAACGATTAATCCGATTTATTTGTCCAAAATTCACATCATGCTGGTGAGTGAAATAAGATCGATGGCGATTAGATGTTCTTTAATTAAGTTAAGCAATTTCGGCCTCAGCACCACATTCTCATTTGGATTGATTTAAAAAGATACCCGTATACATATATCCAAAATCAATCAATAACGACATCAGGATTTTAATAAAATGTATAAATATAAACCCAAAATAGATTTTGGAACAATGTGGTCTTTAGCGACAGAAGCAAATTTTAAATTTTCAGTAATAAATTCGAGTTAAAATTTAAAGACGCTAAAACTCCCATTTAAATTTAATATCCACAGTTATACACGGCGGTGGTTCAGTCATGGTATGTCGATATACGGCGTTTACTGTAATGGCAACTGAAAATTTTGCTGTTATTACGGGTAATTTTGCTAATTTGAGCCCAGCGGTGTGTTTTGATAATCTTAGCAACACATGTCTGCTGACGTGTAGTACAATGAAATAAGTATAAAAACTAGTAGCCGCTACTAAATTTTAGTATACTTTCTGTAAAGTGGAGTTTAAAATCTGTCTGCTAAAATCAGCAAAAAAAATAACAAAATATTAATAAAATTAGTACAAAGTTTTAAAATTTTTTTTTATCTAGCATCAAAATTTTTTTATTTTATTTATTTTTTTTTTTTAATATTTTATACAAAATTAAAACAAAATCACAGGCTTTAAAATTGTTAAAACATAACCGAATTAATCATTTTGTTATAATTTGGTAATTTCTGTTTTAAAAAATGTTTTAGTCAATTTATTTTTTACTTTTAAGGTCAAATTTTTATTTGTTTTTAGGGCTGATTTTTAGAACTAAAAAAACTTTTTAGCGCTATTTTAAGTGGATGTCCTATTTTCAGACATGAGTCGGTTGTGAAAAGTATCTTCACTTCCAATCCCTTTTTTAATCTATGTAACATTTTAAGGCAATTTAGATTTGTAGGTGTAATTTTAAATTAGAAATAACATTTCAATTAATTTCCACTTTTTTAAAAATTAGTAATTTTTTTGGCAGTTTTCGCAAATCGGTTTTCAAAAATTTGTAAAATGATTTCTGAAATTAGCAACAAAAATTTGTAAATATTCGGTAAAAACTCTGGAATTTGTAAAATGTAAATAGCAAAAAGGTTTGCTAAATAATAATTTTTTTACAAAAATTCTGTAAAAAAAATAGTAAAGTGAATGAAAACCGTTTTCAAATTTTTCTGAGTGTAGTTAACTTAGTAGAAAAATATTTATTTGCTTTTGTTATTCTTATTATACTGTTTCATTTGACGCTGTGTATATGAAGTATTTTATGTTTTTGTTGCATATATTTTGTTATTGTACACAAAAAAAAACAGGTAGTAGAAAAATTTGTAAACGGTTTTCAATCGCTTTTTACAATTTTTGTACTGATTTTTAGTAAAAAAATTATTACTTAGTAAACTTTTTTTAATTTACATTTTACAAATTATAGAATTTTTACAGAATGTTTGCAAATGTATAGTATTTTGTTGGAAAATAGTTTTGCACAAAAATGGACATCTTAAATTAGCATTTAACTTAAATCGTTTACTAGATTAAAAACAAATAAGTTTATTTTACATAAAGAATAGTTAGCAAAGATCAAAACCTATCATCAATTATAATTGGATATTTGTTTTTTTTTTTATTATCAACAAAACTAATAATTTACCCACCCACGGCAAATAATAAAAAAACACTCCAAAAATAATGACGTCAATCTTTTTTATTGCAAGATACATTTTTTCAATAAATATCAATCAAAACAATAAATGATGATGAAAAGAATTAAGTAACAGCTTCACAAATTGCATCTTTTTATGGAAAATATTACAAAAATATAAGTGGAGGTTGAGGAGATATCAACGAGATATCCAAAACACACTACTTATTAAAGTGCATTATAGTAGTTTGACTACAATCATTTCTATTTTAGTGTTTTTTAGATATTTTTTCTTAACAATTTCCAACTACTAGCACAGTAACTATTGCACTGCCTTGACTATTTATACACTGTGAACAAAAATTAAATGGAATTTTTAGCAATGCAAAAATAGTAACACATTAATTTTGCTTTAAAACTGTACAATATTTTAAAACTTTTTAATATCAATAATAGGACATTTAGTAAATACAAAAGTGATAAGTTTAGCACGAAAAGCGTTAACACCGCAAATCCAAATCTTAACGTTTATGTTCGAATGAAAGAAAGAAACTAGGGGCAAACGAGAAATAGTTTCCGCAAATTCGTTCCTCTTCTGATTAATTCTGATAGTAAAAAAACAAAGACCGTCTAACCTCGAGCTTGAGTATTCTCGCATTGTCCAAGGCGATCCAGGCCCCAGGCATCGGGAAGGGTAGGTGACAAAGTTTTAGGCAATCAAAGCAACGAAAATCTTTTGACCTGGGAAGCGTTGATAGAAACTAAACAGTTAAGTCACGTTAATAAATATCAAGCGATGTGTAATAATATCGGATTTATTGGAGTTCCTTAATGGAAATTTCGCGTCAAATGATCTGATATATAAATGATGATGCAACTTTAGTCTTTATGCACCGGAATATTGAGTTTTTCCTGAGTTTAATTAAGATTGTATAGTATTAAAAATTTCTAAAAATCATTTCATATTCATTTCCATTTAAGATAATGGAATGAAACTTGTATTGTAAGGTTAGAAATATAAAGGATCAGGCCTAAGATATCTTTAAAAACTCTTCCAAATAAATTAGTTCACATAGATGGGACTTTCAGCAATGTCATATGAAACCTGATAATTGCATTATTTGGTAAACGAAACATCCTACTGATCAAAAGTCTGCTCACCAGTAGCCATGTGTATAGTGGTAGTTGGATTCTGTAAATATATAACGATTCGTAAATAGTTGAACGCCTCAGATTTTTGTACCATCAGCAAAACTACATAACCTACCGTTGAATATAATGTTAATACTGCCACTGTTTTTTGATCGTTTTATCAATTGTTATCGTTCTTAATGGTTACTAAACATTTCTTTGTCAATTTTATTAACATGTATTTGTTAAGCAATTTTTTTATTATTTTATTACGAGTAGTAATTTGTAAAGTAAAGATTTCCACACGCCTTTTGTAAAAGTTGATTGTCATATAAAAGAATTGTTGGCCATAATCAAATATATAAATTTTGCCCCTGGATGGTAACCAGAATTTTAACATAAAAGGATTAAATAAAATCAATTTTTGAGCATAATCTATAGTGAAAGCGTTGAGCTGGGGCAGATTCCCCGATAACAAGACGGTCTTTATGTAATCGCTAACGGTATAGTCATGGTTGTAAGAGAAAGCTTTTCAACTACATAAAGGAAGCAACCTAAATGGGTCTTAAATAGGATGCAAACAAATCGAAAATTATGCTAGACAATCCGATTTATTAGATGTAATATAGCACATGATTATTTTTGATATATGTTGATATAAGGTTTTGATTTTTTATAAAAAGAGTCAAACTAGCACTAAGCACTTTTTTTATAAACTTTGGGTGCTAACTAGTGCTACCAATTCGGTTAATCGATTAAACGCTTGCTCGATCAATCGCCTCTATCTCGGTTAATGTCAAAACAAATAACTTAAAACTCAAATAATTGTTCGAAAATAGGCCGATTAATCGGTAAATTTTTAATATAGATTTTTCCGTTCATTTTTCTTTAAACTTCCAAATTTTGTGCAAAAAATTAAAAAGAAAATCTGAGAAAAAAAATAAATAAAATACACTGAAATTCTTTTGAAATCGTGTGAAAGAGGTTCTAAAGAACTACATAACTTTTTGAGGCAACAAAAATAAGCCGTTCTTTGGTACTAAAAAATTTAGCTGTTAAATTATTGCTCTAGATTATAAGAAGTAATTAACTTTAAAAAATCCGATTCTGAAGCTATTTCCACCTGAGAATATGAGAAAATTTTTTAATTTTTTTTAAATAGGCAGAGCCTGAACGTTTGTTCTGCTTTTTAGCAATCAAACACGTGGCTAGGTTTTTTTCTAACAAGGACTATGACGTTACTTATGTTCTAAAATAATAATAGAAAATTTCTTAAAAAACTGCGTTAAAAATACAAAAAAAAGAACATGGAATTTTATAACTTATTTGACTTATCAAAAAAATGTAAAAAGTTGAAGAACTTTAGAAGAAGTAAGTTGTTTCGTGAAAGGTATTTTTGAATTCTCTTATTTGAACAATTTACTATATAAGACGGTACCCTCCTTTGAAATATGAATGTTCAAAAGTTTTATTGATTTTTGTAAATCTTGGCAAATTTCTTAGGTTTCTAAATGCAGCTATTGTTTATTTAAAAATTTTCCTATTTCTCGACAGTGACAAATAAAGAAAATAAAATATCAGATTTTTCAGCAAAATGTCGTACTTCGGTAAAACACTGTCGACACTGCGTTTAACTGTTTTGGGCTGAAGGGATTACTCTCACTGAACATGTCTGATACCATCTTATTTTTAAACAGTCCTCAGACTCCTCCCAAAAACCGCCAACATTGTAAGGCGTCATTCTTAAAAATTCTCAGGATGCTTCGAATATCATAAACAAACTCTTTATAAACCAATGCAGTAGACTTAACTTGATATTTCATAAAAAAGCAGCTCATCGTTTTATTATTAAGAAAATAAATACATTTAGTTTGCAAAAAGATTATTCGATTAATCACCAATTTTTCCGTTTAATCGACCCGAATAACAGATTAATCAATTTTCGCAATTTTTCAAATAATTCTCTAACCGGTTAACCGGTAGGGTCGAATAATTGGAGACACTAGTGCTAACTCATAAAACTATATGCTAGATCTAGCACCTAAAGTGCTAGAATGGCAAGCCTACACATACTATATAATTTTTAAAAATGTGGCAACTCTGGAACGAAAATCTGAAAATTATAATACAGTATAAGCCTTTTAATTAAGACTTATAATTTCTGAGCGCTAAGAAATTATAATTGCGTATAAGCAAAAGTTTTTTTAAACGATTATTTTTATTATCAAATATTTTTTATTCTTAAAGAGCTAACTATATTATACTTTTGCTAGCTTAAGCAAATGTGCGAATACATGTAATCAAATGTGTATGACTATATTGTACTTTACAAACTTTTCGTTAAGTTTCGTCAAGTGTCATTTGCTTAAGCAAACAGCGAAACTGACCGCACTTTACTTAAGGAATCATGTGTTTTTAGAAAAACTGTTTATGAAAAAAAAAACAAATTGCAATGTACGCGAAAAATATTTTTATAGAAAATTTAATTGAAAATGTTAAAAAACAAACGTGCATGTATAACAAAAGGGGTGGGTTTTGTATTTGTTTTTCGATTGAGATGCAAGCACTGTTGCATTTTTTAGTACTTTTTTATTTATGTTTTCATTTATTTCTTTTAATTATTTAAAATTAATATAGATTTACTTGTTAATTGTAAAATATTTGTAAATTGAACACATTAAATAATATTTTTCGAAAAGATACATATATTTTGGAAATATAAGAAGAAAACAGTTTTTGCAAAAGTACAAATATTTGCAACTAAGTGTAGTAAGTATTTAAGTTTAAAAAGTACATTGTAGCCACCCAAAAGTCTTCAATAAGTTGATTAAGCATTTGACAGACTTTTCGTTAATTTTTGACAGTAGCTTAAGTTAGCAAAAGTATAATATAGTTAGCCCTTAAAGCAGCTTAACTTCCGTATACTCTATTAGCATATTGCTATTGTACTATATAATCGTCTGCATTATAGTTGCATTTTAAAAGATTGCATAACTTTTTGTTTTAACTTTTTAGTTCAAATTGTGTCTTGAAAACAAACACAAAAAAAACACTTTTACTTATTGAAACGTGCTGATGGTATTTATGGTTTTATTATTCAATATTTGCCACCATCACCAACCATCGCAACATCATAAATGCTCTATGGACCAATAAAACCAATTAGTTGCAACAATCATAACTTGGGGGCAAAAATAGCAATTTGCAATGCCAACATTAGTTGAAGAGAAAAGAAACATTTGTAATTACTTATTATTTTTCAAATTTTAAATAAGCAAATCATCGAAAGATATAATACAGCAGCAAAAATTTAATACAACTAAGTGAGACTTCTTGGCTTAAACTCTTCTTCTTCTTTTCTTCTTCCTATTCTTCTTCTTTACACAAAACAAGTTACAGTTTTAAGCATGCGAAACATAATAGTAAACGCTCAACCTCTGTGGGTTGATTGTTTTCTTTTTCTTGATTTGTATTTTAAACATGCCAATGTTGTTGGGTTTCATTTAAAAGCAGATTTCTATTCTCTTATTTTCTTTCATAATACCTTGAGTTTTTTGCAATCCACTTATTTAACAAGTTATTTTTGGCACTTTTACTTTTTTTCCATTTATGTACATAAGAAGACAAGGTTACACTCAAATGAAATGAGAAACAAGTTTAAAAAATATTGTTGATCAAGATCGAACAGAAGATACCCTTTAAGCGGGGTTTACATTATATCACAAGTCATAGGTTCTGTCAAAAAACGAGTCAAATATCAAAAATCCTATGGTGTAACCTCATATTGTCTGATACGTACAGAAAATCCAATTACAAGTTTTTAGAATATTTCATAAAATTATGAGAATCAAATGGTACCAGTGTTGCATTTTCTTATAAACGAAGAAAAACACATATGATTTGCATCTGAAGGCGTAAACCAAAAGCGATTTACGAAAAAGATTTTTTTGACAAGAGCGTAATTTTATAGAATTTTTAATTAGATTTTCTTTAGGTAAAATCAGATGGAAAATCAGATAATGTATACTCCGCTTTAGTTTGTTTTTTGTTGATTCCAATAAAATAATGAGTTTTTAGGAGAATTTTAGAAATCTCCAGAAAGAAAAAAACTTAAGAACTCTGAAATATTTACTGAAAACACCAGGAAAAAAATCGAAACAATCTTTTTTTGTGCTATTTTTACGTTTATTATTAATTCTGGTGTAGTCTACGCTACAGACTGGATTAAAGAAGAAAAATAAAATGAAATGGTGTATAAAATAGACAAGTGCCAAGTAGAGAGGAACAACATCAAATTTATTGCGTGGATTACTCCAACATTGTGAAGGAATCTTTAGATGGAAAATTGATAGGTTTCGTATTTTCATTTAGAAAACCGTGAATTTTTGGGAGCATATTTCTTGGTCATTGTTCCAAGGCGATGCTGAATTCTAATTGTAGCTTTATTTTTAGTAAGGGGCCGAATTATCAGATTTGCTTTTTTTCACTTTAAAAATACAAATGCATTGAAAAAAACCCTGGCAAGTATTTATAACATATTTAATAAAGTAGTGCGATTTTGGCAAGCTTTTTTATTTTCTGTTCGCATAAATTTTGCGAAAAACCTTTATTAGTTGCTACGATATGTTATGAATTATTATTTTTTAGTAAAATAAGGTCTTTAGAAATAGAGGGTGTCCGGTGAGAAGGTATACTACTTTGTTTTGCCTCCATTTTGGTAAACATTAGTCTTGACAGTTCGTATTTGGCTGTCGTGAAGTAGACACGTGGCAAATTTATTATGGAAAAATATTCGATAAACAAACGTGTTTTAATCGTTAAAACGCTCGCCCATGACAACCCCGATTTTCATGAAAAAATCATAATGAGTGACGAGGCACATTTTGATTTGAATGGATATGTGAATAAACAGAATAGTCGGTTCTAGGCAATGGAAAATCCTCAAATTATTCATCAGTCACCTTTGCATCCATTAAAAGTGATATCGTGATATGATTGAAAACTTTTAAACGCCACAACTGCATGATTTGGGCTTGATTAACATGTGGTATCAACAAGACGGTGCCACATCGCTTACAGCCAGGATTACAATGGAATTACTGCGAGACCTTTTTCCACAACAAGTTATTTCAAGAAATCGTGATGTTGATTGGCCTCCACGGTCGCCTGATTTGACTGCTCCGGACTTATTTTTGTGGGGATATCTGAAAAGCAAGGTTTATGCAAACAAACCAGAAACGCTTGAGCAACTCAAACAAAATATTCGTGATGAAATTAATGAAATACCGCGTGAAATGTTTGAGAATGTAATGAAAAATGTGCTCAAAAGGGATCGCATTTGTGAGGCTAACAGAGGCGAACATTTATTTGATATTGATTCCATACATAACTGCCGACATTAAATAAAACATTTATCAATATAAGATCCATTCTCTTTCATTAAATTAAAAATTATAAACAAACAAAGTAGTATACCTTCCCGGCGGACACCCTGTACAAAGATATTTTGTATTTTTAACTAAGCTGGGTGTAGCGTAAATTTTTAAAAGTAAACTTTTTCTTTAGCAATTATTAATAATCTATTTTGTTTGTTTTTATACAGAAAAAATTGTTGTTGCTCGACATCTGATGTAGAGTCGGCGAGCTTGTTGAAGCTTTTTGGTTTATAGCTTTGTTATGTTATTTTACTTCGGTGGAAGGAGGGCGTTGTGACCCAGCAAAATAAAAGCTTAGGAAAAAGTAGTAAAAACACTTCAAAACAAAAAACAAAAAAATTTATTCTTATGACTTCGTAAGCAGGGGTAAAAATAAACATTTGGAGGTTGTTAAAAATAGCTTTTTGCAAATCAAAAAAATTGCATTATCAACTTCTTTGGAAGTTCTGAAAAGAGATTCGTTAAGAATAACGTTCATTTTAGTTCGCTGAGGATATATGTATATCAGGGATAGAAAACTCAAACATATTATTTTTCTTGACGGAAGAATTACTTTGCACCTTCCTTCATTGATAAATTTTACAGCCGATTAGTCTCGAGGTAATGTATGGATCCATTTCTTTACTTATATGGTTACGAGAATTGGAAAGGAAATGTGTCTAAAAATACAATTTCAATCGAATCTGGGAACTCTGGTTGCTAGCCGAGAGCTTTATCCATTGAGCTATCGACGCATATAACATTTGATTGCTTCGAACATAAATGAATAGTCGCGCATCGGGCTTCGTTCGTCGTGTCGAAACGTACATAAATTACAATTTTGCTTACAAAAAAACACAGTGATGAGTTTAAAACTCGATTTTCAGAAAGATTTTAATTATTATTTTACGTTTAAAAGTCATGCAGTACGTTATCAATGATCGGTAACTCATTTTTGTATGCTTCGAAGGCACAAGGTAACTTGCTTTCATTTCAAGGTAATCCATTACAAGGTAATCCATAAATAGTAGATATGATTTTTTCCCCTAGATTAAAGATTTTCCCACTATGCGCTGCAAGTCCCGTAATTGCTGTCTATAAATCGTTTGTTCTGTTTGTCATCTCATTGTTTTATGACAATTTTATAACTCATATTACCAAATACCTGTTTTGAGTTCCTTTTATGTTATTTGAGTCGATATGCTCCTTTTCACACATTATAAGCTTTTATTCCATTATAAAGCTTGTAGTAGGGTATAATGTAAAAAAAGTTAATAGATGTCACTTTTTGACATAATTATTCGTTATTGTTTCTTTATTTACAGCAAGTTTCTCTTTTAAAGATAGAAAAATAACAATAACAAAATGTAAGAAAGAAAAAATTGTTTCTTATTTTGTTTTCATTTACCCAGTTACGTCTTGTTTAATAGCTGTTAAGTTATTTTATATTATTTCATTTCCAAAAGTCAGTCATTCAACCAAAACGATAGCAATTCATTCCACTACAATAATCTACCCAGATTTGTTCGGTTACTACATTCACACAAACATAGTTATTTTAACTCGTCTTTAACGGAAAAGAGTTGGTAACCCAAATATTTCTTTTTGCTTCATTGGGGTTTTTTCAGTTCATTGTGGTATTTACCTTAAATTTTACTTCGTTATCTACTTCTTATAGAGTTAATTGCCGACGACCTTTAGGTAAACTATTGCAACACATTTTGTATGTTAGTTGGTATTTTTATTAGATTTTTATTAGATTTTTTTGTTTCAAAGTTATTGTAATTTACAATTTATTTTGTTGGTTTTTTTTTCAAACTGTAATTTTTAATGGTTTAATACTTACCATAGAAATTAAATAATTTTTTTTATAATTGATTTTAAATTGTTAATCAAATAAAAGGCCCATTCACAATTATGTAGTACTCCACTCTGCAGAGTAGATTCTGTTTCCTTCTTACTCTCTCATTGTGTACGCTGAATCGAGTGGTGCTAAGCCCGTATGATACTTGCTAGGTTTCGTATTCATTTTGTACTGACGAAAAATTGATGAATTTTCTTATGGGAAAATAATGAGTGTGAGGACTTCAACTATAGAGAATAAATGAGTATCTGTCTAATTGATGTGGTAACGCTGCGCTCCCATATGATTTAGGTTCCTGTCAATATCAATACAATACAAAATAAATGTAGTGTCGTACGGGCTTAAACGTTTTTCAAAGTTATCTTTTGTTTTTGACATATATGAGAGATTGAAAATTATTGTTCCAAGGGCCTTAAAAAACGCATTCTTTAATTTTTCGACCATTTATTGAATATAAATCGATATACATATGTTGCTGAAGTCCGTATGACACTACATTTTTTTGGTTGTATTGATTACACAGTTCAACACAAAAAAATATTACGGGGTTCCGATGATTGATTCTTGAAATGGGCGGGGATGAAATGTTCTACAAAAATGTTGGCCATACAATTATACTATATATGTCAGAGCACACTAAAGCCCAAAACTTAACACAAACACCAAAAACTAATCAAATTCGAGATTGCTCATTAGACTTCTAGTCAAATTTTGGGATGACCAACATATTGAAAGTCAGATTTTGGGATCACCTAAATCATCCCAAAATGTGACTAGAAATTTGATGGGCAACCTTGAATTTGTCTGGTTTTTGGTATTTGTGTTAAGTTTTGGGCTTTAGTGTGCTCGAACATATAAAGTGAAATTTTATGCCCAACAATTTTGTAGAACATTTCATCCCCGCCTTTCCCCATTTTTGGGGTGTTTTTTTTTACAATTTGTTAGAATAAAGCCAAAAAATGCCGTTATGAGGGGAAGTTAGAGGGTTAATATGTTCTACAAAAATATTTGCCATACCATTATCTACAAAGTTGCTAAACCTCAGATGTAAAAAAAACATAGTTTTATATACCGTTATGCTGCAAGAACAGGCCAGAGCTGGGAAACTTTGACCGCCTCTAAAATGAAATTCCGATGTAAACTATCAAAACGCCGACACAAGTATATTTTTGTTGGTCTCCTTAACAAGAATCAACTGTCGGAAGCCCGTAATTTTTTCAATTTTTATTTATATTTGGTTTTTTTATAACAAAAATTGTAAATAATTGTAAGTTTGGTTTTCTTTTAATAAACTAAATTTACTTAGAGCCAGTTTAGACAGTGACTTTGTTGCATGCAATTATTGGGTGCAATTCTTGTTTGTTAGCGAACGGGGTAGAAAAGCAAGCGGGGAAACAAAAAAAAACATGGTTTTCATTTTTCTATTATGTTTTTGTTATTACTCTTTTGCACTCATATGTATTTTTTTGCTTCAAACACATTCAGTTTTTGTGCAACAAAAGTCCCTTATAAATAGACATAACTTTGCAAGCAACTTTGAAAAGGGAATTAAGACAATTGCATGCAATCAATTGCATCGTATAAATTGGCTCTTAATTTTATTTTGATAATTTTTAATGAATGTCTAAGAAATTATGCAAAAAACTGCCTGTTATGAAGGAGATATTATATGATCTAAAGATTTGCCAAACTTCTTCATGAGTTATCGTGCTTTTTAATAGATGACAACTTTAAGAGAATTTTCCCGATCATTAGCTGTAACCATTCTTGGAGTCTATATTGACTAATTCTAACCACACATAGTTCTTAATATGAGCCGAGTCAGACCATAGATACAAATTTTCGTAAATATCTTTACTCCACCAATATATATTCTGGGTATGAACCAAATTGGACCATAAATACAAATTTGGGAATACCTCGACGCACACACACAAAAAAAACTTATGCAAACCGGAGATTCAATTGAATATATGGTGTATAGCTTTAATGGATCATGATTTATATATACGCATCATCGATTTTATATATAGAAGATATATTTCTTTTTAAATTCATTAAAAGCTGCCTTAATCATGCAGTTTTTAGCTTTTTGTACATAAAATTCCGCAAAATTCTCCATAGTGCAATGGTAAATAATCAATAAAATTGAGTTTTTGTTTGCAGAAAATAAAATAAACTAATAGCGAATTTACATTAGACCTGTTTTTTTTAGCAGATTTCAATTTGAAATCTATTTTGAAATCTAAATATATCGTTTACATTATATTTTTCGGGATTTTGATTTGACAACACAAAAACAGCTGATTAAGCTGAATATACAAAACAATAATATGAAAATTGTTAATAAACAAGTAAAAAAGGGCTAAATTCGGCTGTGCCGAATCTTTGAATACCCTCCACCAAAGGGGATGAAGATGATATACGTCTATACTAAATTTTGCATGAACTGTAAAATGAATATGTTTTGTCAATTTATGTAACGAACTTTTGTTATTTAGTTTTAGCAATGTTATTTACAGAGGTCTGCTCTGTTAGCGACTTTAACATTGTTAATTTTTACGTTAACTTAGTTATTATAGTATGTAAGACAATATATATAATCGAACAATAAGAAGACTTAATAACATTTTTACTTACTTAACAGAAAAAAAAATAGATACAGAAAAATTGTACAAATTTGTATGGAAAATTTAGAGGTACCTTCACATTTTCACTCATTACTTTTGAACCGCTTGACCGATTTTGCTCATTTTAAATACGAAACTGCTCGGGAGGATGTTCAATAATCTGGGTAAAAATAGGCACCCCCGCTTGCGTTTTCGCGTCGTGATCGTGATTTCAACAGACAGACAGACAGACGGATATCGCTAAATCGACTTAAAATTGCATAAGGATCACGAATATATATACTTTATGGGGTCTTAAACCTATATTTCGACATATTACAAACGGAATGACAAACTGATATATACCCTCACCATATATGGTGGAGGGTATAAAAAAAGATCTTATTACAAAGAAAAAGGCTCAAACATTGATTTAATATGTTATACCAGAAACACAACAAATTTATTGCCATAATACTATTCCACATACAAATGTGTTGTGCAGCCAATTTATTATTTATTTATTTATTTATTTATTTATTTATTTATTTATTTATTTATTTATTTATTTATTTATTTATTTATTTATTTATTTATTTATTTATTTATTAAACGTCAAACAATTGTCAAAACACAATTACAATTAATTAACAAATTCAGAGTTGTATTCGACAAAGTTGATAAATAAAAATATCCAAAATTTATTAGATTTAGTTCAGCAAAATCGAACTTTAAATTGGATTTAATCTATTTTCAAGTTGATTTCGAGTATAACGCAAAGTGATTTATATAATTTTTTTTTCTTTTTACAAAAAGTTTAAGTGCAGGTTTTTAAAATATAATTGTTTGCAAATTTAATATATTTCCATTACTTTACACTCAAAAAAAGGTAGTCAGCAAAAAATGTCACTGAGTCAGCAAAATTTTATTCAGAAGGGTGCTTGCAAGAAAATTGCTAATGTCAGCAAAATCGCTAGCTGATTGTTAACAGAAAAAATAGTCAATTTATGATTTTTATTTCCTTTTAAGTTTATATTTCTGAACCATATTGTGAATTTTGTACTGCATAATTTAAACGTATATATTCCTTTTTAGTGCATGGAAGTCGCTGCCCTGGTTATCACAATAATACAAATCGAAAAAAAAATTTGTATAAAACTAACAATTTTCTTGATCAGTTAAACCTTAATGGTGGAACTTTTATAAAAAAAACATTTATTTACTATACACCGATGGTCATAGATTGATATGTCTTATTTGCTAATGTTGTACAACGTTGCTAAATAACTTTGCTGCAATGTAGATATCGGTTGGTGATCTAAGCTTGAATTGTAAAAAAGTGTTTTTGTAGATATCAAATAATGACCATCGGTATGTTTTACTTATGTACGTAGTAAAAACACACATTTCCATAACAACATTACTACCACATAACACAAATAGACGCATTATAATGAAATTGTCAGGGTCAGTTAATGGGAATACGTGGCATTTAAAGCGTTTACATTTGGGGGGAAGTATTTTATTTAGAATCATAAAACCGTAACATGTAAACATAAAAAAGTTTCCGTTTTAAGTTAAACCATTTATAAATTGTACAAAAACTTCGAAAAGCTTTAACAATAATACATCAACAAGGTCATATTTTAACACCATAATTTAACCATTAATATTAAAAGATCTAATTCTTGATCACCAAAAATTTTCATAATTTATAAGTAATAATTAACCAGAGCTTTGAAGATTGAATACTATTTTAAGTGTATTCTTTAAAGTTAAATTCCATTTCATATGAAATTAAATGAATTCCCTTTTAAACCTGAAATTTAAATAAAAAAAAAAAAAAAAAATACCCACAAAATGGAAATTTGTTTATTATTTCTTACTGCAACAATTATTATAAATATAAATATTTGTTAAAAAAATTAAAATCTCTTTCAAAAATTTGTTTATTATTTTTTTCTTTAAATTGAAGACATACATAAACAAAGCCATTTATAGAAGATGTGATAATATTGTGTGTATCTACATTTTGCAGATTAAAATACAAAACAATTTTAAATAAATTAATAATCATTTGTTTTTACCGGTGGGCAAATTTAAATCTTTGTTTCAACTGAATAAAATTTATAAAAAAAAAAATATTTGATGTAATAAAAACGTTAGTGCACCGGCTTATGAATGAAATTTAATTACTTCAAAATTACATTTTCTAAAACAACAGAAACCTCTTTTAAATAACTATGACAATATTATTTAATTGAACTTTAGAGACCTAATTCTAATTTAGCTCTTAATATGAAGTACGTAATATGTATAAGAAAACCATAAAATTTCGTTACCATATGTATTATTAAATTAGAATAAATTCAACTTTTATAATTAAAACCACAAAAATAATTCACATTAGTTAAAAGAAAAACCTTTAAGTATACATATTGCCTTGTTACTACGTGAAACTCCAGAGCATAATATAAGTTGTACATTTTAACATTAAAGAGAAAATAAGTAGACACCTATATCCGTCGCAATTATCACTTACTGCTATTTTATTAGAGAAAAACTAGAAATCGGAAAATGTTTGGATTACCCAATAACCGCAAATATAGTAACAGTGTAGTGCATAAAATTGTAAACAGTTCAAGCTAATTTGGCAAAAGCAGTATGTATAAATTGTTAAATAACGAAAAGTTTATTAATTTGTTAAAGTAGGTTAAGCCTAAAAAAAGCAAATTAATAAAGTTTGGAATCGTATTTTACTCTCCCAAATGATATTTTTGCGAGTCATTTCTCAAGCCTCATTAAGACGATTGTTTCAAGGCTGGTTTGAAGAGTCTTACATGATTCTTTTCAGAGCATCGTAGAAGACTATGGAAGAGTTACCGTCATGACACAATTTCTTAAGTAGTAATGAACTATCGCGATCGGAGTACGACATCGGATTACGACTCTTCCTCTATCGCAAAAGAGTCTTCTATAGGGTCTGCCAAATAACTTTTTTTTTTTGGAAAATGCTTTAAAAAACCCTACTGAATATTTTCTCAAATTTCTTTTTTTATTTGAAAAATCCTTCCGGTTAATAATGGAAAAATTTCAATAAAATGGCTGCCTCGGCTGGCCATGCAGTAGCCTACACGATCGGTCCAATTTTTAAGCACATTATCGATTGTGTGCAGCTGTATTTCACCAATGGCTTCACAAATATTGTCCTTTAAAGCGTCAATTGTCTCTGGCTTGTCGGCGTAACACTCATCTTTGACGGCACCCCACAAATAAAAGTTCAACGGTGTCAAATCGCAGCTCCGAGGTGGCCAAACGACATCAGCTCTGCGGCTGATAATGCGATCTTCAAAAACAGGGCGCAAAACATCGAGTGTAGCTTCGGCTGTGTGGCACGTAGCGCCGTCCTGTTGAAACCAAATTGTTTCCAATATCCTCCTCTTCAATTTTTGTGAACAATTCGTTCAACATGGCCCGATAACGGTCGCCATTGACTGTAACGGTCAGCCGAGGCAGCCATTTGAATGAAATTATTTTCCATTATTAACCGGAAGGATTATACTTTCAAACAAAAAAAGAAATTCGAGAAAATATTCAGTAGTTTTTTTTATAGCATTTAAAAAAAGTTATTTGGCGGACCATATATATAGCATAAACACACACAATTTTCAATATGAATTTCTATTTGGTAAAAATCTATTTGTATACAATACAAAATCTATAATAAGACCAAATATTTGTACGACTATTTTTAGAATCAAATAAAAAAATTATATCTATTTTTAAAGCTGCAAACAAATGCAAACACACCAACAAAATTATTTGTTTTTAAGAGAAACAGCTACAAATAAATAAAAAAAAATAAATTTAAGAGTATCAATTTACTCTTTTATAAATAAGAAATCTACTCGTAACACAAATATATACATCGTTATTTCCTGAAAATACTCATCCACCTTGTAATAGAATATGAAAAACAAATATATATAAAAATCATTATAGAAAAAGAGACTATGTTTCAATAAATAAAATTCAATGTTATGAAAATATAGGTTTTCGAGACCCAAAAATGTAAACTCCAAACTGGATTTGGTTATTATCATAGCATCTACTTTAATGCACAATAAAATCGAAAGTATGCGCATAAAATACAAAATATTAGATTAAAATATGGACTTTAATGAAAATATGAAATAAAATACTAATAAAAAAGTTAAAGTCCGTCATTCCCACTATATGATACACTAAACCACATATAATTAGTGTAAAATTTCGGAAAGCGGCCTAAATTCTAGAAAGTCGAAAAAGTGTATTCTCTAAGTAACTAAATTTTTGGCGAAGTCAAAACTTCACAAAAGGTATGTAATGGTGTAATACATATCGTATCACGATCAAGTTCGCAGCACCTTTTTCACGCAGCATGGTACACTATGATCTCAGCAATCGCAGCTTACTTTACCTAAGAGCTAAACTGGTAGCCATTCTATGGAGTATACATTTATCCTTCCAACCGGATCACACGCTCTACTGCGTGCAACAGACAAGTTCATTGTGACTGTCGCTGTACTGTATTAGTAGATGTCGTATTGTAACATCCTCTGCGCTGCCGAATGTGTTTCTTAATTATCGACAGTATTTTTTTCGTTTAACAATATAATTTGTTAGGTAAATATAAATATTATTATTGGTGAAATTGAAGTGGTAGCTAGATACTTTCAAGGAGTTTGATTTTATGTGTTGTGGTAAAAAAAATTCAAGTGCCAAACACCTTTTTCAAAGATAGCACTATTCATCTTGTTATATATTGGAAAGAGATGCAAGCATCCGCATAGTGGGTTGAAAGGCAGGAAAACTGGGTATAACTTCAAGGAAGCCTTTAATTCCGTATACCGCATTTTTTATGGAAAAAGCGTATATTTATTAGTTAAAAATTTCATTTGGAAAAATTTAACTGACGTTTTTAAGATTGAAAATAAGGGTGAAATATTATGGAAATCCTTTAATTTATAATCCTAGCAAAATCTTGGTAATGCGTTGGACCTTTTTCAGGTATTATCTGGTAAAGGGTATACTTTACCCTTTGTTAAACTTAAATCTCAAGTAATAATAATATTGTGATACCACTACTTATTTAAATTTTTTTAATTAATGAGTTACCGATAGATATACAGTTTTACATAAATTCTTTTTTTTTTTTTTTGTTATTTTAACCCGATTTTTTTTATAAATTTCCATTGAAGTAGGAAGGGGGGCTAAGCCCTCTCCAGAAATTTTTTAGCCCCTCCCAGAATTTTTTGATATTTTATTACAATTTAATTTGTAAACATATTTTATCTTTATTTAACCCAATAGTTTTTTGTAAGTGTTTTCAGAATACTGAATCATTAATAGGGCGAATAGACAACTCAAGTCGCTGGTTTTTCAAATACAACCTCAAAAGTTTGTGTAAAAATCAAAAAAAATTTTATTTTTTACACAAACTTTTACACACACGCACTTAAAATTCACGTCTATGGCCCTATTAATTTAAAGTAAACATTTTTTTAAGTGCTTACAATTATTGCACATTCAATACCTTTCAGTGTAGCGATCAGCTGGTCTAACAGATGATTGTTAAAAGAAAATAAAACATAAATAAACAAAACAAGTAATATACAAAGCTTACCGCCCTTTATCGTTGAATTTTGGGTCACCCTGTACATTTTTTTAATTTGAAATTATATCACCCAAAAATGTTTAGCTTAAAACAATTGAAATTAATGATCCGGAGTAGTCATTATCTTCATAATCATTTTCATCATTTTCGATATCTTCATTAATCTCTTCTTCATCGTGGACAGAATAACTAAATCAAGTGTCATCAGTTTTATAATATTTGCTTTTACTGGTAATTAAAGGATCTGATCTAAGAAGAAACCTATTAAATATATCTTCATTTCACTTCTCCCGACTGCATTTCCGAGAGTAGTGTTCCCTATAATTTTGAATAAAAACTTGAATATATAATTCATTGGCAAGTATTAGCAAAATCTTTTTTTATTTTAAATACAGAAGCAAAAATATAGTCCAATACCTGATGTTTATTTAAAAAGTTATAATTCTAGAAAAAACAAACTATAAAAAATTACACTTGAAATATCTCGTATTTCACTTTTTACCACTGCGAGGAAATTAAAAATAAATATTTTGAACTTTTAAATCTAAAACATTAATTTTGATGCATTTTATATTGAAATGCTTGGTACAAAACAATGTATTACAAAATTCTCACTTCAACTCTTGAACTAATCCCCACTTTTGACACTGTTCAACCCA
The DNA here is from genome assembly GCA_949748255.1 of Eustalomyia histrio. Taxonomy (NCBI): domain Eukaryota; kingdom Metazoa; phylum Arthropoda; class Insecta; order Diptera; family Anthomyiidae; genus Eustalomyia; species Eustalomyia histrio. The sequence goes on along the minus strand of OX456525.1, from coordinate 103,333,284 downwards.
ATTTGAGCCGGTAAGCCCAAGCTGCCGTCATGCTTTTGGCTTCAACCAACTGGGACGTTTCACATAAATAGACAATAAATCATTTCTTTTAACAAAATTATTTCCCAACATTTTTTCTTTAATTTAATTGAATTTGTTAATACGAGATCCGTCATTTTGGTAAAACCTATATGCACAATCCGCTATTATAATTATCTCTCGTAACGACCTTCTTAGCAAAACTTTAATTTGCAGACTTTGGCATTTTTTTTTACCAATTATTGCTCGTTCATAAGTCTTAAGGACTAACAATATTTTGCTTCTGCTGGCTTAAGCTACTGTCAAAAGTCGACGAAAAGTCTGTCAAATGCTTAAGTAACTTATTGAAGACTTTTTGATAGCTACATTTTTCTTTTTGAACTTAAATACTTCACTTAGTTGCAAACATTTGTACTTTGTAAAAACTGTTTTCATTTTATATTTACTAAATATATGGATTTTTTCAAAATATATTATTTAACGTGAACAATTTATAAATATTTTACCATGAACAAGTAAATCTATATTTATTTTAAATAATTTAAATAAACAAATAAAAACATAAATAAAAAGTACTAAAAAATGCAACAATGTGTGCATTTTAATCAAAAAACAATAATAAAAACGATCCCTTTTGTCATACAGGCACGTTTGTTTTTAAACATTTTCAATTAAATTTTTTATACAAATATTTTCCACGTCTATTGCAACTTGTTTTTTTTCGCTAAACAGTTTTTCTAAAAAACAGCTTATTTCGAAAGTAAAGTACGGTCAGCTTTGCTGTTTGATTTAGCAAATGACGACGAAACTTTGTTAAGTACAATATAGTTATACACCTTTGATTACATGTATTCGCACTTTTGCTTAAGTCAGCATAAGCTCTTTACCTTTTGGAGAATCTTACTATGAACTCTGTGTACCTTTTAAGACTAGTTGATTTTAACTTTCGTCAGGTCTTAATGGATATTACAAATTTAAAGATACGAGTACGTTTGACAAATTTGTTTAAATCAATAAAAAATAAAGTTATCAAAAACAATTATAAAACTCCTACCTCCTCTCCAAATTCCCTAATGTATAAATCTTAAACATTTAAATTTCGCTTGTCATTAAAGATTTGTTGCTTAGTCGAATTTATAAGAAAGAACCACAGTAATACCTTGTACATATTCTTAAAGATACAGATGTGCAACTGTGTGTTTACATAGTTGTTATAAGTAGAACTTGTAAATGAGTAACATATGAGACATTCATACTTACGATATGTACGTTACGATAGAGAACTGTGGCACTTAAATGGTAATGTTTGTGTCAACAATACATAATTACTGTCAGTCAAAGTTAACACACAAGCTGTTGTTATTACGTATGTGAGTTATATTGTGTGTCAATTCTGTTCAGTTTAAATTTTAGTTTTATTTTATTTAGAGGTAACGTCTTAAATTGACTTTGGCACCCTTGCCGTATTTAAATATTTAATGGAAATGTAAACTATACATAGAGCAGTCACTACTTGAATACAATATTTTTCTGTGTTTATAGAGGGAAAAAAAAAACATTTTTATTTTCGATTTTCTTAAACACAATTTACAGAACTCATACCCTCGCTATTGTCATTTACAATTGTGTTGTAACTATAAAACTACATACATATGTATGTATGTATATATATTAGGGGGTTCCAAGCTTGTATTAAGAAAAAAAATGTAAGCGATTGACCATTCATTTGGTTGTAAAACCACGTCACTTGCAAGAAATTAGGTGAATCGGAAATCGGGAAAAGGTGACGCATTGGCCCTAAAATTTAAAAAAGGAATTACAAGGGAAAAATATTACATTTTATTTATTTATATCAATACCAAGAAAGCCTTCATAGCCAATTATTTATGTATTGTTAGATAATAACTAATTACCATAATGATCAAATTTAAACTTTATATTAAATACATAAGTATATTTAAGGCTCCCCAGCCACATGAACATGGAATTTAAATTAGTACCTATAGCAAGAGACAAAAAAGTCATAACGGTCATAAATTTAACATTAAGGGCATATTATTTATGGAGGAAAGTCATCCAGTAGTCTACGTTTATATGATAGAAATTAATATGAAAACAGTCTTAGACTGGTTGGCAGATTATTCCAAATTTGATAGACACGTACAATAAAAGATCGATCAAATGTTGAAAGATGTCTAAAGGGTATATCAATCTGAACGTTCCTTGTTGAATTAATAAATGAAAATTCATTCACTAGGTCTTTAAAAATGAAGTAAAGTACGAAATTTTAAGTAGTTATCAAAACTACATCTCAAAAACTCAGGAACAAGCTCCGTTACACGATCGTGTTCAAAAATTCTCAAATCAAATACATAACGAACAGCTTGTCTGACAATTTTCTCAAGAATATTTATATTATATAACCAGGTCCCAGAGAGGGCCTCAAGGTCGTAATTAAATTGGGACATAATTAGGGAATGAGCTAGGCGATGTCTTGTATGTCTAGGTGTATATTGTTTTAATGAGTATTATCTTTTTAGAGTAAAACAAATTTTATTGGAAAGAGAATTTATGCGATTGTTGCAACTTAGTTTGGAATCCAAAAAATACCGAGGCATCTAAGAGAATCCATATACTCAATTACCTGTCCATTTATATATATCCTAGGATAAAAAAACGGCTTGTTCTGTGTATGAAAAGCAATTGCCTTAGTCTTAAAGGAATTGATCAAGACAATTTAGGGACATCCAATTGGATATTGAATTAAGATGGTTATTCAAGCAGGTCTCAAAGCGGTCAATATGATCAGAACCAGGAGTATTCAATATGATAATATCATCAGTAAATATATATGAATGACAAAAATTGTTGTCCAAAAGTGAAATACAATCATTTAAATAAGTGAGCAATAAGATGGGACCCATTACAGACCCTTGAGGCACGCCAGATGTCACTGCACCAATAGAGGAATTTAACACATTGAGGGAAACAAACTGTGACCGTCCCAGCAGGTAAGAATAAACCAACTTACATGAAGATTTAGAAAAACTGAAATTTTCCTAAAGCTTCCTTATAAGAACGTTATTAATGCGATCAAACGCTTTAGTTAGATCCAAAGAGACCATAATGCAATGCTTGCGATTATCAAGTTGTCTTCTTACAATATCAGTAAGAGAAAGAAGTAATGAATGATTGGTTTGGATGAATCCGCAATGAGCTAAAATTTGTACCTTGATTATACTTTTAATGATTTTCGACATTGCATTTAAAATTGTTATTGGCCTTAAATTACTAATATTATAAGTACCACTCTTTAATATTAGCACAATAGTTTCCATGCAGTCGGAAATTTTGACGTTGTAAATATAGAATTTATAATATGAAGGTGCAGGGTAGATATAAATGGGAAAATCAATTTAATATGAACTTTATAGGGTTTTAGGCAAGTTTTTCATTTAAAATTACATAGGATTTTTGGCCGAACACCAAAGGAGGGCGTTGCGTTATGTATGAAAGTTAAAAACTCATACATATTATTTTTCGCTGGGGATCGAAACCTTCTGTGTAACAGTTCAACGCGCTAATCATTACAACACAACGTCCACAAACTCGTTTTAAAATATATTTTTTTTTGAAAAAAACAATTAAAAATTTTGCCCTTGTAATCCCTTTTTCAAACTTTAGGGCCGATGCGGCACGTCTTCCCGATTTCGGATTATCCTATTTTTGCAAGGACTTGGTTTTACAACCAAATGAACATATGTAGGGCCGGGAATGGTCAATCGCTTACATTTTTTTTTTTTTCATACAAGCTTGGAGCCCTAATGTACATGTATGAGAAGCATATTTTGTTACTATAAACGTACAACAACCATACAATGCAATGGTGCTTTTACATGTCTTTTGATTATAGCTGTTGTTGAGTTTTTTCAGTTATTTTTATCTACGAGGGGGGCCATTGATCTGACAATTCTAATTTGTTTCCCTTTTCTAAATGTTTGCCAACAGTTTATGGATGATGTTTTTTCTCTGTTTTTTTTTTATTTGTTTTGTTTTTTTTAATATCAATATAAATGTATTTTGAAAATTTTCCTTTTGTTGGAATCAAATATAATATAGTTTTGTAATAATTGTTAAGATAAATTTGGGAATGTAATATCATGAACAATCGTCTTATGCATACATAGAGAAAATAGATACATTGTGACAACCGAATTTCTTGCCAACTGTATAATTTGGTGGCAGGAACTAAATTATTTGGTTGTGGTAATCAAATATATCTTGACACAATTGAAATATTTTTATTTAATCGAAATTCTGATGTATTAATAGAATTTATGTTGCACTAACCGAATTTCTGTTGCCACAAACAAATAAATCGGTGGCCTCAACTGAAAAAAAAATTTGGTTGTCACAATGAATATGTTTTCTCTGTGTACATATTGCACCTGGGTTAGAATTTCGAGCGCTATAAAATTACGATTCGCGTCACTATTTACTCCTATGTTAATCTGCTCCCAAAATTAAGTAAGGCAACACTAATTACTGTTCCTAGTTGCCTTTTACTGAGTATCAACTGAAATTTATCCTCACATCAGAGAAATGAAAGCCTGGACTCGTAATATATTGCTAGCAGGGGAGATATTTCCTGGCTAATTCTTCAGCCATCTGGTTTGCTGTGAGAAAAAATACCACGTAACAATGATTTTCATCTCTGAATTAATGTTCAATATCATGCATTAATTGATATCCTGAAGATTCAGTCACAACTAAATTCTGGGATGCTTTATCCCGGTAACTTGTCTAAGCATGGTGTTTTTTCTGAGCGTATTGAACTTTGGGAGAGTATAGCAAAAAAAAATGTAGAACATTAATTTTGATGTATTTTATCTTGAAATGCTCGGTACAGAAATGTATTACTAAATTCTCACTTCAACTTTTGAATTAATCCTCACTTTTGACACTGTTCAATTAAATTCTGGGATGCTTTATCCCGGTAACTTGTCTTAACTTGGTGTTTGTTTTTTTTTGGTCTTACATATTGACTCCATAGACGCTTTAAAATAACAAAAAGCTAAATTGAAACTTAACTAATATATTTTCTATATAAAAGTTGGCAACGTAATTAAGTGTACATGTTTTTTGAGCTAAATTGTTTGAAAACCTAAACTAAATTTGTTTCAATTTTAAATAACTAAAAATGTTTTGTTTTAAAATTGAAAAGAATTAATTTCTATAAAAATTTATGTATCTCAAATTATTTTATAATTATATTCTTCTAAAATTTTTGAAATTCTGGATCATGAACTAAATGTAATGTCAAAATGGAATTCCGCACACTTCAGGCTAAATTTTTAAAAGCTCTGAGTATGACAGAAGAATTAGTTTGGTTTAGCTTCAATTTAGCCAGCCTGCAGCCTAAATGACTGATTACTATTTAAATATTCTGTTAAAATTTAACCAATAGTTAAATTATTTTTTTTGCCTTTGGAAACAACACCAAAATCCTAGTTAGCAGTTAAAATGACATTGTGAAAATCAGGCTAAGTCTAGCGCTGAATTCCATAATCATAAACGCCAGGAATGTCTCCATAATATTTGAGATGTCATCTGCATGACAGACAGGCTGAAAATTTGTCATGTTAAATGCCTTAATCCATAGCTGATATATTTTCAGTCAAAAGTGAACATTTTCAGCATGTAAAGAAGTTAAAACATAAAATAGTACACACCATATCCTACAGTCCTACAGACCAATTATACCCCAGGCAATGATCTCTGCTGTAGACATGTAGCGTGTGGTTGTCATTGAGAATCCACTAGTGCCCTTAGAACTCTTGACTAGGTGGTACTTATCGAACCACATTGAGACATTGGAACCAGAGTTTCACTAGCACATTTTAATACTTCTAGTCTACACTTTTGGGACTTTATAGTAGATGTTCACACTAGTAATATTGGAAGGGGTATAAGTTCATAAAGGTGCATTTATTTTGTTTAAATAGATGTTTTATTAAGGATAAAAAATTAAAAAAATTTCATAAAAGTAAACAAAGGTAGAATAAAAAAAATTAAAAAGAAGCATAGCTTTGCAGCTGTTAAAAATTGCTCCAAAGGCAAAAAATCACCCATAGTATACGACAAAAGTGGTGACAGAGTTGGTTAACATGTGTATAACGCTGTAGTATAAAAGTTAGCCAAAACAAGAATTAAAAAAATATATTATCATTCCAAGGGTACCACATATTTATATAAAAATCTCAATGGCATAATGTTTTTAAAATCAAACTTATAGTGGTTGCGAACTGACAAAATAAAATTTAAACTAAATTCAGGTTTTCAAGTTTCTATGAAATTAGAAAAATGTTTTAAATATTTTCAATATTTCAAATCCTTTTGTCAATTTTAATTAAGTTTAGAATATATATAGCCACCTCGCACAGGACCTGAAATTAAAATAAAAATCCTGAAATACCGATTGTTGATTTTTATTCCTGTATCGTAAAAAGAACTTGTGATGCATCGATTGATATCAGACAATAAAATTTTTGGGGGTGTATAGAAAGTGGTCTAGCTCACGAAATTTTTTAATAAATATGGAGAAAGAACAACTGAAATAAGCGGAATATTATTTTTTATTATTAGTAAGAAAAAATAAAACTCTTAAATAAACAAAATTTCACTTATATTTGAGTCATATTACTTTAATTAAAAATATGAATTTACTCGGCGAAAATCAGCAAAAATTTTTTAATATCTTAGTAACCTAAAACATTACAAAAAAATTTTAAAATTTGAATCTTCTTATTTTAATTTTTTTTTAAGTTGAATAAAAACTTATGTTTTTGAAAACTATTTATCAAATAATATTGTTGATTTGTATTAAATCAAATTTGACTTAAACATAACTTAAATTTTGTAGATATAACAGTTTTTCGCTTTGTTTGTCTACTAATATTCAAGAATATTTTTTTTGCTGATTTTAGCAGTTTAAATTATTACTTTCAATTAATTAAAATTAAATTAAAATATAATTAAAATTTTTTAATTATTTTTACTTTTATAATCTTACTAATATTAAGCGAAAAAATCAGGAAATTTTTCTGCGAGGTCATAATAATTTGTTGTATTTTCTTTGATATATTAACATGCTAATTTATCTGGGTGTAGGGTTACAATAAATTAATATTGCGTTTAGATTGGAAAATTAAAAAATAATCCTATTGCTTAATTTCAGTGCAACTACTAGCAGTTAAATTACTTTTTACTAGATTAGCTCTGCAGTGGATATTAACTACTAATCAAACACTTTCACTTAAAATCGTAAATTATCTGTAGGATACTCTTAAGAGTATGTCCAGTTACTGCATTACCAGTTGATTGTTATCCATGGCAAGTACAATATAAATCTACTATGTATATATATATGTAATATTTCCTGTAATAATATAATAATTCTGGATAAAAACTACACTTATAAAAAATAAATACACTTTCATTTAATCATTTATCTATGTATCTATATAAAACGATAATCAACATTAAATAGAAATGACATTATTACATCAATCTCTAGTTTTTCTTTGTTCATGCTACAAATGGAAATAATAATAAAAGAAAGCTAGAAATTTATTTAAAAAAAAAACAAAATTAAATGAAAAGGAAAATAAAAATAAAAATAAAAAATGTAAACGATTTTAAAAAGCATAACAAATCGTTCAATAAGGCAGAAAAAACTGAAACGAATGAGCAGAACTCGAACTTCGGCATTGAAAAGTAACAAAAAATATATGAATAAAAATGTTTTTAAAGCAAAGGGAAACTGATATAAAATTTTTCATCGGAATCTAGGTACACAAATATTTGTTACACAGTTGAGGGGTAAGAAAATCTAACGAGATACATAAATAAATTAAAAGATTTTTTTGTCTTAGCTAAAGATAAAAATAATACAAATACAAATCGGTATTTGTGTGTTTATGTAATACAAAAAGAAAGATTTTTTGTGTTGCAGTACATAGTATATAGTACCCATGTATGTAGATATATGTAAAACAAATACGGATAATTATTATAATTTCATTCGAATGAATATTCCATGGCATCAGATGTGACAACATACTTAGCTCAATAATCTTAATTTTGACAATAACAAAAACATACAACGATTCAAATTGAACAAAATATATTAAGAGAGTTCACAATGTTTACTAAGTATTGTACTATTGTGGTATCGTCGTATTAAACATATTGTCGTATTTTTTAAAATTAAATTTTAACAATTCGGTTTGCAATAGTACGATACAACACATACAATACTAGGCAGACCCCTTGTGATTGGCATTGAAATTTCATTAGCATTTGTCCTACTAATGCTAATGGAATTGTAATATTGCATTAAAAACTATTTACAATTTATAAAAAAAAGCATTTGTCAAAAAAGGGGGATGTTTAAGTTGCTGTACATAGACAGTTTTTTTTTTAAATGGATCCTCTGGACCTTTCCCGGACCTGGCATATTTTTATTATCGCAGCATATAAACACTCTATGAGAGCCAATATTTCGCCGTTTTGAGCTATCTCGATTATTTTTCGATGTATTTCGGAAACTAATCGGGACAGGGCAAAACGTACAAAATTTTTCCTAGTACAGTAAAATTATATTTTATTTTAATAACTTGTTTGTAATTGATTAATTATTAATGGTATTTAAAAAACATTACCATTTTCAATGAAATCGAACAATTAAAATTATTATCATTATTTTAAAAAGGGTAATGATTAAAATTTCCATTACTTTGTTATAAACCTAAAATAACCAATTAAAGATTTGTTGAATATAAAATTTAATTTAATGAATCAATTAATATTTTATTAGACTTTTCAATAGTTTAGTAAATATTTACACTCGGATCCCATATTTATTTTCCCTTACCCTAGAGTACCAATCATATTTAACATCAATAGCAAAAAACAGAGCGGTGCTCTGTTTCTTAAATAGAAAAATTTTAGTAGAAAACCCATATGCATTTTACAAATAAAACGAATACATAAACTCAATTCATCATATTGATGAAATTGTTTGATATATTGTTTGTCATCAATTCTTCATCATATTGTCATATAAATAATCTTCTAAGTAGAAAAAATACCGATGTTTCTGAAGCAAAGAAAGTAATTTTGCAGCGATAAATTTTTTGCTTTTCGCACAAATTCGTTACGTTCTTTTGACCTGTGAAAGCCTTAATTAGAAGAATTGCTTTGAAAGCTCCTAAAAGAATTCAGTCCTTAATTCAATTTTGATTAATTATGGAATGATTGAAGTCTCAAACCACAATTTTATGCATGGGAATAAGTTCTTAGTTGGTCTCAATTCAATGGTTGAGATTTCAATAGATTTTACCTTAATCTTTTTACAAATTTGGGAATTCAATCGATTTTTTTTTCATTCGATTGAATAATTTGAGAATGACATTCGACTTTCTCCATTTGATTTAAAACTTTGGAAAATAAATAACTAAGTTATTAATGTTAATTGAAAGAAATTGAGAAGAAAAAATTAAAAAAACAACAAAATCAATATAATCGCTAAAATTTAAAAAAATTTATATAACTGGAAAAAATCGTAAAAATAAATGATTCCTAAAATAAAATCGTTATAAAAAGACAAAATTTAAAATTGCTACAAATTTCAAAAAATAGCCAAAATTTAAAATAATCGCTGAAAATTACAAAACGCTAGAAAAAAAAACGCCAAAACTGAGAAAAAAAAAATATAACAAAAAATAAAAAAAAAATCGTCAAAATAAAAAACAATTAAAAAATAACCAAAATTTAAAATAATCGCTAAAATTCAAAAAACGCTAGAATTACAAAAGTCGCGAAAATTGAAAAAAAATTAAAAAAAATCGTGAAAATTAAAGAAAAAATTTCATCAAATTGAATCACTAAAATACAATTATAGTCGTCCATATCCCGAAAACTAGCGCTAAAGAAAAACTTTTTTCCACCTGAGAACTCAACTTTCAGGTTAAGTGGGTTGATTTTTAGATCATGTGTATCCAGAGAACTATTCGTTGCAGATATTTATTTTCTTATATATATTTCTTTTTTTAATTTTGGCGATTTTTTTTAACTGTAACAATACAATGAATGATGAAAATCAAAGACATGAAAAAAAAAACGAATGATTGATTGAATTCCCAAATTGTAAATCGAATGAGTATGAAATCGGATAAATTCATCGATGGAAATTCTCAATTGGAAGGGCTGTTTGTTAGAAATAGTTTTGCTGGGTAGTAGAGTCTTGTAGAGATCTTAACGTGCCATGAGTTAACTGACCTAATATGACAATTTTGTTTGTTTTCTATTTTAGTTGATTTGAACTAATAACTGACTCCTGTTACCCTTACCGATAAACTCATTCTTTCGATTGCCAACCATGAAATAATTAACATAATAAAAATTATTTTAAAAATGTGTGTGCTAAAAAATAACTTAATTTTTAAACTTTTTCAATAAAATAAAGCTTAAGTTAAATCAAAGTTTACTAACAAAAACAACCTTACAAAAATTTCCATATTTTCATAATTGCAAAAAAAATGCTCGCAAATACACGTATGTATCTGTAATCACTTTGTGTTGTAGTATTTACAGTAAGCAACGTCTGAGCATCTTCTTTTTAGCCATATAAAATATATCTTTTTCTTTGTATTCTGTAAAAATAAACTAACGAATGGGTTGACATGCAAAAGGACTTAACTATATTTTATTAAAGACCGAACTACGTTTGGCTTAAGTGATTTAAGCTAGGTGTCGGTATCAAATGAAAATTCAAAATTTTTACAAATTAAAAATTAGTTTTTCTTAAAATTTCTTTTCATACTAAAACAAATAAACTACATAAATGAAGAAAAGTAAAGATAAAATGGATTATTATTGTTCCCAGATTTTTAGAAAAATTTAATTAAAGCTATTATTTGTTCATGCTTCATTATAATACTTTTGTTTTACCTGACTTACTGTAAGGATTTACACTTTGGTCTAGGTAAATTGATACCTTAATCTTACGAGCAGAGACACAAATTAGTTATTTTCAAGAATATGCTAAAATAAGTAGTTACAAGTAATATGGATATCGCTAGCTGAAATATGTACATACAAATGTGAGTAAATAAGTATGTCTTTATTTCAGACCCATTGTATAAGAAGTAACTACATATTCCTGTACTTTCTTGGTCATGATTAATTTGTGTCTATTCTCGGAAGCTTAAGGTAACCATTTTCTTCCAATTAATATCCCATGTTAAATAATGTGTCCCTCAATTTTTTGTTTTCTTTTCCATTTTCTACTTCCTGGTAATAAAAAGCAAGTTTTGCTGGGAGAATATTAGTTATATATTTGGCCAGTACTATTTTTTATACAGTTGGCAATGTCTGTATGGGTAGATATTTCAGTGCTAATTCACATGTAGATGCGTTTTAATCTTGCGACAATTACCAAGATTTTAATATTTTTGGAAGTCGTAAAAATTCGACACGGACAGTAAACCGGTTAATACGTGTAGTTATGGCCTTTTCTACTTAAGCCATCCTCAATATACTTGTGCTCCAGACTTGTGCATCTACGTTTTATTTTTCTTTTGTTTGAATATTTTGTAGGTATATGTATGAATGAATATATTTTTTATGGCACAAATATGCTAAAGTATCTTTTGTTACTTGTTTCAGTTTTTTTGTACTATTTGCTTAACCCTTTAATACCCACGGTGGTCTGGAGTAGTTATAATTGTAAAATGTTGAGAGCAAGATTCTTTTTTACATACAATATAAATTAAAAGCTCGTTAAAACTAATGAAAAATAACAAACAAAAGAAATCTGTAAACAGTATAATTTAATAATTTTTATATAAAGAAAATATTTTTGGTCTTCAAATTTTGGCAACGTCATAGTGCCTTTTAAGAAACCAACCTATTCACGTATTTGATTAATAAGAAGATTTCCTTACTTAGAAGGCTCTAGCTCTTTCAAAAAAAAATGGGGTTCAGATAAAATCATTCGCTAAATAGAAATACATGAACAAGCCTAGCAAAGAAAAAAATCTTTATTTTTGTAAATATATATAGGGCTCGTAAAAAATAAACAAATTTATAAGATTAATTATTAATTAAAAAAATAAAAAGAGTCCAAACATAATGTTTGCTAAAAGTATTTAAATAACCAGTTTTTTTATTTGTTTTGATTGTTTAAACATCACTAGTTCAGCTTGTATAATTAATATTATTTTGCATTAAACACATCAATTTTTATAAATACCAAATTAGAAATAATATTGAGAAAAAAGAGGGCTGGACGGAATGCTTCTCTTTTTGTAAATTTTTGTCTGAGGATCTGTTGAAATTTGGGCAATAATTTCTATAATTTTCCAAATACAATTAAAAACATGAAATTTTTAAATAAAAATAGTTCTTACCAATTTTTTTGATCAAATATAACATAACGTGTCCATTAATTATTAAAAAATCAACGAACTTATTTTCATTGAATGACATTTTTCAAAATAAAAATGTAATTTTAAAATAGGTTTAAAAAGAATCGAACCAAAATTTAAATTCGTTTATTTTCACAAGGTTAAAAAAAGGTATTTTAAGATAATATTTGTTTATGAATAGAATTTTTCAAATTTTGCCTAATAATGATTTGAAATGCTGTTTAAAATATTTTGGTATGTGATAAAAATCAATTGATGAAATTTCAAATATTTCGTAGCATTTTTTCCCAAATTTAAAAAAGACAAAAAGATATAAATCGATATGTTCTCTACACAAAGTTAAATTTTTCCAAATCAATCACCATCGAGCGATTTTTATCACATGTCATAATAACTGTTTGTAGACGTTAAATATATTTTATTTGCAGATATCAAATTACGTGATGCACTCAAAAAATTAAAATAACATGATTGAATTCGGTAATGTTTAAGTTTAATTTTAACCCCGGTTATAAATGGGTTAAAAAAGTTTTTGTTTTTGGACCAAGACACTTCAAGTATTACTTCTTTCATTTATTTCTACTTTATACAAATATTTTTATGTGAAGTCAGTTTTATTTCTTTTTAGTTAAGCTTAATGTCTAAGCTTATGCTTGAGACGTGTTTAACTGCAAATTAAAAAAGTTGCAAAGAGCAGTAATTACTATAAGCAATATAAATATATGTACGAGCAGTTAGTTTTAATGCGTTTTTTACTTTATTTTAAATACAATGTTTAAATTGATGGCAAACTAATAGTTAAATAGACGAATTTCTATTTATTATTTTTTATTAGTGCTACTTTATATCTGAATTGTCACTAAAGATTTCATTATGAAAAGCTTGATGGACAGGAAATTGATAATTACCTTATTGGCCAGATTGCAGTTAGTACACTTTTTTTAAATCAGTACAAATCTTGCACGGCATTTTTATAACCAAAAGATTCTGTTTCTTGTAGAAATAAAATCACAACCGGTTCTTGTTGTGCGCTGTAAAGTCATGCACATACATACAAATTCGGTTGTGCAAAACGAATTTACGAGGCAACTGATTTAATTCGTTTTGGAAAAACTCGGCCGTATATTTTTGCGGAACAAAAATCCTCACAAAAGCTACGAAGGCGGACTTTTCGAACTTCCCTCGTAGTTATATGGAATGCAACACTGATCCCATCAATTACCACCTGTTAATAGACCACTGTAAAATTTTGGGCAAGTTCCGTCATGTACTTTGCGTTTAAAAGCTGTTCAAAACATACAACCTCGTGGCTTTTTTTTAAATGGACAAAAGTTAATTTCGAGTGCTCATTGAACATTATTTTTTGCGAAAAAACCGTCAATTAAACCAAGGAAAAGCTTGATAAATACTATGGGTACTCTGCACCATCGATTTCAATGGTAAAAAAGTGGTTTACTGACTTTCGTTGTGGTTGCACAAGCACGGAAGATGCCGAACGTTCTGGACACCCAGTTGAGGTCTCTACACCCAAAACAATTGAAAAAAATTCACGATATGGTGTTGGTCAATCGGAGATTGAATGTGCGATAAATTGTGGAAGACATAGGCATCTCACATAGCTCAGTAGTTTCAATTTTGAACGATTACTTGGGTATGAGAAAGCTTTCGGTGTGACAGCTTAGTTTCCATGGCAAAAATCTATGAAGTAGACTACGAATTGCCCCTCATTCGCCTTATTATCCGGATTTTGCCCCCAGTAACTATTTCCTATTTCCAAACCTAAAGAAATGGCTCGGTGGAAAGAGATTTAGCTCCAACGATGAAATTATTGATCAAACAAATGCCTACTTTATGGACCTCGAAAAATCCTGCTGTAAAACGCAAAGTAAATGACGGAACCTGTTTAAAATTTGACAGTAGTCTATTAACAGGTGGTACTTGATGGGAACAGTGTTGCATTTCATGGGAAGTTCGAAAAGTCATGGACTTATTTATCCGCCCTCGTATCTAGTTGTAATATGAAAAAAATTAAAACCAGTGTAAAAGTTTCCAAGTTATTTAAAATTGTTTCCTATAATTTTTTTTATTGCCACACTACTTTTTTAGAATAAAATTTGTTTATTGTTTGAAAAATACATAATTATAATTGAAGGTATACTTTTTTTTTTTTGTTTTTTACACATGTAGGGGCCTAAAAGAAAAACATTTTGGACACCCAGGATGTTTATATCGGATAAAATAAAGTATAAAACTGTAAAAAAGTAAAAATCGTAGCATAATTTAAACTATTCAAAATACGCCAAGTTGATCTGAAAACACGTAAATGACACTATTCATAAATGATTAAATGTGTAGTGTTCGTTTTAATAAACCGCACCTTTTTTTCTAGCGAGCGTGACATTTAAAATAAAGACTGCTAAAAATTGAATTCGTCTACAAAATAAGAAAATATTGTTGAGATTAAAAATTTTTGTATACACTACATCAAGCTTATAAAATTGTCCTTCAGCGAATAAAAATAATATTCAAATTGAGTCTTACAACTTATTACTATCGACAATTGACTTATACATTAAAACAAGGGTGTCCAAGCCCTATGCTCTTGGTGCTCATTTGTTTTTGTAAAAGCACTTAGCTATAGGCCAGGGATGGAAAACAAGGTACAATTATACTTTTTTGGTACATTTTTACCTTGGTTGGTACCGTGGTACTACCGCGGCTAATTTAGTACAATTTGAAATTTTTTAAAATTTTCAACTTATAACTTGATAAAACGACATAACATAAAGTCGACTTTTTTTTAAAAGCAACTTTAAATTAAAAACCTGTTTATTTATTCAGCTACTATAGTAAAAAATAAAGTCAGTTTTTGTATCAAAAGTTTGCATACACATTGAACTAAAATATTCGGAAGTGGCAACATTGAACAGCTGATTTTAAATTACCTCCCAAAACAAAAAAGAAAAAAGTGTATTATTGTTAAAAAGCTATTAAATGCCTTTAAATTTTTTAATAGCAAATCTTGAAAATGTTAAATTGCCATCCAAGGTTGGCGGACACACAAAAAAAAAGGTATGACATTTATAAAAATTAGAGAAAAATTTTACAAAGTTTTGTGGTAATTATACGACTACATAAAATTAACGATAAAGTTTGTTTCACCCCGTCAATTTAATTTTTTTAAGTCTTAGACACTAAGTCTAAGCAAATCTGACTCAATACGATAAAATTATTAAAAAAAAAATCGGAAAAAATTTTGGTACCGTGAGGATCGAAAAAGTACAATTTGTTTGTCTGGTTGGTACAATAACAGAAAACATATTTTCCATCCCTGCTATAGGCTGTGTGTTTTAATACACATAGAGCACTCAGCAATAGCAATACGAAATACACAAACAACTTTGCCTATTAGTTTTTTTGTCGTTCTTCACTGTATACACGCAAGTGCAAAGCAACAACACTTTCGAATGCTTTGCTGGTAAACATTGACGACAGCGATCATCAATGTAGATTTTGTTTTTGTTTAACGTATGATATGAAATATATTTTTTTTTGTATGTATTCGTTTTTACAATAAAAAATATTCCATAAGGAACTTTTGGGCACCCCTGCATTAAAATTTCATAGTTTTCCATATAGTGACTAAATCGCCAGTATTAATAGACATGGATGTGATAACACGAAAATTTATATTATTGATTAATTCTTAGACTATTTAAATTACAAAATTATAAAAAATGTAAAATTAAAAGTGTCAGTTTTTGAAAAAAATTGTGATATTTTATGGTAAAATAATACGATTTTATTGCTAAATGGCACGCCTACTGGATAAGAAGAGCGGTTTTCTAAAACAAATATTAATGGTGCCTGTTTAGTGCGTGATCCTGATAATTCAATAAAAATTTATCTGAAAAAAACTGACTCTTTTTATATGCTAAAATTGGAATTAGTTTTAGCATTAAATGGCCCACAATAAAACAGAATTTTTTTAAAAAAGCAAAGTTTTTACAATTACTAGAAATGAAGAGTAAAGGGCTATAAATAGTTTGTTCGGATCATAGCTAATTTTGATCAAACACTGTTGAATTGGCAGCTCTATACTTCTACATCGTTCATAGTTCAATAGTAATTACTTGTTACTCTTATTGATAGTCCTGCTAAAATTTAAGGAACAATTAAATTTAAATGGGAAATACCGTTACACTGAACGTGATATATGAACTAGATTTCCATATCTAGTTTAAAGTTAGTTTCGAGCGTAATGCAAACGCAACCTAAACAAGTAAGAGCGGCTAAATTCGGCTATGCCGAATCTTATATACCCTTCACCATGGTATTCTGAAGGAGATGAATACATCGTTGGAATCTACTACCTCATAGCTCTCCACAAACAAGCGGTATCCCCATTTATTTTTTCTTAAATGTCCAAAAATTTTAATCCAAAATAATATGTCATGTAAAATCTCAAATTTATATTTTTCCATATGTTTCAGCGCTTTTCTTGTCAAATTTGGCATTTTCTAGGCAAAAAAAAGTTGGCGACACTACTATTTATTTTTTATTTATATCATTCACAATAGTTGTGAAACGTATTTAACCTACGTATTTATCTTCACACTCTTATTAAACAAAGGGATTTTACTGGAAAAATTAGAGGTAGTCCTGGTTTTTTGCTAATATCTCAGCCATTTATTAACCGATCTGTCTGATTTTTAATAGCAAACAGAAATGGATCACATGTAACAGAAATAAAAAAGAATCAAGTCCTCATCATGTCTGGGTTCTTCGGAAAACCCATTTCAACACACAGACGGACAGACGGACAGACGGACAGACGGACATCGTTAAATCAACTTCGCTCTTCATATGGACCCAGAATATATATACTTTATAGGGTCTAAGATCAATATTGTAGAAATTACAAACGGAATGACAAACTTATATATACCCTTCCACCTATGGTGAAGGGTATAAAAAGGAAAATGGATTTCATATAGATTTTCGATAAGTCCGAAAAACGCATTGCTATTTTCTAATGATATTTTATATAATTGCTAATTTAAATCTTGTTACACAAACAATTTATTTAATTTTTATCTATTTATTTAAATTGTTGATCAACAACCGTATGAAATTTACATACGATTAAATAAAAATCATATCAACATTATCATTTCCTGTTAAAATCATATTAAATATTCAAGTTAAAACTCTTAAAATAACTTAAATTCGAGATTAGTTAAATATGCAAATTTAAATTAATTTATTTTGAAAACATATACATATGCAAAAGTCAATTGAATGAATGAAAGTAATTTCAAAAACAAATTAATAATGATACAGATACGAACTTAGGAATAGCAATTAATATTCCAATCAGAAATTTGGGAAATTTGAATGGGAATAAATTCGTAGATGGTCACAATCCATTTAATTTTAAAAGACTCAATTCGATTTGATTAATCGCTGAATTCTATCGAGTTTTACTCAATCGATTTTTTCTTTACAAATTTGGGAAATCAACCGATTTAATGTTAATTTGATTGTGTTTCATTCGATTAAGTAATTTGGTAATGATATTGGATTATGTTTAAAAAAATTTTGAAAATAAATATATCTACGTTATTAGTTTTAATTAAAGGGAATTTAAGATTTTTTTACAAATACAGTGTGGCGCAATATTCCGAAAGGGTTTGAGTTCATTATAAATTTTTATTTGAGGCATAATTATTAATTTTTTTTAAATTCGGTTAGTAATGGAGAATAATTATAATTTAATTATGAAAAATTATATCCCGCAAGTTGTGGCCATTTTCTGCTTCGCATATTCGTGCTCTTTCCAAAACATTTTCCACAACCTTTCGCAAAACTTCAGATGTTATGTTGTTGATTTCGTCGCGTATTTGGTGTTATAGTTGCTGGATGGTTCCAGGCTTATTAATACATACTTTTGCTTTAAAATAACCCCAAAGGAAACAGTCTAGCGCGGTTCAATCCGGTAAACGCGGAAGCCAATTAATTTGTTTACAAAGATGTCGCGTAAAAGAGCCATTGTGACGGTTTCAATTCTTGGACAATCTGAATTTTGTATAGAAACATTCTCAATTTGTGCAAAATTCTCTGCAGCGACCCTCGTGAGAGGCCAAATTGTGTTGAACGTCTCCTTTTTAATGTTTCTCCAACTTCCCGAGTACTCTCCTGTACCCGTTCAATATTGTCATCCGTGTCAGGAAGGTTCCTTACTGCCCTTTGTTGTCGAAAACCTGCAAACTGATGGTTTATTGTTAACTCAGAGGGTCATTAAAATTACGACGATATGCACGCTGAGTCAAAACAATGGACCGTTGATTTAAGAAATAAAGTACAACGATTTGGGCACGTTGATCAATTGTGTAATGTTCCATTTTAAATTCCCCAAGTTTTCTTTACAAAATACTAAAAACAAATAAAAAAAATTATAATAAGGAATTCAAACCCCTCCAGTCATTTTGGGCCACCCTGTACAAGAAAAACAAAATTAGAAGTAAAAAAATCAAAAAAAATTGGAAAAATTGGCAAAATTAAAATTCACAAAATTAAAAAAATTTGCTTATTTTTTAAAGAATATATATATTTTTAAACGCTGAGATTATTAAAAAAAGCACCAAAATTGAAAATTCCCTAAAATTAAAAATGCATTAATTTTAATGAAATCGGCAAAATTAAAAAAAGTTTGATCGAATTGAATCGCTTTTAGGTACAATTTTAATCGTTCTTACTTCGAAAACTAAAAGCGCTTAAGAAAAACATTCTGCAGCAAAGATCTTAAATTTCCTTGATTTTTAGATCGCATTTATCTCGAGATCTATTCATTCCAGAGAGAGAGAGAGAGGGCTCTATTTTAGGGCAATATTAAATTCTTTTATAAATTTTAGCGATTTTCCTTTAAATTTATTTTTTTTAATTAATTTATTTTGTTTTTTTTTCAATTCTAAAGATTTTTTAAGATTTTTTTTTTAATTGAGGTGTTTTTTAAAATTTAAAGATCTTTTTCGAATTTCAGTGTTTTTTTTTTTAATTTTTTTCATTTCCACGATTTTTGCAATAGGCGATTTTTTTAAATATTATCAATTTCGTTAATTTTTTTATTCTTGGCGATTTATTTTTACAAATTAATGATTTTAAGGAGAAATCATCAAATTTATTGTAATAATATAACATAAATGTTTAAAACGAATGAAGAAAGTCCCATGTCATTCCCAAATTGCTCAATCACATGAAAAATAAGAATTATTTATTAAGTTCCTAAATTGTAAAGCTAATGAGTACGAAATCGAATGAAGTCCTAATGGTTGAATTCAATGAATTATAATATCTAATGAGCTAAATTGATTAAATTCTTTATACTACATTCGTACTCAATCCCAAAATACATATTTTTGTTTTTTTTTAAGTTTTAAATTTAAAATTTTTATGGGATTTGAAAGTCGATAACTTGAAAAAATACAAATATACGAAATATTATGCTCGAATGAGAAGCGAATTCTATAGGATGAATTCTTCATTTTCGATAACTTCAATATTCGGGAACTTCGAATTTCAGTCAATATTACAAATTAAAAGTTAAATTGCTCAACAAATAACTTCTAATGAAAGTACATAATTTATCGTAACGAAAAGAATAGAATTTTTACTACGATGCAATTGATTGCATGTTTTTTCTCAATTCACTTTTTAAAGTTCTTGCTAAAGTAATGTCAGTGTATACGGTGACTTTTTTTGCTCTTAAAACGAATGTGAATGAAGCAACAAAAAAAGAATATATATGAGTGCGAAAGAAAAATAACAAAAAACATGCACGAAAAACGAAAACCGTGCTTTTGTTTGTTACCCTGCTTGCTTCTCTACCCCGGTCTCTTCCAAACAATAATTGCACGCAATAAATGCATGCAAAAAAGTCACCGTCTAAATTGGTTCATGGTTTTCTATAATTAAATATCAGTTCTTCGAGCATGACGTGTGACATATACTTTGTTGACAGTTATCAGGCTCAAAAATAATATTATTTAAATAAATGTTTTTATACGATTTTATAATAACCACAACGATATATAAAATACAGAAACTTGCTGAAACAAAATCCAGAGAATAACAAAAAATAAATAATCTAATGAAAATAAAAAAACGAATTGCAGTGAAAGAAATTTCAACCACAAAATTCTGTACCCAGGAAAAATTTAACAATAGCAGCTCATTGATTTTTGCATTACCAATAATGGCCTACCCCTGGCCACTGCATTACTTCTAAACTGAAAATAATCAGTTACTAATAATCTGTTATACAGCTACATATAATCCATGTCAACTCCTTGCATACTGCATTAATTTTAAAGTGAACATAATGAGCTACTAGTTATGTGTTTTGACTACTTATTTGGCAGTTAAAATCTATTTTTGGTTTCGTTAAATAAATTTGTGTTTCTTTTTTCAAATTGTTAACAAATATCAGTTTTTATTATAAGAATCGTAACCAGTTATTTTGCCTTACCTAACTAGCTATTTTAACCTTACCAGCACTAACTATTTATTTTACTACATAATCGAAGGCATGTGGGCAACTTGCCACCACCAATGGCATCCCTGTGTTAAAACAATGAACTTATCAAACAAACTTCAACCAGTTACTGCTCGTTCTAAAACCCATTATTTTGTAAGATCTTTTTTTCCTGGGTAGTTATAAACAACATTGACCGTCAGTTTGGTTAAACAAAATATATATTTATTGTACACTAGTGAGTACGTCACCGTGAAGATGACAACATTATTTCTGTTGTTTTCTATAATTTTATCTGTAAATAAATAACAGAAATAAATATGTACACAAACTAACAAGGTCTGTGGTATAGAGAATGACAGTAATGAAATTCGAAATGTGATAAAAGTGAACAAAAAAACAAAATTTATAAAAAGACAACAACACAATCATATGAAATAGAGAGTGAAAACACTTTATGTACAACATGCAAATGAATTGACTAACAAGGAAAGCTGGCGGTTGGGTTAACCTTGATTTAGATAAAATTTGCAAAATTTTGTAGAGGAGACAAAGAAAAAGACATTTATATATTTGGTGTTTGTGTTTGGGGGTGTATATGGTCCCCAAATTTATATGCATTACATGTCTCTAGAGATGGCAAGATTAATCGCAAAGATTAAATTAATCGATTAGTTTTGACCAATTAATGATTTAATTGTATCGTAGACTTGCTTTCAATTAATTGCAATTTTAATCGATTAACTGGCAAAATAATCGTTATTTTTTTTAATATTTTTGGTATTTCATAATTTTTTTTTTTCGATTTTTTTTGTTTCGAGCACATGTTTTTATCAAGGTTGCCAACTCTTCTGAGGATTTACAAAAAAAATTCGCTAGTTTTAAAATAACGTAAAAATGTATTAAGATCTAAGAAATGTATTTTAAAGAAAGAAGATTATTTGTCAAAAAATTTCAAGAGGTGGCGTTGATTAAGAACAAACACTATTTAACAGCACTATTTTCTCCAACAGCACTAGTCTCCATGTGTATTTTATTGTTGTTTTTCGTTAATGTGAATTACAATTAGTGTCTTTGTATAAACTAATCTCAGAATGCATTTTGTTCCATCTTCATGTTTGACATTTTTGGATTTTGTTCAATAAGGTCAACTATATTTTAATTGTTGGCCCTACGCTCCACCTGGAGTTAAAGGAAATTATATATATATATATATATATATATATATATATATATATATATATATATATATATATATATATATTTTAAACAAATCATGAGAAAGGTATATCTACCCAATCATCACCATTGTGGTTAGATTTTTCGTATAAAGCATTTGTTCGTATTAGCTTTAAAAATTCCTTCGGGGTTGCGAAATGCGAAAAAGAAATACAAAAAAATAGCATTTACAACTGTTCCGTTGCTTGATTCCTAAAGTTCGGCGCAGTAATTATTACTAAATCGAAATTTAGGAGACAGGCAGCAAGAACACAGGGGGTCCTTGAAGCGTATACACAGCACATCGATCGATGGTGCCTTAGCCTATCAGGACCCCAATGACCGTCCATGCGTGGAGTTTAAGCTAGACTTATCCAGATGCAGACGTGGTTCCTTATGATGAACGACACGGAGTCGCATCTGTGACTGGATAATCCATGCTTCAATCCACATCCTGCTCGAGGTGGCTCTGCTTTTACAGAACATGGCGGATCTAGAGCGGACACTCGATAAAAACCCGTAATCCCAGGTGTTATCTGTACCGTGCCTATGGGATGAATAGCACTACGATAGTGTGTTTTTGAACGGTGGCCTCCAGGGCGTGGCGTACCCTGGTTGTATCAGCTCACTGGTAGCACAGGGCTCTGCTACTATGTGTTCTGTTGTAATCCCTTATTTTTCTTTTCTTTTAGATGGACTCTAATAATCTATTAAATAAAGAGCAAGAGAAGACCGATGCAGGTCTCACCTTAGGTGGCAAAGAGGTTTCAAACCTAAAAGGCACAGAGGTAGCAATAGTTTCGGCTGAGCAGACATTGGGCGCTCTGGATTCCAATGTTGCCGAACCCATGGATGTTAGTAGTTTAACTCAGGACCCTCCGGGCCCTATTTCAGACACAACTACGAACATCCCAACGGACGAGGAGGATGAGCTGTTAAGCTCCCAGCCTGTAAGTGCCGTCACAGGCGATCGGTCGAAACCGAAGACTGAGCGCGTGAAGCTCTGCGGGGCGGCTCGCAAACGCTTGCGGACGTACTTGGATGAAGGTATTGACCTAGAGGTTGCGCGGCGGCTTTGTCAGTTGCCAATGCGCGAGGCCCGTAAGGACGTCAAAGAGCTCACAGGTAGCAGGAAAAGGGTGCGCTCAGATGGCTCGAAACCACCTGAAACTAGACATCCTGCAAAGCGGACAGCTGATATGGCTGCAGATGGCACACCTTGCAAGACTGTAGGCGCTATACTGCTGAAACCAGCCTTGCCAGTTCCGGCTAACCAGCGGAAACAAGAGGTATCCTACAAGGATGCAGTTGCCACCGTGAAGATTGGTGTTATTCCACCTGATTTCCCGGCAACTAGATGGACGAATGAGTAGCTCTACTCCATCCAAAGAGCTGTGCTGCACAAAATAGCGGAGATGAATAAGGGAACAATTAAGCCCAGTTTCTCGAGTTGCTCCTTTAAGCCAGGGTGGCTCAGTTTTGTTTGCCGCGACAAGGACACGTCGCAGTGGCTGGAGACTCATGTCCCCACTCTAAAGCCATGGAGCGACGCTGTGTTGAAGGTGGTTGCGGAGGAAAAAGTGCCGAAGGCCCAAGTGTTCGTGGGTTATTTTCCCGAGAAGGAGGACACAT
The DNA here is from genome assembly GCA_949748255.1 of Eustalomyia histrio. Classification (NCBI taxonomy): domain Eukaryota; kingdom Metazoa; phylum Arthropoda; class Insecta; order Diptera; family Anthomyiidae; genus Eustalomyia; species Eustalomyia histrio. The sequence continues at coordinate 103,309,392 of OX456525.1, read as the reverse complement.
CTAATGATCTAATTCTTAGACTAGATGAGGGCCAGAACTGCGAGCTTTCGGTTGGGTATTGGAAGGTGTTGAATAGGGTTATCAAGGGTGGCATAGTTGAGCTCACCCTGTCTATTGACCCTATCTCAGCTGATATACTCAAGCGAAAGGATCACAGGGTGAACTTTGGGTTTGGAACAGCGCTGGTAAGACCCACCCGACAACAACATGGGGTCGGGCGCGACATACCCAAGCAGGCAAATGCAAGCATTTCTGCAGCCACGGCCAAATGCGACACACGAGTTGTTACTAGCTCACACACATCGGATGATAAGCCGTGCTGTTCGAAGGACCTTGCTATGCCTAGTTCTATTGAGCCCACAACTAAAAAACGGGACGATTTTAAGGCCTCCGAAAGGCGGAAAAAGGGTGAGCGGCACTCGGCAGAAGAAGCTGTGCTGTTTAACTCAAATCGTGGCAGAAAGGTGGCAAAGCGTGCTGTCAAACGCAAATAATGGCTGCCAAAAAAGCTGGAGCACCAAAGCACCTCAGGTGCTTACAGGTGAACCTTCACCATGCAAAGGCGGCATCGGACATCGCCAGCAGAAGGTTCACAACGGATGTCCTGGATGTAATGTTCATCCAGGAGCCTTGGGTGCACAATGGAGTCATAAAAGGGCTCAATGCAAGTCAAGGTAAGCTGATATATAATTCTCAATTAACTAGGCCCAGAGTGTCCATCTTTGTGAGGAATAGTCTAACCTTTCTTCCAATTTCAGAATTTGTCTTGGGAGATTTGGTAGCAATCTCCGCAATGTTACCCTCCCTATCCGGGGTACATGAGGTAGTACTCGCCTCCGCGTACTTTCCTGGCGACGCAGAAGCGGCACCAACAGCTGAGGTTTCGGCCTTGGTTGAATATTGCCGAAAGAGGTCAGTGAGCTGGATCCTAGCATGCGACGCCAACGCACATCACACGGTATGGGGGAGTAAGGATGTCAACAAACGTGGTGAGTACCTGCTAGAATTTATATGTAGGAATAATATAAACATAGCGAACAGGGGTGACGTACCGACTTTTAGGAATTCAATTAGGTCAGAGGTCGTGGATCTCACTCTTACGAGCTCCAATTTGTCTTTTGCCATCTCTAACTGGCATGTCTCCAACGAACTATCAATGTCTGACCATCAGCACCTGGTCTTCGATGTTATCGGTTCATTGGATTCATTGGGTTGATTCTGAGCTCAGGGGAAATTGATTATGAGGCGGCGGAAATTCAAGGGAATTTAACTTCTGCTTACGCTGCGAGCTGCCCACTAAAGACCAGGAGGACAAAGAGGGATGTTCCATGGTGGAACAGTGGTTTGGAGGAGCTCAAAAGTACAGCCAGAAAGCTCTTTAATAATGCCAAACGAACAGGTGACTGGGTCACCTATAGGGCTGCACTCACTGCATATAACAAGAAACTACGCAGATCCAAAAGGTCCACGTGGCGCAGTTACTGTGAGAGGATCTCGAATCTTCCAGAAGCAGTGCGACTTCAAAAGGCCCTATCACAGGATCATACGAATGGTATCTGTACTCTGAGAAGACCAGATGGTTCCTACACTGAATCTCCCGTCGAAACCTGCAAACTCCTGCTAGATACGCATTTCCCGGGATGCGTAGTCTCCGGCGGGTCGGATGCCACTTGGGGAATCCCAAACCTAACGGGGAGGAATGTACGTCTATCGGGGTCTATCTTTCAGGAGAGCAGGGTAAGGTGGGCGGTGAATGAGTTTTCTCCATACAAATCTCCAGGTCCGGACGGGGTCTATCCATGCCTTTTGCAGCAGGGGTTGTACGCAATTATCCCAAGGCTGGTTAGGATATTTAGATCCAGTCTGGTATTTGGTCATCTACCATCACCTTGGAGAGAGGTGAAACTGGTCCTCATACCAAAGGCAGGGAGAAAGTCCGAACAATTGCCTAAATCATATAGACCAATTAGCCTCAGCTCGTTTCTCCTTAAGACTATGGAGAAAGTCTTGGATCGCTATATTAGGGACACTTACCTCGCACGGAGACCGATACACGGTCTTCAGTTCGCGTATCAGCGGGGAAAGTCTACCGAAACAGCTGTTCATCACGTTGTCGATATTGAGAGGGGTTGAGAGGGCACTAGGGGCAAAGCACATTGCCCTTTGTGCCTTTATAGATATACAGGGCGCTTTTGACAACACGTCCTACGGTGCGATTAAAGGGGCCATGCTGCGTAAGGGTATCTCTCCAATCATTATGGATTGGACTCTAGAGATGCTAAGGTCCAGGGTAATCACCGTTGGTATAGGGTCTGCACTCAGGACTGTGAATGCGACCAGAGGGTGTCCTCAGGGTGGTGTTTTATCGCCATTATTATGGACACTGGTCATAGATGAGTTGCTCGAGGGTCTAAACGACCAGGGCTTCAAGACCTACGGCTATGCAGATGATCTTGTCATATCCGTCGTTGGATGGGATGACAGAACGATCTCAGAGCGCATGCAAGAGGCTCTGAACTTTACTCTTTCATGGTGCCAGGGAAAGCGCTTATCCATCAACCCGTCGAAGACGATACTGGTACCATTTACAAATAGAAGGAAGGTTAATCTATCAAGGCCCGTTGTGGGGGCATGGTGATAGATTACTCTGATAAGGTTAGTTATTTGGGGGTTACTCTTGACAAATCTCTAACCTGGAATGATCATATTGACTCGCTGTCCAAAAAGGCCACCAGAGCTCTTTATGCCTGCCAAAGGCTCTTTGGGAAGACATGGGGTCTGAGTCCGCGGATGGTGTATTGGTCATTCATTACTATTGTCAGACCTATGATCCCCTATGCGGCCATCGCATGGTGGCCTAAGGTCGAGCAGTCGAAAACGATGATTGCTCTTAAGAGGATCTACCGTCTGGCGTGCATTGGTATAACGGGCGCCAGCGGGACGTGTCCTACGGATGCCATCGGGGCCATGCTGGGAATTCCTCCGTTGCATATCACTGTAATGGAGGCGGCCGTCATGGGCTCAACTAGACTTAGGGAATTCGGTAGCATGAAAGGCGGCGACCTAAGGGGTCACATGAGGATCGCCAAGATTCTTATGGACAACCCAATCAGGAAGGTCACAGATAAGATGCTGCCGGAACAGATTTTGGTCAGGTATTTTGACGCTATGTCTTTTGATAGGAGCATGTGGACCAACCGGTCTTGGGAACCTGAAGTTGGGGCCCAGTTATGGTTCACAGATGGCTCGAAACAGCTAAATAAGGATACGGGTGCGGGGGTTTTAGGACCCGGTTTCCAGCGCGCCCTTCCCATGGGCAAATATCCCTCCATTTTTTAGGCGGAAATCTACGCCATATGTGTGTGTGTGGAGGAATGCCTACGGAGGCGTGTGGTCAGATCTCGTATCTATATTCTCTCTGACAGTCAGGCGGCACTCAGGGCTCTTATGTCCCACGAGGTGTCATCTAAACTTGTCATGGAATGTATTACGGCACTCAACCGACTCGGTAGGAGCAACTCCCTTACCCTGGGATGGATTCCGGGCCATGAGGGGCATGAGGGCAACGAAAGGGCGGACTGTCTGGCCAACCGTGGTGCCCGCCGGCCCTTCATAGGCCCTGAACCTTTCTGCGGGGTGCCCATGGGCTATATTAAGGAAAGGCTCAGGTTGTGGAGAGAGTCGAAATTCTACGATTATTGGCAAACATCTCGTGGCCAACGACAGGCTAAGAGATTTATATCTATGCCCAGTGGTGGGTCTGGGCGACTACTGGCCCTTGGTCGAAGGGACCTAGGGACCCCAACTAGATACTTTACTGGACATTGCAACCTTAGGTACCATAAGCACAAGAAGGGTCAATCGGACACTGAACTGTGCAGGTTTTGCGGGTTGGAATCGGAGACGTCAGAGCATGTCCTCTGCGATTATCCTGGGCTTTGTGTCAGGAGGATCAAGTTTTTGGGTGACCGTTTCTTGTCACCTTCCGACATTTGGAACACTTCACCCGGCAAGGTTCTTGGCTTCATCAATAGCTTGAACCTTTAGGGTGATTCTGGGCAGCACAAAAGACCTACTATGGTCGCGGTGCGTAGTGCCATTTGAAATAATAATAATAAAACTTTATAAACTGCCACAACTCTAATTTTTGTACTAAAAATTTAGTGCATTAAAAACTGAAGACAAATTTTAATAAAAATGACAACTTTTAACAAAAAAAAAAAAACATAAAACAAATAAATTTAAAAAAAATATTGCTAAAAATCGCTAGAATAAACAAATAAATGGCTAAAAATCGCTAGAAAAAGAAAATAAATGGCTAGAAAAAATGGCTAAAACGGCTAAAGGCTAGATGCAATCTAGCCGAAAAATAGCTAAAATGGCAACTTTGGTTTTTATCTGTGCTTGGCAGCATTATTTCTTTGTTCTTTCTTACATCACTAAGATTCTTGTTAGAAAGAAAGAAAGAAAGAAAGAAAGAAAGAAGATTCTTGTTCACTAACATTGCGCAAAATGGCACCTATAAAAAGTAAAGCGTAGAAATATTTTATTAAAGAAAAAAATAACCTGGTTGTGTGTAATTTTTGTAAAAAAAAGTTTAAATTTTCAAACAACACATCAAACATGTTCCAGCATTTAAAATTGAAACATGCAGCTGAAGTTGATAAGTTTAAGGTAAGATAAAATATTTAATTTCCTTCAAAGATTGGGTGCGTAATGCATTATTTTATAGCATGATTCCAAAACAAACGACGATGACAGTGAAACCACTGATGAAAATAGTGTGGATACTGTGATCGATATGTCAAATGAATGCGAAGGTAGCACAGATAAAATGCCGAGTAGTAGCGCCAGTCAGCCATGTAGCCGGCCAAGTCAGTTGAGGAGCACCGTCAGTCAGCCATTACTTTTAAAAGCATTTTCCAACATTCAGAGCTATTCCTCCGGAACAAAAAACAAAAAAATTACACATGGAATCATGCACATGATCGTCAAAGATAATTTGCCGTTTACCTTTGTCGAAGGTATGTTTTGTGTTCATTTATTATTCTATTATTTTATTCTAAGAAATTTAACTTTTATTAAAGGTGCTGGCTTCTTAGACTTTATGAAGGAAAATTTCCCACTTTACAAAGTCCCAACAAGGAACACGATAAAGGCTGAAATTGATAAACTGTATGAAATGGAAAAAAACAAATGTGTGTCATTGCTTTCAAATCTGCGTTGTGTAACCCTGACCACTGATATATAGACTAATATAGACATGAAAAGCATGTTGGGAATAACCGTTCATGGGTTGCTTGATACAAAGCCATTTAATGGAACAGCTTCCCATATATCTGAGATTTTGTCCGATGCAATGAAAAATTTTTCTATTGAGGAAGATAACGTTAAGGCTGTTGTCACAGACAATGCAAGAAATATTGTCAATGCAATCTATGGAAAATTCGGAAAAAAGCGTCATATTCCATGTTTCGCCCATACGCTGAATTTGGTTTGTTCGAATTCATTAGATATTTCTGCTGTACAAGGTATTATTTAAAAATGCAAAACAATTGTGAAATGGTTCAAACGCAGCGTTAAAGCCAATGACGACATGCGAAAGGTGCAAGCAGCCGCTGGCGTACCAGAGGGTAAATTTTTGAAACTTTTACTAGATGTAAATACGCGCCGGAATTCCACCTATTATATGACCGATCGGTTCATTAAACTTAGCGCCTACGTCAGCCAAGCTTTGTTAAATTACCCGGATTCTCCGCCCATGATAACGTCAAGAGAAAAGGATGAACTAATGGAAATATGTACATTTTTAAGACCTTTAAGTGCAGATAAGTGGCGAACGACATGGAACTCTCAGCCAAATAATACCTCTAGTTCATTGCGGTCATGAGCAAATTTCGAAAATTCACCCATGTCAACCAGCAGCACAAAAACTGAAACAAGAAATTTTAAAGCAATTTTATAAAAGATTTGCGACCATAGAACAGTCTTTCCTCTTAGCTGCATCCACTATCTTGGATCCCAGATTTAAAAGGGTTATTTAAAAGGGTATTAAGATACTATTTTTTAATTGTTTTTTATAAAACTAATAAGAAATTTTCAATTTTACCGTTGAAAAAGGCAAAGTATACATACCCCGGAACATTTTTGAAAGCCGTTGTAAAATTATTAGTTTTAGAACTGCTTCTCAGGGAATAACTACATATTATTTAAAAGCATTCCTGAAACAACTGATGGTGTGACTAGTTTATAACCCATGCAAAGGTCATGTTTGGATATATTTGGTGTGTTTTAGGAACAAGTGATATAGAGCAAGTTATACATGACTTCCGCATCGGTTGCCAGAACCTGATACACTATGTTAAGTTTCAAAAAAGCTCAATAGAGCTCAAAATATGTTTCTTTCCTTTTTTCATAATGAAAATTGCTTCGTCTAGGGTTACCGCTTCAACTTTTTTTTGAATATTTTTCCTCGATATACTATAAAGTAACAAATCAATGCACACGATTGTTTTCAAAAATTTATTTAAAAAAAAATATTTTTTAAAGTATAAAATTTATTTCACAAAAAAATTTAAAGTTCTTGAAACTGTTCCTCTATTACTTAAAATATTAGTTTTTAATTCGATCTACCTTGGGGATGCTTTCATGAAACTTGATGCTTTCATGAAACTAGTTCCGATCATGAGAATTTCATACAAAAATCACGAAAACAAAAATAGATTCTAGAACCGTTCCGTTGACTATTCCGCAAACTATTTTATAGAACTAGTGCCAAGGGTGACAATTTAAACTAAAGATATGGGTGACAACGTCAAATTAAAACTTGTGTTGGCTCAAAATATCTAGTTGTGGAACTAATGCAAATTTTGTTGGGTACTTATACGATATACATAATTATGAATAATAACTTCTTAGATTTTAGACAAGAACCAGTCTGATGGCGAGTCGATGTTCTTAGATTGGGTTACAAGCTTTCGGCCACAGCAGCCATAATCTCATCGGTACGCACCGCACGGCGATGGGGACCATTTCACAAAGAATTTTAAGGTCTTGAAACTTTTCCACTATAACTTAAAATATTAGTTTTTAATTCGATCTACCTTGGGGATTAATGCTTCTTGATGCCTTCATGAAACTAGTTCCGATCATGAGAATTTCATACAAAAATCACGAAAACAGGAATATATTCTAGAACCGTTCCGTTGACTATTCCGCAAACTATTTCATAGAACTAGTGCCAAGGGTGACAATTTTAAACTAAAGGTATGGGTGACAACGCCAAATTAAAACTAGAGTTGGCCACAGCAGACATAATCTCATCGGTACGCACCGCACGACGATGCGGACCATGAGTGTTGTCTTTTAGCAAGCTAGTCTTACGAACTTTTTGAACAAACTTGTGTACTCATTTTGCTACACGGAAATATGATACTGACTAGTAGTCAATATTTCGAAAAGAAAAAAATCTATCAGTGTCAAAATAACATACGATTTAAAAAGATACCTGTATTTGGACCAACCTTGTACAAGGTGACCAAAATGTATCGGAAGATAGCTTTTGTAAATGGCGGCAACTATCAGACTTGTTATAACAGTTGTGAAATAACAAGACACTGGAATCACGTCAATATGCTATGTGACGTTATACTCGTCAAGAACTCTATCCTGCACTTCTACGCAATGGACGATTTTCTGTCCAAACTTATCACGAGCGACAAGGCCCATTCACATCTAAACGAATACGCTAACAAACAAAATGGGCGCTGATAATTCACGTATCACTCACGAAGAGCCATTACATCCACTCAAAGTCACTGCATGTTGCACCATTTACGTCGGATACGTCATCCGGCCTTGTCAAGGACTCCGTGGGTAACATGGTTACCGTGACTAGTAATACAGAACCATGATCACAGTGCTCGCGCGGCAACGGACATTTTAAAGGATCCGTTTTTGAGTCGCTTAATGTCTCATTTTAGAAATTTGTAGTGAAGATCGACCTAATACATTTAACCACTTGAGACTTTTTTGGCTTTTATGTATTGCAGCTTTTAGCATTGGGATATCCACAAACTTAGACCAGTCCCAAATACATGTATATCTTTATGTATTTTGCAATCGAGTAATGTTGATAAATTATGATAATAATCACTGGAACTCATTGTTCTCTGTTCAAAGTTAAAAATATGCAAGAAGTGAATATTTATAACTTAAGTTCACGGAACTTAAGAAGCAATCGTTTATACAATTGATGCAAAGATTGTTCAATAATCTGTCCGCTTTTAACTTGCCGCTTATTAAATCTTAACTACTATTACCATATTATTATCTTTTGGTGTTTTCTTTTCTGAAAAAAATATGCCTTGTGGGTTTGTAAGATTTTTAACATTTAGCCATGGCTTTTTCAAAACTATAACTTTTTTGAGGCCAGAAAAAAAACGCAAAATTCTACCCCGTTTTAACAGCTGTTTATTGTAAACAAAAGATTTGTAATTTACGATAACTTTTGAGTGCTCAATACTACTCAATTCTTTTAACGGTTTTTTGGATTTTTTATTTTAATTTAATTTATTATTTTGAGTACTTTTTTATTTATTTTTAAGTATTGAGTACTCAATCGAGTACTCAATACTTCAATCGAGTACTCAATACTTCTACAACTTTAGTAGAAATAAATTGGCAAAATTAAGAATAAAATTTAATTTTAATCGTTTTTTAACAAACATTTTGATAATAAATAAAAGCGCAAAATGTCTGATGTTTTATTAATAGACGCGCAAAAAAATACACAAACACATTGCAAATGTCAGCTGTTTAAAAAGCAAATGGCCACCCCCTCAACAGATAAGATGTTCTCATTCTATTATTGCAAAAGCTTTAGAACATTTTCTAGTAAAAGACAGATAAAATGTTACCGTTTTTGTCAAATATGTAAGAAAACGCCATTAAATTCATGCGAAAAACTTATCGCATTGCTTCGTTTTATAAAGTACATACTTAGCAACAAAAAAAAGTAGCAAATGAAGAGAAAAAGAAGCAGTGATTTTGATTCCGGTGTTTTGAAAATTTGGATCGGAAATAATGATTTTTACATAGGGGTGGATGTTTTCTTTTATGATCATTTTTCATTGCATCTAAAGTAGTTCTTAGGGTTAAGTGAAAAATAAGAGCTTTTGATGTTCCCAAATAAATTTTGAATTTAAATTTTAACAGAACATTAGAAGTCGGGTCTCATTTTCCCCGGTAGCTTCTACCTGGGAATTTAACTGGCACATTTGTTGTTGCTGTTATTTAAACTTGACTTTTGGATAAATAATAACGTGTCATTCAGTAATCAGGCCTTATTTGTTAAATTACTTTCTTCGAAATACTTGCAATTTTTACTATAATACCCTTTTTGATAACGATTTTAAGAATTTAAAATCTGCTAAATTGTAAGTTAAAAATTTATTCAAATCACTTAAACCTGATAACTTGTTTTAAAATAGCCAAAGTTTATGTGAAAATATATGTGGTTAATATTAAACCTTGCTTGTTTTTAAAACAAGTTGCCCGTCAAAGATTTTAAAAGTGTTTATTTTATTTCAAATCAGGTTATTGATGTTGTGAAAAAGATCTGCTTTGGAAGAGGAACATCAGTACTAAATGATGCTTTGGAATCAATGAAAAATTGATTCCTTAAGAATTACTTCCATTAATTTTTGCTGGGTACATATGTTTGTATAAAACATATATGATGTTAATTATGTTATTGTATAACTTATTAATTTAAGCATCAATTCATTTATTTACGATTGATTTGTTTCCCTTAAAAATCGACATAAGTACTTTAATTATCTTTAATTCGACAATATAATATTTTGATTTCTTTTTTATTTATTTTACTTGTTTTGTTTTTCTTCTATATTTCTGTTTTGCTTACGAGGTCTGTTTCATGTTTTGTTTTTATTTTTATCTTTTCGTTTTTAAAACCACACGTACATACTATCTATCTACTACACTGTAGTAGTAACTACAGAGTTGCCACATTATATTTTAGATTTAAAACAAATAATTGAAAATTAAGACCAGTATTTTGTTCACAACAGCGAAATGTTTGAAGCCCCAATATTGTAATAAAAACTTTGAAAATCTTATATAACAAAGCCAAACGTCTTATTTTCGCAATATATTTGAATATTCATGTCTATTAAATTGATATTGAAAAGTCCACTGCAGTTTCGGAACAATTTCGTAAGTGAAAAATCATTTTGTTATATGGAGTTTCTAAGCTTTTTTTCTACAAAAGTACAAACAAAATATTGGACTATACAAAAGTACACTCACAATATTATTTCGTTAAAAACAACTTAAAATACAATCAAAAAGAGGACTACTGATTTTCCATTATCTTCAACCCATTTTGTTGTTTATTTTTAATCAATAGAAAGTCGTTTAAAATAGCCATCAAATTTTTACTAACAAAAAGTTAAAAAAAAACTACTTTTGTGGTTTGTTTTTCAAATTGAAAGTTTTTTTTATTTGTATGTACAAAACAGAACACAACACATGCAGATGTATATATTTTTATTGGCTTTGTGTGTATGTATATTTGAATAATTTCTTGTAATTTTTATTGAAATAATTTTGTATACATACAAACTATTTTGGTAAAAAAACAAAAAGGAATTGTATGAAGCAGAAAACATAAAATTTTACATTTTACTGATACTATTAGAGTATTCAAAAAACCAGCCTTTTGAAAAAACCGGTTACAGTTTTTTTCTAAAATCGAATTTTAAAAAAACCGTCGACCGGTTTTTTCGGTTTCTTTTTAATTTGAATAAAAAGCTTATATAATTTGTTAATTGTTTTTATTACAAACAAAAAAAAAAAAGAAATTTAATATATAAAGTAATAAAAATAAAAAAATACATTCTTTGAAAAAAAAAAAAAATATTTTATAATATTTTTTTATTGTATTTCATTTCAACATTTTATTTATTGGTTTTAATATTTTGAAATATAATATCTTATAAATTAATATTATAAAACTATATTCAAATCAAATGAATAGAGATCATTAAGTTTGTATATTGGGTAAATTTAGGTACGTTAGTAGTTTGAACGTTTAAAACGTTTGGCACGTTTTTTAAATATTACATTTTAAATATGTAAAAAGAAAATCTATTTTTCACCTTTAAAATAATATTTTAGAAATAATATGCAATTTAAATGTTTCGTTTTAAGGCGATTTTTTTGTTTACTTTTGATAAAGCTAGAAGTGGAAAATACTCTTTCACTAATAGTAGATGTTGGACAAATAGTCAAAAGACAATTATATAAATTGTCCAACTTTTCAGTTCTTTTGTCGCATTTATCAAGATATATGAAATCATCTTATGTGACCTTCTCAGAGAAAAGGGACCTAGTGTGTCAAAAAACAAGTTTGGACTTAAGAGTGGATGTACCAGAATCCAGGGTGTAGAATAAGATGAAATGAGTTAGATTTCTGATAAAAATTTATTTACCCCATAAAAACGTACAAAACTAACTTGGGAAAATCGATAAAAATGAGAAAAACATTAAAATTTTACGTCTTTTGATTTTTTGGTTTTAAATTGTCACTCTAAAAGCGAAAAAAAATACGTCACCACATAGGCATAACGTCACCAAAGTCGGCACCCAATCATAACTAACCATATCAAATTGCATCTCCCAACTGAAGGTGTGTTCACAGTGATAATGCGTTATGAAACTTTAAATGCGTGTTTCTCAAAAATTGTTTTTCACACACTAAGTCCCTTTTCTCGGAGAAGGTCACATATAATGATGAATGATTTTGTACAGTCTATTTTTTAGGATTTTGAATACTGTTTATTGTGTTATTTAAATTAGAAATTAAACTATTTGAATTTGGAATATCCAAAGTTAAGTCTATCGGAATCTATTAGACTTACATCTAAATCTATAAACCAAACAAACGATTATAAAAGTGTTCGGAAATAATAAAAGGGACCAAGTAACCCAGTTGGTGATGTAATTAAAAAAACCGGTTAACCGAACAAAAAAGACCGGTTTTCGGTTTTCTTCGAATTTACAAAATATTCGAAACCGATCGGTTTTAAAAAAAAAGAAACCGGTTGACCGGTTTTCGGTTTTTGAATACTCTAGATACTATCAACTCCTACTGAATGTCTGTAAATATTTATAGTTTGTTTTTTGAATGACTGATTCAAATAGTTAAAAAATATATTTCTATGAATTTCAATTGATTCTTCATTTAAAAACAAACTTTACTTATTACTTTTTGAATAAACTACAGTCGGTAACGGAAAATATAACGTGTGTGTAACTAAAATAAAAATTTTATGTTGATTTTTTCTTTCCCCAAACAAAATTATTTTTGTGAATATACGGAGGTTACAAGCTCGCTACAAACAATCAGTAATAACAATTAAAATACTTCGTTGTATAAGAAAAACCTAGAAAACAAAAAACTTTTATAATTATTACTTGAGCCCGAGTATAACGGAGAAAACAAAATTTATTTTTATAATTTTTTTATATAAATAGACAATTTTTGGTCTCCTTCAATTTTTGGTCTCCTTCAACTTAACCACGTGTGTGATTGCTAAGAAAACAGCAATGTAGCAAAATATACGTTTATAATAGGTTTTGAAGAGATCTTTTACTGGTTCTGAAGAGATCTTTTACCGGATCGAAAGCTCGCTACAAACAAGGAGATATTTTCTTTTAGAGGAAATCTAAGTTGGTAACACTGATCAGCTATCAAAATACATATGCAACATCCCAGTCTGAAGTTGCCAATTTCTTCCAATTTCTGGTGGTTTTTTATGAATTGTTTTTCATATGGTATTTTCTCTTTAAGCAAGTTCATTTATATATCGAGATCCTTGAAAAGCAAAAACTGTCTCTGAAACCCTCTTTGATATGACGGCCTAAATACAAAACCCGGTATGGGGAAAAAATTACAAATAAACTCTTAAATTTTTGAAATAAAAAATTAAAACCTTTTTTTAGACCACATAATTTTTTGTTTAGTCCCGGTTTACATACAGCAATTTTAATCGCAGCAATTCTGAGAGGAAAGGGAGGAAAGAAGAACGAAAAGGGGTACAAACTTGCTTGTACTAGCAATTCTCTTGTGTTTTCTAATTTGCAATTTTTTTTCTATGTAGCAGATACTAAAATTGCAATAAGAGACGTTCACAGTGTGGACACGGATGCTAGTTCAAAAGAGAATTTAAGAAAATTGCTGCAAGAAAAATTGCTGTGTGTAAAGCGGGACTAAGTCATCGTTTCGCCAACAATGGAAATTTTGTATTCCCAGTGACGCTTACTGAACAGCCGGTCTTTTTGTTTAGCTATGTTTTCATTGTGGTATTGAAAAAGCTCCTTTAGCTAGCAGTTGTCGCACCTGTTAAAGTGTCTTGCCCAAGCAATCGACCGTTTGTGTTTTTCTAACTGGGTTTGTATTATACGTTTATTTCATTTTTTTCCAGTTCAAGTGGGTTTGAAATGGTTTTCGTTTTTTCAGCTATTTACGGTTAATGCTTTGTTTATGTTGGTTGTTTCGTTGGATGTATGGTTTACAGTTTGCGGTTTTTAATGAATTTATAATATTTTCGTGTTTTTGTTTTTCATGACTCTGCTTTTTGTTTTTTCTTTTCGTACACTTTCGGTTGTTGGGTTTTGTTCGTGTTTATTTGAGTTTATATTTTAAGTTCATGGACATTTAAATTATTTTAATAAACATTTAAATTGAAACTTATTAAATGTTCCAACAACAACCTCTCAAACCAATGCATTTAATCAAATTATAGCACATAGTTATAAACAGGCCACCCAAAACGGAGCCAGTGATGTTAAAAATATTTGTTAGAACTTTTTTCAGGCATTGGCGTAGATAGGCCGGTCGGGGCTAAGCCATCCTGTGTTGCTGAGTACTCCTAAAATGTTGTTTAGGGGTTTCTTTTATTTATTTATTTGATTCTTTTTATATTTATAATTGACTTGTGCAATAGTTGTTATCAAATTATCTATATTTGGTAATCAGCTTTGGGAATGTTTTGAGAAATAATACGGCGTTCACGGTAGGCCACAAAAACAGCAAATTCTTACTAAATGGCATCTCAAACTTTATTTTGAATGTTGATAGCATTTGCTTTCACATTTGTTTTTTTATTTATAAAAAAAAACAATAAAAATGCACAGCTGATTAAAAAACATATGTACCGAGTTATCCATTAAGTGGTTTCAAAACCGTCGATATGGCAAGGTTGTTAGCTGTTAAATATCTGTCACCTGAAGTGTCATTTATTAAGTGCAAGGTATGCAATTTACGAATATGGATAATTTGACAATCGAAGATCGCGTAAAAACAGTAAAAACTTACTACAAAAGAGGTTGTTCAAACTTGGCCACTTTTCGAGCATTACTGGGTGATTATAGTCGTGATAATCTACCTACTGTGCAAGAAATTGGTAAGATTATAAATAAATTTGAAGAGACTAGAAGCCTTACAGCTGTGGTCAGGCCTGTGCATCATTACAATGTGCGCACTGCCAAAAAGGTCGCTTTTGTTATTGAAAGTGTGGCGGGTAATCCAAATTTGTCGATTACACTGCGTTCTAAGCAATTGGGCCTGCAATTGAAGATTATGAACTGCAAAATATGTGGTTTCACATGACGGTGCCACGACTCACACAACACGACCGAAGCACACAACTTGATAGGAAGTTTCGAAAACGCGTAATTTCACCTTTTGGTGACATTAATTGGCCACAAATCATGCGACGCCGTTAGACATTTTTTGTAAGTCTATGTCAAAGACAGCGTATACGCTGATAATTCCCTAACGTTGGAGCATTTAAAAACCAACCTTCGGTAAGTTATCGCGGAGATACCGCCCGAAATGTGCGAAAAAGTGGCCGAAACCTACCATTTCGTACGAAATGGCAAAGTCCAAGCATTATAATGAAATAAAAGTTTCATGAAATAAATATTTTATTTGAAACCGAAAAATGGATAACCCACTATAATATAGTTTATATTTAGATTGTAGAATAAATCAATAAATAACATAATTCTCAACTTGATATCAACAATATTTATCTACTATATAACCAATATTTTTAAAACATAATTATCAGGTTAGAAGAAGATTTGAATTACAACATACAGGGTGTCCGCCGGGAAGGTATACTACTTTCTTTGTTTATAATTTTTGATTAAATGAAAGAGAATGGATCTTATATTGATAAATGTTTTATTTAATGTCAGCAATAATGTATGGAATGCAATATCAGATAAATGTCCGCCTTTGTTAGCCTCACAAATGCGAGCCCTTTTGAGCACATTTTTCATTACATTCTCACACATTTCACGCGGTATTTCAATAATTTCATTACGAATATTTTGTTTGAGTTGCTCAAGTGTTTCTGGTTTTTTGTATAAACTTTGCTTTCCAGATATCCCCACAAAAAGAAGTCAGGGGCAGTCAAATCAGGCTACCGTGGAGGCCAATCAACATCACCATTTCTTGAAATAACTTGTTGTGAAAAGAGGTCTCGCACTAATTCTATTGTAATCCTGGCTGTATGCGATGTGGCACCATCTTGTTTATAGCACATGTTAATCAAGCCCAAAACATGCATCACGATATCGCTCCCCATTCACAGTTACCGTTACGCCGTTTTCATTTTCAAAGAAGTAAGGTCCAATGATTCCTCCTGACCAAATTGCAGACCAGACTGTCACTTTTAATGGATGCAAAGGTGACTGATGAATAATTTGAGGGTTTTCCATTGCCCAGAACCGACTATTCTGTTTATTCACATATCCATTCAAATGAAAATGTGCCTCGTGACTCATTATAATTTTTTCATGAAAATCGGGGTAATCATGGGCGAGCTGTTTTAACGATTAAAACACGTTGGTTAATCGAATATTTTCAAGACTAATGTATACCAAAATGGCGCCAAAGAAAAGTAGTATACCTTCCCCACGGACACCCGGTATTTGAATTTTTTAAGAATTATTTATTTTTCAATTATTATTATTGACTCTGAAAATATTTGAGAAATACATTTGATATCAAACAGCCATGATTTTGAAATTGAGAATAAAAGTAACGTTTGAAAATTTTACTACTTACACTCAAAAAAATGACATGAACTAAAATGTAATCAAAAATTTCCTTCAAAATAATTTATAAATTGTCCTGATTATAAGTAAAATTTTATTAAAACTTAGAAAAATTTTCTAAAAAAGAATAAAAAATCCTAAGTTTGAGGAAAATGAAATAGTTTATATACTCAGAAATAGTTCATATTTTTCTAATAATATTACTTAATTTTAGGAAAAAAACAAGTCAATTAAATAAAAATTTATTAATTTTAAGAAAAAACATCTTAGTTTTAAGAAAATTGCATACTCAAATGTAATAAAATTAAATTTAGCTCAAAAAAAAAAAAATAAGGACATAATTTACTCCCACTTAGTTAAAAAATGTTTAAGTTAGAGAAAGTACTTGAACTTAATGTGTGTCCATTTTTTGTTCGCGAGTAGTAAAATTAACTAAATTCTTGAAAGCCATTTCCAAATTCAGTTTTTAAGTATACCAATTTCTAATTTTGAAGAATTGTTTTCTAAAAATTAGTTCAGACAATTAAAAACGAAAAGTAATAAATTGTTTCCTATGTAATAATAAAAATTTACTTGATTTTAGAAACTGATGAACTATTTCTAAGGAAAATTTTAATGCAACTTAGTTCAGATAAATTTAAAAAATTTTAATAAAATATTCTTTTTTTCAAGTAAAAGTTTTAAAACGTTATTTTCAATATTATATTCCAAAAAAAAAAACAATAAATTGAATACAAACTAGTTTTCCTAATTTTCAAGAAAAAATATTATTAAAGAAAACAAATTAAAGTAACCAACTAAAAAAAACTCGTACATGATTGTAATTTTTGGTTCGTGATCGTGCGTGAGCGTGAGTCAAAAATCTCTCACGTGCCCATCTCTAATCTTAACAGTATTAAATATTGAACTTAAAGTAGCTAAAAATATATTTTAAAATTTTGTTAGCAAAGGGTAAAAAATTGTAAATTTGCACTTTTATGTAATAAATTTGTATGTTGACTACAATACAAAATATCGAAGGCACATTTTATGTATACATTACGGCATAACGGCTTTCCTATAATTGACATAGCGCTTATTAAAATTTATATTTTTTTACTTAATAACAAAAAAGTTTAAATTTGTATATGTCAAATTAAGTTTAAGCTAAAAATCCCAAAAAAAAATCTATGACTTTTCCCTTTTCCAATAATAACAAGAAATGTAACTGTGATATTTTGTGTTTTTGCAACAATTTCCTTAAATTAGTTAATTTAAGATGACAAAGGACCCCCAGTGTTCCTTAGCCATAGAAGCAGTGTGTCACGTAGGGCGTCCCTTTTTGAAGTTCTCTTAAACAGAACCGTTAATTAACTACGAAAAGGATCTGACTTTGTCACAATTGGTTATGTTTCATAATATCCTACAGTACATTTTTTTAATTTGTTTACCTTTTTGCTAATGAAATTTAATTTATATTTTAAATACATGAATTTAGTATGTGTAATTCAATTTAGTTTTAAGACAAAATTAAATAGCAAAAAGTTTGTTAGAGCAGTATCCTCACAAAGCGGAAGTCCTCCGAAAGTGGAAAAATACCTTCTCAATAAGTGTAAAGTACTTTAAAATATATGGTAAAATATATTACCTTTACCATTAAAGCAGGATAATGACGATTTTCACTTAAAAGAACTAAAAAATAAAATTTTTCTTAAAATAAAATTTTTCTTAAAACCAAGGAAACATTTCCTAACTAACAGTACAATTTTAGATGATGTATGAACTAATTAGGAGGAAATTTTTACTGTTTTCTAATAAAAATTTACTTCTCAGTAGTAAAATTTTTCTATAATTTAGAAATTTTTACCAAATTTTAAGAAAAATTTGTTTCTTATTTTCAAGGAAAATTTTATTAAATATTGGTAAAAAGTGTCTTTGGTGCCGTTTTCATTTCAATTTAACCTCTAAATAAGTTAATTTTTCTAAATACTAGATCATTTTTTTTTTTGAGTGTAGTCAATTTAAATCAATATTTTTCCAGTTTCAATAGTAAATTCTTAAGTCTTTCCGTCGTTTTGGTAAGTCATTGTTTGGTAGTAAAGGAAGGCTTACGTATGTTTGTGTTTAAATAATTTTCGCAATTAGACAAATTTTAGTAGTTCAAAGATCAAGATACAAACAAAAAGCTGGACAGAATAAATAAATTTTTAATCATCTGTAAACCGAAATTTTAAATACAATTTATACAATAATAAATCATATCAACAATTATAAATATGTTTATTTACAAAAGTAGTGTTGCTGTATTTGTACAGGGTGGTGCATATACAGGTATGCTTTTAAATCATATGTTATTTTGACACATAGATTTTTTTCTGTTCAAAATATTTACTATCAGTCAGTATTATTCTTTCCCTCAGCAAAATTAATGCTGTGTTGCTCAAACTGTGCTGTGCAAAAAGTTCGTGAAACAGGCTTGAATGTGGACAACATTCATGGTTCCCGTTGTCGTACGGTGCGTACTGATGAGAATGTGGCTGCTGTGGCCGATAGTGTGCAACTCAATACACGAACATAGATCTCAACAACTCGATATTTCACGCACCAGTGTGATAATAATTTTGAACAAAGATCTCGAATTATTCACTTAAAAGGTCCAAATAGCTCAGCAATTGGGCAAATCCACTTCTTAGTTTTGCACTTTGATTTTAGGCTTCTCAGTTTGGGCCAATCGGACATCGAATTTTTGCGGTTAATTCAATAAATAAAATCGCAGCATCCGGGGATCGGAATTCCCACACGTCTTTGTCAAGAGGCCTATGCATCTACAGCAAGAGACTGTTTAGTGTGGTCTTTGGAGTCGTGTCTGGAAACGCCAATTCAGTCAAAGGCGAGTGTTACAGAGCCATGATTATGGTCTTTATTGGGCTAAAATGGAAGATATGAATTTTGATAATCTTTGGATTCAGCAGAATGGCACACAGTTCATCAAACAATCGATCTTTTGCATACTAAGTTCGCTAATCGTCTTATCAGCCACCTTGGCGATCTCAATTGGCCGCATCGGAGCTTCTATTTGACCGCTTTAGACATCTTCTTGTGGGGTGCCGTTAAAGACTGGCAGGATAAGCTACTGGGAAGCCAAACGCGACAACCACTTGAATGAAATCGTGCCCCATAAATAATGGGAATGTTTGTTATTTCTAATAAAGCCATTATAAACCAAAAGATCTAACCTTAATATCATTTCATTTAATTTTTAAAAAGATACCTGTATTTGGAGCACCATTTTTGTTTTTATAATTGTTTTAAAATGTATATTTATTCATGTTTTGGTTGTATGTTAATTTGTTTTCTGTTTCATTCTCTTTTTATTATTTATTTACCTTGATCTTGTGCGTTTATTTACCTTTTACTTTGTATTTTGTTGTTTCATTAATTGGTATACCCTACACCAGATCAGGTAAATATGAATTGTATGTTAGTGTTTTCAACTAAAATAAAAATAAAAAATACTGGACTTAAATGCACTAATGGACTCTGAATAAATTTTCGATTTCACGATACCTTGTAACTGAACTTCAGATCAAAAATTTGTTTTTCTATAGATCACGATTTTCCAAATTGTAATTTTTAATAAAAGTCGCATATTCTTGACCATACGCATCATTTCTCAAAATTTCATAACTGTAGGAAGTCTGTTCAGCAAACATAAATTCCTATCATAGCACTTATTTATTTTAGTTAAGTTAGAAATTAGAACAACAATCCAATTTTTACAAAAACTAATCCAAAATCGTACAAATGTTGAATTTGAAATTAAATTTAAATCTTAATTGAAGGAAAAAAAAAAATAAAATGTATTTTGGTGTAATGATGGTGTAAAGTATTAAACGTTCCGTCTTAACCGACAGTTATTTTCTTACTTGTTTTATTTTTTGTACATGTTTGTTTTTTGCGAGCTTTTTGTGAATCTTTATTATTGTTGTTCATTTGCAACGCAAGGTTATACAGTCAACCATTTTTTTAAGATTTATTCAAATAAAAAGTTGAAGGTGTTTCATTTATTATATTGTGTACTCGCAATAATTATCTTACTAATAACCAGGAAACGACTTTCACGCAAATACATGTTTGTAGTCAGTATCCCAAATATGATTTTGATTAGGTACTTTTCCTAATCGAGTATTTTGCATTAAAACGGCATAGATTTGTTGTTGCATATTTTGTATAAGTGCATAGTTTTTTTTTTTTTTGTTTATTTAATGATTTTTATTAGATATTTTTGTATTTATTGAAAAAAATACAATTTAGATTTAATTAAATATAAGCAAAAGTACCCATTTCAAACCCTAACTACAAGGGCGGATCAATAAGTCCGTGACTTTTTGAATAAAACACAGCGTTTTTTACAAAAAAAAAAAATAATTTTTCAACATAATCTTCTTCTAGCTCAATACACATAGTCCAACATTTCTCCTTTTTTTTTTGTATCCCTTCCAAAAAATATGATTTTTCAGGTTCATAAAATAGGGCTTTGTTTGATCAATAATTTTATCGTTGGAGATAAATCTCATTCCACCGAGCTATTTCTTTAGGTTTGGAAATATTAAATAGTCACTGGGGCTAAGTCCGAAGAATATGGCGGTTGAGGTACGAATTCGTAGCCCAATTCATGGAATTTTGCCAATCCTTTGAAGTTGTCACACGATTACGTTTATAGTCAATTGAGAGCAAAGGCGGCACCCATATTGTAGACAGCTTTCTTAAATCCAACTGATCATTTAAAATCGAAACCACACTGCCATATGAAATGCCCACTTTTACTATTCGATCGGCGAACACCAATAGTGAATTTTTTCGACATTTTCAGCGTCATTTGTACTTGTGCGACCACAACGAAAGTCAGTAAACCAATTTTTTACCATTAAAATCGATGATGCAGAGTCCCCAAAGTATTTATCAAGCTTTTTCTTGGTTTGATTGACGGTTTTTTCGCAAAAAATAATGTTTAATGAGCACTCGAAATTCACTTTTTTTTTTTTAAATCCACGAGGTTGTATGTTTTGAACAGCTGCGAAACGCAAAGTAAATGATGGAACTTGCTTAAAATTCGACAGTTGACTATTTACAGGTGGTACTTGATGGGAGCAGTGTTGCATTTATATAACTACGAGGGAAGTTTGAAAAGACACGAACTTATTGATCCGCCCTCGTAAAAAGAAAAATATTTTGTTGTCACCTTCTTAAATTTTTTTTTTTTTGTGTTTCTTTTTGGACTTTTAGTACATATATATTTTTTATTTCGTGCATATTTTTTTATTTAAGTTCATTTTATTTTTCCCTGCGTATTTTGCATTATTTACTGCGTATAAGTAAGATCCACAAAACCTCATCACAATTGTCCCCATCTCCAATTTTTTATGCAGAATTATGATCGATTATGCAGTGGGGATCTTGACCGAAGTTTTTTATTCGTCATACCAATTTCTTCTAGGTAAATTTAATGCTTCAAGTTAAAGTTTTATTATAGTTGATCTGTATTAATGTAATAGGAGATCATGAGCATTTTCCTCTTCCAAATGAATTGAAAAATAATAATTTTTTTTAATAATGGGGAACATACAGAAAAAGTTAAAACACCAGCCGAAAGAATTTTTTTTCTGGTCAGTGATTAATTAAATTAAATATATATCTTATTTAACTTACAACTTTAAAGGAAAAATCTGATAAGGCTTGATTTTTACGTTAAGATAAAATTTACGTACGAACTGTCTGTGTTTTCATAATCTCCATAAATTACATATGTCAAATCAGCTATCAAACTTAAGATTGAGATACTTATTTTAAGATTATTGAGCTTTAAAAATTGTTAAAGAAAGTAAATTTAAGTGGTATAAACAAAACAATTAATTTAGAAAGAAAAAAACAAGTAAAATATACCAAATTCGGTTGCGCCAGATTGTTGAATGCCCTGCACGTATGTCCTAAGAAAACAATGTTTTATGAAATCGCAGATAAAAAATTACACAGTTAAATTATACTGATATATATTTGGTTTGTCTTCCATTTTATTTAAACTTGGGAGCACTTTCGGACACGATGATTTAAACAAATGGTGTTGAATATGTTTATTAATAGCCTTTTTCCACTGAGCTACATATTACATCTTTCATCAATTTGCAAAGATGTTAACATTTTCCCATAAGAATTATACAGGCTAAAAATTCTACATCTTTTTACATCTACAAAAGATGATCCTTTCTTATTTTGTTCCATCTTACATCTTTCGTTATTTTAAGTGTCATCACTAAAAAATGACAAAAAAATTGATTTTCTTTGTGCCATCACTATCAAACTGACATTGCAGAAAATAAACAAAAAAAATGTATTCAACAAAGGAAAATGAGCGGCAGATGTAAGAATTTCATACTTATGTCTACCAAAAATTCTTCTTCGTCATCTTCTTCCAGAATGGCCTTTAATATTTCAATGTACTGCATTAAAATTCGGCTTATTCTTGCAAAGCAACAACTACTCCAGTGATTAATGCTTTCTCTAAATCTATTTTTTATTTTTTATAAAAATTATTTTGTTGACAGCTGAATAAATAACAGATGAAAGATGTTGCCAATGTAAACACTTGTTTCACGTTTTCAACATCTTCCATGCATTTGAGGTTCTAAATTGTAGCACAAAATAGTACAAACTATATAAGCCCCGAAAATTTTGTATGTAATGTACGTAATATATTAAACTTTCAAAACAGCTTTTAAAAGAATTTTTTTTTTTCAAAAATAAATAATCAAAAACCGGAACATTTTTGAATAGAACCAAATTAGTCAGAGGAGTACTATAGTCCCTTTAATAGTACCACAAAAAGTACTTAAATCCAAACTTATAATAACTGTCCTTTACACTGTTTTTGTGACAACTAATGTAAAAAAGCTTAGAAGTGAAATTATGGAGGTGAAAAAATGTTTGAGGTGAAAAACTTCTTTGGATATCAACAGACGGATAAACAGATGGACATCGCTAAATCGACTTAAAATCGCATAGGAATCAAGTATATCTTCACTTTATGGGGACTCAGACTTACATTTCGACATGTTACAAACGAAATGACAAAGTGATACGTGACCGCATATGTTGGAGGGTGGATGGGTAGGAAAGTGGGTTTTGTTCCCTTCTCTCGTATTTACAAGGGCGGATCAATAAGTCCGTGACTTTTTGAATGAAACACAGATTTTTTTGCAAAAAAAAATATTTTTCAACATAATCTTCTTTTAGCTCAATATTCCTTTAGCTTGTATCCCTTCCAAAAAATAGGATTTTTCGAAGTCCACAAAATAGGCATTTGTTTGATCAATAATTTCATCGTTGGAGCTAAATCTCTTTCCACCGAGCCATTTCTTTAGGTTTGGAAACTGGAAATAGTCTCTGGGGGCTAAATCCGGAGAATATGGCGGATGAGGGGGCAATTCGTAGTCTACTTCATGGATTTTTGCCATGGAAACTAAGCTGTCACACGATTCCGTTGATGGTTGATTGTGAGCAAACGCGGCAGACATCTCGCGGAAAGCTTTCTTATACCCAAGTGATCGTTCATAATTAAAATCACTGAGCCATGTGAAATGCCTATGTCTTTCACAATCTATTGCACATTCAATCTCCGATCGGCCAACACCATATCGTGAATTTTTTCAATTGTTTTGGGTGTAGAGACCTCAACTTGGCGTCCAAAACGTTCGGCATCTTCCGTGTTTGTAAGGCCACAGCGAAAGTCAGTAAACCACTTTTTACCATTGGAATCGATGGCGCAGAGTCCCCACAGTATTTATCAAGCTTTTTCTTGTTTTGATTGGCGGTTTTTTCGCAAAAAACAATGTTTAATGAGCACTCGAAATTCACTTTTTTCCATTTTTTAAAAATCCACGAGGTTGTATGTTTTGAACAGCTGTTAAGCGCGAAGTAAATGACGGAACTTGCTCAAAATTTGACAGTAGTCTATTTACAAGTGGTACTTGATGTTGAATTTCATATAACTACAAGGAAAGTTCGAAAAGTCACGGACTTATTGATCCGCCCTCGTATATTCCAGTCTGGAGTACTGCACACTTTCGTGTGTTCTGGAATCCCATTACGCAAAAAATAAAGTGAATTTAAATATTTTGGTGCTCTTGAATTCACTTTCACTATTTTTTTAACTGACTGAATTCGCCAGATAGTTAGCAAGCGAAATCAATTAGTATGTGGTTTTTCTGTTATTAAATATATGCTGTGAGAAGAAAAAACACTTGGTTCATATAATTTGGAATTATATTTAGAATTTCATATTTTTACTATTGTAACACATTATTAACACAAAAAGAGTTTTTAAAAAACATCTTAAATATTTTTAATTTATTTGGCACCACTCAAAAATAAAAAATTATATATCACTTCCTTTGGGAATTAAACAAGAAAAATGTTTTTTTTCAACTTGCTCGATGTTGGCGCTGCTGGCACCTTATACAGAATTCCATTGCCCATTAATAGATACACTTTTTATACATGTAACGTTTCAGTTAAACCATTTCTGTCTATCCCAATGTCTGTACAAAAAATTTGACAATTTATATCCACAATACTGGATAAAAGTTGATTCCTATATAATACTATCGACATGTATGTAAATCAACCTTATGTGTGTTTGTTGACAGATGAAAATCATATATCGTGATACATAAACCAAATTTCTTCCTTGATTGTTCGTATTGCTGTCGTTCTTATAATTTTCGTTTCTTTTAAGATAAACCGACCGTAAATTACAATATGTATGTACATTGTATATAGAGTATTCAAAAACCGAAACCGAAAACCGGTCAACCGGTTTCTTTTTTTTTTAAACCGATCTGTTTCGAATATTTTGTACATTCGAAGAAAACCGAAAACCGGTATTTTTCGTTCGGTTAACCGTTTTTTTTAATTACATCACCAACTGGGTTACTTGGTCTCTTTTATTTTTTCCGAACACTTTTATAATCGTTTGTTTGGTTATGAAGATTTAGATGTAAGTCTGATAGATTCCGATGAAGACTTAACCTTGGATATTCCAAATTCAAAAAATTTAATTTCTAATCTAAATAACACAATATACAAAAAACAATGTACGAAATCATTCATCATTATATGTGACCTTCTCCGAGAAAAGGGACCTAGTGTGTAAAAATGAAGTTTTGAGAAAAATGCATTTAATGATTGGGTGCCGACTTTGGTGACGGCTTGTCTATGTTGTGACGTATTTTTTCCCTTTTAGAGTGACAATTTAAAAACAATTTAAAACCAAAAAATCAAAAAAAATAAAATTTTAATGTTTTTCTCATTTTTATTGATTTTCCCAAGTTCGTTTTGTACGTTTTTATGGGGTAAATAAATTTTTATCAGAAATCTAACTCATTTCATCTTATTCTACACCCTTTTATATATATATATATATATATATATATATAAATATATATATATATATATATATATATATATATATATACATATATATATATATATATATATATATATATATATATATATATATATATATATATATAATATATATATATATATATGTGCACAGCTCATGTTGCGGGGACGGTTTTTCGTTCCTCAAGTTACTACGAAGACATTTTGTTACTTTGAGGACCGTCCTCAAACTTCTCATTTATCTACTGTATAAACTGAAGACATTTTACTGGATACAGAGCATATTATAGGGACGTTTTTGGCTCTATATACAGATGTATTCAAAGAATGCGAAATATATATATATATATTAGGGCGGGTCGATTTGTAGGGAGTGAAAAAATTCACCAATTTCCCGATGATTTCCGTATTCTATGGGTTATTCCATGAAAATTTGCCGAAGGAACCATACCTCTATCGTTAAAATCGTTTAAGCCCAAATTTATCGAATTCGGTTGATTAATTCATGCGATATTGCTAAAACAAAATAACACATAAAACATACTTTTTGATTTTTTTTCCCTTTTTATTTTTTTTCTACAAAAATTCAAATTAAGAGATAATAAAGTATCTATCAACCTATTATCAAAAAAAAAATATTCAATTTGAGTGTAGTAAAAGACAAAATGTGAAAAAAAAACATTATTTTTTCTGAAAGTCTTGTTTGCTTTCAAGTCTGGGTGTATTCGTACGGCTCTCTAATGTCGTCGCCATAGCGCCTTCTACATTCTTTCCTGCAACTCGTTTAGCAGTGGCAGCCAGCAATTGGACATGTCTTTCCGTTCCTTGAATGTGTAAAGGAATTTGTGGATCATCGAACGGTGGCACTTCGTAATTTAAATATCCCTCCAAATGTTCATACGAATAACTTTGCGTAAACGGTGGTTCGAATAAAATGGTATCGTCATTTAAATCAATCATATTTGTATATTCCGTACAATTAAAGTTTATAAGAGATTTTTTATAAACTCTAAGTTCCGTTGGGTCGACAATATCTCTTCGGTAATGTAAAATCTTCTTTATAGCAATGTTTCGTTTTTCCATTCTATCATCAAACAACATAGATAGCAAGATATTTTCTGAGTGTGCAAAATATGGATTATCTTGAATTACTGTATTTACAACTCCAAGTAAATTCCGTGGTAAAAATCGTGTCCAAGTAATAAATTTAAAAAGTAATGTACTACCGTATGCGGCAGAGCTATAATACTTAACATTGAAATACATTGGCGTGTATACTTTTATCATATAGTTAGCCAGAATTTTTAAATTTTCAGTTGGATTATTAGTTGTCACATACAACCGTAATAATCTATTGGCTTTGGTCAGCCAACGAGAATGTGCAATTGGCCCTGGTTTTATGTGAGATAAATCCGCAGGAACCACACCATTAGAAATTGCATTGGCCATTAACATCAAGTACCTCGAATCAGTAGATAATTCTTCTGGATTTAAATCACCAGGAGGCATATTTTCCAAAGCGATTTCCTCAAAATCGGTTACCACCTGAAAAGAAAACATAAAAGCTAAAAAATAGAATAAAAAATGGTAAAGAATTAGCTATAAAAATTACATACCGGAAGATTTTCACAATCAGCAATTTTTGAGCTCAACTTTCCGGTAGTTGATCGTGGTCCAGTGGTGGTTGATTTGTCCAAAGTGTCAAACAAATGTCTAAACGGAAGCTCGTTAAAGTGCAGAAGACACACAAACCAGTGCAGTGGTCTCTTTAACTGTTTTTCGAATAGTCGCAAAATTCCACCGTGTACGCCAGTATTTGTTGGTTCACCATCAGCGCATATGGCAATTAATGAATCGAGAGACAATTGTTTTTCTTGGAAGAATTCGATCAATTTGTTGACTTTGCTTGCCGCAGTTTCAATTTCTAGTTTTGTGTAGCCTATCAATTGAGAATTTGGTTCCCTCAAAACAACTAGATGAGGTTCTTTAACCATCCTTGGATGCAACTTCTCATAAATTTTTTCTACAGTTAGAGCATCATTTTTCCTGCCGTCGAATGAAAATGATATCAAATTCGAGCCATCATACCGCTTACGAAGTGCGTCTTGTATCCATTTTTCTCTTTCTCTACGAAGTTTACTTTTATCCATGATGACAAGATTGCCATGAGCATCTTTTAGGCCCAGGTCTTCCATCAAAGCTGTTGCCAATGCTGATCCCATTCTATCATGCACACCAAATCTGTCACACATCATTGCATAGTTTTTAGTATTGTATCTGGGAGTGTATGTTTGTGGTGGTAGAACTAATTCTGAACCTCCTCTCACATCAACTTCCATTTCGTCATAATGTGGTTCGTATGTAGGATCGTTGCTCACTGGGATTGTTGGTATAGTCGTTGGTATCGTCTCTTCACTTCCACTATCGTGTTCCGGTATCGTTTGTATTCTGTCATTATATTGATCGCGCATGAAATCTTTTAAGTTTTTTGGGATAGATCCACATGAGCAGTCGTTTTCTTTCAAGTTGCATTTACATTTTCCAATGTTGAATAATTGGTTTGTTGATTCTACGAATTTTTTGAATTCTGTTGCGCGTTTTACTCGTTGTTTATCTGCATTACTATATGCGTCAAGCAAATTATTCAATTTTCTAATGATGCTACCTTTGAGTATAAGTTCAATATTAAGTTGATTCCAAATTTCTAACAATCTGTCTGCTACTTGGGGAGTAAATCTTTTATACGAAAACATTTTGCTTTGGGCTTTCGAACGTTCGGCCAAGAAAAAATAGTACTTCAATATATCTCGTTTAGTTGACAGATTAATATCAGGTAATTCACAGCCCACGCCAAAAGAAAAAACATCATGAGAGACCAAATGTTGCAAACTACTGCGTTGGGTATCTGTTGGATTTTGCGATGAACCAGGCTCTGAATCCATTTTTTAAACCGTCACTAAAAGAATTATATATGTTTTTCATAGAATAATAATATAACTATTAACTATAATAGTTAGCAATGTTTTTACACTTACCTTTAAATCTTTTCTAAATTTCAAAATAGTTTGATTATTTGTTAGTTATTTCAAGTAACACTTCACTGAAATGACGCTCAAACAAAACTAGCATACACTGGAATCCCCACCCCGCCAACTACAGCTGATTGTTTCGTCCAATTAGAATTGCTGTGTATTTGTTGTTGTCAAAATGACGTCAGCGAAGAATTATTCTTTATAAATCGTATGCAAACCCAAAAAAGAGAGCAAAAATAAAAAGGGAAAAAAAATCAAAAAGTTGGTTTTATGTGTTATTTTGTTTTAGCAATATCGCATGAATTAATCAACCGAATTCGATAAATTTGGGCTTAAACTCTTCGTTTTGAATTGTAAATTGAATTAAATAATGGATTGAGCCAAAAAAATGGCCATGAAAGTAATATTCTTGGACAAAATCATGAAAAAAATGGAAAAAGGCTCCAAAATTTGGACAAAAATGCCCGTAACTTTTGAACCGTTGGACCAATGTTGGAAATTTTTTTTTGTAAATTTATCAAAATGAGCTCACCTTTCCGCCGATTAAACCCGATCGATAGTTTTTGAGTTATGGATGTGAACGTGTAGGTAATATTTCATACGAACGTCAATTTGGGAAAAAATCTACCAACAAAAAGTAGGGGACTCGATTTTAACGATAGAGGTATGGTTCCTTCGGCAAATTTTCATGGAATAACCCATAGAATACGGAAATCATAGGGAAATTGTCGAAAAATAAATCGACCCGCCCTAATATATATATATATATATATATATATATATATATATATATATATATATATATATATATAGTATATATGTGCACAGTGCATGTTGCGGGGACGGTTTTTCGTTTCACAGGTTACTATGAAGACATTTTGATTCTTTGGAGACTGACCTCAAACATTACATTAATCTACTATATACACTGAAGGCATTTTACTGGATACAGCGCATATTACGGGGTCTTTTTTGGCTGTATATACAGATGTCTTCAAAGTATGCACAATGAATATATATATATATATATTTTTTTTTTTTCAAAGAATACATATATTTTTTTATTTTTATTACTTTGCATATTAAATATTTTTTTTGTTTGTAATTAAAACAATTAACAAATTATATAAGCTTTTTATTCAAATAAAAAAAAAACCGAAAAAACTGGTTGACCGGTTTTTTCTGCAAAAACCGAAACCGGTTTTTTTAAAATTCGATTTTTCGAAGAAAACCGAAACCGGTTTTTTTCAAAAGGCCGGTTTTTTCAATACTCTAATTGTATATATCAATCAATTTCGTAATTGATACTCGTTTTTAATATTTTGTATGATCGTATGGCTACGCATCGGCGTTACATCGAATATGTTGGATAGTTTTTTGTTTTACCTTACACACGATATTTAAATTAAAAATCATTTGAGATATTAATGTGATTAACAATGTAGTCAAAAAAGTTTGTAAGCGCAAGAATGATCTATTTATTTTAATTTCAGTTTCAAATTACAGAACATGCTTTAAATACATGAAATTTCAAACAGTTACACAAACATTTTTATTTATAAAACTCAAAGCATTTATATAAGTTGACATTATTTACAATACTTAGTATAAAAGGGGGATAAATGTAGGTACTCGTATAAAAAACTTTAAATAATTAATCATCTGCTCAAAGATATCAACAATTAAACAACTGTGATTAACATTCAATCACACACACACAGAAATCCATCAATCATGCCAGAGTCGGTCGAATATTCAAATTGTACAAAATGTTTGAACAATTGTAATGTTTTTTATTTCGAAGCACCACAAAAAAAAATACAATCTTCATCATTTATCTAAAAATAGTGCTGATGATACATTTTATATAGATTTTATTGTTATTAACTGCATATAGAACAGAAAATATATGTATTTTGATATCATGATAAGTTTTCCGTTATAAAAATTAATTTAACAGGAACAATTCATTGAATATGGTTTTATAATTAAAAAAAAACTTCATAAAGAACTATTTAGGCTTAAGAGCACTTATTTTCATTTTAGAAACATATTATTTGGTTATGACATACATAACTCAATTTATTTTTAACAAGTTTTAGTTGTGCATTTTTGCTTTCTTTGTCTAACTAAGGACCCTTGAAACCAGGATGAACAAACTACAAAATTTTTAGCCACCCATGATGCCAAATGATGTGACTACAAAAATTTCTTAGCCGAGACCACAACATTCTAAACCGATTTTCAGAAAAACTTAGCCTCTACCAAGGGTTGTAACAATTCAAACATGTATGTATTCACATCACAATCACTGAACTTGCGCTACAACCCTTGCTAGAGGCTAAGTTTTTCTGAAAATCGGCTAAGAATGTTGTGGTCTCGGCTAAGAATTTTTGTAGACACATCATTTGGCATCATGGCATCATGGGTGGCTAAAAATTTTGTAGTTTGTTCATCCTGGTTTCAAGGGTCCTTGGTCTAACTACGTACATATGTACATATATCGATACCTAAACCACAAAGACCTCCCCCTATCTATCTAAGAGAGCAAAATTCAAATGAATTTGTTAAAACCCTAGTCAGCCTTATTGGGGAAAACTCTTTTTATATTGTGCCAATAAAAAATGGCAAAATTGTTGAAACTAAGATTCAAGTTCAATGTGAATCCAATTTCAGAAAATTAGTATCATTTCTTGAATCCAGAAAAAAAAAATTATACTTACCAGTTGAAGAGCAGCAAAGGTCTTCAGATAGTGATTAAGGGTATTGAATCATACAATGACCCACTTGAAGTAAAGAAGGCACTCGAAATCAACGGCTTTAAGGTTAAGTCCGTTGTTAATATTAGGAACCGGGATAAGCTCCCCCAACCGAGTTGAATTAGAGCCTGGCGATATCAAGTTGAAGAAAAATGAAACACACCCTATTTATCAACTTAGGTACTTGCTACACTATAGAGTTACAGTTGAAGCACCACATAAGCGACGAGGACCTGCTCAGTGTACGAACTGCCAGGAGTATGGTCACACTAGGTCTTATTGTAGACTTTATGCAGTTTGCGTAGTTTGCGGTGAGCTGCATAGCACAGCTGACTGCGCCAAACCAAAGACAGTAAATACTGAAAAGAAATGTAGCAATTGCGGTAACCCCCATACTGCTAATTACAGAGGTTGTGAGGTATATTTAAAATTAAAAAACTCAAATTTGAACACAACCCGAAACCCCCGAATGAAATCACAGTTAGAACCGGAATTTTATATTCCACAATACCCACAAATTATCACCAACAGTGCTTCATACTCTGAAGTTCTAAGAGGACAACCACAGCCCCCAAAAACTCCACAAGCCGCACAAGTCAATCCAAATGCTCCACTTTCTCAATCTGAACCCCAGATACAAAATTTCAGCAGACTTGAAGCATCCATTGAATCCCTGGTTCAAACTGTTACTAACTTTACAAACTCAATGAGTAATATGATGCAAGAGATGATGAGAAATCAGTCTATTTTGATGCAAGCTTTGTTAACTAAACCATGAACAATTTGAAAATATGTTACTGGAATGCTAACGGCATATGCCAACATAAAGAAGAGCTCGAGTATTTTCTCAGAAACCAGCAAATTGACGTAATGCTTATTTCTGAGACCCATTTAACCCTGAGAAGTTCATTTTCAATTCGCGGGTACACAATTTATGATACTAAGGACCCAAGAGGCAGGTCATGTGGAGGATCAGCTATTCTCATTAAATCTAGATTAAAACATTTTCTTATGTGTGATCTTTGCAAAAATTATCTTCAGGCCACTACTATATGTTTTGAAGAATTCGATAAGGACTTAGTGATTTCGTCAATTTATTCTCCCCCCAGATTCTCCATAACGGAGGATCAGTACAAGGGCTTTTTCGAATCATTAGGACCGTGTTTTCTTACAGCTGGAGACTATAATGCTATAATGTTTTGAAAAAAAAAATTAAACTTGTCTCCATGGTTAACTTACACTAGTTAAGAAATTTTAAAAGATTTTGTGCGACTATTTTTTTGTTGATTTTTTTTGATTTGGGTCTTCTGAATCTAAAAATTGCATTTAAAAATTTTGTTTTTTGGAGTAGTTTTTGAAAAAATTTTTTTTTTGTTTTTATATTTTAATTTTTGAGTAATTTTACTATTTTGGCTATATCTCAAGCTAGGACCAATTATTATTGCAAAAGAATTGTTATTTAATGGTCAACATTATTACGGGTTTTAAATTGGTTCAGTAGTTTTGGACCTATGGGTCAAAATTTTACAAAAAATTATCTTTTTCGGCAAAAACTGAAATCTGAAAATTAAAAAAAATAATAATGTTATTAATCTTGAAAGAAAAAATATAAAATATTTTTTTTTCTTAAATGTAGTACTTCCATAAAATAAGTCATTTTCAAAAAACATCTATGGGTAAATACCAAAGTTATGACCATTTATGTAAAAGTACCTAATTTGAGATTTTCTCCTTTTTTTGTTTTATATTATTATAAAAGCATGCCCAATATTATTGGTTTGTTACCCAAGAAACATTTTTACGGACTCTCCGACACATACGGATTTATGAATCGGGCGTCTACTGTACGTTTTCGATCCGAAAATACGTATCCGTCAAAGCTTGTACGTAAATGGAACATTAACGGACCGTATAATTGAATTTTCGAAAACAATACGTTTTGACTACGGAAAACCATTTTTCATCAGTTTTTCTTCCGTTGCATTTGGATTTGTTTATTTATCAAAATCAAATACTTAAATATCCATGAGGTAAATATATATGAAATTTAAAACTATTTTTACGATGATGTGTACAAATTTATGCAGATTTGCAAATAAAAAATATTACCTGAAAGTTTATAATAGATTTTGTAAAAAAAAAAAAATGCAAATTGTGTGCTACATCATCGTGAATACAACAATTTAAACCAAAATATAATTTTTGTTTTACTTTTTCATGTCTTTTAATGGGCCACAACCGCAGTGACTGATGGATGCTAAATGTGCTGGATATAAAAATGGTATTTGTTAGCGATTTTGTTTGGTATTTGTTGTATTTAGTTTTTAAAAGTTTTGCTATTTTATTTTAAATATCTTTTTAAATAAATAAAAAAATAATAAAATTTGATATTAAAAATTAAAAAAAAAACATTTTCACAAATCCGTTTTTTTTTTAAAAAACGGTACGAATACGGATTCGTAAACGGTACGTCATTGACGGACTTTTAACGGACAACTCCGTTTTTCATCCGATATATCGGTCCGTAAACGGTCTGTCATTGTCGGTGTTTCGACGGATTAAGATCCGTTTTCTGGTCCGTATATGGATCCAGAAAGCGGCACGTAAACGGAGTTGGATTCCGTTTATGACGGACCGAAAACGGTATGTAAACGGAACGTATTGTTTGTTGGGTAAAATCAACAGTATTAAACAAATAAAATTAACTCTTTATTTATTAATATTGTTTATTGATTTTCTTTAAATTTATTTTCATTTTAGTATTAAAAATAGTTTTTGGACCTTCTTAACGTTTGTTTTCATTGGGGCCCGTTCCTCTTAAGAGAAACCAAATGTAATCTCTCATCATTCTCTCATCCCAATATCCCTGATATCGCCTCTCGATGGATTTCATTTCTTGGTGGAACCTCTCTCCGTGCTCATCACTTACATCACTGAGATTCTCTGGGAAAAAGCTCAAGTGCGAATGTAAAAAATCAATCTTAAGTGACATATGAACACCTGTTGAAAAAGTAAAAGAGACAAATTAGAAAATAATGTTTGTTAAATTAGAAAAAAAGTATTTAATATCCATTTTTTTATAGTTCTTCATCAAATCTTCAACAATGGTCTTGTAATCCGAGTTTTTTTTTTTTGTTTCCCAGAAATCAGAAACCACCAATTTAAATGATTTCCAAGCTGCAGTCTCATGTGGGGACAAATATTTCTCGAATTTTGTGTCTGTTATAAGTTCTTTTTTTGATTTGTGGACGATTAAAAATTCCTTCCTTGATTTTTGCAAAAGAAATACTTTTAAAAAATTTTACTCAAATAGGCGAAAGCTTGGCCTTCCTTATTGAATGCTTTAACGAAGTTTTACAAAAGTCTAAATATTATATGTATTGCTAATCTTTCCGGCCAATGTTTTCTCTTATAATAAAAATCACGGGCTCGACTGTCCCAGAAGCAAATACATCAACAATATTTTGTGTATCCACCTTGAAGTCCACATAGTGTGCCCACCACTTTTAAATCGGAACAAACTTTCTAATTGTGATCTTCACTCTGAAAAAAAGTTAGTAGAACAATTTGTAAACGGTTTTCAATCCCACTTTACTATTTTCGTACTGATTTTTAGTAAAAAAAATATTATTAAGCAAATCTTTTTGCTATTTACATTTTACAAATTACAGAATTTTTACATAATATTTACAAATTTTCGTTGCTATTTCAGAAATCATTTTACAAATTTTTGAAATCCGATTTGCTAAAATTACCAAAAAAAAGGTACTAATTTTAAAAAAGTTGATATTGAAGTAAATGTTTTTTCCAATTAACATTTACACCTACAAACTTAAATTGCCCTAAAATCTTATATAGGATTAAAAAAGGGATCGAAAGTGAAGATACAGACTCATCTTTGAAAATGGGACATCCACTTAAAATAGCACTAAAAAGGGTTTTTTAGTTCTAAAAATGAACGCCCCGGTAGGCTACTTGGTAGCGTGCTAGCTTATCAGTGCGGGGGTCGTTGGTTCAATTCCCACCAGAGGCTCTGGTCTGTTTCTCGGTTAGGGTGTTAACATATAATTTGTAATTATATGATTAATAAATAAAATGAATAAATAATAAATAGTTCTAAAAATCAGCCCTAAAAACAATTAAATTTAATCTTAAAAGTAAAAAAAAAAAATTGACTAAAATATTTTTCAAAACGAAAATCACCAAATTAAAACAAAATAATAAATTCGTTTATGTTTTAACAATTTTTAAGAATTTTAAACCTTTATTTTTTTTTATTTTGTATAAAATATTTTTTAAAAAATATAATCAAAATTTTTGATGCTCGATAAAAAAAATAAATCTAAAACTTTGTACTAATATTAATAGTATTTAATAATTTTTTTTGCTGATTTTAGCAAACAGATTTTAAATTCCACTTTACAAAAAGTCTACTAAAATTTAGTAGCGGCTACTAATTTTTCTACTAATTTCATTGTACTACATACACGTCAGCAGACATGTGTTGGGCTGGGCTCAAATTAGCAGAATTTCCCGTAATAACAGTAAAATTTTCAGTTGCCATTATAACAGAATTTTTTTCGTGAGTGTTCATAGTTAATACATTTTAGCAATTTAATCATTGTTTCGTACGATTCTTTAGTGTTTACAGCATGTGCGATGGGTGTAGATGGTTTCTTGTTTCCGTTATGTAAAAGAACTGCTTTGAAACTTTCTTTACTACTATCAACAAATAGTCGCCATTCAATTGCATTCTAAGGCTCTCCAATCTATTCGAACAAACGGCGAATGTCCCTGCAGAAGCACACTCATCTTCGGTTGAATAATACCTCGCGTACAGAGAATCACGGTTTCTGTAGTATGTTACTTTTACATTTGACTCCAAAAGCTGTATTGTTGTAAACGAGATGCAAGTACTTCTGCTTTTTCTTTTGTGAGCTCCAAGTCTCTGACCAAATCATTTAATTGGGTCTGAGTAAGTAAACGTCTCTCTCCTTTTGTGTTATAATTGTCTTCAGGTGAGTTTTGATTTACAAATGATGAGTCGGAAATTACGTTGGTGTTAGTTGATTTTTGATATTTAGGAATGGGCAATACATCCGAATGAGGAACTGGAAAACTGACAGAGTCTACATTTGCATAAAACCACATTTTTTTGGCTCAAAATTCAGAACTCTTGCATTGACAAAAATAGCAATCGTCGATATGATTAGATGGTTTTCTCCGAATTATTGGTACTCCGAATTTCATGCATCGGCTAATAAAAAAAAAGTTTAACACATGAGGTATTAGAACTTGTCTAAAACTAATAAGTGTTTTTTCACATAATCAGTTTGACAAACCCATCTTTTGAGTTATTACGTAAGATTTTCCAATTCCGGGACAGACTATTCAACATAAATGAATTAAAATATGAACAATAATGACACTCTGAGGCGCAGGAAATGCCTTGTCAAAATTTAATTTTTTATTTGTGTTGAAAAACTTCTCTCCGCTTTTAGGTCATTTTGATAAAAATCTATTATACTACAAAATTCTTTTGACGAAAGGTCAAATAAATTATAAATTCTTTACCAAAAATCGCGCGATTTTTGTTAAAAAATGTTCATTTTTTTTGTATATTAATAGTTGTAGAAGTTGGCGCCGCAGGCAAAAATTTAGTTTTTCATACATTAAGAACATACATATATAATTGTTAATAAGTTTTAAAATTGCCAAGCTCTAAAACGCAATGTCATGAAAACCATTCGCTCTAAAATTTTATAAGATCAAATAAATTATAAATTCTTTACCAAAAATCGCGCGATTTTTGTTAAAAAATTTTCATTTTTTTTGTATATTAATAGTTGTAGAAGTTGGCGCCGCAGGCAAAAATTTAGTTTTTCATACATTAAGAACATACATATATAATTGTTAATAAGTTTTAAAATTGCCAAGCTCTAAAACGCAATGTCATGAAAACCATTCGCTCTAAAATTTTATAAGATCGTCGGATGCTACAAAAACCGCATATCGGAAATTGATGGCTCTTCCATTATAACCAGCAAATTTAATAAAAACTGGCTGGGAGGACACACTAATTGGCGGAGAGCAGAAATTTACCTAACTATTGAACTATTTTGAAAGGCAGTAGTTGCGCATCACTACAATATTTGATTTATATAAAATGATTTATGTTATAATTCTTTAAAATATTTCAATTTAGGTTGATCCAAGTAAGTTTAAAGTTTATAAGGAGTACATACGGATTTTATTGATTCCATGCAATATACATGCGTCTGTATATAATGCTGTGCATAAGCAACATTTCTTAGCTTTGCATATTTTGGAGTCATTTTTCATTTCATCATATTTATGGTAGTTTTTTATTTCTTCAAATTGGTGCTATTTTACATAATGAGTAAAAAGGCTCAATTTAATAAATGAAGATATGCCCCAAACTTAATTTTGGAGCTAATTTTCATTTTGTTGGGGTAATTTTGCATTATATTTTTAGTGTTAATTTTCATTATGAAATTTCGCCCCAAAATATGGGGCTTAATTACCGCTATCTTATATGGGTCAAATTTCTTGGGCCAATTTTGCACAGCGCCACCGTTAACTACATCGAATTTTTATAAAATAAATATAACATAATATATAACAGCACAGATATCATGGGAAGGTGGAATAGCCACGTGCAAATTTTTACTCAAATTAAAAGACCATTTCAAAAACGATTCGATTGTTTCAAAAACTTTTAAAATGACTCCAAATGTAATTTATTATTGAAATTTAAAAACACCAAATGAAATAAAATAAATATTTGTTGAATTTCAATAATTTTTTTAATTGCGTTTTTAATTTTTTTATTTTAATTGATGTTGTTAAGTATCGATTGCGAATTTTTTATTTTATTTTTTTTTTAATTTTAATTGTCATTTTCGGGCAATTTCGTCTATTTTTTTTTTATAAAAAAAACTTTATTTTTATATCTCTATATCTATATGGACTTCAATGGAACACGAAATATAGCAATTATATTGTATGTCCTTCTCTACATTTACTAACAAACACATACTTTATTTGTTAGCTTTTGTTGTTTTTAATGTTTTATCAAATTACAGATGGAAAAATTTCAAATATTTTTATGACAAATATTTTTGTTTACATTTAGAGAAAAGCCAAGAATTGCCAAGACTTGGCAGCATTTTGATAAATTTTTACTTTTTAACTATTATAACTACATTGAATGTCTATATAAGTTAAGTTGTTAATTAAATATTTTCAATTTTAAATACATATATTTTGTTATAAAGATAAACTTATTAATCTGAAATTTTTGGAATTCCAATTAAGACTTAATGTGGTATTTGAATACAAATTTTTAATAAAGAAAAATAAATATAATTAAAAAATAATTAATACAATTGCAAACACGAATATTTTTGTTTAAAAGAAAATATACAATTAAATAATTCCACTTAGGACCTGTGCAAGGTAGCTAAATAAATTCTAAGCTAAGTACAAATTGACAATAAATTTTAAAATTTCCATGACAAAATATTTGAAAAATTTTTAAAATTTGATAGAAATTTGGATACCTTAATTTAGTTTAGATTTTATTTAGCTGGCTCACACCACACAAAATACAACATTAAACTAAATATATTATCTTCTAACGTTTTTATTACTTTGTTGTTTTGCTGAGTAATAGCAGATAGGGATAGTCGACAATTGATCGGTTGTTTAAACCCAAATTGGTTGTTTAAACCCAAATAATATAACGAGTGTGAAAATAATTAAAAATAGAGGAAAGGTAAGTAAAGATTTTATCGAAAGAAGCTGCCAAATAAAGATTAGTACATGGTTAGGTAACTGAGAAAAAATTTAGAAAACTTACCTGATTTCAAAGCAAATTTTTCTTATTTCTGCATAAATTTCAGCAAAATCTGGTAAAACCCAATTGAACTTGCAAAATAAAAATCAATTAGGCTTGCAAAGAAAATAAATTCGAAACAAAAAAATACAAGCTAAAAAAATTGTATTTTGGAAATAATTTCGGGGGCCTGCCTGGGCACGCCACTGGTGCTATCTTTAGCCAAAAATCTTGAAATTGTAGATTTGTGTACATCAAGATTTAATTTGGACATTAGACTATATGAAGCAACTTTGAAAAATCTTTGTGTATCGCGCGGCGGAAGTTTCTTTGAACGGCCTAATTGTTTTTTGGGAAGGTTTAAATTTTAACTACGAAACAAATTATTAATTGCACAAACACTCCGATTACAAATTTCGTCTTTTTTCATTTTCCGCAAAATTAAATTTTTCTCAGTTTGATTCAATAATTTAAAAATTAAATGTTAACATCTCTAATTCTAATATCATAATACAACACTAAGCCATTGATATTGTGACCATTTAACAGTCATAACCTCCATTTCCGTTGTTGGGATTTTAAAGTCCATTCGTTTACTTTTCTCATTCAAGTCCAGTAAGCATTACTCAGTAATAATCTTACAGAGAGTAAGACCAATTTACTCTCAAAATGAAAATTTTCTACAAAAGTACGCGAACGGAAAATTTGCAATAATTAACAAGTTTGTTAAACAGCTGATTGTAAAAGGTTTTTAAGGTAGAAGGTTTTTTTATCTTTTCTATAAATTACACTGTCCAACAGCATTTTTGGAACAGAATAGCTACCCTATAATTCTGAAAGGGTATGTTGAGTAGATCATTTTTGTAGAACAAACTTCTGGTCCAGCACGTCTGAGTATTTTTTTACAGTGGGTCAAAGTTTTCATTTTTCGGTCGAAGGGAGCATTATACTTTATGAAAAAAATGCTGTAAGTTAATATCTGAGAGAATTCTTATGGTCAGAGTTGTATGGTGGAATTGCATGAGGATTATTTTTGTGGAAGATCTTAACCCTCTAACTGGTCTCTTTATGGGTCAATTTAAAGCTTTTTTCGAGAAAATCAAAAAATATCCTTTAAAAAAGGACATTTAAGGATTAAAATGTTTGCCGGAAAATTTCAGTGGGGGTCACCAAAGACAAAGTTGTAAATAAAGCTCTTTACGATTAATTGGCAAATATTTGCGTATGTTTCCTCCTTTTTTGTGCTGATTTCCATTGTGCAGTAAAACTGCTTTTAAGCTGTGTTTTGAACTATCTATAAATAGTCGCCAAGCGGAAGAGTCCAGTGGAAGCTTTAGATATTTTAGAACCTCTCCAATACTGCAACAGTATACAAGTTCTTCTGATTTTTTAAAATAACTTTCCAGATCGGCGTGTCTTTTTCTTGAAAATGTAACTTTTACATCGGCTTTTGTCAAATTCCTGTTTTTCAATCTTGAACATAATATTTC
Source organism: Eustalomyia histrio (assembly GCA_949748255.1). Classification (NCBI taxonomy): domain Eukaryota; kingdom Metazoa; phylum Arthropoda; class Insecta; order Diptera; family Anthomyiidae; genus Eustalomyia; species Eustalomyia histrio. The sequence continues at coordinate 103,268,663 of OX456525.1, read as the reverse complement.
AGCTTTCTCTTTTGTTAGTCCTTAATCTCTTACAAGATCTTCAAAATAAGCTTGTTCTATCAAATTAGGACATATGTTTAAACCATCAAGAGGCAAGTAACTTATATCTGATATGTTTTCAACAGCCGCTGTTATTTCTGTATTGGCGACTGTCATATTGGCCGAAAATGTATGTGTAGGCGGTTGAGGCACCGGAACACCTTCACAGCGCACTTCTGGTAAAATAACATTATTTGTTGCGTAGTGCCTTTGGCTTCTACCAAATTTGTAATTTACGCAGAAATAGCATGTATCTGATTTGTGATCTTCAGGTTCAATCCATGTAATAGGCGCAGAAAATGGCAGCGCCTTAGTACCGCCTTTGTACCAGGTAAAAGACCATTTTCACAAGTAGTACATACGGTTTTTGGTATCCAAGCTTCAGATAAAAATCGTATTCCAAAGAAAAGAAAATTTGGTTCTTCAATTGTAGGGAATATCTTTCGTCTGCTTTGATGGTGCGTAAAATGTCCACAAATAAAACAAAACCAATCTCTTAATTTGCAAACATGCTTATTTAAGCTTTAATTTTTCTTTTTTTTTATATTAATTTTAGTAAAAACAAGTAAGAGCGGCTAAATTCGGCTATGCCGAATCTTATATACCCTTCACCATGGTTGGGAAAAAACTGAAGTTTATATATGGACATATATGAAATGGACAGATTTATATACGGACGCCTTTAAGAGGAAATTAACCATTTAGTTTGGAGATAAAACTTGGACTCGGGAAGATTTATGGTTCCAGAAAATATGTATTTTAAAAAAATGTATGTTTTGGGCATAACTTTTTTGTATCTGAACCGATATTTCCGAGTTTTTCAGCAAATATGTTATACTAAAGATTTTCGATCTTTTGCTATATAAGACGTATCCATAGGTCATAATACAGCTCTAGAATAGTGTTTGTTGTTTGTGTATAAAAGGTTAAGAGGTGAAAGAAAAGAATTTCAACAAATCGTTAAAAGAAATCACTAGAACTGCATGTGTTTTATTTCTACAAAATAGTTTGATTTAGCTGGCAAATTTGCATTTAGGATTTTATTTCGCTTTTTTATTAGAAATATTTGTAATTTCTTTAGCTTAATTTTAAAAATTTGAAGGAAAATAGTTTATAATTTTTTTTTATAAATTATTATAAGTTATGACCTAAAATAGTTGCACTCAAAGGTAAATTATGTATAAAATTTTCTTAATATGTGAGAAATAAAATGGTTTAAAAATCTTTTTATAAATTCTTTTAAATCGGTGCAAAAAAGTAGAAATAAAACCGTTTGTATTTTGTTTGTATCAGAGGGTTTTTATACAAATTTTGATGTTTTTAGCCTATTTATGGATTATTTAATTATTAATATAAAATTTTATTTAAATTAATTATTAAATGTAAAACAAAAAATAAACAAAAAAAAAATCTTAACGAACCCGCGACCCTTCCACCTGTGGTGAAAGGTATAAAAACGTTTGTATTTTGTTTGTATCAGAGGGTTTTTATAAAAATGTTGATGTTTTTAGCCTATTTATGGATTATTTAATTATTAATATAAAATTTTATATAAATTAATTATTAAATGTTAAAAAAAACCAAAAATAAGCAAAAAAAAAAGTCTTAAGAAAATAATAAAAAAAAAATGTAAAAAAAAAGTGAATTGACCTCACCGAGATTTGAACTTCGAACCCCACGGCCTTAGAGAAAAAAAAGTATTTGTGACACAGCGTCTAGACAACTGAGCTATTGAAGCTCACACAAAATCATCGTCAATAGAGAGAAAAGAATTTTAACACATGGATGTATTGTTATGCTCAAAATTCTACATACATATTAAACAAAAGGGTGTGAAGATAAATACGTAGGTTAAATACGTTTCACAACTATTGTGAATGATATAAATAAAAAACAAATAGTAGTGTCGCCAACTTTTTTTTTCCTAGAAAATGCCAAATTTGACAAGAAAAGCGCTGAAACATATGGAAAAATATAAATTTGAGATTTTACATGACATATTATTTTGGATTAAAATTTTTGGACATTTAAGAAAAAATAAATGGGGATACCGCTTGTTTGTGGAGAGCTATGAGGTAGTAGATTCCAACGATGTATTCATCTCCTTCAGAATCACTCTAGGTTTCGAGTTTTGCATTTTAAAGAAAATTTATTTTTGAAATTCCACATAACATTATTTAAAATTAAAATTTTTGGACATTTAAGAAAAAGATAAATGGGGGTACCGCTTGTTTGTGGAGAGCTATGAGGTAGTTGATTCCAACGATGTATTCATCTCCTCCAGAATCACTCTAGGATTCGAGTTTTGCATTTTAAAGAAAATTTATTTTTGAAATTTCTCATAACATTATTTAAAATTAAAATTGTTGGACATTTAAGAAAAAAATAAATGGGGTTACCGCTTATTTGTGGAGAGCTATGAGGTAGTTGATTCCAACGATGTATTCATCTCCTTCAGAATCACTCTAGGTTTCGAGTTTTGCATTTTAAAGAAAATTTATTTTTGAAATTCCACATAACATTATTTAAAATTAAAATTTTTGGTCATTTAAGAAAAAAATAAATGGGAGTACCGCTTGTTTGTGGAGAGCTATGAGGAAGTAGATTCCAACGATGTATTCATCTCCTCCAGAATCACTCTAGGTTTCGAGTTTTGCATTTGACAAGAAAATTTATTTTTGAAATTTCTCATAACATTATTTAAAATTAAATTTGTTGGACATTTAAGAAAAAAATAAATGGGGGTACCGCTTGTTTGTGGAGAGCTATGAGGTAGTAGATTCCAACGATGTATTCATCTCCTCCAGAATCACTCTAGGTTTAGAGTTTTGCATTTGACAAGAAAATTTATTTTTGAAATTTCTCATAACATTATTTAAAATTAAAATTTTTGGACATTTAAGAAAAAAATAAATGGGGGTACCGCTTGTTTGTGGAGAGCTATGAGGTAGTAGATTCCGACGATGTATTCCAACGATGAATGAATCAACTACCTCATAGCTCTCCACAAACAAGCGGTACCCCCATTTATTTTTTTCTTAAATGTCCAAAAATTTTAATTTTAAATAATGTTATGTGGAATTTCAAAAATAAATTTTCTTTAAAATGCAAAACTCGAATCCTAGAGTGATTCTGGAGGAGATGAATACATCATTGGAATCAACTACCTCATAGCTCTCCACAAACAAGCGGTACCCCCATTTATTTTTTTCTTAAATGTCCAAAAATTTTAATTTTAAATAATGTTGTGAGAAATTTCAAAAATAAATTTTCTTGTCAAATGCAAAACTCTAAACCTAGAGTGATTCTGGAGGAGACTAATACATCGTTGGAAGCTACTACCTCATAGCTCTCCACAAATAAGCGGTAACCCCATTTATTTTTTTCTTAAATGTCCAACAATTTTAATTTTAAATAATGTTATGAGAAATTTCAAAAATAAATTTTCTTTAAAATGCAAAACTCGAATCCTAGAGTGATTCTGGAGGAGATCAATACATCGTTGGAATCAACTACCTCATAGCTCTCCACAAACAAGCGGTACCCCCATTTATTTTTTTCTTAAATGTCCAAAAATTTTAATTTTAAATAATGTTATGTGGAATTTCAAAAATAAATTTTCTTTAAAATGCAAAACTCGAAACCTAGAGTGATTCTGAAGGAGATGAATACATCGTTGGAATCTACTACCTCATAGCTCTCCACAAACAAGCGGTATCCCCATTTATTTTTTCTTAAATGTCCAAAAATTTTAATCCAAAATAATATGTCATGTAAAATCTCAAATTTATATTTTTCCATATGTTTCAGCGCTTTTCTTGTCAAATTTGGCATTTTCTAGGAAAAAAAAAGTTGGCGACACTACTAGTTTTATTTTTTATTTATATCATTCACAATAGTTGTGAAACGTATTTAACCTACGTATTTATCTTCACACTCTTATTAAACAAAGGGATTTTACTGGAAAAATTAGAGGTAGTCCTGGTTTTTTGCTAATATCTCAGCCATTTATTAACCGATCTGTCTGATTTTTAATAGCAAACAGAAATGGATCACATGTAACAGAAATAAAAAAGAATCAAGTCCTCATCATGTCTGGGTTCTTCGGAACACCCATTTCAACACACAGACGGACAGACGGACAGACGGACAGACGGACAGACGGACATACGGACAGACGGACATCGTTAAATCAACTTCGCTCTTCATATGGACCCAGAATATATATACTTTATAGGGTCTAAGATCAATATTGTAGAAATTACAAACGGAATGACAAACTTATATATACCCTTCCACCTATGGTGAAGGGTATAATCACACCCGATATGTACTGCTTAGTAGCTCAATTATGCTTGAATTTTTTCTTTTATTTTTTATTATTAATTTTAATAAATATCATACCCGATTTGTAAGTCACAGCTGACTAGACGCGAGAACTCAGTGTTTGGCCCTGCCGAACTTGACGCCGTGTTTACCTGTTTTGTATATGTTGGTGTATAATTTTACTAATTAAGCGTAAAGACCTTTATTTACAACATTGGTGTCTTTGGGGACCCCCACTGAAATTTTCCGGCAAACATTTTCGTAGAATATTTTAATCCAAAAATGTTCTTTTTTAAAGGATATTTTTTTATTTTCTCGAAAAAAGGGTCAAATTGACCCATAAAGAGACCAGTTAGAGGGTTAAGGTCTTCCACAAAAATAATCCTCATACAATTCCACAATACAACTCTGACCATAAGAATTCTCTCAGACATTAACTTACAGCATTTTTTTCATATAGTATAATGCTCCCTTCGACCAAAAAATGAAAACTTTGACCCACCGTAAAAAAAAACTCAGACGTGCTGGACCATAAGTTTGTTCTACAAAAATGATCTACTCAACATACCCTTTCAGAATTATGGGGTCGCTATTCTGTTCAATTCAAAAAGTCTTAGTTTGTTGGACAGTGTTATTTAACAATATTTATTGCTTTGCAATTGCATAAAACAACATAGTTGTAAAACATTTTTATTTGTATTTACAAAAATTTATCACATATTCTTCAATCATATGATTTTACTGTTTGTAATTCTTGCTGTTAATAATTTGTCCAGTAAACATTTGGAAAAAGAAGAAGAACTCTCAACATCAAACTGTCACTTTATTCTCTCTTATTTCTTTATGTTTACTGAGTATTTATGTAAACGAACGACATCCTGTAAAAATTTGTACAAATTTGTACAAATTATTGGGTAAACGAACGGAACTATAGTTGGAGGATTATTATATTGGGATAATATAATATATGGCGTCTATTGGCTAACCTATTTAGATATCTGTACCATGTAGAAGTTCCACTCTCATGCTAAATATTTGCAAATGTTCAAATTATCTATAAAAAATGTGTGACTGGGAAATTAACGTCCAATAGCAATAAGATGTGCGATGATACATATCTGGATACCAACTCAATTTCTAATTGAAGAAACCTGGTATTACCAATTACTTTGCTAACTAAAATTAAATTAGCCTTTTGGCTGATTGACGTTGTCAATTAACTATTTTTGCATTTATGACTTAGGAGGCTGTCATATACTTCAAAAAATATTATGTATCATAAATCTATCAATGATGAAATTTTACATTTTCCTTTTACATGTCATCACCTTCACCTAAACAAAGCTAATAAAATTCTAAACACAATTTATTATCTTCTTTTATATTATTAGATATTTACTCATATTTGTTGTTGTTGTTAATGTTGTTTGGCTAATGTATTTTGTTGTAAATGAAACCGTTGACATTCATATTAAAAATCACTTCAATAGAGACAATAATACAGGTACCAACGATGTGTATGGCTCTATGTTCATAGGAGGTAAAGTACTCGTGCTTCTAGAACAGAGTACAATATCTATGCATACGTAAATAGGTACTACGTTGATATTCTCATAAGTACTTAGTTATAGACAACATATTGAAAAATACATACATACATAGCTTGATACTAAACAATTTAATAACTTACTATGAATCTATGCACGAACTGTGTAGGTTTGTAAGTATTTTGTACATACCCTGAAGGAAATGTCGATAGTGAAACTGTACTGATTCACTATTGACTTTGTCACCAGTACTACTGACTAATTATGCCTCAGCCAACGGTCTCTGCTGTAGACATTTAACATATGCTTGTCATTGCGAATCTACACAACTATTGCCTAGGTGTAGACATTGGAACCAGAGATTCACTAGATTCTAGATTTCCAAACTAGTAAGGAAATAAGTTAAATTATAAATTTCTTTGAAGTAAATAAGTTTTTCGCCCAATTTTAATTTTGGAGTATACAAATCTTCAAAAGACTGCACAAAATCTATAGTTCAAACTTTCACTAAAAATATTGTTGCCCCTAACTCGTTATTTTTATTTTTATACAAAATTTATCGTTTTTTCACAAGTCCTTCGTAATTGATTTTGCTCCTTATAAATTATTATTCTTTATATTTTTATTAAAAACTAGTTTTGCACGCAGCTATGTACATGTATTTTAAAAAAAAAAATAAAAAAAATAAAAAAAATAAAAAAATCAAAAAGAGGCATGGCTTTGTAGCTGCAAAGAAAGGAATGTAAAAAGTGCCGTAGACACTTTGTTGACAATGTCACCAAATATAGAAAATGTAAAAAGTGTAGACACTTTGTTGACTATGTCACCAATAAGTGACCCGAAATAGTCGACAAAAGTGGTGACTTGGAGACACTTGACCCCAAGGCTTCCTACAGGGTACTATGTGGTAGATATAAATGTGTTTTACGTATGTATGCATGCATGGATGTAAATCCCTAACTGTGACATGGTTAATGTGGTATAAATGAATGAATGTTTATCGTTCTTGTTGATAATTGTTATGACAGTGAATTTTAGTTGGCAGTAGTTAGAAGAAGTTGTTATTCTATGTATATATGAATATACATATATCTATATGGATATGACTTATTATCATAATTGACTCACTTCAATTACTTACTAACATACCTTCTAATAGTGAATTAATAATGAATGAATAAAATTATGTGTTTGAATAGTTCGAACTTGTAAATGAAATAATTGAGCAAATATCACCTTGATATAGTTATATAATAAATTGAAAGGTTGAGTAAGATATTAATAATGAAAATAAAAAATAGTAGGTCAAGATAGAGTTTTAAAATCAATTACGTGGCGCCATAATATAAATATTTTAAGTAACCTTTACGAATCTAAGAAAGACTAACATGCGTAGGTTATGAACAAAATCTTCGAAAAGTTAGTACATCTTTGCCCAATGGTCGACATTTTGATTATACCGCATTTCCCAGAGCCAAACTTCATATTTCCAAGATATACCGTTAAATCTACTCTTACATTCTTGAATAATCTTGGATAAATTAATCGCAGATGAAATGGAAAACACTTGTCTACTGAAACAGTTCCCATTTTGCAGAAGATCTGCAGGAATTGCGGTTTGTCAGTTCTCAATTCAATCTCCATTCAGCTCAATATACTAAGAACGGTCAAACTCCTTTATACAGGTATCTACCACAGGCTCCATCTCTTCATTGTTGGCAAATCTTTTAGCACTGAACCATTAAGTTTGGGATGAGAAAATAATGCGAGGGGGTTAAATCTGGTGAAAAGGGTTCGTGAGTAATCAGTCTGAACTTTAAATCGTTGATGTTTGCCATCGTGATGACGCAACTGTTTCTTGATGGATAATGCATGGCCTTTTTTATGGATTTCATCACGTTAACGCTCCAATAAGTTTGCATGATACTCGACGTTCATTGTGTTTCATTTTTAAAGACAGTCAATAAAAATCACGCTGCGCGCATCCTAAAACACTTTCTCATTGATATTAGCAGCTGATGAAACTGTCTTGGCCTCGTTGGATAGAATTCTGGAATTTCAATCCACTATTTTGAATGCTCCTTTGTCTCAGGAGTGAAGTGATGGACCTATGTTTCATCCATTATTACGATTCTGGGCAACACTCGCCTTATGTAATTGTACATAATTTCTCTAAATGCCTACTATTCGATGGTCATCCAATACTTTCATCCGATGGTCAATCAATACTAGATTTGAGTCGTTAGTTAACGACCTAGTTGAGTTCATCTAGTTCACTAGGTAGTGGTGCAATGGTTAGCACGTTAGACTGTTACACAGATTTTTGCGGGCTTATTCCCCAGCGATGGCAACATTTTTATCTCTCATGCATGTCGTAACGCCCTCCTTCAGTGTTCCCATAGCAATTAACCCCACCGAACAATTTAACAATTTTGACAACTCTCCCTCAGATGGTGGGCAAGAACTGTCCTAAGAATTAACAACTCTCGCAATTACAGTGTTGCCATATTTGAAGTCCTTCATCTTGTACCACCTTCCATATCTCATCTAACCCCATTCCAAAGAAAGCAACACATTAATTAGCAGGAAGAATTTCCTCAGTAAGGGACAATATTACTTATATTTTAATTGTTCCACCTAATTTTTATTTAACAAATAAATACAAAGTGACACAAAGTTATTTAAATACTTAAATAATATTCTTCTGCCACAAATTATGTTATTTATTTTATTATTAACTAAAATCAATAAAAAAAAAATTAACAACATAAATAATTCGCTAATAATGTGAACGAATTTGTCAAGGAGCTATTGAACAAAAATTTTAACTATATAAAGCTGTCACTAAAACGAACTAGAATGCTCAAGTCTGTCCAATACATCTTTGTGGATTTTCTGCAACATTTTTGGTGTGGCCTTCGGCAATGTTCATCTTGGCAGCTTCCCCAGGGTAGAAGCTAGCTCGGCCATATTGTTGGTTGGAATGAGACCTGTCAAATTAAAGTATTGTAACACTTATTGGTGAGCAATTATTTCTTTGTTCACTCTTGATAGCAGCTACACAAATACTAAGGAATACGACATCTTCAAACTTAAAGCTTAAGTTTATAAGGCTCCCGATTTTTCGGTTAGTGCTGGAATCGCCCTCAACATATATAGTATGTTGTCTTAGCTTAGCGGTAAATTTTAGTGCCTTGATATCTCTTCACAGTTATATCATTGTTCCTCCATACAAATAACATTTCTACGAGCTGATAGTATTAATCAATCCATCCAAGCACAAGTGTTGAAAAAGACATAAGGCAAAATTCTGGTACAATTACAAAGTTACAACTAATTAATATTTTCTAAAAATCTTAAGACTACATTTAATTGAAATTTATCTGCTAATTAATAATATATCTTTACACTGACTTTGTTGAAGTTTTACTACATTGTATTTTAACAATTTAATGTTTATATAAAAAGTGTCATAATCTGAAACCCTAATAAAAAACCAACTTAGTTCTGTTCTCTTAGGAGTTAATTTAATAGTGACCCTTTATATTTAAGCGAGCTATAAGTGGTACAGGCATAGCCACTAACAACATACTACCGCTGCAACCACCACTACTACCAAAAACATCGACCAACATCATCCTCAGCCGACATACTTTAACAAGAGATCTCAAATATCCATGCGTGAAAGAAAATACACACTATGGCAGGGTTGGGAAAATATGGCACACGTGTCATACCAAAAAAAATTTCAATATTATTAGGTGGCCACAAAAAATTCATGCAAGGGTCAAAAAACAGGAATACATTGTAAATACTTCAAAATTATGCAATCATTTTCTTTTCAAGTTTTCGGGTTTTTCAAATTATCGACTTTCAAACGCGATTCAAATTTAAAATTAAAAAACTTAACTACCTATTTTAAGGTTCAATGTAAATTTAGCTTTAGACACATAACAGAATATATTTCGGAGTCCCACTTGTATGCCCTTTATTACTTATGTAAAAGGGTACAAGTCACAGTATCTGGGGGATATAATTGTGAGTGAATTGAGGAAAAAAGTGTAATGAAATGAAATATTTTATTTATGTTTTAATGGGAAAATATCTGACATTTTTATTTTAATCTTCAAATTTAAATTATTCTAAAATAATTTGTTTTAAAAAATACGCGGCAAATTTCTTGGAAAAATTTATCACGCATTAAAACACGTATTGCCATCCCTGCACTATGAAATAACCCCTCACAGCACGAGCAACAGCAACAATAGGAACAAAAATAAAATTGAAAAAGCCTGAAAGCTAAAAAGAAGCTATAAAAACCCAAGTTAATTGGCAATATGGTAGTATGGAATGGCAATGCCAGCAGTAGAAGGAGAAAAAGTAAAAAAGACATTGCAGACGACATCAAGATACTAATAAATTGTCCGTTTATTGATTTGGTATGTAAAAGTAGACTGACTTTATTGAAAATATTTATGTGTATTCTTTCATAGTAGTCATATATCGAGTGAAATCATAGAGAGTAATAGTAACATTAGAGGAAGGAAATGGAAATAATTGCATTAACAGAAACATTTAATTGAAATTATTTTTTTCATAGTTTTGCTTTTTTTCTTTGTCTTCTCATTACAACCCAGCAAAACAATATATATTACCTAATGTGTTTGAAAATTGGAGCTGAAGATTACGCCATGTACGCACCAGCCACGGCGGCCACATGCCCGACATTATATTAAAAGGTCAATTTTCAGTTCAAAATTATGTCATCGCATTATTTTATTTCAATCACATTAACTTGGAGGTGGTAATGTAAGTGCTTACTTACTCATGTGAGGTTTGTTTTTTTTTCGAAGTTTATATAAATATTCCATACAAATTTAAGTGGATATAGACTTGCTAAGTAGTTATAGATATAGCTACATAAATATTAAGAATGTATAAAAATGCTGCCAAGTCTTAGAAATTATTGGCATTTCTCTTTTAAATGTAAACAAAAATATTTGTCATAAAAATATTAAAAATTTTTGTATTTTTAATTTGATAAAATATTAAAAACATCAAAAGCTAACAAATGAATTATGAGTTGCTTAGCGTTCCGTCAAAGTTCATATACGAAAACAGCTTTCGTACAAAGGCGGCCCCAAATGTTCAAATTGTATTTGTTTACAAAAAATAAAGAAAAGTCAGGTAAGTAGGGATAGTCGTTTTCTTTCGAAAAAACAAACCTATAGCTACGACAATAGGAAAAGTAATACGACTAAAAATAGGTTTTCATAGTAAATGTAACACAATTTATTTTAAATATAACTTGGTCACACCGTGATTCGAACCTTGAATCTCTGACATTTAGACAAGATCTCTACCCCCTGATCCATCGTCGACACATTTAATATTTGATTGTAAAACATGTAAATGAATTTTTATACCTTATGTTTTCGTTCTTGCTTACAAAAAGCACAGTTTTGGTAATTTATATTTTACTTATATAAATCAAGCAATATGTAATTAATGATCGTTGTCATTATTTTATGTTTTAAAAGTTTTGCTGGGAAAGCAAGAAACCACCCTTAAAGTGAATAAAAAATCTTTATTACTAAAGACTTATTTTAACAACTGAAATCGATGCTTAAGCAACTATTCGTACTCCATAAATTAAATATTTTAGTGTCAACAGCTGTATGGAGGATTTTAATGTTTTTTCTTCAGAAACAATTTCAACTCTAGACTATTTAAGATGTTAATGAAAAATCACACGAAAATACCAAACAGAGGTAGGCTAATACAGACCTTAACTACCACAAGATAAGTAAGTAGTAACGCCTAGCATGAAATCTATTGTCTGTTAAATTTGAAAACATATAAAATATCATTTAATATTAGTTGAATTTAAAGCAACACTCACAATATATTTTCCGTTATCGAATGTAGTTTATTCAAAAAGTAATTCGTAGAGTTTGTTTTTATATAACGAGTCAATTGAAATTCTAAGAAATATATTTTTTTACTATTTGAATCAGTCATGTCAAAAAGAAACTATAAAGAAATACGGACGGGCAGTAGGAGTTGATATTTTCTGTTAAATGTAAAACAAACTGTTTGTGCAAGCCGACTGACTTTTCAGGCTATAGCATTGAATCAATCGTGTTACTTATGATTAACAAAAAAAAAAGGAAAAATATTTGAGGTAAATATATAATATACTATTTAATTCTAAGCGGCTGGTGAAAAAACATGTGAAATATTTTACTTGCCTGCCGCTACTATAAAATTGTACTAAAATACACCAATTTGTATGAGAAGTTTAGAGGAACCTTAACATTTTCACTCAATACCAAACTGCTCGAGAGGATGTACATTAATTGCATCTTCGTATCGTGATCTCCATTTCAACGGACAGACAGACATCGCTGAATTGACTTAAAATTGCATAAAGTTTGTAACATGTCGAAATAAAGGTCTTAGACCTACAAACGGAATGACAAACTGATATCCTTACCATTTATGGTGGAGGATAACAACTTACATATATTATTGGACAACAACTTATATTAAGTCTGTGTAGCTTCGTTACCGCGAGAACCCAAATTATCCGAAACAACAACCATTTACACAATTTCTACAATAGACTTGTGGTTTAGGTAAATAGTGTACCCTCCGTAACGTACGTGGAAGAAAGCCATGTATTTAGTTCAACATACTGTGAGCGTCAAAAAAAACTGCACAACTTGTACATCAATTATAATAAAAAATTTTAACGGAAAAAAATTACCTTTATTTGTGGTGTCTTTTTTTACTATAACATTCTGGATAATATTAACGATTTATAATAATTATTAATTAACTGAAAGTCGCAATGACTAGCATAAATACGAAGAATTTTGCGGAAAAAATATCGATAAATTTGATATCTTAATATCGAAAATAAATAAACAGCGGCTACTCGATATAAAATGATAATACAAATTATAAAACTAAAGTGGAAAGCATAAAAGTCTAATGTGTACAGCTCAAAGTATGTACTATTTAAGAAAAGTTGGTTGGTGAACAAATTTAATAATGACCGCAGTAAGAGCAAAGACTTTATTAAACTATTGAAAGGATAGAATGCGAAATCAAAATCAAAATCCTAATAGAAATCATAAATTTCAGAAGCTCCAGTTTTAGCATTTGAGGCTAAAGTTGCGCAACTTATATGAATATTTTTTGGATGTACAGAATAGTTTAATAAAGTCCTTATTAGAAGTTTTGAAACTTGTGCCCCAAATGCTGAAACTGCAACTTCTGAAATTTGGCTTCCTGTTAGGCTTTTTATTTTGCATTATGTCCATCCTATAGTTTAATAATTTTGCCTCAAACGAAATTCGGGAATACAACTGAAAAATTAAGTTTTGGTAACAAAAAAATGTAATGCGCAATAAATTTTGTTGTATTAACATATCCATTTTCTGTTTATAACAATGATGACTTGATGTGTCCCTGAAATTTGAAATATATTTTACACTCAATCCTATTCGGATGTACTCATACACACAGAGAAAAAACATGGTTGCAACATGATCACTTGCTACTATATTATGCTTGCTGCATTCGGGTATGGTCGTCACAATCAATTTATTGGTTTCTAAATAGGTTCTAATTATCAATATGGTCGCTACCATCATTATTTTAGTAAATATCTCTTACAAGCTTTTAATGGTGTTTCTTGTGTGCCTTAAGTTTATGCTGATGATGTACAATTTGTTTGTTATTCGGATTCTGAGTTTGTGGATGTGTTGGAGGAGGGCGTCAATTATACAATCCGCGAGGTTATGGGTTGGGCATCTCATAATAGGTTTTGTGTTAATCCGTTTAAGACAAAGTTGATGGGGTTTGGATTTAATACAAATGACATGTGTGTTACAATTGGTGGCATTTCTGTTGCTTTTATTAACAAAATAAAATGCTTTGTTTTGATCTTGGATAATTAATTAAATTTTTTCCCACATATTAATTTTGTATCTTCTCGGGTAAGCTTTCTTTTAAAAAGGTTATATTCATTGAATATTAATCTACCTTGTTCAGTAAAAAGGCGTGTCGACTTAGATGTCTTGAAGCTCCATATTTTGTACGGCATTGGAATTTTTTCGAGTACTGGAAGTCAGACCCTGAGGAAATATGACGTTTATTTTAACAGAATTATTCGTTATGTTTTTAATTTGAAAAGGAGAGATCATGTATCTCTACATACATTTAATTTTCAGTGTTCGTCTTTTGAGAATTTTATTAGCATTAGACTGTTGTTGCTTTTTTGTAAATTCATTTTTAGTTGTTGCCCTGTTTATATAATTGGTAAATTTAATTTTACTCGTTCGAGTAGAAATCCACAGATAATTCCACGTCATATTTCAAACCCTTTCGGTTTTTGAAATATGACGTCATGAAAATTGGCAAAAACATCAAAATATCGAAAAGTGTACATACAAAGTCGCCCATAACTTTTAAACTATAAAAGCTATTGGTACCATTTTAATGGTGAAAACATTATCTTCAAACTCGCGTCCCAAAAGTTTTTTTGTATTAAAAGGTTAAAGGTAATTTTTTAAGTTTAATCTTCAAAGACCCATAGCTCAAAATCCAATTTTTTTAAAATTCTGAAAAAAATATATTTTAAAAACAAAACAATTCGGCTATGCCGAATCTTATATACCCTTCACCATGGTTGGGAAAAAACTGAAGTTTATATATGGACATATATGGAATGGACAGATTTATATACGGACGCCTTTAAGAGGAAATTAACCATTTAGTTTGGAGATAAGACTTGGACTCGGGAATATAGGTACTTTAAAAAAATTTATGTTTTGGGCATAACTTTTTTGTATCTGAACCGATATTTCTGAGTTTTTCAGCAAATATGTTATACTAAAGATTTTTGATCTTTTGCTATATAAGACGTATCCATAGGTCATAATACAGCTCTAGAATAGTGTTTGTTGTTTGTGTATAAAAGGTGAAGAGGTGAAAGAAAAGAATTTCAACAAATCGTTAAAAGAAATCACTACAACTGCATGTGTTTTATTTCTACAAAATAGTTTGATTTAGCTGGCAAATTTACATTTGGGATTTTATTCCGCTTTTTAATTAAAAATATTTTTAATTTCTTTAGATTAATTTTAAAAATTTGAAGGAAAATAGTTTATAATTTTTTTTATAAATTATTATAAGTTATGACCTAAAATAGTTGCACTCAAAGGTAAATTATGTATAAAATGTTCTTAATATGTGAGAAATAAAATGGTTTAAAAATCTTTTTATAAATTCTTTTAAATCGGAGCAAAAAAAAGAAATAAAACCGTTTGTATTTTGTTTGTATCAGAGGGTTTTTATAAAAATTTTGATGTTTTTAGCCTATTTATGGATTATTTAATTATTAATATAAAATTTTATTTAAATTAATTATTAAATGTAAAAAAAAAAAAAAAATAAACAAAAAAAAATCTTAAGAAAATAAAAAAAAAATGTACAAAAAAAAAGTGAATTGACCTGACCGAGATTCGAACCCGCGGCCTTAGAGAAAAAAAGTATTTGTGACATGGCGTCTAGACAACTGAGCTATTGAAGCTCAGACAAAATCATCGTCAATAGATGTACATATATAAAAGTCTTCGTTCATTAGAGATTTGTTTAGTTTTTATTTAAATGAAAAATCTTTGTATGTGTGTTGTTTGTGTATAAAAGGTGGAGATGAAAGAAAAGAATTTTAATTATTAATATAAAATTTTTTATAAATTAGTTATTAAATGTTAAAAAAAAACCAAAAATAAGCAAAAAAAAAAAAATATTAAGAAAATAATAAAAAAAAATGTACAAAAAAAAAAAGTGAATTGACCTGAGCGAGATTTGAACCTCGAACTACACTGGCTTAGAGAAAAAAAGTATTTGTGACATGGCGTCTAGACAACTGAGCTATTGAAGCTCACACAAAATCATCGTCAATAGATGTACATATATAAAAGTCTTCGTTAATTAGAGATTTGTTTGGTTTTTATTTAAATGACAAATCTTTGTATGTGTGTTGTTTGTGTATAAAAGGTGGAGATAAAAGAAAAGAATTTTAACACATGGATGTGTTTGTTATGCGTAAAATTCTACATACATATTAAACAAAGGGATTTTACTGGAAAAATTAGAGGTAGTCCTGGTTTTTTGCTAATATCTCAGCCATTTATTAACCGATCTGTCTGATTTTTAATAGCAAACAGAAATGGATCACATGTAACAGAAATAAAAAAGAATCAAGTCCTCATCACGTCTGGGTTCTTCGGAAAACCCATTTCAACACACAGACGGACAGACGGACAGACGGACATCGTTAAATCAACTTCGCTCTTCATAAGGACCCAGAATATATATACTTTATAGGGTCTAAGATCAATATTGTAGAAATTACAAACGGAATGACAAACTTATATATACCCTTCCACCTGTGGTGAAGGGTATAATTAAGGCCTCTCTTCATTTTTGGCAAAATTTTTAGGTGGAGACTTATTTGGTTCCTGAGTTATGAAGGAAAACATGGCACATGGAAAACATGGAATGGCCCATAAATAAGCTCTACTTTTATTTAGAAGTTTCTTTTCTAGATAGTAGCTTTAAATAACCACATAAGGCCCTAATGGCTCGGTTATGTAAATGATGAATTAATTTAAAAAAATGTATTATTTCATGATTGCCACTTTCTTTTTTATAACATGATTGGCTCTAACCATAATGTGGTAACAAATAATTCTGACTATGAAAATAATATAATAACTATGAAACTATAAAATGCTGACAACAATCAATAAATAATTATAAATCAAATAAAACATGACTGACACTTACAGTTTTCATAAAAAAATTGTATCAGTTCAGTCACCCATGTAAAAATGATAAAATAATAAATTTCATTATAAATTACACTATTCAATTCATTCTCAAAAAAAATTCATTGCCAAAAAGATTCTACCTATATATAAAGATTTTATATTTTTAAGTCTTTTTAATAAAAACGATAATTTTTTTTAATATGTTTATTAATTCATTTCTTGTAAAATAACAGCTTTCTTGTGGAAAAACTACTAAAAATATTAATGAAATAATTTTTGTATGAAAAAGTCTGTAGAACCCAACAAATGTTTTATACGAGAATTTTTTTTTTCATAGAAAAAATTAGGCTCTTAAATTCTTAAATCCTGAAGACTTTTCATCATAAAAAATACTAATATTCTAAACACTTTTTGAAGTAGAAATATTTCTTTACTTAAAGAGAAATTCTGAGAATATAAGGACTGTCAAAAAAAATCTTAAAAATATCTTTGGATTCAAATATTTTTCTATTAGAAAAAGTCCATAGATTCCTTAATATGAAAAATTAGGAAAAACATTTTGGTTATTTTGTCATAATATAATAACTATATTATAGAACGACTGTGGTTGGCTCAATTATAATACCAAAAACATATGATGCTCTTCGAATATGATTGCAATAACCATGTTTTTTTTTCTGCGTGTGTCGTCCAAGGCAATATACCCTCTAGTATTTTTTTGTGCGTAGGCAACTTTTTTTAACTTTTTAATTCCATTTTTACCTAATGAAAATTTTATTTTATGATGAATTCAATTCTGGTCCCCTAAGTTTTCATTACATCAGATTTTTGATCTTGTCAATAAAGCATTTAAGAAAAAAGGTTCTGGTTGAAGCATATCTGCTTTAAAAACTATAAGACCAAACTCAAATAATACAAAAGCAGGATTCTTGTGAACTTTGACCTTATCGCGGGCTTTTGTTAACTATTGACACACTTTTGAAATAAATATAAGGAATAAAATAACTACATTACCAAATTTGTTACAATAAGTAGTTGAAAATTTAAATGTTTCCCCAACAAAAAAAAGTTTCATTTACGCACCGTTTTGGCGTATTTTAAGGAACTGAATAGATTGTAACGGATGCACTAAAACGTACTCATAACGTATTGTTTTCGAAAATCTTGGAAACTTTGAAACCAGATTCATGTTAAGTCATTTTGGTGAGAAAAATATATGTGGAAACTTGTACAGAACGGAGCTTTGCCCAAAACAGGAGCCTAATTGATTGTTACAGCATAAATATTTTTGACACAACAGGTATTTGACTTTGTTTAACTGGGGTTAAGGGGTAACTTTAACTTGTATATAAATAAAAAAGTACACTTTTTTCCTCGGGTTAACTTTTAGGGTAAAATATTTAGGTTTTAGTCAATTCAATTAAATATTAAATATTTCGTTTGCCTTAACAGATATTTGGTAGTTACAACTGAAAAATTCAAATTGATTCAGCCTAATCATTTCATTTGCCATAAATTCGGTTGACAGCTCGAAGATCTGGTTCGGCCAAGTACGTTTACTCCCAGTGAAAAGCGAATCATCGTGCGCAAGGTGAAAAAAGATCCGAAAATTTCAGCACCGAAAATACAAATGGAAATTGAAAATGAGGTAGGAAAAGTATGTAGCACAGAAACAATTCGAAAAGTACTCCACAAGGCTGGATATCATTGCCGCCAAATCCCTATAAACCGCAAAAAGAGACTTTCGTTCGGAAAGGAATATGAAACTGAAGACCAAAGCTTTTGGAATACAGTAATTTTTTCGGACGCAAGCAAATTTTATATCCACGGATCGGACGGACGAGCCAAGGCGTAAACCAAATTCTGGGCTTAGCAACAAAATATGATGGGCACTGTCAAACACGGTGGTGGATTAGTTCTCGTATGGTGGTGTATGGCTGCCTCTGGAGTGGGTAAACTAGTTTTTATAGATGATATAGAGGATTGATTTGTGTATCTAGACATTTTAAAAAATATTCAAAGCAATATTAAGCTGACGTAATGCTAAATTAATTTAAAATGGCCTGAGGATATCAAGTAAAGTATACGTTTGGCAAATCCAAGATCCAAAACGTTGGAGTCCTATTTTGGCATTTTAGCACATTATCGATGCCTTTCCGTGCTTAGCCTTTATTGAAGATTTATGTAAGATCCAACAAGATCTCATATCATTACATTCAATAAAAATTCAAAAATATTTTATTTATGTACTAAGCAGAGTACAGTCACCCCTTATAAACAATTTATTTTAGTAGCAACAGCTGTAAGAAGCGTAAAGTCTATTACACGTTTAGTTGTAAAATTTATAAAACAATTGATAAATTAAAACGAATATTTCATTTAAGTTTAAATATAGACTAGAATTTAATCTAAAAAACACAATAGCTTAACCCACAACAACTTTTATCATCAAATTTCTCAAACAAACAAAAATAAAATATTGAAAAAGCTAAACAACGTGATATTGTAGAAGTGATGGCTTCAAATAAACAACCACCACGCCAACAACACCACCCTTCATATCATTCTAACTTCAACACAATACACAAGGTATTGTTGTCGTTTATTATTATTTTGTAGAAAAAATGTGTGTTTTTAAAGCCAAGTACCTTGTATGAATGTTTATTTGAATACATTTTGTATTAATAGCAACCGGAGCAGTTTCCTCAGCAGAAGCATCAGTATCCCCCCAGCAAAGATGCTTATTTCAAAAATAGGTATAAGATTTAGATACGACTACATTCAAGTGTGTGTGAACATATATCAAAATGTAATTGTAATACACAATGTTGTCAAGCCATTACACATACAATATAAAGGGTGCCCCAAAAAGTGACGCACAATTTGAATTAAAAAAAGTTTTTATCTTGTTAACGTGGCCACAATTCTGGAGTGGCTCCCAGATGCAGCACAGACTGTATTGTAAAAGTTCAGAAGTGGGGTTTGCATTGTTATTTTTTTATTGAGTCATACAGCA
Source organism: Eustalomyia histrio (assembly GCA_949748255.1). Classification (NCBI taxonomy): domain Eukaryota; kingdom Metazoa; phylum Arthropoda; class Insecta; order Diptera; family Anthomyiidae; genus Eustalomyia; species Eustalomyia histrio. The sequence continues at coordinate 103,248,888 of OX456525.1, read as the reverse complement.
CACAGGGCAAATGACCTCCACGGCTTTGCTGGCACAGACGCACTCTTTCTGATCAACAAAACGAGAGAGTACACACACGACCAGAAAATTTATCATGCAGTAATTGAATTATTGTACGGGCTGTATGGCATTTGACACCGTCTTGTTGAAACCACATGTTGTCAACATCAATATCATACAATTAGTGAGCAAGAACTCTGTTATCATGTCGCTATAACGATCAGAACTGCTTGACCAGCCCCAAATCAGCTACAAAACTTCCATTATATTTGAAATATTGTTCAACAATGAAAACACGTTGTTCCATCTGGTAGTGCTCCCAAAACTGTCAGCTCTCCAACTGTTTTGATCATTTGGTTCATGTGTAAATTTTGGAACACCCTTTACAACTACTATTTACTCTTTTCTATACAAATTTAAATAAGTGCGACAAACACACACATACGCCCCCTATAACACATTCATATAAATATACTTCTCAGTCTACGACGTTATACTACTAAGATTATGACGTAGTGACATGCGGATGTACGCATTTTAAAACGTGCCAAACGTATTGGGTGGCGAAAGGAATAACATATGGAAACTTCCATGATAAATGTATGTGCACATTTTACACGTTCTCATATGCATGAGAAGTTCAAACGAATTTATATTTAATAAAAAGTTTCATTACATAATTTTTAACTTTAAAGTATTGTGATTTTTTTTTTTTTTCAATTTATGCTCAAGTTTTCTCAAAGGAATCACATTTTGTATTGTATATAAATCATACTTGGAATGTCAATCCCAAATGGTATTTTTTAAGATTCCCGTAGCGGGTTATAGTGTTACACTTAAAATAGTTTGTAAGTTAAAATACTCATAACAGAAAAGGCCATTTACAAGAAATGATATTTCATTTAAAATCTGGTCTACTTAATTTTCATTTAAATTAAAACAACTGACACACAAATAATTTATTCATTTATTTGAAATTGTTTTCGTTTTTTGTACTTTTTGTTTGTTTTTAAATCTACAAAATGTATGTAGGGATGTATATGGGTACTATTTGTGTAAATATGTTCGTAATTTGAATTGAAATAATTTTGTATATAAACAAACAAAATAAATACAAAAACAAATTGGAATTTTTTGAATTTGTATATGTTTTTTTTTTGAAACAGACAGCAAACAAAACTTAAATTTCAGACACAAATAAACCACAAATTTCAGTTTTGTGGGTAAATTTTTATTAAATTTTAAACAAATGAAAAAAATAAATGAAACTGAAAAAATCTATAAATGTTAGTAAATCATTTCAAACAAATGTATAAAAAAGTTAATATATTTATTTTTTGGAAAAATAAATGTATTTTTCTTTATTTTTAAAAGGAATGGAAAATTTTTTTTTTAAACTACAAACAGTTAACTACATAATATTCTGGCAATGACAGGACATTACCTCTTAAATTACTTGAGTACGATATCCCCTTACCTTTTGTAATACTACTAAGCTAAACGTAATGAATTATACCCCACACGTTACTATTATTTAGCAATATTATTTGTCATTACCGTCAACATTACATTTAAGCCGTATCTAATGCAACAATTTTACTCAAAAATCGACACACAACAGCGCTTTAAATCATTAAAAAAAAAAAACATAACATTGTTGAGTATGTTTGCAGGCAGGTAAAATACATATAAATATATAGTTTTCAAACAACCAAATATTTATTATTATAAATATGTTTTGAATGTTTCAATTATATCATTATTATGTTTGTGAGATATACTTGCAGGCAAGCATATCGTATTAGAAGCACGGAAAATATATTTCATAGATTACATATGTATATTATCAGCAAAATTATATATCCAGCACCACGATTTTTTTAGCGTGCTGTTACTCATAAGGTTCGCTGGTTAATTCGTATCAGCTTTAATTGTTTTTATAACCTGGTATAGTAGATTTGTGCTGATGTTGTTTCTAACTACTAAAAATACTGGAACTAGACTTAACTTATACTATACCAATCAACTCCTTGGGGTATGTATCCCAAAGGGAAATTCGGATATGTGATAGAGGAGAAAAAATAAGGCACAAGTATTTTTATATCTGTCCAATCTCACGTATAAGGGGTTAAGAAGTGTAGTCAAAAATTACCAAATTTTCATTTATTCCGTAGAGAACCCATCGGGATACCTTCCTTTTCAGAATCAATTTTTCAGTCGATTATCGGTAAACCGGCCGTCTGTCGATGTAAAGCTATTGTTCAAACTACAGTTCCTTAATATAAAGATATTTGTATTCAATTTAGCTTCTTTGAGCCAAGGAACTTTTTTAAATTGGTTTCAATCGGTACATATGGGAAGTAGGCGCAGTATTTCGTCATAAAAAACCACAGCTATCTACTTATTTCACAATTTTATATAGATATTTAAACCATCAGATTTTTCACTATATTAATTGTATTGTTAGTTTTGCAGCTCATATAATAAAATTCACACCCTTCCTGGAATTAAGACCTAGTGCCTATATAAATCGACCTCTTCAGTATTAGCTTAAATCATTTTTTTTTTTGCATTTTTATTCATATTTTTTATTATATTTATTAAACCGTTACTCTTTCCTCCCATATAATAAGAATCAAGTCCTTCACAGAATTTGGTCTGATCCAAATCATACTGTGGAGTAGAGTATCTCATAGTCAAATACATCTTGCAAAGATGTCTTTACGAAAAATGTTCGCATAAATAAATTTGAACTTTACAAATTCCAACATTTTCTTAAACACGCAAATCTATGTTATTCATTCCTGAATTTTAGGCCTCATACATTCGGAATTTCTTTGAAATCTGTTGGTGATACTGGAGATAGCTTCTGTTGGAACAACACTTTGAATAAACTACTTGTTCATTTGTAAGGAAAATATAATATAAGTTTGGCGGAGTGTGTCAAAATTTTGAATGAAAATAACATCAGAAAATTTGTGTGGTTTAAAATTTGCATTTTGAAATGTGTGTACTTAAAATAAATTATTTTCTAAAAATTTATAAAATAATTTGAATTAACAATCACACCAGCTTCCTTCTAACAATGATGAGTTTAACTTGGGGTCAGAATAAAAGGAAACAAAACTAAAGTAAAAACTAACATCGTTTAAGGAAGTGTTACCATCTGGAGTAATCGATTTATTTTTGCGTAACGTTTTTGTAGATAAGAAGAATTATAAAGTAGCAAAACTAAAGGTAATGAAATAATTCAAGTCAAAAATTATGTCCAAAAGATTTATGTTACAGGACCACACAAATAATCATATTTGCCGAATCTGGTTAACAAAAAAAAAGACACAATACTAGCTTCCACTGCTGTGGGAAATATTGGGTTGAAAGGGATAACTATGTAATGATAACGTTTTAAACTCTTGCTTACAAAAACACACAAAGTAATGAGTCATTACCTTAATATACTGAGGAATTTTTTTTTGTTAAATAGTAAAAAAATACATTTACACTCATTTATGATCAGGTTTACACTCATTTATGATCAGGGTTGGCAGGAAAAGCCCCTTAAACACCTTTGTGTATTTAAAACAGCTGATTATCGTTACGCCTAAAATATCGTTAGCGACATAATGGAAAACCCGTTAACATTAAAATACCGTTACCGAAATAATTAAAAAACCGTTACCGTTAAAATACCGTTACCAAAATAATAGAAAATAGCTTTACCCATATTTATTAAAAAATATTAATAAAACTTCTTTTTTAGTCTATTTTGTATTGTATAAGAGATAATTTTGAATTTTGAGACTTCGCGAACAGAAGTTGTTAAGCGAGCAAATAGGCCAGTTGTTAGTGCAACGCTTTTCGTGCTATTTACTCGCTTAATTACTTGGTATGTCTCTTATTACTGGGAATCTTTGAATATCTACTATTTGAAAACTAAATATCAATTGGACTGTTATGTAAGAATGTGTTAAAGTCAATTACATCTATTGTGTATATAAAGTCTAAGATCAAGAAGAATTCACAAAAATGATTGTTGTTAAGACGAAATTTTGTTGCAAAATATTTGCAACATGAAATAAGAGAAAAAATTATAGAAGCATGGAAAAATAAGAATGAAAAAAAGAAATATTAAACAAAAGCAGCATTTTGTAGCTTCAACAATATTAACAACAACAGCAACAACGAAAACAAAAATAAACATGTTTAATTGGATTACTTTGCTTTGTCTACTTGAAAAATGAAACGTTTTGTGATGAAAAGTGAAAAAGAAACAAACAACAAAAGGAATTGTAGTATAAAGCCAGAAATCAAAAGCATTAAGCGGCAACATGCAATAAAGAGCAACAACAACAATATCACCTTGTCATCTTTGAATAACCATTAAACTGAAACAACAACAACAACAACCGTAACAACTAAAAAGTAGAAGAATATGCGGTACATTAAGGAAATAAGTAGTTAGTGAACAACATAAGTAGTAAGTAGTGATAGTGTAGTTTATAACTAGATGGAATTTTTATTTGCAGTTTTCTTTGATACATTAAATGATTAAATTCGTATGGTAGCACTTTTTGCAGTCTGGAACTTTTAATCACATGGAATCTCAACTATTTTAGTGAAATTTGCAATACAATTAGTTTAAATACGTTAATGAAATTTGATAATTGTAGATAGAGGTAGCTTTAACTTCAGTAGAAGTCGGATTTGCCAGAAAACGAGTCTACAATGCTTCGATTTTAAAAGGAAAAAACACTTGCAGATTGATACCCACAGATTGGTACCAGAGTTGGTTTTGACTTCAAATTTTGCAGAATAATTTCGAATATCAAATTAGCATTTACAAACTCTTAGACTCCGATATCATATTCTCTTTTGATCGCAATGCCTACTTTAGGTATTCCGGTTAGTCATATTGGTTTCTGTGGGATGACAATGCATACTATGTTGAGAGTGGTCCAAGTAATTTATATGTTAATTTGGCACTGACAGATTTTTCCTGTGAGAAATATTGGCTAAAAGTTCGTGACACTGGATTGCTAATGGACAACACTTATGGTCCCCATCGCCGTACGGTGCTTTGCGATGAGATTGTGGCTGCTGTGGCCGATAGTATGGAACTCAATTCTAGAACATCGACTTGAAATCGATCTCAGCAACTCGCCATTTCGCACAAAGATCTCAGATTTTTCGCTTCCATGGTTCAATTGACTCAGCAATTGAAGGCAAACGATCATTCACTTCGTTACGGCTTCTCAGATTTGGTCTTATATCGGACATCGAATTTGTTTGAAAAAACATCTTTTTTGAGGAGGCGCATTTTCATACACAGAGAGTAATAGTTTGGTGTGGATTTTGGAGTCGTGGCATCATTGACCCATTTTTTTTAAAATGCTGCTGAAAACGCCATTTCAGTCAACGGTGTTAGCAGGATGGCGCACCAAGTTCGCTAATCTTGTCATCAGCTGTCATGGCGAGGTCAACTGGCCGCCTCGGAGCTGCGATGTGACCCCTTTAGACTTTTTAAAGATAGATGCTTTGCTAATAATTTAGAAACGATCCACACCCTTAAGGCTTGTATCGTGCGAGCCATTCGTGAGATAAAACCAAAAACAGTCAACAAAGTCTTGGAAAATGGAACTGACAGTATGATCTACTGCGAAGCAAGCCGCGACAGCCACATGACGAAACCGGGTTTCATAAATAATTGCAATATTTGTTATTTCTAATAAAGCCATAATATGCCAAAATAAATTAAGTTTAGTTAATTTTATTCAATTTATAAAAAATTATTGTATTTGAACCACCCATTATTACTTTTAGAATATGTAAACAAATTCTTTGAGACGTTGATTTAGTCTGGGCCCCCAAGCTTTATACATCTTATCATCTTACTAGATAGAACTATCAAAACTATCTACTGTGGTAATGTTTTAAACGGTATATAAGTCCACTCTTTTCGTATTATAAGACAAACCCTGCAAGAAAACTTTATTATAAATCCAAGAAGAAAAACGTCAAAATACGGAAATTTTTTATATCTTAGGTCAGAAATTAGCAATAAAAATAATGCTTGTCTGGAAATCATACAATTTCTTGTGCTTGCAAGATCACTAATGACCAAGAACTTTATACATTCTTATTAGATCTTATTAGGACATCTGCTTGAAAGTATTAAAAGTTTTCCAGGCAGTATTCTTGCCACTTTAAAAGTATATACGTCTCCTGATGTCCATGTCATACTTGGGATCATAATCTGGTCAACAGTTTTTAACAACATTATTTGGCTAAGGATTTAATATTAGTCTTTATTTTATATTCATTTCGATATATAATCTCCGTCGGTATTTGTAGCATCTTGAAAATGGATTTTCTAGAGGTATATAAGTTTAAAATGAAATTACAGACTAATTGTTTTAATTTTAATAAAATTGGCTTTATCTATATATAATTTGTCTATTTATCTATTATAATTTCTGCTATTTTTATTAAAATATTAAGTGTATAACTTAAAAATGCGCAGTTTTTGGCAAATTTTGGGCGTTTATTTTGAAACATTGGTACAATGGAGGTCAAAATATTAATTTTTGGAGGTCAATTCACAGATACAAAACGCAAATTTATGCTTTCACCAAACGTTTTCTTCGCTATTTTATATATTCCGTCATCTTGTTAGATCTACAGCTCTCTTACGACAAGGCGATTCTATTTCTGACGATAAATCATCAATCATTACTCTAGTAACTGGAACATCCTTGCCGGCTTTTTTTTTTAAGAGGACCAATGATTCTACCAGGCCATAAAGCACAGAAAGAGTCAGAGAGATGAACAATGGCTTGAGGATCATGTTTACTCCATATCTAACACTTTTGTTTATTTGATCACAAATAAGCATCATTACAGTAGATATTCCGTATATTTACAAAAACAAAGCAAATTAACCATTTTTAATTAGACTGATGTATGTATTTCGATCCGGCAAAAGATCTCTTTAGAACCTAAAGTTTTGAGATGAGCTAGAGTCTAAAGAAAACAAAAATGTTCTCGTGAAAATCGGATCAACATCAATCTCGTCGGCCTAAATTGTCCGCACACTAAGATCTTTTTTTAAAATCTTTCATAAAGTGGATGGACACATATTCAATTGCTTTTTGGCGCTATTTCAGTAGTCTATTCCAATACAATGTAAAGTTTCTGGTAAATCTACTGACTTATGCCAAAAAGTCATATAAATATATATAAGTTGAGCGGCTTAAGTTACATGTAGATTCTCTATCTCATACATCAAAAATATGCAGTTAGAAAAATCGTCAGACTTTCCTCCTTATTTGATTAAGTGTTTACTAGTCGGAAATGTGGTACCATGTTCGATAAAATACACTCACCAAAAAAAGTCTGTAATGGCAACTGAAAATGTTGCTGTTATTACGAAAAACTTTGCTAATTTGAGCCCAGCGGTATTTTTTGCTTATCACAGCCGCTACTAAATTTTATTATACTTTTTGTAAAGTGAAATTTAAAATCTGTTTGCCAAAATCAGCAAAAAAAATACAATATTTTGTACAAAATTTTAAATTTATTTTTTTTTATCGAGCATCGAAATTTTTTAATTTTATTTATTTTTTTCAAAAAATATTTTATAAAAAATTAAAAAAAGACTAATTTCTGTTTTGAAAAATATTTAAGTCATTTTTTTTACTTTTAAAGTAAAATTTTAATTGTTTTTAGGGCTGATTTTTAGAACTAAAAAAACTATTTAGTGCTATTTTAAGTGGATGTCCTATTTTCAGACATGAGTCGGTATATTCACTTCCGATCCCTTTATTTAACCTAGGTAACATTTTAAGGCAATTTAAGTTACGTTTTTACTAGAAACAACATTTCCTTCAATATCAATTAGCAACAAAAATTTGGAAATATTTTATAAAAAATCTGTAATCTGTAAATAGCAAAAAGATTTGCTAAATAATAATTTTTTTACTAAAAATCAGTACAAAAATAGTAAAGCGGGGTTAAAAACCGTTCACAAATTGTTCTACTAACTTTTTTTCTGAGTGTATGGTAACTATTGAAAATTATTATAAAAGAATGAAATTTACTATTTTACTTGCATTTCATCAACTACTGTGGCTCTGCGTCGACCGACTTCAGATTCTTTCTGTTGGCTGTCTGTTCTAAACATTTAAAAAGTAGGCCCAAAGGTAACCTTAAAAATTATTAAAGCTTCGACTACAATTTAACTAATACGTTTATTTATTTATTTACAAGTAACCTTACAAGTATTATTGATAAGATTGTGCAAATGAGCTCTGCAATTAGTTTCCACATAATACCAAAAATCTTTGACATCTGTAAGTATAAAAGTAAAATGGTGAAAACGTTATTGATTCCAAGTGAAAATTTTGTCGATAATTCATAATTCATTATTTAATAAATTTAATAAGTTTGACAACTCATTTCAAGAGAATAACAAAATATTTTGTATTTAAGTACTGCAAGGGACATATTAAGACGCAAAAAAGTAAGTAAGAAACAAATTTGAGTAACTCATTTAGCAACCCTGAAATGGAGAGACATAGTCATACCAACTAACCAACCAGCCAACAACGGAATGAACCGATGAATGTTTAGTTGGATGGTTGCTTGGTTTGGTTTGTTGACTTCAAAATATTTTGCTCTGTTTTCGTTTTTATTTTTTACTGCTTCTCTAACCGCAAAATAAAAACAAACAATATACCTACACATTGTTTGAGATACCCAAACATACTAGCAGAGTTACTCTCTATAAATTTTAAGAGGTTGTAAATACCCGCATGTGTATATTTTTCAGATACGATGAAATAGGTTCACTAAGAACTGCAAAAGTTACTCTCGCACTTTTGAGAGACTTTGTATCTACGCATCTCATGAATACAAATTCATTTAAAAATTATGAAATCAATGGAACAAAGTGTAGGAAATATTAAAGAGAAAATATCTAAACCTCCATAAAAGAGATTTCGTTGTACAGAGACATAATTTTTAAATTGACTGGTTTTTTAAAATAGAGAATTTAAGAGTTTGCTTAAGTATTTTCGGAAATTTTTAAGGGATAAGCGGTAGTTTATCTCCCAATTAAAGAAATGTATGCAAGAAAATTAAATTGAAAAAAAATAATGTTGGAATTTAACTGACTTTAAATGGCTTTTTTAAAAAGTATCTTAAGGATATCAGTACATATACATTTTTTAAGGCACTTAATAAAATTACCATTCAGTTGTTGATTGCTTTTTTCAATTTATTTTTATCATTTAATTAATGAAACTTAGTTTTACAGTAGTTTTAATAAACTTTTAAATACATAATATTTAATTTTATTTTATTAAATTTTAAATGAGTTTTTTAAAATATTTTTGCCTACAATTTAGTTACATCCCTTTTGTTAAGCCAAACAAGTAGGAAAGGAATTGAGTACGTAAAGTATCTCAGATTTTCAATTAGGAGTTAAAGGCAGTAGACACACTTTGAAACATCTGCTTCCTATATAAAAAATAGAAACAAGTTAAATGAAAAATGTTGAATATTATTGTCTTCAAGTATATATTGTATGTAATAAACTATGTAAAATATCGTTTGCTGAGTTTTTGTTTATTTAACGTTGAAACGTTAAAATTCATAGGTAAAAATATTAAACAAAATATGTATTTGCTTCAAAGGTTATCAAGGTTGTTGGCTGTGTGTTTAGTATTTTTTTGGTTTCTTTCTGTATTTTTTCGTTTTATTTATTTTACTTCTTTTGTGAAAAATATACTTTATATAAAATACCAAAATGTTGAGATAAATAGGTATTAATATTAAAATTCGTAGAAATATTTGTTTTAATTTAGGGATGAGAGTGAAGAAGCAGTTCTCAAGAAATCTATTTTGTAATAAAATTGATTAGATGAAACGTTTTCTTTGATTTTCATATTAAGAATTTTATGTTCTATATATTTTCCTGTTGATGTTTGGAAACCGTAATTAGCTACAGACACATTCACTCGGAAAAAAAGGCCTTAGTTGCCTATACATTGACCTGTCAGGTGATAGCTGATAATAGGACTGGTTTTAAAGTACCTGTCTAGTGACTGGTGTAATAGGACCGATCAAAAAATGCTTATCTTGTGTTCTGTCCCGTATCCGGTAAATAGAGACCGGTCTAAAAAACCCTACCCGGGACTGGTGAAAACAAGACAGATCCATCACATGTCAGTGACATTGTACAAATATGTTTGGTTGCAACCACCATTTTTAAGTACTTTTTTTTAATTTTATTTTCTTTAGTTTAAGCTTTCTTTGTTTTTTTTTTTAATACTTTGCTTTTTAATTTTGACATTAGCTTTTTTCTTGACTTCATTCAGGGTTTTAATTTGAGCGTTTTCTATTTATTTTTTAACTTTTCGCAAATCACCAGCATCCAGCCGACTGTTTTTTTTTTTTTTTCTTCTGCATGAGTTTTGTGACAGGTCCGTTTCCCAGAGACTGTATACAGTAGAGTAGGCGAAATAAAAACGTCGAAAAGTGCTAGAAAAATTTTTAAAAATAAATATTTTTGAAATCATTTAAGAATCAAAATTTTTTTAGGTTTCGTCTTACTTTACTACACATTAGGGCAGCATTAGCTGACTTCCTTTAATTTTATATTCTTGATCCTAAGCTGTTTTAAGGCTTAAAGAGGTGGATTAACTACCAAGACAAAGGCATCCGGCTTGAAACAAACATAAAATAGAGTATAATTCTCTCGCTATAGATTTTTGCCAATAATGATTTCAAACCTTTATGCTACGCATAATTATGTTGATACTCTCCATAGCGACAAGTCCCAAACTTCAGAGTAGGAGGACTTCAGAATATTCGAATTGTCATACAACTATGCTAAGCCGCGGAGTCTGAACGATAACAAGACTATATGCCTTTTCTTTAGGAAGATGAGCGTTATTAGTTTTGGTAAACCTCGTTTTTAGGAAAAACCATTCGAAGTTCGGCTAAAATATGGTTATGTGAGAGAATATAGAATTGTGAATAAAACTTCAAATAGGCCTAAGAAGAAGGTGAAGAGCCTTTGCAAAGATAAAGGTTCAACACTTTTATGTGTGACCTCATTGAAATAGGCTGAAGAGGATTGAAGAATATCGTCGAGTTATTCTATAACGGTAACATTAAAAGGAGTCATACCAACTAGTTTAGTATTTCCTAAACTTCCTCCTGTATATTGTGAGGATTCCTTCTCAATTCAACTGATGATCTTTTTAAGAAAAATAAAAACTCCTATACAGCTATAAATAATATTGATTTTAAATGATTCATTCACTTAAAAGTGCTGAAAATCATGTATTTTATTACAATTGAAGCAAGAACACAGATTTCAGTAATAGATAAGAAATCTATTAAAAACTATTATGCATTGTACTTTACAATGTATCTATTCCAACAAGGAAACTACACAGTGGTGCAAGCTACAGATCTTAATAAAAACAATAATTTATTGTAGAGGAGAAAAAATTGTTGAACAAATATATTTTAGGTGTACAATAAACCGTACCAGAAATAAAAGATCGCTTTATACCTTCAAATCTAAACCATTTTTGCAAGACGGTTTCGAAAAAAAAATTTCCAGGTTTGTTCATATCGGTTTTAAAGGAATATATACAAGTTGGAATTACAAGTTTTTAAAATGCCTATGCATTGTGACAAAAGAAATAATGCAAATTTCTAGAATAAAATAGTTTTTAATAGACTTGAAACACATTTTTACTCCCTAACAATTAGATAGCTCTGATATGTTTCTAACCGAATGTTTATTACTTTTGCGTACTTTTATTAAAATCTGTGAGTTGCACCCATTTGTAGTTTTCCTGTTTATATAAATAAATATTGCCAATGGCCGGTCAGATACTAAATGAATTTTTTTTTATCAGGTTGTAGAGTCTACTTCATTTGCTTATTTTTGTCGGTTCATACAATTTATGTAAATGTAAAACTTCGATTTGAATAAATGTAAATCAGACAAACAAAAAGTAAAGTTTATCTATCAGCTTAAAGCGATTCACAAAATAATATTACCTTGTTTTATCAATTTACATCATAAAATTTCCTCTACCTCCATTTATGTTATTTAAAAAAATGTCGTCATATAATATTGTTTTAGCTTTTTTATATTATATTATTTTTGCCACGACAATATATTTACGAGAACAATTACAAAATATAAACTAACAGTAAAATCACCCAATGACGGATATTTGTCAAGGAGGACACCTTCTTACAATATGCATTGAGTGGGAACGGATTATTTCAATATTTTTAAAATAAAATTACTTATTAACGGACCATCCCAAGGTCGGACACGAATAAAGAGATGAAAAACGCCAGCTAGTAGCCGCCTCCGCCAAGAACATTTTTGTACAAAACAGACTAGAAATCTAATTTTTAAAAATCTAGAATTTACTCTCATAAACGGATACCGTCCGTTATTTCGAGGGTTCGCCACATTTCTTTTTACTAGGAGTATGAATAAGTAAGAGAAAAAACTGTCTGTGCAGTTTTCTAGATACAAAATTTGTATTTATTTCAGCTTGCTGTTTTATCTACTTAAGATAGTGTTGTCAACTTGGCGTTATTTGCTTAACATCTAAAAATGCCTGAGGTCTTTTTATTTTACATTTCGAGGGAAATATTTTTCCGATCCTCAAATAATTTACTATGGAGCCTTGTTCAGCTCACAGCGGATGATTTATTTATAATTTAAACAGAAGAACTGAATAAAAATTGGCCATTAAATATCCCGGAATATTTAATTCATATAAAACTTTATCAAATTTTATAATCCATATATAAATCCGCTGTCAATTGTACCTTGACATTGTTGGCATCATTTGGAACATTTTCTATGTGATTTTTCCCCATTTGGTTTGTAACGAAAGATGATAGATATAGCTTACAGATAATCTTGGATCCCTATGGTCCCTGGAATGCTATTGGACGTAGGTGATCAGAATTTTGGTAGGAATTGGTCCAATTACTCAAGTTTTCAAAAACCTGGAGACATTCCATTTACTTTAGGAAGCTTAAAAATATGGGACATATGTATCCCATTGGTCGCCAAAGGTAAAAACGGTAGTTTTATGTTTGGTTTAGAATATTTTTTGATCGCATAGAGCTTTAAAGAATTTTTATCGATTTTATCGTGCCCCAAAAATTTAAAAAACTTTGTCATTTTAGTGTTCAGTATACCCAAATTAATAACTTGCATAAGATATTTATTTTATCACTAACATTGACCGTTAACGACCAAAGGAACATGGATTTTTCTATAGAGGGAGTTAAAAAAATAAATGCAGAATCCAGCAGTTAAAATTCGGTAGTCAAAGCCCCGGTTTACACACAGCAATTTTAATTACAGCAATTCTGGGTTTATGGGAAAGGGAGGAAAAAACTACGAAAAAGGAAACAGACTCGCTTGAACTCGCAATTATCTTCTATTTTCTAATTCGTACTTTTTTATATGTAAAAGATACCAAATGTAAAAAGATATTTTCGCAGTGAGGATACGCATGCAAGTTCTAAAGAGAATTTAAGAAAATTGCTGAATCAAAAATTGCTGTGTGTGAGCCGGGACAATGGGTTAATAAAGAGCTCAGATACTAAGCGTGCTCAACTCACTTAAAAACTGTATATGCGATAGTAACATATTTGACATCACTGACACCATATCGTCGTCTCCGTCTCGGGTTGTTTCTTTCAGTTATAATTTTTTTGTTTTTTCATTTATATTTATTTGTTGCTACGTTGTAATTGCCATCGTCATCACATCATACTCGTGTTTTTGTTCGTTGATGTTGTTGTTTCTGGCTGTGTTGTGTCCCCAGTCTTGTTTTCATTGTTTACCGCCTGCGGCTCTTTGGCAAATGTGGCTTACTTTTTCTTGTTGTTGTTGTTGTATTTTATAGTTTTTAAATTACAGCACATTATGAAAATGCATTTTCTGTTGCTTTTGATAAGAATTCAACTCTGTATGTGTGCTTTAGAATTCAGTTTCTTTTTTTTATACTTGTAGATACACAGACTACGAACAAATATCTATGATTTTTTTTGCTTTATTTTTGTTATAAAAAAGTTGCCTTGTAGTTTGAAGATACCAAAAAAACTATGAATAATCAGAATTAATCTTAAAGCTTTAGTCTAAAATCTCTTTTACTTACATAGTCGTATAACTTTTTTTTAATTTCAAATTTATTACTGGAATATATGTATTACTTTTTTCTCTCGGTATCTTTTTATTTTCAGGAACATTTATTGTTATGTTTATTTTTATTGAGATGTGTATTATAAAAGTGATTAGAATTTTTTAAATATAATACATACATACTGAATTGTTGTTTAACTATAAAATTACTATGGATTTTCTAATACTTAAAAAAAAACTATGTATATAAAAGGTAGTTATTTTTCCAATAGGAACAAAATTAAAAGAAAATTTTTGTTTGAACCAAAATATGAACATGCAGTTTTTTAAAAATTTTTTCTTGGCAAATTAAAAAATTGCACTAGAAATATTTACAAATATGCGTTAAGAATAATAAAATATGCACTAAAAAAGAAGTATGCATATTATGTCAGTATATGCATATATTTGAGTTTTTATCCAAATAAGTAGATAACAAACAAATCTCAGAAGGGATACCTACGACAGAGAGAAATTCATCGGGAGCAGAAATACGAGGGTTTTGTTTTAAGAGCAACTGGTATGATTTCTCCGTTTGGTGTTGGACCGCAGTAATTAATAATACGAGTCGTCCATGTAAACGACTCAGCGTTTGTATTCCCACACTTGGCGGCTTAAGGATTTTGACCTAATTCCGAGTAGGGCTGCAGTAACTAAATCCTGACATGTAGGGCTGCAGTAACTAAATCATGACATGTTAGTAAGAGAAGTATTAGAAAAAATTAAATGTCTGATGATAGCAAATTCGCTATGTATCTGGTTAAGCGTGTAATCTCCGGAGACCAAATTCTGGTCGTGAATTGTCTGTTACTGAGACCTCGGTTAACCGGGTGTAAGCACCAGGTTTGGTAAATCTACGAGCAACTGCTGCTTCTGCGGATAGACTAAAATGCTGTCCCATCCCGCGCACTCGGTAAAATAATGGCACTGCCTCTATACTAATAAGTGGAGGTAACCCATCCTATCCTGTAGCTTTTTCGTGCCTGTTGTACAAAATTAACAGAGGAAAATTTTTCAAGGTGTATCAAGTGTACCTATCGCAACCCAACCGGGAACCTCCCGCATAAGCTCCCCACAAATAGCGGAATGAGGAAGTTTCGGAGTAGGATAAATGCTGGCTTCTATGGGATAGAACTCTCATTAAAGAGTACCAAACGCTCTCGACCTCAATTTCCCGCTGGAACAGACTCGACTTAACCAGTTGTAAAAACGGCGTCTAAACGGCAAAGATCTCAAGAAGAGCAGCCACCCTTTTGAACAAAGCGTCCAGCGCAAAATTCTACTCTGCTATTCAATAAGACATTTTAAAAGGCGGTTAAAACTCATTTCATCTAGCTGTTATAGATAGCTGTGTAGATGACGGGTATTATCTCTCGGTCAAAGTGACAGACAGTCGAAATTAAATTACAAGAGGTGTACTGTTAAATCCCTGAATGGGCTACCAGCTACGCCATGCGATCCTATGGAGATAGCAGTCTGAAGAACAGCTACCCAATCATAATTAGAATTTAGTTAAGGTTTTTGAGCTTGTAATTAATTATCTTTGGCGCATATCCAAAAGAGGCTGGACAATTTCTATTATGATCTTTCTCAGCATCTACCGTGGTGATAACAAGTGTGAAGGACCACTTTTTGTACCCGTATGTCATGCAATAAAGCTGCTTATTCTCTTGACTCAGAAGGCACATTAATATAGGTTTAAATCGGAATCATTCATGAGACATTTCAGAAGGATGTAAATTTCGCACAGTACATCGAGACAACTTCGGGTATATAGGGGAATCTTTCTAGAATATCAGAAGTGATTCTAGAATATCTGAACTGTTCCGCTGTCATAGATTTGTATGTTGAAACTAGATACTAGTGATATACGAAAAATGTTTAAAGTAGAACAAACACAAATGGGAAGATATTACCGCTGTTATGTTTGGATTATGAACCAGTGTAATATCATTAAAACCGTTAAAGATACTCTCAGTAACTGAACAACAATTTTTATCATATTGTAAAAATCTCTTTTAATTTTTTCTCTTTTTTCATTTTCATCTTGGAGTCAAAGCTAATACTAGTGCCAAAATTTTACTAAAAACGCTGTATATCAATCTAAATAACCCTCTTACGGTACTTTTAAAAACATTATTAAACTTACCAATTAACAACAACAAAGCAGACATCTATAGATAAAATCACTGAAAGACACAACTGAAATCAAAAGACAAAACCACAAAAATCGAATCAAACAATTTTGTTGAACATACAATACAACAACAATTGTTCAATAGCAGAAAAGACAGAAAAAAGAAGCACAAAAAAGAAAAAACGAAATTAATGGAAATCCACTGCTAAACGATTAAATATCATACGCGTCGACATCGCAATCAAAATCATCAGAACAAAAACAAAAAGAAGAAGAATTAACATTGGCATCAGCATCAAACTCGTCATCATCCACAACAGCAGCAGAAGTGTAGCAATAAAGCTCTTACAATAATATTACTAACCATTCATTCATTCGTCCAACCACCACCATCATGACCATCATCATCATCCGCAGCGGCATCAGAATTACAAATGATTCCACTACATTATTATCGTTGATTCTCATATTCAAACATAACATACCCAACTAAAAAAAATCAACTGACAAAATACTGGCAACATGAACCAAAAATATTGGATGAAAAAATTAACAAAACACACAGTGAAAAGGTGAACATAACCGACCGGCAGCCAGTAAGTGAAAAACATATAAAACATCATACAAGGGGAAATGAAATAAAAATAAGAGAATACTTCGTCCATATTAAAACATGTACAGTAGGGTAACACATATCATATAAACAAAAATTTTGTTTCGAAACTATAATTGACATATTTCGACTACATTTTGTTCCAAACCAGACGTAACAGCTGTAGTGGTTGTATTATAATATTTTTTAACATAAAACCGTTATATTTTTTGTTAAAAAAAATAAAAATCTGTCTATTATCAATATAATTTTTTGAATGTTTTTAAACAAAATTTAAATTACAAAATCTAAGGTAAAAATCTACTCTACTTCCCCTTCAAAAAATTTAAGTTTAACAAGTTAAATGAAACTCTCTTTGATTTTTGTTTTTGTTTGTGATTGAGGGTATAATTAATGCTGGTTTCAAACGATCAATAGGGATAACTACCACTTTTTCGTTTATCTCAACTTTAAAATATTTTTTGTTTTTCCCTACCACTTTGTAAGGTCCTTCGTAGGGTTGTTGTAATGAATGCTTATTTGTTAGTCGTATAAAATCAAATTTGCAATAGTTAAGATCCTTAGGAACATAAATATCAATTTCAGAATCTCTGTGGTGATCTAAATTTGATTTAATATTTTTAAAATGTTGCTTTAATTTAAATAACACATCCGAATTTAAATAACACATCTGGTTATAGTCACTTTTTCTCCTGGTAGACGTAAATTATGGCCGTATAACATTTCTGCAGGTGTAGATTGCAAATCTTCTTTAAATATAGAACGAATACCTAACAAAGCAATTGGAAGTTTATCGTACCATGTCTCTGGTCTGTTTCTAGCCTTTAACGCTACTTTAATTTGTTGATGAAAGCGTTCAATCATTCCATTATGGTGAAGTTGAAATTTTACAGCAAACTAGCATCTTTGTTAGTTCTGTAAACATTTTTAATGTGAATTGACCACCTTGATCAGTTGTAATATTTAAAAGCACTCCAAAACGTGAAACATAATTTTCAATAAATGTATCAACTATAGTAGATGTTGTAATATCCTTTAAAGGATATGCTTCTGGTCTATCAATAATAGTCAAAATATAACGATGATTTTTAGAACTAGGTAAAGGACCAACTATATCTAAATGTACATGCTCAAATCTTCCTTTTGGTATATCAATAATTATAGTTGGTGATTTATTGTGTCTATAAACTTTCGATTTCTGACAACTGACACATTCTTTTGACCAAATATTAAGTTGTTTACTCATGCTTGGCCAAAAATACCGCTGAGTTACCAATCTACGTGTTGCCCTAATTCCTGGATGAGACATTATGTGTAATTTTTCAAATACAAGTATACGTAAACTAGCTGGAACATAGGGTCTTGGAGAGCTAAAGACATTTTACACCAAATTTCCACATTTGTCACCGAAATTTTAAATTTAGATGTTTCTCTTTATCGTGTATAAGTTCCGAAAGTTCAGTGTCTTTTTTTTTTTTTTTGTTCATCGAAAAGTATTTTTAAATTTAGATAAGAATTGTGAACGGCCTCTATATCAAACGCTCTGGATAGGGTATCAGCAACCATATTAGCATTCCCACAAATATGTTGTATGTCATTTGTGAACTGTGATATATATTCCAAATGTGGTCTGTGTATACCGTAAATGTTCTACCTTCTAACAAGTACCTAAAATGCTTAATATTTAAATAAATTTCCAGTAACTTGTGATCAAAAGCACTTCATTTTAATTCACATATGGTTAATTTTCTTGAAAAGAAAGCTAAAGGTTCTGGTTTCCCATTGCAAATCTGTTGTAAAACTCCACCTACCGCAATGTTGGAAGCATCAACAGTTAAAGACAATTTCGCTTCATTATTGAAATGATTCAATAAAACACGTGATGCAAAACATCCTTTAATATGTCCAAAAGCACTGAGTGCTTCTTCAGTCCATTCTACAGTCTAATTTTTCTAATTTAAAGCCTTAGTAATCATAATGTGAATAGGAGTAGTAAGATCTTCTAATTTCGAAATATATCTGTGATAATAATTAACCATACCTACAAATTTCTGAATTTGTTTAACTGATTTTCGACATTCAAAGTTCCGAAAAGCAGATACTTTTTCTTCGGATGGTCGTATACCGTTTTCTGAAATATTGTGTCCAAGAAAGTCTATTATCGAAACACCAAAAATACACTTTCCTGGTTTAATATTTAAACCATATTCCTCTAATTGCAGCATTTCGCAAGCCAAAAGGCATTCGTTGAAATTCAAACATACCAAATGGTGTAGTTATAGCAGTCTTAAAAATGTCTTCTTCTACTATTGGAATTTGGTGGTACGCTGTGACCAAATCTAATTTTATATTTAAGTCTTGAATATATGGTAGATATCCATCAGGTACTGTTACTACGTTCATGCGTCTAATCTCCACAAGGTCGCCATTCATTCGGATTCTTCTTTGCGACTTAATGTAATGCAGATAAAACACTTGAATTAGATGGTCTACATATTCCTGCTTCTAACAAGAAAATTAAATTCTGTTTTCGCGAACTAAACGTCTTGGCTTCGTAAACGGTCCTTTAGTTACAAGTCTGTGAACTGTGAGAGTGTTTAACTGGCTTAGAATAATCGGGTTCTAATTTTTGTGAAGGATATTGTCTTAATAAACGTGTATATTGATTATCAATCGAGAATAGTTTAGGTAAAGGTATCTTACAATAACATGAGAATGCACTTACTGATAAATTTGTCAGTGGATCTATTAAACGTTTGTGTTTGATATCTATTAAAATCCCGAATTTTTCAAGGAAATCAGCCCCTATTATAGGCTTAGAAATATTTGCTATATAATTTTTTGAATGCTTCAAATTGGAAATTTTTAAACAAAATTTAAATTACAAAATCTAAGGAAAAATTAAAAGAAAATAATTATTGAATAACAAGTACCTACAACAGCTAAATGATGATAGCGGTCGCGGCAAAAAGGCAAAATTTCCACTTATCTGAGCACGAAAACTCATTAAAACATTTCTTTTGGGAATGATGACAGTTCAAGTGCTCAACTGATTGATATCAATTGTTAATGATTCACCTGGAAGTAACGTTCCATTATTCACTCACCAAAAAAAGTCTGTAATGGCAACTGAAAATTTTGCTGTTATTACAGGAAATTTTGCTAATTGGAGCCAGCGGAATTTTTTGCTAATCTTAGCAACACATATCTGCTGACTTGTAGTACAATAAAATTTGTATAAAAGTTAGTAACCGCTACTAAATTTAAGTAAACTTTATGAAAAGTGAAATTTATATCGGTTTGCTAAAATCAGCAAAAAATTTACTAAATATTATTATTATTAGTACAACCAAATTAGTATAAAAATTAGTAAGCGCTAATAAATTTTAGTAAATAGCTGTAAAATCAATGAATTGTAAAACATAGCCAAAATTTAATTTATAAAAAAAAATATTAAAATGCAAAAATCTAGTTAATTATTTTTAGATACACTTGTTCCACCTAAAAGCTGCTAATTCCTTTTGAAATTGCCTTACGAATTAGAATATACAAATTTATATTTTTTTATCGAGCAACATTTTTTTATTTTATTTATTTTTTTCAAAAAATATTTTAGACAAAATTAAAAAAAAGAAAAAATCTTAAGCATTTGATTTTTTCTTTTTTTTAATAGCAAAAATATAAACGAATTTTGGGGGTTATTCTGTAACTACGTGAAAATTTGTCACGTTCAAATATGTAACTCTAATATATTTAGCACAAAATTATAAAGGGTGGTCCAACCATAATTATTATTTTTTATTATGATAGAAGGACAATTATTTGTGAAACAAAATATCGGCCAAATGCTCGCCACGGCTTTGGTGGTCCATATTTTCAATGACTCTGAGTTATAATTGAGGTTCAATGTCGTTAATGTGCCGAATTATCTCATCCTTTAGCTCTCTCCAAAGAAAGAAGTCCAATGGTGTCAAATCATACGATCATGGCGTCCAATTAACATCGCCACGACGTGACTTAACACGACCATTGAATTTCTCGCGCAAAAGAACCATTGCTTCGTTGGCTGTGTGGCAAGTGGCACCATCCCGTTGGAACCACATATCGTCCAGGTCCATATCCTCAATTTCTGACCATAAGGAGTCCGTTATCATCTCGCGATAGCGAACACCGACGACGGGTCGAGTTTGACGGCTCTTCTGCCACACTATCGCGAACAACAGCAATGTTTTCCGCAGAACAAACTGTACTTTGCGCACAATTCTCCAGATTGTGGACACATTTGGTCGATTATGCTGACCAAAAAAATTACGAAGTGCATTTTGATTTGAACGCCCATTTTCGTAAAAGGCTTTAACAATCTTAACGCGCTGTTCAATTGTGTACCTCTCCATGGTTAAATTTGTCAAACATTGAAACAAAGAAATGTCAAATTAAGTTGGACAAAAAAGTTGACGGTAAGGTGTGACTCACAATAAACATCGTGCATTATGATTGGACCATAAGATATACCATCTTATTATTAGAAGTTGAATTGGAGACAATATCACCTTCAAATTTCTTACTTATTTTTGCTCTTTCTACATTTCAGTGTAGAGATATTTGCAAAGCCTTCTCCAGCCTATTCTATTTCGAGCAGTTCTGACTTTTCGGGGCCCGGTATTACATTCTCTCAGGCTGTTTTTTAAAGGGTGTCCCAAGAAGAACGCAATTTTTAAATCTGGCAACATTCGAAGTGTCATTGTTTGACATTTGAACAATTGTTATTGTTTGCTAGTAGAAGGTACGAGGTTAGTAAAAATGGAGCGCTACACGAATGAACAACGCATTCTCATTGTGAAATTGTTTTGCCAAAATGGTGAAAGTTTTGCGGCTACAGTTCGCAAATAGCAATCAATGCTCCAAAAGAGTCAACTGTAAAGAGATTAATGGACAAATTTGCCGAAACTGGGTCTGTTAGTGATGTAAAGACAACAACGCGCCATCGACCAGGTCGATCGACCGAAAATGTCGCAGCTGTACGTGATGATGTCGCTCAAACTCCATCCACCTCAATTCGACACCGAGCTCAGCAAATTGGTGTCTCCAAATCCACTTTGAAGCGAATTTTGACGAAAGATTTGCATCTTCATGCATACAAAGTTCAATTGACTCAGGAACTGAAGCCAGCTGACCATGGACAGCGAAGGGAGTTCGTTAATTGGATATTGGAGAGACATCATGAAAATGCTGATTTTGCCGATAAAATCATCTTCAGTGACGAGGCCCATTTTCATCTTGATGGCTTCGTCAATAGGCAGAATTGTCGCATTTGGAGTGAGGAAAATCCTCGAGTGATTCACGAGAAGCAAATGCATCCTCAACGTGTCACTGTGTGGTGTGGTTTTTGGGCTGGAGGAATCATTGGACCTTTTTTTTATGAAAATGAGGCAGGTCAAGCGCAAACAGTCAATGGTGTTCGGTATCATGAAATGATAACCAGTTTTTTTCTTGCCTAGAATTGAAGAAATGAATGTGGAGGGCATGTGGTTCCAACAAGACGGCGCCACATGTCATACAGCCAGAGAAACAATTCAATTGCTGCATCAGTCATTTCCCGGTCGTGTTATTTCGCGTTTTGGAGATCAGAATTGGCCGCCTAGATCGTGCGATTTAATACCATTAGATTTTTTTCTTTGGGGTTTTTTGAAGTCGATGGTTTACGCGAATAAGCCGACGACGACTCAAGCCTTAAAAGAGGAAATTGGACGCTGCATTAATGAAATACCGCAGCATTCATGCAAAACGTTCATTGAAAATTTCATTAAAAGATCGCGTGCATGCCAGCAAAGCCGCGGCGGCCATCTGCACGATATATTGTTCCATACATAACCTCATTCTGTCTACTTTACGATATAATAAAGTTTCACGATTTTTTTTTAAATATCTGTGTTTTATTTAAAATTTAAAAATTGCGTTCTTCTTGGGACACCCTTTATATACTGCTATATTAGTACAGATTGAAGACTACCTCCTATTTATGAAATTTTTGTATCTAGCGAAATCTTGCTTAGCAGTAGCTGATAATCTAAAATTTATGTTCTTAACCCACTTTCCATCTTTAATGGGAGTCACTCCTAAGTAACGGAATTGTTCCGTCCTATACTTTAGAGGTATAGATCCTGGGTATACTTAATGTTCTTAACGCGACAGAAACCTCTACTAGACATTTCCTGAATAAAAGTATTTATATTTTGCTGGAGGGTTTCAGAAGATAGAATTGCTACATTATCTGCATGTACTGGCAGCGATAGTTTCCAATTGCAATTGCGGTAAACGTTTGTTTAATGACAAAATCCTTTCATCAGATGTGGTATTTCCCGTTTTGATATAAATACGGCTATTTATTCTTCTAATCAGTAGGTTGTCGACATTTCTTCTACGGAGAACATGCCATTTTATAAAGCATGCATGCTTTTTCCTATCAAAACCTATAGTTTGTTCATCATATATTATTCTGAAATCTTCCGGTGAGTATCCTGGAGTATATTTTTTCCGCTGTAGTTAAAAATGATATGTCTCGGTGATTTTTACATAATTGGTTATCTCCTTTTTTGAATTATTTCTACTGGCCAGTCACTGGGTATAGGCGCCTATGCCCACTCCGCATTTATTACTTTACCGCATTTATAAGTTTCAGTGCTATACCATCATGTCCATCTGCTGTTCCAATCTTCATATTACACGGAAAAAAACAAAAAATATATTATTATCGAAGTATTTAGGAGAAATAATAGTTAATAAAAAAAGTATACATAAATTTATAATTTTTTTTTTATTTTTTGTCTACTTGCATTAGATTTTGCCAGATTCTATCCTGCCGCACTTTAAAATATCGTCCGTTAAGTAACCTAAGAGTTTTCATTTGTAACTTATCTTAGAAAATATTATAATTTAACTAAAAAATTCAGCAACAAACCAAAAAGTTTTTGAAATTTTATTTTAACGAATTACATTAATAATACATTTTTAGGTTATGTTGAGTTCATCTTTCGCGATTCCACAGGCGTCTTCTTTCTCTTCTGGGAGTTGGTTGTTTTCTGTTTTGTTTATATTGGTAACTTTTAAAAAATGTTACATAAATTAGATTCATCAATTTATATTTCCCCAAAGAAAAAGAGAAATCATATACCAATAATTGTAAATCGATTCAGTCTGGCAACTCTGCACTAGCAAGTTTGATAATAACACAGACCAGAACCTTCCTAGAGACATCTGGTGGCGACCGCCTGCTCTGGATATTTCAAGAATCTTCCACACAATTCTAGATGAAAATGGATATGGCTTCAGTTTTGAGATAGATCGTGTATACGGCAACAACTCGGCAAAATAAAAGTGGTGATTAATTTAATAAAGTGTGTAAAAGTGAGATAAATTAAGTTTCTGTTTGTGTATTTAATTTAAAAAAAAAGTGGCAATACAAATTTCACCTGATGTTTATTATTTGCAATATAAAAGAACCAACGGTTTCTTGAATGTAAGTCAAACTTTATTCTTCTTGCGTTAAATGCTTAATTTATAGTTCTTGACCTTTCAAAACTATTCAAAAACTATCTAATTTAAATAAATTTTAACCTAATCTTTATCCAAAGTGGAGGTAATGTGCAATCAAACGGCACAATCAGTACTCTACTGAATATTATTTGAATATATCTAGCACAATAATTTATCCACAATAGAATATACTATCGTAGTATCTTTGTACATTTGTTGGAATATGTAGTACATCTCATTTTGCACGTACATTTTTGACCATTTGTTTGAAAAATAAAAAAATATACAACCATCTTTCTAACCATCCATTCAACGATGCCAACCATCTATCCAACCCTACTACTTAATTAGTCTCATTCCACCAAACTACCGCTTGCGTTTTCTGCAAGAAAATTGGGTAAAATTCGAAAAAATATAAAATTAATTTATACAAAGAAGGAATGTTTAAAAACGCGGTTACCATAGTACTTAGTTAAAATCCTGAAAAAGAAAAAAAATAATACAAGTAACCACATAACAGCTATATTCATAATTCTGTCTTATCTAGTTGGGGGTTTGGTTGCAGCTGAAGGGCGGACAAACTGACAATGAATGGCAAACTGAGCAGCATAGGTATGAAAAAAACAAAAAAATGTTTTAAGGGAAGTTACCTTCAGAAGGATAATATTTTGGTAAAACAGTTTGCTATGAACAGGCGTTACTGCAACTAGGAGCTTCTTTTTAATTTTCAGTTTACGAACACTGGTCTTTGGAACTCAGTTCCTAAAGAGGTCTTGCATCGTATTTAATTCCCTTTCTTTGGATCTTAATCTTTAAATATTTCGAAAGTTGCTCTGACAATGTAATTGTATCGTTACTATAGATTAACAATGGTTCCAATTGAGCACTAACAACAGGTTCACAATGTTTATCAGTTTCGACTTTTCCTAACCACCTTGGGAGGAGTTCTGCAGAGATAAGTGAACTTATTCTAGCTTTAGCATAATCCATTTGAATACTAAAGAAATATCTGTCGCACACTGTCCTCATAAATTTGAGTATTACGAATATTGGTTGTTAGAGGAGGCTTTAATTCCAAAAACATAATCTAGGAATCTATGTTAACTCTTAAAGCAATAATAGAGTTTTGAATCAATTTGCTTAGCTTTGGCCGAAAACAGCTCTTGTTGAGTTATTATCACTAAAGAAAATTAAAATCTTAAATTCGAATTATGCTTTTATTTGGCTTGTTATCAGTCGCCCATTGTACTTACTTACTGTTCAAATATTCTACTTGAAACACTGGAATTGCTTAAGAGAAATCTTCAGTTGTACCCAGAAATGATTCATTACATAAATTGAAGAAAAAATAAGGAGAGGGCAAACTACTAGGTCATCTTAAGGAAATCAATCTTAATTTAAAACCATAAAAAAAATAAATTTATATATTTTTTCCAAATATTGGGGATACGAAAAGTCATTATCAAAAGAGAATTTACAAATATTGGACTATATGAACACTGGATAATGATAGATTAGAATAGTTGACGTGGAATTTACCCTTTAAATTCATTGTGGTTCTGCCTCCCTTTATAGATAGTGATAGCCCCAATGTAAAAGAAGCTGAGAAAACGTCGATTATTCACAAGTAACTCTTAAAGATTGAACTAAAAGTGAGATTGGTAGTGAACTAGGCCTTTCGTTCAATTGAGTGAATACTTCAATTGAACTAAACTAGAAACTTTTAGATAAAGCAGATGCTACGTTTATACGGAAAAAGACTAAAGCTGGTTTTACACACTATGTATTTCACAGTAGCCTTGTCAGCTGTACGATCCATCTGTTTTTGGGCATGTCTCTCAAAATTGACAATTTTCAGACGGTTTATAATTTTTGCTGACTTAACCTACAATAGTTCATAGCAGCTGTTTTTGTTATGACTTTTTTATTTTTCGCGGGAGTTTTGTGTTCTTAAAAGTAAAGTTTAAAAAATGGATTCCAAAAATAAAATAATTGCAACTTGCAGCATTATTTCAATAACAGCTGCCATAAAATTTAAAAATAAAAATATTAAGCAAGAAAAGTTAAGTGCTTTATGGAGCCAAAAATTGTTGCTGGGAATAGCTAGTGGACTTTTCCATGCTCCTTTTCCATTTAAATATACTGGTGACAAATTATATGCTAATTTTTATATTTTATATTTTTAATATTGTATTTAATGTTATTAATGTTCTTGGAGCCACAAGCAATTGACTTGCAAAACAGCTGATGTCATGTGCATTGTCAGTTGAAAATAGAAAATCCTCTAATTGACATTTACAGAAGCAAATTTTCTTTGCTTTTACATACCAAGTTTGTATATTGCAGTGGTAAATTTGACAAGCACACTTTAAAATACACAGTGAATACACAAAAAAGCCACACGGAACCGCAGGTTACAGAAGTGTTATGGAACGCAAAAGCGAATGGAGCCTTTTAACTTCAAGCTTATATGAAAATCCCATAGCATTCATTCGTTTCTTTCATTTCACCCATGCCAATTTTCATGACGTCTTATTTCGAAAGCCGGAAGGGTTTGAGACCGAAAGGTTAATGATTTAATAAATTAATGATTTAATAACATTAAACACTTATTTACAATATTTGTGGCGAATTTCATTAAAATCGGAGATGACAAGTCTGAATGCTGTGCGGTTTGACATGGAATGACCCCTAAGCATCTTAGGTAATACAAAATTAGGAAATAATAAAAAAAAAAATAATTTTCACCTTACTTTTAACCATACTTGGAAATTTTTTGTGTACCGAGGAATGTAACCAATGTTGGCAATAGAATTTAATTTTTTCAAAAAATGCTGTTTCTGCGACTTTTCAGTTATGGAATCTTTCCCTTATGATTATGAACAACCATGGGCAGTCATTTTTATAAAAAATGTTGTACTGTTTTTGTTGTTGTTCTTTTTGGTATGGCCCCCTTATTTTTTGCATGCAACAAACACTTAATTGTTCTTCATTGTCGCTTTCAAGAGCCAGACATGCTAAGCCAGGCAACTACGTACTGTAGTCGTCGACCAGTCAGTCAAAGTAAAGCAATATGGCAATACTTAGGTTTGGTTTAGTTAATCATTTCGTTTGTGCTTTCGATTGTACATTTAAAACAATGTTGAATGGGACAACTGAGATATTAAAGCTTAGGTTGCTTTTACAGCAGCATTGAAATCCGGAGATTTTTATATTCAACAAATAGTTAGTTTACCAAATAGTTATTTCTAATAAATGTTTAAATTAACTACTATAATTATGTTTTTTCATAGTGGTGAATATCAAAATCTCGAAATTTCGATGCAGATGTAAACGCGACCTTATATTAGTTAATGTTTTCATTTCATTTAGATACTTTTTTGTTTAGTTTATTTTTTCTCAAAAAGAACAAATCACATTAGCTTTGTGAAACGGTGAAATGACACCAACAACAAGTAAAACAAATATGTATGAAGTACACTTTGTTGTTCAGATTTTACGTGAAAAAACTGTTACTTTCACGTAAAAATTTAGTACATTTTGGTTTTACGCAAACGTAAGACCGTTATTTTTCTAGTGACTATTATTTATTGTGATTGTATCTGTCTTATAAAATAAAAAAAATATTCATTTTAAATTAAAATTACGTTTAGGCTTAACGAATAACTTCATTTAACGAAAAATTTTGTTGAGACAACCGCTGTTATAGATGAAGTTAACATCTTAATAGCGGATAAAAAACTGCGATCGTCGCTGTCTTCCATTGAGAGTTTTCACTGTATATGTGTGAATTTGATTGAAATAATAAACAACATGAAAATTTATTTAGTTTGAGAAGAAGAATAATCATATCATGGAATTCATATGTATGTACATACAAAGAAAAATTTTGTCAGTTTCTAACCGAAATCTGTTGATACAACTGAATATTGTTTTCGACAACAAAATTCGGTTAACACGACAGCAATCTCATATGAATATGGTTGTGTTAACCTAAATTATTGGTTGTCGTAGCCAAAATAAACTTTTCAATTAGGCTGACACATTATTTTTCTGTGTATATATGTATATGTATGTCCAGACCAATTTCTTTACATATGGCTACATTATTTACTCTGGTGTGCCTTCTATATCATTTCATATGAATTTAAAAAATGTGATTGTGTGTGCCTATGTTGCTATTCAGTAGATATTGATAGTGTGGATTCATAATTTAATTGGGTTGAACTTTTGCTGTTGGACATTTTAATTGTCATCAGAAACTTTTTGATTTAATTATGCATTTGTTATTGTTTATGTATGGTGCTGAGTGTGTGTGTGCTTGTAAACGGATATACTGGAGACATACATATATGTAAATATATGTATGTATTTCGTAGATCCTAAAAGGAATTTATTATAAAATTATGAACTTTATAAGTACAACAGCTCTGTGTTATACATTTAAAGTGAATGGTAAATTTGAAAATATTTTACTGTCTTTAAACTTCGAAAATATACGGTTACTCTTAGATACGGCAATGCTTTGGTTTGCCTGTTTTTGCTCATTTCTACCCAACATTGTTTGCTATTCTCCTGAGAGTAATGTGTGATTTTATCTACAAAATCTGTCTTAGCATTTCTACTTACAACTTCTAAATAGCTAGACTGATTTTGATTTTGTGGGCGTCATGGTGAAATGGATAGCGCGTTGGACTGTTACACAGAAGGTTGTGGATCCGATCCCCGGCGACATCAATATCAATTTAAAACTAGTAAAAATATTAAAGTAGGACATGCCGACCTCCACCAAGTATAATTTGGGTCAATGTTTATTTAAGCAAATAATATGATCATATTTTCCTTAAATTGGAGGCGTCATTTATGGTTTCATATAACATTTAGAACCCTAATTTCAACCAGATAACTACTGCTTTGTGTATTTAAATATCATTTAAGCCCAATTCAGAAAACCCTTTTTATGTGGGGCAGGAGTGAATATGCAATAAATATACCAAATTAGATTCGAAATCGATTTTGTACTAAAAAGTGGGTCTGGGACCGCTATTATTGAGAGTTACAAGCATCAACACAAACTCATAATACCCCAATCTCGTAGTGGTGTGGGATATTAAAATAATATGCATGAGTTTTCTATCCCTTAAACATATTGCAGCGCCCACGCTCGGTGTTCCCATACTACTTAACCGAAGCAAAATGAAATCAGTTCCCGGTTTTTGTATCGAACACGAGGGCTGCAGAGTTTTGTATAGAAAAAGTAAGGACTTAAGTTTTATCTACATAGAAAGGTAACAGAATCTGGTGGGTTTTCTAAAAGGAATAGTTTACAAAGCTAGAGGGTTTACATGGGGAAAAGTCATAAAAACCCAAAGCATTTTCTATAATTAAACATTTTTGAAATCTATGAAAAAAATCCAAAATTTTTCTTAAAAAAGATCTAAAAGATGTTTTATTTAGAAAAACCCTCAAATTGAGATAACTTTTTCTTATATAAAACTCCACATATGCCCGTTTTTTCAAGCCACAGATACCTACCAGTGCTTTGATACCTACCGTGTAGACAACAAAAATCAACAGATATCTAAGCATATCTAAGGTATCTATTGCTTGAAATTACGGGCAATATTCTGAGGAGTCTTTCTTATAGAAAATCCTCAGGTATTGAGGATAATTTCTTATAGAAATTTTTTTAGATTCTGATAATAATTTTCTATAGAAGCCCTTTCTCATCACTTTCTGAAGACTTTTTTTCCATTAAAAACCCTCTCTCTTTTTTAAAGGAAAATTGTAAAATTATTATAATTGTTTTCTATAAAAAAAACTCAGATTCTGGAGACTTTTTCCAGTTGAAAATTTATCATATTTTGTGGATTCCTAAAGACAAGCTCTTAGATTCCTGTAGAAAATCCCTAAAAATTTTTGGATTCTTTTCTATGGAAAACCCTCGGATTATTCCATAGATATCTGAAGGGTTTCCTGAATGATAAAGCTATTTGAATCTTAAAGCATTTCTTTAAGAAAACATAATTTTTTTTTGAGAACTTTCCTGTAAAAAAAGTCCTCTAAATCTATGGGATTATTAGAGATAAAAAATTTAAAAGACCAATTTGATTCGATTGTTCTGACACCACGCAAATGTAGTACGTGAAATGTGGGAAAAAATTCGCAGTTGCCAATTTATCTTATCAAGAAATATAGAAAATATTCGTACACTCCGAATATTATGTAGTTAACTATTTGTAGTTTAATAAAAAAGTTTTCCGTTCCATTAAAAAAAAGGAAGATACATTTATTTTTCAAAGAAACATCTATGTATATTAACTTTTTTATACATTTATTCGAAATAATTTACTATCATTTACCGATTTTTTCAGTTTCATTTATTTTTTTCATTTGTTTGAAATTTAATAAAAATTTACCCACAATACGGAAACTTGTGGTTTATTTGTGTCCGTAACAGTTATTACAAATTTTGTTTGCTGTCTGTTTCAAAAAAAAATATTCAAAAAATTTCAATTTGTTTTTTTATTTAAATTGGTTGTATATATATGTCGTATAATACTGTTTAATTTGATACTTTGAACAAAATATAAATTTTGAATTGAAGCAAGCTACCGAATAATATATGAAAAAAAAAAGAAAAAGAAAAATTTAGATTTGCTAGAAGGGGATTGAGAATTTGAAATCGAAATAAAAAGGAATACATTTTGTAAAAATAATAAAATATATTAAAAAAAATAATGGAGAATCATATCTCAAATAAAAAGCTAAACGCGACATCAGAAGTGGGATGCAATCAACGCTCATCAGAGGCCAACGAAGTGAATGATGGAAATTGGTCGTTGTTGCTTGAGCAGCAGAATCGGAACTTTTTGGCGCTTGTGCAGGCCATTAAAGAACCTGAAAGCAGCAACTTACAGCTACCAGAATTCAATCCTGATTTAGAGAACGCTGATCCAAGTGCATAGATCTCAATGGCTGACATGTGCATTTCATGCAAACCGCTACAAAGCGCACCATTGATGATTGTTCTGAGCCGTGCACTCAAAGGACAGGCTTCTACTTGGTTAGCGCAAGTTGCATATCCTGGAATGACGTGGATTGATTTTAAAAGTATTTTCATAACAAGATATGACTGTCCTGAAACTGCAGCCTCATTTTTAATAAATTTGAATAATGGTCGACCAGCAGAAGGTGAGTGCCTTGCTGCGTATGTTGCTACAAAGATGACGTCATTAATGTCCCGATGGAAAATCTCTCTATTGAGCAGATAGCGGTGTCTACTCTGTTGGCTCATATTTCTGAATTTGAGCCCCGAGTTCATCGTTTGGCATTTACTTCCGAAATTGACACAAGAAATCGCTTGCAGTAAGAATTAAAAGCAATATAATTTTTGAAAAGAAAAACTACGACACCAAGTGATATAAGCGGACCAGATTTCAAGAAATTCAAGACCTCAGCGGCGAGTGGATTTTTGCGCTGTAAACGCACCTACTGGGATTTTGGTTCATTCTAGTGAGAAGTTTGATTTTGTTTTTGACTCAGGAGCAGAATGCTCCATTATTAAAGAAAATGTAGCTAGTAGTTTTAGTGGTAAGTGTTATTTTAAAATTGTTACTATGACTGGTATTGGACAAACACGCGTGAATAGTACTCTACAGATTTTAGCTCTTGTTAAACTGGATGACATTCATGTTGAAGTTCTTTTCCATGTTTTACCCAATTATTACCTACGACATGTTGAAGTTCTTTTCCATGTTTTACCCAATTATTACCTACGACATACTATTATGATTGGACGTGAAATTTTAAGCCAAGACTTAGCAGTTAATATGACATCAAATGAATTACATTTTACCAAAATGGAAGTTGTTAACGTTTGTAATGTTGCTTTGTCAAACGAAATAAATTTGAGTGAAATTAAAACGGACATTCCTCAAGCCCAAAGAACAAAGTTAATTGATATACTGCCTGCTTTTAAAGACAATTTAATACATGGTATTCCTAAAACTCGGGCTGATACTATGCCAATGCAGATACGACTTAAAGACTCGAATAAAACAGTTTGTCGCTTGAACATAGAGGAGATTAAAGTTGTTCGTGACAAAGTCAGCGAGTTATTAAGTTCTAACATAATTCGACCCAGTTCATCTCCATTTGCAAGTCCAATACTCTTAGTAAAAAAGAAAGACGGCTCAGACCGGATGTGTGTTGACTACCGCGAACTTAATGATAACACAATCCCAGACAGATTTCCGTTGCCTCTTATTTCAGCCCAAATTGACAGGTTACATGGAGCACGTTTTTTTACAACGCTTGATATGGCTTCAGGATTTCATCAAATCCCCGTTCACCCAGATTCTATTGAATATACAGCCTTCGTAACTTCGAAAGGGCAGTATGAGTACCTTGCTATGCCTTTCGGCCTCAAAAATGCGCCTTCGGTCTTTCAACGCGTAGTTATTAGAGCTTTAGGTGATCTCACTAATACTTTTGTCATTGTGTATATGGATGACATTCTAATCACAGCTTCAAATGTCAATGAAGCATTAACAAGGTTGGAGATTGTTCTTGAGGTGCTTACTGTAAGGGTTTTTCTTTAAATGTGAAAAAGTGCTCTTTTCTTAAACGAAAAGTGGAGTATCTAGGTTTTGAAATTAGTGATGGTGAGAGAGGGCCCAACCCAGGAAAGATAGAGGCATTAACAGCGTTACCTCCACCAGAAACTGTAACTCAGTTGCGTCAATTTATTGGACTAGCTTCATATTTTCGTCAGTTTGTGCCAAATTTCTCTCAAATTATGACTCCTTTGTATGCCTTGACTTCTGGCAATCGTAAAGTAGATTGGAAACCTAACCATGAGGCTGTGAGGCAGCAAGTGATTTCAATATTAACTACTGAGCCAGTTTTAACGATATTTGACCCTGATTGCTCTGTAGAACTTCATACAGATGCAAGTGCGATTGGTTATGGTGCTGTTCTTATGCAAAAGAGAGATTCCAACAAAAAGCTTAATGTAATTGCATATTATAGTAAACGCACTTCAGCCGCTGAGTCCAAATATCATTTATATGAGCTGGAAACACTTGCGGTTGTAAATGCCATTAAGCATATTAGGCATTATTTGCATGGACGAAAATTTGTTGTAGTCACTGATTGCAATGCATTACAGTCATCTCGTAAAAAGCTTGATCTCTCTCCTCGAGTACACAGATGTTGGGCCTTCTTACAAGCATTTCATTTCGATATTATTTATGGAAATGGTAATCGAATGTGTCATGCTGACTTTTTTCCTTTGCCATTACATCCTAAGATTTTCAGAAAGTGGAACAAAAGCGTGTTGATATAACTGAATTGTCAGAAAATTGGTTAATAGCAGAGCAACAGCGAGATAGTGAAATTTCACAGTTATTGTCCAATTTAAACGAGAGAAGGCTCAGTGACGATGTTGCCAAAACTTATGAGTTTCGTTCAGGCGTTTTGTATCGTAAGATACAGCGCAATGGGAAAACTCGCTGCTTGCCGATTGTACCTCGATCGCTTAGGTGGTCAGTCATCAATAACATACAGGTTGGTTGAAAAGTTCCTGCGCTCGCAAAGAGATGGCACTGCTAGCTCCAAACTTTTTTTTTCTCAAGTTGGTATAACTGTCCTGAGAACACATGCAAAGTTGCAAGTCATTCTGTCAATTCTTTCTTTGTTTACAAGCCATTTGAAGTTGACGTGTCATTGATTTTTTTAATATGGAAAAAATTGAATATCGTGCAGTCATTAGATTCTTTGTTTTGAAGGGTTTAAAAGCAAAGGAAATTTATGAACAATTGCTAGAAGTGTATAAGTAGTCCCCACCTTCAAAACGCACCGTTGAATTTTGGGCTGGTGAATTTAAACGTGGTCGTACCAGCAGGTACATGGTTAGTAAAGATCCAAGTTTGACTAAGCGTGAAATTTCTAATGCCATAGGCATCTCAGACGAACGAGTATTCCATATTTTACATGAAGAATTACGTATGAGAAAACTGTTTGGAAAGTTAGTGCCGCACACATTAACAATTCAACAAAAACTGGATCGAAAACAAATTTCTCAGCGTAATTTGGAGCGTTTTAAGCCGAATAAAACCGACTTCTTGCGTCGTTTTATAACTATGGATAAGACTTGGATCTACCACCATGATCCTAAATTGAAACAAGAACGTTTACAGTGGGCTGAAGCTGGTTGTTCAGCTCCAAAGCAGGTGAAGTCACAACGATCAGCAAAGAAGGTTATGGCATCAGTTTTTTGGGATGCAAAAGGAATTTTGTTGATTAATTATCTTCAGAAAGGTAAAACAAACAACTCTGAATATTATTGCAGCCTTTTTGATCAGCTGGATGAAAAAATTCGTGAGAAAAGACCTGGTTTAAAGAAGAAAAAAATCATTTTTCATCAAGACAATGCACCTGCTCACAAAAGTGTTTTGACGATGGCTAAATTCAAAGAATTAAAGTACGAATTGCTTGAACATCCACCGTATTCACCAGATTTGGCTCCCAGTGACTACTATCTCTTCAGAAATCTCCAACAATTCCTTCGTGGAAAGCATTTTTCGTCGAATGAAGAGGCCATAGCAGCCGTAGGCGGTTATTTTGCAGAGCTTCCGAAAAACCATTATAAGGATGTGATAAAATTATTGGAAGATCATTGGAACAAGTGTATTGAGCTTCTAGGAGATTATATTGAATAAAAAAATATATTTCGAAACAAAAACAGTATTCTTTCATTTCGAGCGCAGGAACTTTTCAACCAACCTGTACATGAGTCATTGATGCATCTGGGTTATGAAAAGACTTTGGAAAAGGTCTATGAGTTATGCTGGTTTGAGAACATGTCTAAATTTGTTAGGAAATTCGTTGATAATTGCATTACTTGTGGAATTTCGAAGTCACATTCTGGAAAAATTCAGGCTGAGTTACACTCAATTCCAAAAGTAGCGATTCCTTGGCATACTTTACATATCGATGCAACTGGAAAATTAAGTGGAAAAAATGATAACAGGGAATATATTTTTGTATTGATCGATGCATTTACAAAATATGTTTTGTTACATCATGCTTTGAATATTGATACTTCTAGTAGTATAGCAGCTTTGAAGCAGTGTATTTCATTATTTGGGGCTCCTAACCGAATCATTGCTGATCAAGGACGTTGTTTTTCTAGTAGAGAGTTTAACGACTTCTGTACGTCTCACAATATCAAATTGCATTTGATTGCTACAGGTAGTTCTCGCGCCAACGGACAAGTCGAACGTGTCATGAGTACCCTTAAAAATAAGCTTACTGCTGTTGAAACTAGCAATCGTTCATGGCAAGATGCTATCCCTGATATCCAATTGGACTTAAATTGTACTCAAAATCGAGTTACAAAGTCCAGTCCTCTAGAGTTGCTTGTTGGCGGAATAGCAAGACCAATAGACATTATGCTTTCAGACGATAACGAACCTACAGTTGACATTGAGGAAGTTCGTGCTGTTGCTGTTACTAACATGAATAAAAATGCCATTTATGATAAAAAGCGATTTGACAGTAACAAAGCTAAAGTTAATAAATTTTCTATAGGAGACTTTGTTTTGTTGCAAAATGAGGAACGACATCAGACCAAGCTCGATCCTAAGTATAAGGGTCCATTTAAAATAATAGAGGTGTTGGACGGAGACCGTTCTATTTTAAAGGCACTTAATTGTAGTCGCACCTATGAATGTGCTCAAGATCGAATTAAAAGAATGCCCGAGGGATATGTCCCCATTGATATTGAAAATAGTTCAGAGAAAAAAAAACTTGTAACATTTGAGCAATGCTCAATTTATGAGAACCACTAGTTGGTAGTATTGATAGAAAGTACCCAGGAAAATTTTTTAGAACCGGTTGCCAACACCATATATTCTAGAACTGGTTACAATGTAACAACCCGCAGTTGTCTTATTGCTTTTAAAGAACCGGTTATATTTGACAAAGTTAGAACTTGTTGTAGAATCAGTTCTTTAGAATCTTCTTTGAAACACAAGTTGTATATATTAAAATTATTTTTACATTTTTGAAAATATTTTGAATGATATCAAGTTTATCAGTCATGGTTAAGTTTTTTTTTTAATTTATGTAAAGATTAAAATTAAATGTTATTAATTTTTATTTATTTGAACTAAATTCATTTGTATTATATGAAAACTATTTATCACACAAATAGAACTAAATCTGTAGAAATAGCAGGAAAAACTACTAAAAATTAGTTAAATTTTTTAGAAGAATTTTCTTTCTAAAAATGTGTAAGATGAAAACACAAAAAAACATTTTAAATTTATAAAATTTTAGTCATTATCGAGGTAAATTTTAGTTCATTAGAAATAACAATTACCCTGCTAAAATTAGCAAACAATTTTGCTGAATATTAGTCCACCAAAAATTGCAAGCAAAAACTGCCAAATCTACTATTTTTTTATATTTCACTCTATTGTAGTTAAATATATCAAAAAAGTATTTAGCAGAATTGTTTGTTAAAAAATTATTAAAAAATATTGTTTGCTGTTTTTAAAGGATTAAATTGTAATTTAAAAATAAAGTATAAATTAAAGTAAAACTGCTAAAACCACAGAATTCCTGTGATCTGTTGAGTTTACAAAACTCTAATTATATTTAAGTTACTATTTATTGTTTTGCAATTACTATTTTTGTTAGCTGAAATTAGAAAAATGTTGTTAATTTTTTGCAGACTAAAAATCATTTCAGTCTATAACAACAATTTTTCTAATTTTAGCAGAAAACATGTTATTTGCATTAAACTAAAATATATACAAAGTTAACAACATTTTTGTCGATTTAACAGTTTTTATTTGCTGTTTTTGTTCCACTAATATTTAGCGAAATTGTTTGCCAATTTTAGCAGGACGATTGTTATTTGAATTTAACTAAAATTAAACTCAATTACTATTAACATTTTGTACATACAACAAATTTTTTTGTTGATTATTTTTTATCAAGTTTAGCAAAAATATTCTGCAGTTTTTTCTGCATTTTCCATTTTGAGACATTTTTAGTATTTTTTTTAAAGATGTATTTTGCGTTTTTTAGTAATAAAAATAAATATATTTAAAAAAGATACATAAATTCTTTTGTTGGTTCCCTGGAAGAAATGGTTCATTCAGTTCTTTAAAGCTTTTTCAGAATGCATTCTCAAAGCTATGTTGCACAATACGTTCCTAAATTGATTCCGAAGAACTAGCATGTCTTCCTTTTATACATTTTGGAATCAATTCCGTAAAAAAAAAACTATATAAAAGTAACTAGTAAAACAACTGCTTCTTCAACCGATTCCAAAGAAGCGGCACTTGTTCTAGTTTAGCGTAATAGAACCGGTTGCTTTCGTGACAATCTCAAACAAAATTCATCGATGATAGAACCGACAATAGAATGGGTTGCTTAGAAGGGGCACCGATTCTACAATTGGTTCTTGGGAACAGAAAATTTTCCTGGGTAGTATTACAAGTAACTGTAATACTAGTGGTAATCGCTGTATATGAGCGATGTTAAAGAGATTTTGAAGTAAGAAATATTACCGGATGGAGGTAATATTGAATGTGAAGTACCGGATGTGGGTACTGATATCACCCGATGGAGGTGATATTGAATGTGTAGTACTGGATGGAGGTACTAATGTCACTAAATGGTAGTGAAATTGGATAAAAAGTACCGGATGGAGGTATTTTTGTGAAGATTACTGGATGGAAGTAATATTGAGTGTGTGTAGTATCGGATGGAGGTACTCCACATGATGTAAAATATGAAGTATTTGATTTTCGTTTAACTAAAGTGATGAATCACATCGGTATCTGATTAGAGGTTTCAAGGTTGGGCATTGTTGATCGTTATTGCATATGAGTTAGTTAAAAAAAAATGGGACTTTCCTTCGGATGAAGTTATTATGTTTGTTAAAATTATAAATTAAGTTTTTTTTGAGACTCTGTTAACAATTCTTTTTGTTATTAATAAAATCAGATTGATTAAAAAGCTGTGTATTGGTCAGAGATGACCGAGTAAAGTTTCTTGATGATGTATAGAACTATGTTTACTTTCAGATAATGCGCATGAGGACATGCGAGCTGACAGGATGGCCGTGTCGTATAATACTGTTTAATTTGATACTTTGAACAAAATATAAATTTTGAATTGAAGCAAGCTACCGAATAATATATGAAAAAAAAAGAAAAATTTAGATTTGCTAGAAGGGGATTGAGAATTTGAAATCGATATAAAAAGGAATACATTTTGTAAAAGTAATAAAATATATTAAAAAAAATAATGGAGAATCATATCTCAAATAAAAAGCTAAACGCGACATATACAAAATTTTTCAATACCATTTACAAGAACTTCATAAACACACATACATATACAAATACATTCACACAAAAAGTGTTTATAGCTTCATATGCATACATACATTTTGTATTGTACGAGTATATTAAAAAAAAAAAAATACAAAAACGGAAATAATTTCAAATAAATGAAAAAAAAAAAATTTTTTAAGGATTGGTGGGTAAAATTTTGACATTTATTTTAACTGATTATATCGGTTGTTTCTTACGGATGTGTCAGTTGATTAATCAAAATTTCAAAATAAATAACAAATGGCATTTAATTTAAATGAAAATTAAGTAGACCGGTTTTTAAATGAATTATCATTTCTTTTAAATGATATTTTTAGTTATTTTAACTTACAAACTTTTTTAAGTGTATGTTTTTAGCAATTTAGATTTCATAGAAAAGCTCAAAAAAAAAGTTTATTCAAAACTGGGTTCCGATTTCCTGTGTTTCCTGCGCGTGTATATCTATTTTAGGTGTTCTTTTTATACCAATGGCAAGTCGAATCTTGCAACGACTTAGAAAAAGCAGTTTTTCTTGCAGTTGTTATTATCTTTATAAAAAATACCAATTGATTAAAAAATTTTAAATATGTTTATGAAGTGTTGTTAATCGAAATCTCTAATCCGCATTTATTTTCTTCTAAATTAACCCTTTGACAGCCAATGATAACTCTGAGTAAGCGATAAGGCAATCATGTGCAGTATTGTGAATCCCAACTGCTAATCCGCTTTTGGTCCAAAAAGAAATATATAAATTAACCCTATGACGGCTAATGGTTGGCAAATGTCCCATTTTTAATTTTTATCATATTTAGCCCATTTTTTAACCAATTTTCTTAAATGTGACTTGTATCGACAGAAGATAGTTGTTGCTTTCACACAATACTAACCAATAGGACACCACAAATTCAGAAATAGATATATATATTTGCATACTTTTTGGAACACGTATTCTCGTATCCTGTTGGACAATAAAGAGGATCAAAATTTTCGTAGGATATAGTCCATTCCTCTAACATCCTAACATCGAGATATTTGAAATTGGTGTACTCCATTTATTACAGGTTACTGATACAATTTGGGACATATGTATTGCATGGGCCGTCAAAGGTCAAAAACAGGAAGGTTTTGCTCAGTTTTAAACATTTTTTGTGCGAATTGGAATTTAAGTAATTTTTATTTGATTTGATTTTTATAGGTTTTTGCGCTGATTCCAAATTTGGTTTCCAAAAGTTTCTATCTCTTAACAACCCAGGAAAATTTTCTGTTCCAAAGAACCAATTGTAGAATCGGTGCCCCTTCTAAGCAACCCATTCTATTGTCGGTTCTATCATCGATGAATTTTGTTTGAAATTGTCACGAAAGCAACCGGTTCTATTACGCTAAACTAGAACAAGTGCCGCTTCTTTGGAATCGGTTGAAGAATCAGTTGTTTTACTAGTTACTTTTATATAGTTTTTTTGCTAGTTCTTCGGAATCAATTTAGGAACGTATTGTGCAACATAGCTTTGGGAATGCATTCTGAAAAAGCTTTAAAGAACTGAATGAACCATTTCTTCCAGGGAACCAACAAAAGAATTTATGTATTTTTTTAAAATATATTTATTTTTATTACTAAAAACGCAAAATACATCTTAAAAAAAAAACAAGGTAAACTAATTAAAAGTTCAGGAATTCATATGATTTAAAATATTATAATGCAGTAAAATTGTTGTACACCAATAGAAACAACTTAGCAGAAATAGCAGAAAAAAATACTAAAAATTAGTCAAAATGGAAAATGCAGAAAAAACTGCAGAATATTTTTGCTAAACTTGATAATAAATAATCAACAAAAAAATTTGTTGCATGTACAAAATGTTAATAGTAATTGAGTTTAATTTTAGTTAAATTCAAATAACAATTGTCCTGCTAAAATTGGCAAACAATTTCGGTAAATATTAGTGGACCATAAACAGCAAATAAAAACTGCTAAATCGACAAAAATGTTGTTAACTTTGTATATATTTTAGTTTAATGCAAATAACATGTTTTCTGCTAACATTAGAAAAATTGTTGTTATAGACTGAAATGATTTTTAGTCTGCAAAAAATTAACAACATTTTTCTAATTTCAGCTAACAAAAATAGTAATAATTTTAATATATACAACTTCTGTTCCAAAGAAGATTCTAAAGAACTGATTCTACAACAAGTTCTAACTTTGTAAAATATAACCGGTTCTTTAAAAGCAATAAGAAAACTGGGGGTTGTTACCTTGGAACCAGTTCTAGAATATATGGTGTTGGCAACCGGTTCTAAAAAATTTTCCTGGGTTTTGAAAAATTGTATGTAAAGTATATTCCGGAACTAAATGTTTATCATATAAGATGTGCCATAACACAAATAAGTTAAAATAAATATATAATAAATTAAGTTATTTAAACAATTAACAATGACTCAATATTATTTATATTAAAATAATAGAAAAGGTAAGCCATTACAGGTAACTTTTTATTATTTAATACATTATTTTTATTTTGGAAACAATGCTGAATGTAAGGAGTACTCATTACAAAGTAATGTATAAATTACTGATATGTCATTACCATATTTTTGCTGGGATTGTCTCCTATACTGAAACGCTTATTGCTGTAGGTTTATAAATTTATAACAACTATATTATATAAACTTAATACCCAAAGATTTGAAGAAAATCTACAGTTTAGTTCGTTTAAGATTTTCGATGTCACAATTATTTACAGCACAGAAATTTGGCCAAAAACTCGCTTTATATTAAGGTTATCGATTTAATCGTTTAAGTATTTTCCATTTTAGCCTTTATCAAATAAAATTCAACGCCTTCTAATCTGTTATAGAGCAGTCTAAAATATAGAAATTGACAATTCATTTCATTAAAAATATAAGGGAAAACCAAAAAACTTTGTTTTTGCTTAGCCAATATTCGTAATACATAAACCAGGTCTTATTTGTTCTTTTATAAAGTTTTCTCCTTACCTTATTTAGTGGAAGAACATTAAGGATATTTTAACAAATTTATGTAACCATAACATGAATGTACTCAAATAAATGTAAGACTGTTTTTGTGTGTGTGTGTGAGTTCATAAAACTGTACGTGTGTGTTCGTGTATTTAAACTAAAAGACATTGACATAAACATTTAAGTAACCCAATTTTTTATGATCTAAATACAAAATTTCAAATTAAACCACTTCAATAAAAACAACAGCCACAAACGAAAAACAACAACAAAATTAAATGAAAAGTGTTAAAATGTTTTTAACCCCTCTTCAAAATATAAAATAATAAAAATGAACAACAGCAAAGAAAAAAATTAAATAAACACATTTGTATCTGGTAGATACTACTAACTTTAAGACCATCTAAATAATGAGAATAATATACATGCAGATACAAATTTTTAAACACACGCACACATACACATAGCAAACAATAAACATTAGGAGAGTATGGGCAAAATTTATACAATCAGTCAAAATATTCAGTGAAACCATAATAAACCATAAGTCCGTCCGTCCAACCAACCATACGTTAATACGAACAACCAACCGTACACGTTCACACTGGCATTCACGGCATGACAGTAAATGTTTGTGTGATTGTAAATAAAAAATTTTCACAGCTGATACGAATGAAGCGTTTAATTTTATGATGTCACTTGTTAAACAAGTCGGTATGTTTGTATCTACGAGATACAGAACGAAAAAAAAAACACTTAAACGGCAGCAGGAACAGAAAAAAAATTAAATTAACATTAACGTCATATATGTTATTAAAAATGCAGAGAAATTTTGTTTCGTTTCTAAAATAAACAAAAAGAGAAGTGGATAATAAGAGTTTTTCAAATAGAATGAGAAATATTTCAAAAAGAGAATTTACAATCTCTGAGATAAATTTGGGATAGTCAATGATGAAGAGTATCTTATGTTTTAATAAATGATTATAAATTTCCCAATAATATAGTTTGGGGTGTTTAAAAAGCAATTAAGGTATAAAATACTCAATTCAGTAAAAAAAGCAATTAAACGATATTCAAATAAAGTTTTGATTTATCAAATGCAATTGTATCTACAGAACTTTAGTGAAGAAATTATTTAATCAAATTTGTTTGTTCTTGTTAATAGAGTATCCATTCCAGTGAAAAAAAAAACAATAACAATAGCACAATTTTTCTTATTCAATATATCGATGTGTGTATATAGTGACGCCGCATTTTGTCGTCTACTGACCCTGAAATATATTTCATAGATACTTGTTTGCAAAAGATACTACAACTGCTACGACTTTTACTCGTTTACAAACAATCAAATTGAACCAACGAATGAAAGAACACACATGCTTACGAGTATGCTGATATTCGGTTTGGATATGTGATGGCTCTCCACCGCAGTAGTATACAAAATGTTTAGTTACTTTACTTGAATTTGCTATCTGCTAACCGGCTGGCTGTCGGTGCTGACAATCAAACTGGCTGACTGACTATCCGACCAACTTGCATGGCTAAATAAAAAATTGAATTTATGGCTTTGGTTTCTTTTTTTTCATTTCTTCTACTAGCATATACTCGTACTATAATGCTCTATGTTTGGGTTTTTTGTTCATTTTTATTTCACTTTTGTTTTGTGTTTCAACATTTTGAAATTACTAATTGTAAAAATGTCTATGTTTACATGCAAAATAGCGCATAATTATCGGCCTTAATATATAAAGTGTATCTATCAATTATGTGTGTATGTACTCCAACAATAACAGTATACATACATATGTATATCTGTGAGAGATAC
This sequence comes from Eustalomyia histrio, assembly GCA_949748255.1. NCBI lineage: Eukaryota > Metazoa > Arthropoda > Insecta > Diptera > Anthomyiidae > Eustalomyia > Eustalomyia histrio. The sequence continues at coordinate 103,205,170 of OX456525.1, read as the reverse complement.
TTGCTTAAAAATTTATGATATTTAAATAATTTTATTTTAACAGGAAATATTTGTTTTATTTGAAATGTTTTGGGACTTACAAATTTTATTACAACCATTTTTAAAATATTCATATGTTAGGTTACGTAGAGGTTAGGATGGAAAAGATGAATATGAATTAAAAAAAAATATGCTTCACAACAGTCTGGTGTAGGGACCTTGAATTAATAATGAGCTTTTCTTTTTTTTTTAATTTACGGATTTATTGTGCAAAAATGGTTACAAATATATTGTTAAAAGTATTGTTTATTGCTGGCCACAACTTTTTCCTCTCTTTCTGGCAATTTTTAGATACCAGCTTGGAAGAACGTCTCGTCTTTTGAGGCAATTTTCTTATCGACCCATTTTTTGCATTGTTCATACGAAGTGAACTTTTGAAGGGACAGGCAATGTATCATCGTATTGAGTCCACTTTTCACAACGCGATGCAAAAATTCTTCCTTTTGTGGCGTTCAAAGCGGAAAATCGCCTTTACACGTCGCAAAGCTTCAACTCATATGATACCCATTTTCCTTGCGTTCGAATCAATTCGATGGCTTTTAGGCGTTTCCTCATTGTTCACTCATCCACTTGAAATAAATCTGATGTGATTGGCATTCGGATATAGCATACTCGCCGTAAGCTTCCACTATTAGATGAACCTCGGCTGCACTGTTCTTCACATTTAAGTAATGAAGAAGAACTCCTGGCAAAAACACTTTATCTAATACGAAATTCGACATGTTCTTGCGTGAAGCTCTGATTATGAAAAATAGGATATACACTTAGCCAGAATATTGACTTACTTTTCATTCTCCAGTGGCATTGATTCTCTTCTCTATTTAAAGATTTCTCTCTTGTTGGCGAAATTTTTTAGTATACATCAGACCGTTCCACAAAAGTTACCCAATGTTCACCAGAAAAGTGCTAGGGCTTAACACTTTCTTGCAAGGGCCTGAGAGGCACAAACGTACTGCTCTTAGGTATCGTTATCCTTCTCGCTGGCTATACAAGTTAGTGAGTCTGCATTACCCAATTCGGATAAGGTGTGATGTCAGCGTTGAGTGGCCGGAGAAAAAACAATCTTGCTTAGTTTTCTTTTACTGAGCTTTCAAATCCTTATTGTTTTGCCCCCATTTTAGACAATCCGAGAAGGCTCTAATATGATGCAAGAGCTGGAAGTAAACAAACAACGAAATGGAAGGCAAATAAGTGCAGACTTTCAGAGTGCATGGGACTCGATTCATCACTATGCCATATGGAAAGAGGTGCAATGGAATACCTGTACAAGAAGTGGTAACATATATGTTAAAAAGGGCATACGACAGGGTTGTGTTATATTGCCCTTGCTATTCAATATCTTGCTTGATGTTATCATAAATGAACTTATCGTACCATCAAATGGGATCACTATGGGCTTGTCTGGATAGCTAACAGACCTAGACTACCCAGATTACATCTGCTTAACGTTTACTCGCGGGCACAACTACATGCAGCAAATATGAAATACCTCAGCAAACGAAGCTTCTTTTTGGGTATTTAAAATAAACAGCAATTAAACCAAATCTAGTCTAGAAATTCGATGGAGATCATAAAATGTGGCCCAATATTTCTTTTAAGAATTTAGAGGATTATATATATATCTATATATCCCGGTAATTCGTCTTAAGATTTTTTGTGATTGGTTTTTAGATTGATTAAAATCGCTTTACCATTTGCATTCAGCCGAAGCACAGCCAACTCGTCATTATATTTTATCCTTAGTTGTGATAGCATATTCTTTCTAACTCCTAGTTAATATCGTAGCAACCTCATTTCGAGTATTCTGCCGAAGCTGATAATCGTAGTCAACCAAGTTGACACGGAAAATCGTGCAATTTTGAAAAGTTCTCCAAAAGGATTACTTAATTGTTTTATGCTAACAAAATAAGTAAGACCACGAAACACTACGAAATGGATTCCTAAAAAGAATCTAAATAAATGTTCTTGGAACACTTTTGGAGCCAGACTATTTTTCCAATAATACGAAAAACGTCATTTTTTTCAACTGCACTTCACCACAATTTGCACGTGTATATCCCAAAAAATCTACATGACAGGACTGAGCAGGAAAGGCAAAATTTTTCAACTGATACAACAATCCAAAGATGTCCAGACCTTGTCAAAAATAGGCTCTTCTGCGCAATAAATGGCAAGGATTTTGCCACTTGCTATAAATTCGGCATATATGTACGTCATAAGTGTTTAGAAGACTCTAACAAGGTCAGTCTTTTTGTGGAGAGATATTCAAAATACCTTTAATTTGATAACCAATTTTTCTATATTTCGTTGAACAAACATGAAATAAATCACAAAAACGAGGTAAATTTTAACGAGAGATCGTACCGCTAAAGAGAACACATCGTAGTGAAGCATGCAGCAGATCTTGCTGGAAGAATATCATTTACATCCAAATTTTGGATTTGAAATTTAAATTTCTTTTAAAGTTTTTGCAATACTGTCTGAGAATAACCAATAAATTTTAGCAATTTCCTAACGAAAATAATGTATACACTTACTTTACCAAAATTTGTCGAAAGGTGGCATTGCAGCCCTAGTAAATTAACCTGTCCTCTAACATGTACATTATTTAATTCAATTATTATAAATATTCGAGTACAGTAATTATTGTGGGCCTAAATACATTCTAAACTAAATTCAGGATTACAAATTTTGATGAAATTTTAAATAATTTGCAAATTATTTTCAAAGAATATTTAAACCCTTTTGTCAATTTGTAGCTATGTAGTTTAGAAATAAATTAGCCATCTCACACAGAGCCTAAATACAAAATAGCTTAAATATCCCAGCTAAATAGTTATAAAAACACTAGAACAAAGCACATTGATTTAAAACACATCAGTATTAAAATTGTTACTTCAATTATAAATGTTAATTATGAATGGAATTTTGTAACTTTATAAATGGCTTATATGAACTGATGACATATCTGAGGTATTAAGTACATGAAATCAAAAACAGGCAGCAACGATCACAAAATATAACTTTGCATTCTTCGCATTAAACTAAAATTAAATCACAGTTTAATCCCATTTATAATATTCAGAAGCACACAGAAATCATTTCAGTGTCAGTTGTTTTATAAAACATTTTGTTTTGATTGTAATAATTTTATGTATCTGTATGAATGTTTGTACATATGTATGTATGTATGTTATCATTGAAAACCATCTCAGATTCACAATTTGTATCTGTTAATCGAAACAACAGCAATTTAAACAAAAACAACAACAACAAAATATATTTATGTATATAAAATTTATGTCCAGACTAAATGCTCATTCATCTTTAATGTATATGTTTGTATGGATAGATGTAGTTAGTGCTCCCAGTCAGTTGTTTTATTTTATTTAAAAAAAAAAACACTGTCGTCTCATACTCAGTCATCATCATACATGTCCATATGAACGTTTGTTTGGATGTATGTTCATACCTCACTTGTTTTGTTCCGCTTATTCTACAGTTTTGTGGCTCATTGGCATTTTGATTGCCGTGTGCGTTCAGAGTTAAACACAGCTGTGAATTTTTGAAAACAAACGCACATACAACAGTTTGAGTATATGGATATAAAATGCACATATATACTCGTGTGTATAACTGCGATTAAAAGTGTGTCAGAGATCCGAATAATCCTTTCTTTATCCACTTTTATTTAATGTTTGTAAGTTTCATTAAACTACTGACACCAAATAAGTCCCCTAAACGTTAAAGATTTCAATCTCTCTACAAGACAGACAAAACTACTTTGCTTCTTAAATTTTATGTGAACATCTACACGGTAGAGAAAACTGTGATTGAAAAATCAAAACAAAAAAAAACTTATCGCAAAGAATTGGAAACAAATGCCTACCGGTTATTTTAACCCTTTTTCATAGTTTAAGATTTTAATATCTAAAAGATATAATTATTTATAATTTCACCGGTGCAAGATTTATTTCACTCCTGGTTTCCTTTTTATTTATACAACATTTATCCAAACGAAGATGAAATGCAATCTACGTGTATAGCTAGGGTCTTGAAAGTCTATTTTGGAATTTTTGGACCGTGTGCAAACAACGGCATTGGCGCTTATCAACGACATTAGGGATGTAACTTTAATGATTCTTTGAAGCATCATAGGAAGTTGGGTTATGTAATACAGTTATGGTTCGGTTGGGTTAGGGATGTCATATGGTATTTGGGTCTAAATGATACCATCAGTGAGTTCGGCACTTCAACGGTATTCAAAGTTGCAGGGAGAGACATCCTAAAGCAGGGAATTTAATTATAAATCTAAAACTTTTTCGAATGGACAATGTAAGGCAGTTGCTTATGCGGACGACGTGGCAATTGCGATATCAGGAAAATATTCGGATATTATGTCAGAGTTCATGGAGTCCTCACTGAAACTTTTCTCTGACTGGAGTGAAAATAGTGATCTAGGGAGTTCAAATATTTGTGGAGCATCCATTTTGAAGTATAGATTATCAATTTGGTTGTGTGCGCATCGCATGAGATTCTAGATCTTACGAATAATGGCGTTACTGGGTACAATGGGTTTTTGTACCACCACAATAACAGCTTAATGTACCATTCAATCCTGGTTACCAATATACTCCAATATACCCTTCTTGCGAGGCAAATGTTCGAGAACATGGCCATAAGGCTGGCAGCAATAGGGGCATGGTCTTACAGATCGTTTCGACATGCCAGGGTACTAAATCCACGGTAGGACACCTCCCAACATGTTGAGTATCGCATCCCGAAACATTCGTTCGAAGCCGCTGTCACTTCTGCAAATTGAGTATCTCTTTGTAGTGCACTCTTGATAAGGGTACTCAACGCATTAGCTTCAAGAATATCTTACGAACAATAGCTTTACTGATTACAGGCACTCTTCGTACCACCAAAAGTAAGGATATATTTACCATTTAATACTTGTTACCAATAGGCATCCTCGAGAGACAAAAGCAAATACGGCTCTTAAGTTGGCATCTATAGTGGAATGGACTTAAAGATAGTTTAGACAACATGTTGATTATAGCACTCCGGACATATTGGAGTGGCCAGAGGGGCTCAACTTTCCTAGGCCTACACGGATGGTTCCAAAAGAGTAGAATGGGTAGATTGATCGCTACGTAAGCATACTGACAAGCCAACTTCTTCGATTACGAGGAAGATTTGACCCACCTATGATCGGCGCTATACTGGAGCGGTTATTTTTGCAAGCCGTTTCCACAACACAATGTGCTGGTGGTGGTAACGGGACACGACGCTTTTAGTGTACATGCTCGGAGGATGGGACTTCCAAGGAATGATTTTTGGATGGTGAGAAAGAGACTTTGATCTACCAGTTGTGGCACTATCCATCGTTTGCGAACCGATAAGTTACTCTGGTCCGTCAGATCATCGTTAGGATAAGTCTGTTTATCAGGGTTTCTGACTGGTTTGTACTCTAGTGTATCCGCCTAACAGCATACCTTATTATTCCAAATAGCACAGAAAAATAGCGAGAAAAGAGATAAAATATGTTTTCTGCTTTATTTTAAATTCCCTACATAGCCTTAAAATTTGCCAAACAAAGTGTACTTATTTTATAACATTGGGCGTAATTTTTGTCTACTTAAAAATTTAGTATTTAAGCTTTGAATATTCAAATAAATTTAAACCAAATTTAAGTTAATGCGTCAATTCTTTTAAGACTCTGGCATGTGTAAGTGTTTTATATTTACATACATTTCATATTATATTTTTTTGCTTGTTTGTTTGAGTTTATTTTTCAGTACTCCCGATTTTTCTTGTTTATATCAGTGTTGGGATTTGATGACACGATTTTGGCATTTTTGAAACAGTCAAATGTTGATTGCTATTTTGGGATATTTTGGTTACTTATCTTTAAAAATAAAAAATAAGCTTTTTCATGCAATTAAACTCAAAAACGGCTTCGAAGATATGTAGTCAAATTCATAATTAAAACATTGGGTATAGATAATGTACTGATTTTGTTTTATGCATAAGAGGCATATTTGGAATTACGAGAACGCTTACCTTATTATTTAATTTAGGTGAAAAACATTTTCTGAGTTAAATTGGAGTATTTTCGAAACTTTTATATAAAAATATTTGTCTTTTTTCGATAAGCTCTCGGATTGTTCAGAACGCTCGTACATTTTTCGTTAAAGAAGTTGGGTATGAATGCCCAGAAGATTCCGTAACTTTTTAACAACAAAAATCGGTAGTTACATTGTCAAAATTCGATAATTAACAAAAAAGTCGTAAAAAGTTATTTCTAACTTTTTCTACCCATACTTATAGTAAAAAAATCGTTAACTAAAGAAATTTTATTGATGTTCAAGTTTACGATTTTTGTCGTTATTTATTGGTAAAATCGTTAAGAAAGCTAGAGAATTGCACTACAGATCTTATTTAGTTTTTACTATTACTCTAATGGATTTTTGACTTCTTTAGTAAAAAAAAAAACTTAAATTTGTGGATGCAGGGAGATTACTGCATAAGTAATTAAATATAAATTTGATATGAATATTCTTTGTATGGGTAAAACTTTTTTTGACATAAAAAAGGCCCATTTAAATTATCGACTTGACACAAATTTTCAAATCCCATCACTAGTTGTTATACTGAATATGATGTTGTCATGTGGGAAAATGGGGGTTTACATTCATATGAATGGTGCTGTTGATACGCCAATTAAAAATATCACCACCACAACTACTGACACTGGTGAATTTTTTCCAAACTGATTTTCTACTTCTCTCCTTTTAAATCTACCACCTACAATTTTATAACATTCTCTTTGGTTGATGTTGTTACCGCATAATTAGGGCGATTTATATTTTTTTCAGTGTCTCATTGTGTATATTTGTTGTTAATTTTCAACACTTGATTGCCATTCCATTGATGACGTTATTGCTTTGTTGTTATTTAGCTCTTATATCTTGTTGTTTTTGTTATTATCAGTGAATTGTTTTTGTATATATCTCTTTTAAATTGTTGTTGCTATTGTTATATGTGTTATACTCAATTCAAAACAATTTGAATACTTTTTATTCTTTATATTTTATATTTTTTTACAAAATTGTTAGTGTTGTTTCTGTGGATGTCAAGCTTAACAACAACACAATGTTAATGTTATTATTTTTTTTTTTAGATTTTTATTTTTATGTTTCTTGTTTAAAAAAAAGCAGTATTCGTATAAAATATTTATTATTTTAAGTGATTCACCAAATGATTTATAACACACACGGATGGATAATTTTCTGTTTTTAATTCAGGGTTGCTATTTTATTTCAATAAACTTTTAGTTTTGTTTTTTTCTTCGAATTTTAATTTAAGTAGATATAGACTTGCTTAGTAGTTATAAATATAGCTACTTTAAAATTAAGAATCTATAAAAATGCTGTCAAGTCTTTTAAATTCTTGGCTTTTCTATTTCATCTTTTAAATGTAAACAAAAATATTTGTCGTACAAATATTTGAAATATAATTGCTCTATTTCGAGCCGCGAAATCCATATACGAAAACAGCTTTCGTACAAATGCCGCCCCAAATGTTCAAATTGTATTTGTTTATAAAAAATAATGAAAAGTCTCATATGTATGTAGGGATAGTCGTTTTCTTTACAAGTGTTTATATAGATATAAACACGAAAAAATCAAACCTATTATTTTGATGTTAGTTTCATTTGTAAGTGCACAAAATATAAATTTTTTCATAAGAGACAATTGAATTAAATAATAAGTTTTATTAACAGTTAAAAAAAAAAAAAACTTATTTTCCACATATTGAGGGCTTTTATTCAATAGGGATCATCTATGGATCAATAGGGATCATCTATGGAGATTCAAAAGTTTCATATACAGCTGTAATTTATGTTATTTATTTAGGAGGGGAGCGTCCATTCGTGTCTTTTGTGCTCTTTGAGGGCCCTTAACAAAAATCAGAAGTCAAAATAGTAACATCTACATACAAAAATCCGGTAACGATACGCTGTATATTTCTTTGCAGATGAAGAAAATATTATTCATCAAAATTTTTCGATCATAGGTCAGCCCATGTGGATTTTGGAGGTATCCATGAATAAGGCCTAATCGAGACATGAAACCTCTGAGTGGGTCGTGCAAATAGATTCTACTTTAAGGCACACAAGCCCGAATGCTATAGTCAACCCATTACGCTGGGGACTCTTCTCATGTGGTTAGTAAGTCGAGTTTGCAAAGAAATAGCAAAGTATACTTATTTATATGATATAATTATAAATAATAACTGCTTAAATTTAAGACAAAGCCGACAAATACCAGTCTGATCGAATTAGTAATTTGTGTGCCCTTAATATCACAATTTTTTAACAAAAATCTCATAGAAAAATTCATAATTTTTATTTTAAACATCATCTTCAATAAAAACAATGTAAATATTTGAGATCAAAATTAAATATTACGATTTCAAAATTATAAAAATTTAAAAAAATTCAGTTTTATGACACAAACAATGCTAATTACATTCTGAAAAGTTGAAATTCTAGTAACCTATTGATCAAAAGAAAATGTCAAATACAAAACAACAACAATTTTTTGGGTTGAAGAAAAGTTAACTCAGTCTGAAACTCAGAATAAAAAGTTTAAAAATTTTATGTTTCCAAAAAATTCAAATGTTTTTATTTGTTTTACACCATTTTCATATTGAATTCTTTACGAAGCCCAGGTTTTAAAGAATTAAATTTTTTATGCGGTTACGGTTAAATAGTGCGATTAACTGCGGTTACGATTAAAATCGAAATGCAAACTTTAGTTTTAAGCTATGTGATACTCTAGATGTTCTAATGTAGTGTAATGTCCGCTAGAGAAAGCACATTGTATTTACACATCTTAAATCCGAATTGAAATTTAAATAGAACTTACATATATGAAGAAGCTTTCGTCTTTTGGAGTTTCTGGACTGTGTATAAAAGTGGACGTCGGCCTTTATTAATGACAGTATACTTATGACTAATTCGCAATGGACGATCTGTCTAAATTTAACATAAGCGACGAAAACCATTTTCATCTAAACGAATACGTAAAGTAGGTTTTAAACACTATGTATTTTACAGTGTGCTTGTCAAATTTCCCACTGCAAAATATATACATGGTGTGTAAGAGCAAAGAAAATTAGCTTCTGTAAATGTCAGCCTGCATTTACAGTGTGAACATTTTAAATTATAGTGTGTTCTATTTTCATCTGACAAAGCACCTGACATCAGCTGTTTTGCAAGTCAATTGTTTGTGGCGGCAATAATATTAATAACATTAAATATAAAACACGTTTTTTCTTTAACTTTTCTTGCTTCATTATTTTATTTTTCAATTTTATTTTCCAGAGCACAAAACTCCCGCGAAAATAAGAAAAGTCATAACAAAAACAGCTGTTATGAACTATTTTAGGTTATGTCAGATGAAACTAGAAAGCAAAAATATTAAACCGTCTGCAAATTGACAATTTTGACAGTCATGCGCAATTACAGATGGATCGTGCAGCTGACAAAGCCACTGTAAAATACATAGTGTGTAAAACCACCTTAAACAAACAAAATGTATGGTTCTGAGCACCGAGAATCCAAGTACCATTAACAAAGAGCCATTAAACTCCTCTTATTTTTTCGAGGACGCCGTGAGTAATACATTTGCTGTAACTGATGAGTGCTACAGTATTCAATTTTACCGCAAATATGTTGATTTGGGGCTGCAACACATGTGGTTAAAATAGGATGACGCAACCACACACATAGATCGTGCGACAGAAATATATATAAGAATGCGTTTCTGGTTCGCCAAATTTCTCCTTTTGGCAATTTGGATGGGACAGAAAGATCGTCCGATTAAACCGTTACATTCAGTACGAGTTTTACCAGATGGATTCCAAACAATAGATCCATATTCCAGAATTGGTCTGATTAAAGTTGTAGAAAGACATATTATTGTATATGGATCAGAAAATTCTTTAAACAGAGTTTAAAGTATCCAAGCACACTTAAAGCTTTACATCGGCTAAAAAGTCCGTAGAATAACCTATAAAACACTTTTAAAATTAAGAATGTACAATCACTCCAACACCTTTCTAACATTTCGATACATTTTTTATATAATGATTTAAATTTGGCCTCAAAATTGGCCTCTGTTTCGGCAATCACTTCTTCATTCGAACCAAATCTCTTTCTAGCGAGCATTTTTTGGCGTCTGAAAACAGATAAAACCACTGAGTGCCGAATCTGGCGAATACGGTTGATGCAAAAGCAACTGAAAGTGTAATTCGTGCAATTTGGTCATCATTTGATATTATCGACACGTTGTTGTTTTTGATGCACTGTAAGCAAACGCGGAACCCTTTTTGAAAACAGTTTTCTCATGGACAAATGTTCATGCAAAATAAAGCCGAAAAGTTCCTTGTATCTCCTGCAACTTCACTTTACGGTCCGCCAAAATAATTTCTTAAACTTTTTTGATCTTTTCCGTTACTATCACCTCTTTTGGGCGATCAGAGCGTTCGGCATCCTCTTCATTTGTACGACCACGTTTAAAGTCAGCAAACCACTTTTTTTTTGAACGGTGTTTTTTCCCATTAAGAAGCAATGATAAATTAACACACGAAATTGCTTTGTTTTCAAAATCTCAAAAGTATCTTCACTAAAACAGTTGTAACTTGTTCACTTATGCACGAATTGTCATTAAATTTTAAGAGGTATCATCTAAAGGTTAGTAGTTCCAAAAAGTCAAATGGATTTTTCATTATTAGTGCCATTCAGGTCAAGGTCATTACATGTTTGTGCCGATTTCAACTTTTCATTATTCATTCAATAGGCGCCATTAATAGGAGTTGATCTTGAAGAAATCATATATTTAAATTTTCAGGTATTTAGATCTATTAAATTGTCCTCACACCATGTAGCAAAATTTATAATATCGCACTGTGGTGGAGCTTGATCTTTGTGACTTAAACCATTTAATATTCAAAATAATTGTAAAAACTTAAAGGTTCAAAAAAACATTAAAATATATTTTTTTATTATGTCGTTTAATCGGGATAATGTTTTTGGGCTATCCTGTATGTTGCTATTCAATGGATGGCGATCTGATGATGTAAGTGAAGTAACTTATCACTAAAGTCCAAGTTCTTATTCGGGCTCATTACAAAAAGAATTCATTCATCAGATGGACTAGCTATATGTGAAATAAATTCTCCAGAAATCTTCCCTGACACTTATAATGTAGAGAAATTAAGATGTTTACACACACTACACCCACTTTTCTTCTTCAGATAAGCTTTTAATATGCAAAATGGGCAGGTAGATCAAAGTCGATACTGAAAAGAGAATATCGACATTAAATATTATCCACTCCTTACTTAATTTCTGTAAAAATTGTCAATTATAAGCTGATTATATTCTATATTCTTTTTTTTATTGCAAAAAAAAATCAAATAATTTAAACAAAGTAAAATATATACAATCTACAGATACATTAAATTATCCAACAACTATGGGACAACTTTAAATTAATTTAAACACAAGTTATCGAATTTATCCAAAAATTTTATTACATCGCCATTAATACATATTAGCTCGTTAAACTAAACACAAAACTATCATTTAAAGATATTTAAATGAAACCACATTGTACATGATTTGTTTTCTATCCCAAATTGTAAAATTCAAATCAATATGTATGTACACAGAGAAAACTAATTCATTGTGACCAAATTATTTGGTTGAGCCCAATCACATATATATTACAGAGTAACTTAATATTTATTGTTTTCATCAAAATTTTGTTGTATTAACTGAATATCTGTTGCCACAAACCAATATGTCGGCGGCTTCAACCGAACCATGTAGTTGGAAAGAAATTCAGTTATCATAATGAATATGTTTTTTTCTGTGTATATAGTAAAATTCATTCACCCATCATCATCATCAATAATATGGATCATCAGCATTGTAAATGACCCCCCTCAAAAATCTATAAAAAAAATATTTCTTCAACACAAATATACAAACTTATATGAAAGCTCAAATCATAACGCATTTTTCCATTTTGGTTTGTTCATTTGATTTGAACATCTAAAGCTTATGCGAAGATACGCAAAAAACATAATGTTCAAGAATTGAAAGCAAGACATGAATACGAATTTCAAAACGTATCGCTTTTTTTGTTTATTTTCAGTTTTATATTATTTCAACACCATCACCAACAACCATGTAGCATAATACTTGTAGTGATAAAAGTAATAGCAGCACTAAATCGTATCACATGCAACATACACACACATACATGTTTGGGACTCAACACAATTTAGTATAAAACCAACAGGCAACAACGACAATAAAAAGCATACAAATCTACTGAAAGAGTACAGATGAAGAAAAAAGAAACAGAAATGTGTTCATAGTAAACGTTATAGAGAATTTTTACAAAAAAAAAAAAACTAATAAAAATACTGTAAAATAAAAGCAACAGCTACAATTAGAGTATACCCCAGAGACGTTGTAATGGAAATATGTGGGCTTTGGGTTTGGCATTTTGTTTTTCAGTATGTATTTGACATGCAACTATGTCAAAGGGAAATGATAGCATATTCTCTGAGGAGATTGGTTAGTTGAAAATTAAAGAAATACCTTTGCTTAAAATCGATGCATAGGACATGCTGATTTGTTTATAATCTGTATTCATAAAAATATACAGTGGGTCACAGTGAAAATGGTCCACCTGTGACCAACCACTTTAAACTGTTAGAAGTATAAGAAATCAATATAAATACAATAAAATGAGGCTAAATTAGTTAGTTTATTTTATGTAAATAATAGGCACATAAAAAAATTTATTAATTCAATATCATTTTGCACAAAAAATAACATTAAGCGAAATAAGAGAAAAATTCATGTCACAGTGAAAATGGTCCACAATAAAGAGCAACGATAAATAACGGAACTTTTCCATATTCTTCTGTATTTTTTTGTTCTATTTACTTCTGTTTACATTTATGCATTAAAACGAACACGGTTTAGATCGATTCCCTCAGTTGTTAATTTAAAATTTGAAGATGGGTCGCCATACTAGGATCGAGCTGCGAAATTTAATAATTGAGCACTATAAAAATGGAAAAAGTCAGAGAGAAATCGCGCAAATTGTCAACAAAGCCCGTACAACAGTTGAAAACATCATTCACCGGTTTAATAATGAAGGGCGAGTTATAAACAAGCCAAAAATTTGCCCAAAAAAGCTATTCAGCGAACGTCAAGAAAGGTGGATGGTTAATCAAATCAAGATTAATCCAAGACTGAGTGCACCGAAACTACGGGATATGGTTGAGAAACACTTTAATATAAGCTGTAACGCCGAGACAATTCGAAGAGTCCTTCGAAAAAATGGATTAAATGGCCGAATTGCACGCAAGAAGCCCTTTGTAAGCCAAAAGAATAAAAAAATTCGTTTGCAGTTTGCTCACAGCTATGCTGGGAAAGATTTTTCATTCTGGGAGAATGTCTTATTCACCGATGAGAGCAAATATAACCTTTTTGGGTCAGATGGCAGAGTAAACGTATGGAGAAAACCCAATCAGGAGATGAATCCAAAGCATTTGCGCCCGACAGTTAAACATGGTGGCGGACATGTGATGGTCTGGGGTGCTTGTTCGGCTGCTGGTGTTGGTAAATTGCACTTTGTTGAAGGAAATATGGACAAAATGCAATATTTAAATATTTTGAAAAACAATCTGAAACAAAGTGCTGAAAAACTCGGCATACTCGACACCTTTCATTTCTACCAGGACAATGACCCAAAACACACGGCTGGAATTGTTAAAGAATGGCTGCTGTATCATTGTCCCAGAGTAATCAAAACACCCCCCCAATCCCCAGATCTGAATATCATTGAAAATTTGTGGCAGAAATTGGAAATTGAAATACGGAAACATGATATTTCAAACAAAAATGACTTAAAAAAGGCCCTTTTGGAGGAGTGGGATAAAATAAGTCCAGAATACACAAAAAAGCTAGTGGAATCTATTCCAAATCGTCTTAAATCAGTTATTCGTCAGAAAGGATATAAAACCAAATATTAAAAATTGATTTTTCTATATTTTATTTAGTATAAGCTGAAGTGGACCATTTTCACTGTTACATGAATTTTTCTCTTATTTTGCATAATGTTAATTTTTGTACAAAGTGTTATTGAATTAATAAACTTTCTTATGTATTTATTATTTAAATAAAATAAACTAACTAATTTAGACTTTTTTCTTTTGTGTTTTTATTGAGTTCTTAGACTTTTTACAGTTCAAAGTAGTTTGTCACAGGTGGACCATTTTCACTGTGACCCACTGTAGGTATTAGTCACAATAAGGTTTTATCGAGGATGCTGCTAAACTAAATATTAATAATGGAAGATCCTATAATCTGCTTCAACTCCGGTAGGGCATTGCCTTTCGTGTATCTCATTCTGGCTGATCATGTATAAGTTTTCGATATGAAACGAAAATTAAAAATATTTCAAAATTAAAAACTTGTATTTTCAAAATTTCGCTTCGTACAAAGCTTAAGTCACTTAATAAGATGTCATACTGCTCATATATGCTGATGATATCGACATCATTGATATTGCCGTAAACGCAGCCATATCAGATATCAAAATTCAAACAAACATCAGGAGTTTTAATGTGAATTAAAATGCAAATACGAGGGCGGATCAATAAGTCCGTGATTTTTCAAACTTCCCTTGTAGTTATATGAAATACAACACTTCTCCCATTAAGTACCACCTGTTAATAGACTACTGTCAAATTTTTAGCAAGTTCCGTCATTTACTTTGCGTTTAACAGCTGTTCAAAACATACAACCTAGTGTATATTTTTAAAAATGCAAAAATGAATTTCGAGTGCTTATTAAACATTATTTTTTGCGAAAAAAACGTCAATCAAACCAAGAAAAGGCTTGATAAATAATATGAGGACTCTGCAACATCGATTTCAATGGTCAAAAAGTGGTTTACTGACTTTCGCTGTGGTCGCACAAGTGCAAATGACGCTGAACATTCTGGAAGGCCAATTGAGGTCAATACTTACGAAAATGTCGAAAAAATCCACGATATGGTGTTGACCGATCGAAGAGTAAATTGTTGATGCCATAGACATTTCATATGTCAGTGTGGTTTCGATTTAAAATGATCAGTTGAATTTGAGAAAGCTGTCTGCAAGTGGGTGCCGCGTTTGCTCTCAATTGACCATAAACGTAATCGTGTGACCACTTCAAAGGATTGGCAAAATTTCATGAATTGGGCTACGAATTGGTACCTCATCCGCCATATTCTCCGGATTAAGCCCCCAGGGACTATTTCCTATTTCCAAACCTAAAAAAATGGATCTGTGGAAAGAGACTTAGCTCCAACGATGAAATTATTTTGTTGGAAGGGATACAAAAATTGGAGAGATGTTGGACTAAGTGTATTGAGCCAAAAGGAGATTATGTTGAAAAACATTTTTTTTGCAAAAAAAAAAATCTCATTCAAAAAGTCATAGACTTATTGATCCGCCCCCGTAGTTTGTTGCGGTTTCGCGTTCGATTCTTAGCGATAGGAACATCCATTTAGAAAAATAATATGTAAGAGTTTTCTATCAGTTATATAAAGGGTGATCTTTTTGCTATTTGATTCTTAAGTGTAAATTTTTTGAGTGTAAAAAAGAAAAGGTTTGCCATTTCACCATGAATATAATTTTATTGTCAAAATTCGTGATGTGTGAGAAATGTGTTTCTTTCGAAAAAATGTCTTCTTCTTTATTAAGTTCGAGACTTTTTGTATGAAACACAGGTTTTAGGACAACAAAATATATACTAAATGACGCAGTCTTTTCAAATTCCGACTGAGTCAAAAGTCACGAACTTATTGACCCGCCCTCGTACTGACAAATAGGCTGTCAGTCAGTGCGAATTAAGAAAAAAATAGTAAGATTCTGACAAATAGGTAGTTTGTAAGCGTAGATTTTGAAAATTTTTTGTGACAATTTTTTAACAAATACAAGCTACAATCTTCGGTGAAATCTATTCAAACCTTAAGTTTTTTTTTTCGTTTATCACTTTTTAACTCCAAATCCCAATACAGTTATATTTAAGCCACGCTCATTGCATAAATAATAAATAAAAGTGATATTGAAATTGAATTGTTGGCAACAAATAGCTGCAATTCGATAACATAAACTACGACTACACATTCTTTTGAAAAAAAAAAACAGAAAAAAATTAAAAACTCGCAGCTGATAGACACACACAAGTAGTTGACATAAAATTTTCTCTTTGTAAATATTTCACTCAGTAGTCAGTCAGTTACATACAAAACATAAAAACAAAAAAAAAAACAAGTAAAAAAGGGCTAAATTCGGCTGTGCCGAATCTTTGAATACCCTCCACCAAAGGGGATGAAGATGATATACGTATATACTAAATTTTGCATGAACTGTAATATGAATATGTTTTGTCAATTTATGTAACGAACTTTTGTTATTTAGTTTTAGTAATGTTATTTACAGAGGTCTGCTCTGTTAGCGACTTTAACATTGTTGCTTTTAACGTTAACTTAGTTATTAAGAGTAACACACATATAGCTCTAAAATGATATTATTCTCATAGTATGTAAGACAGTAAATGTAATCGAACAAGAAGAAGACCTAATAACATTTTTACTTACTTAACAGAAAACAAAAATAAATACAGAAAAATTGTACAAATTTGTATGGAAAATTTAGAGGTACCTTCACATTTTCACTCATAACTTTTGAACCGCTTGACCGATTTTGCTCATTTTAAATACCAAACTGCTCGGGAGGATGTTTAATAATCTGGGTAAAAATAGGCACCCACCGTCTTCGCGTCGTGATCGTGATTTCAACAGACAGACAGACGGACATCGCTAAATCGACTTAAAATTGCATAAGGATCCCGAATATATATACTTTATGGGGTCTTAAACCTATATTTCGACATATTACAAACGGAATGACAAACTGATATATACCCTCACCATATATGGTGGAGGGTATAAAAATAAATATGTAGAAAACAAAGAAACAAAATTATTTGAAATAAAAACAAAACAAAGATTTATAATTTTTTTAGAGTTACAACGAAACACATTTTTTATGCACTTTCTTTTCGTCTTTGAGTTTTCTAAAAGTTTTATTTTTGTAGCTCTTGTGTTTGAAAGCAAAAAATAAAAAAACATAAAAAATAACTGCCTTAGAATATTTATGAAGTAGAAACAAAAAAATAACCACCACCAAACACTTTGAACTCAACTTTGTTTTTTTTTCTGGTATCATTTATTTACTTCAAAGCATGATAGGATATGGACGAACACAGTTTTCCTTTTTATTTCTTTTTAACATTACAAGTATGTAGGTACTTTGAATATAGAACAGATACCTATTTAATGTTGCATTAAATTTAAATTTCTACATAATACAAAACTATAAATTCTAGATACACACAAAATAAGTTAAAGGTCTTACCAAGATTGTAATTATATATTTTTAGTATAATTCATTAGTTTACTATTTCTTTATTCATCCTTATTACTCTTACAATTACAGAGAGTAAAAGTAAGTTTTATAAACTTATTATTAAGCTAGAATTAATTAATTAGTAAAGTCCCATTTAAACAGAGATGTATAATGTATATATGTATTATATTCTTTTTGGGATTCTTTTCAATAAAATTTACAAAACTTTGTAAAATATAAAAATACCCAGACTTCAACATTGACGACATGAATTAGACCATGTGTGAGATGGCTATATACATTCTAAGGTAAATACAAATTGAAGAATAGGTTTTAAAATTTCTTTGAAAAATATTTTCATATACACTGTCGGTCAAATCATTTTGAACAAAAATCACATTTCCACATGTCGTCAGATAATAAAAATTTTAACAATTATAGCTATAAAAATTCCACTCCGGTAAAAATGCTGATTCCAATTTTCAACAAAAACTTAATTTTATTTCAGATATTTACACTTTAAAACACAAAGAAAACTAAAATACCAACAAAACTGGTGAACTTCACGTGACAAAACATTTGGAACAAAATTAAATACTTCAATATTTTGTAGAATAACCTTTATTTTTAATTACTTCGGCACAGCTTTTGTGCATGAGTTGACTAGATTCCCTACAGTCGTCATTGAAACTGATGACCATGCGTCTTTAATAGCTCCAAATAGCAGATTTGGATCATGTCGCACTGCTTCCCGATTGATCTTTTATTGACAATTTCCCATAAGTTTTCAATGTGGTTGAGATCCGGGGACTGCAGGCCACTTCATGACATTGGCCCCTTCCTCCTCTAACCAATTCTTGACCAACTTTGACGTGTGTTTGGGGTCATTGTCTTGTTGGAACATCCATGAACTCTGCATTTTCTCTTTGGCATGAGATAACATTATATTTTGAAATATGTCCTTGTACATAAACTTGTCCATTATGCCATCAATTTTGTGTAAGGCTCCTAAGGCAACCCCACACCATCACATGCCCTCCTCCATGTTTAACAGTACACTGGCAGTAACGCGGGTCCAAACGCATATTTACTGGCCTACGCACTCTTCTCATTCCATCTGAATCAACAAAATTAAACTTTGATTCATCAGAAAACAGTACACGGCTCCACTGCTCAACAGTCCAGGAAAGATGATCACGTGCAAATTTCAAGCGAGCACATCTATTTTTTTTGGAAATAAATGGCTTCTTCGTCGCTCTATAGCTCTTCAACCCACCTTCAACAGTTTTTTTTTTTTGAACTGTTCGAATGCTGACTGTTAAATTTAAAGACTCTGCAACACTTACAGCGGATTTATACGGTTTTTTTTAATTCTCGAACTATCCGTGCATCATCCCCAGTTGAAGTACATTTTGGTCGTCCTCCAGAGTGTATTGTGGCAACAGTTTTTGTATTTTTAACTTATTTATGATATAATTTACTGTAGATTTTGGCAGCGAAAACTTTCTGAATATGTCTTTATGACGCATTCCAAATTGAAATTCTTTTATTAGACCATTTTTTACGTCAATGCTATGTTTTGCCCAAGCCATATTAGTTAAAAAAATCTAAAAATACTTGAAATCAGAAAAGAGTGCTAATATTTCAAAAACTCATACAAAAAGTAAACAAAAAACCCTAGACTGTCAAAAAAAAACCCCCCAAATTATCCCCAATAGCCTTACCTGGTGTTGTTTTGCACATCTCTAATAAAGAGATTAAAAGAGGGATATCAGCACGGACTCATCAAACAGTTTTTGTAGGATACTACAGTTGTCAATTATTCGGCTTTCGACTTTGTTCAAATAAATCAAATAATTTGTTTTGTTCGTTCGATCAAACTATTAAGTAAAAAATTATTCGATTAATCGATCGAATAACGAATAAAAAAATAATTTGTGCTTAATACTTTTAATAAAAAAAAAATTAACAATCCATTTCTATTGCCATTAAGTATTGTCAACACCGGTACATAAAGTCGTATAAAATTAATCGTGCTTTTTGTTAAATTTTAAATATAAAATTTCGCTATAAAACTGAACTTTGTTTACTAAAACTTTTAAAATATTATAAATAAAAAGCGGAGCTTTCAGAAAAAAACTTAAATATGACTGGGAGAACGCGTCGCAGTATAAATCAAAATAAAATTATTTGTGGCCAATGTAGATTACAAATATTGGAAAACGAGGATTCCATCGAATGTGATTATTGTGAGAAAACTCCACACTTATTTTGTACGAAGTTTGATAAAAGGGAGTACGAAAATCTTTTAAAAAACACTGATCTGAAATTTAAATGTAATGCTTGTGATAGTGGTAATGAAAATTCTTCAGTATCAACAGATTTATTGGAAATAAAAACAAAGTTAAAGCAACTAGATGAAATAACAAAAACAATACAATTTATGTCATCTCAATATGATACTATTCTAAAAGAAATTGCTAATAATGAAAAAAACATTGTTCGTTTGCAAAAAGAAAACAAAGTGCTGAGGGAAGAAGTTTGTTACTTAAAAACATCTGTTAAATATTTAAATGATGCCAGAGTTAAAAATGATTGTATCATTAATGGAGTGGATGTTGTAAATAATGAAATAAAGGCTATTGATGTGGTAATTGATATTGCTAAAAAAATTGGTGCAGAAATAACCACTGATCAAGTTGATGATGCGTACTTTATTCATAGAAACAGTAATAATGCTAATAATAAAAATAGTACTACAAATAAAAAATCAGTTGTTAAGTTTACAACTAAAGTTCAAAAGCAAAAATTTATGGCTGAAAAAGCAAAACTCAAACAAAATGATTCTTTAAAAACCATTTATATCAATGACTTTTTGCGTAAGGAGTCTATGGAACTTTTTAATTATGCCAAATCACTGAAAGCTGTGGGCTATTCATATGTTTATACAAGAGATAATAAAGTGTTTGTTAAGAATGATGATAAGTCTCGAGCTGTTTTTATTAAAAATATGGATGATAATCTTCCCAAGGAGGTGGTACATCAAGACGTGCTGTTATTTTGGATGGAAATTTGCCTGAGGGTGAATAGCATAATTCGTTCATATCTTTTTTCAAATAAAGCATTTTTCAATTTAGTTATAACTAAACATTTCTTTTAAATTTTATGGATAGTTCTAAGTATTTCTTTAATTTTAAATCATACAATGATGGTTTTTAAAAAATAAATTATGAATTTTTAAATTTAATATTTGTTAACGTAAGAAGTGTTTCGTCGTTAACAAAATTTAACAAATTTAAAATGTTTTTAAGTCAAATGAATAAACTTCCTGACCTAATTGCGGTTCAGGAAACTTGGTTCAGTAGTAATTGTGTAAATTTATATTCAATTCCTGGATATCGTGTTGTAAATTGTTGTCGTGAAGATGGTTATGGGGGTACATCTATATATGTAGCAACTAATCTTAATTATGAAGTCCTAATAAATCGAAGTGTGAAGTTTCTGGATGTTATAATGATTGAATTACCTGGTGTATTATTAAACAATAAATCTCTTCGTGTGGTCTCAATATATATATCTCCGAAATGTATGTTTCAGCATTTAAATAATGGATTAGAGAATATTCTTCAAGAAATTGGAAACGCTTCGTGTTTAATTTTTGGTGATTTTAATGTAGATCTGTTATCCAATGACTTTCACAGCAGAACTTTGAGAAATTTATTTTCTGAATATACTTTAGATACATGTCATAACCTGATTACTAGACCGGTTAGCAAAACTTCTATTGACTGTGTATTTAGTAATTTGATTGAGCACACTTCTGTGTATTCAATGGAAATTAAGTTTTCAGATCATAATGTTATAAGTTGTAATCTGAAAACTCGTGGAAATCGTATTGAAAATATAATAAAAACATGGTATAGATTGGATTATAATAAATTTGAAACAATTCTTGAAAGAAATTTAAATCTGAATAATGACGTTACAAGTCCTTCGCAACAATGCAAGCAGTTGATGGATACTATCACCACGGCAGCGCTGCAGAGTACATCGAAAATCAATGCTTCAATGAACATTAGAGCTAAAATGACACCGTGGATTACAAATAACTTATTTTCATTACTGCAGATTAAAGGAATATTATTAAAAGCTAGAAGGAAGAACAAAAATGATAGACTTGTTTCTGAAAAACTTAAAAGGATCAGCAAAGTCATTAAAATAAGTAACAAAAACCTAATGAATGAATATTATTCTCGAAATTTAAAACAAGTGGAAGGTGATATTAGGAAAACTTGGAGATTTCTTAATAATGAGCTTGGAAGAAATCCTCAATCTATTCGGGAAATTGTTCTACAGGATGGTACTCTTTTAACTACTGATAAAGACAAAGCTACTGGTTTTAATCAGTACTTTTTTAAAACAATTAAAAATCTAAGAAGCAATATACCATTTTATCCAGGTGATGATATTAATAATTTTGCGAACGTTAAGTCCAGTGACAACCAGATTTGACATTGTTAAAGTAAACAAAGAATATGTAGAAACAATTTTGGATGGAATATCAATGAATAAATGTTCAGGGTACGACAACATTTCTCCAAAAATGATTTTATGCAAAAAAAGTAAAGTGGCAGGAATAATCTGTAATTTGTTTGGAAATATGATTGATTGTCGTGAATACCCTTTTGTATTGAAAATTCATAAAATTGTCCCAATACCTAAAGGTGTTGGATGTAATAAGGTTCATATGTTCCGACCCGTTTCGGTATTATCTATCATTGACGAAGTGCTGGAAAAAAGTTTGTTTACTCAACTGTCTGATTATCTGAATAGAAACAAAATATTGTTTGAGCGACAATTTGGATTCTGCAAAGGTTCCGGTGTAGAAGAAGCGGTTGTAAATGTTGTTGATTAAATTTGTGGTGGATTCGATGATGGTGTTAATGGTGTTGCTGGTTTATTTTTTGAATTGTCAAAGGCCTTTGATTTAGTTGATCTCGTAATTCTGATATATAAATTGAAGATTATTGGTGTGTCGAATAACTCTATTGCTTTATTATTTATGGTAGAATTTTCATGTTTGCTGATGACATCTGCTTGCGCTACCGTTTTAAGCAAGCAAATGTGTTACAAACACAAGTAGAATATGATGCAGCAATATTATCTGAATATGTCAGGCTCAATAAGCTAATTTTAAACACCGATAAAACAAAATTCATCATATTCAGACCGTACAATTTAAGAAGCGATCAAATCTTGACTGTTCATATTGATGGTGTTCCAATAACAGAGTCTGATCAGTTAAATATTTATTAATGCATTTTTGTAGTAACTTGCTATGGGATTATTACATAGAGTCCATTAAATCAAAAATATCATCTACTGTTGGTGCTTTATTCAAATTCAAAAGCAAATTGAATAGCAAAACAAAAATGTTGATTTATGAAGGTTTAGTTCATAGCCATTTATCGTATCTTCCTATTATTTATGGATGTAAAAATAGTACTGCATTAAAAAGTCTTCAATCAGCTCAAAATAAAGCTCTAAAGTTGACTTTTAATTTGCCTATTAGATATCATACATTGGATCTATTTAAATACAAGGCAACGAATATATTACCTGTTAAAGGGCTGTACAAAATGCAGATTCTGAAAATTGTTTTCAAGTCAATCAGGAGTATTGGAAATTCTTCAATAAGACTACAACAAAATATGCAAATCACTAATAGGCATACAAGACAAGCGCAAATCTATCGATAACAAGATGTCGTCTTGAGCTATCAAAACAACGAATCGTTTTTGCTGGTCCAAATGAATTTAACAATTTACCAATTACACTGAAAAATATTTTAATCCTTTCAAAATTCAAACGGGAACTGAAACTACTGTTATTAAACAATATAGAAACACTTCTTTAGTAAATATGAAAATTTGTTAAAAAATTAAATATAACGATTTAAATATAAATATATAATAATTTATTAAAATGGATTAACACTCGTTGCCTATAAGCCTCTTTTATGCCAATATTGGTGCTGAGGATATAAATTTTAATTGTATATATTTTTTTATGTAAATAAATGAATTACAAATAAAAATATATGATTTTCAATCTGAAAAAAAAAAACTTACTCGCATGTACACGAGAGTGTGTCTTAAAAAGAAAACAATTGTTTGTCAAAGATGTATATAGTAACACCCATACCTAAATAAAAGCGGAAAGAGTTTTTTTTTAGCTGTCAAAAATTCTGATGCCCATGCAATTTGTATGTAACATACCGAAATAACGCGGCGGCAACGCTTTGCAATTGGAAAATCCGATTTTGATAAGGCGTTAAATGGTGAAGTTAGCTGTAAAGAAGAACAAATGTAAACAAATAAAAAAGATGAAGTTTAAAACAAGCAAGTAGAAAATATATTTGTTATTAGAAAATGGAGGTAAGTAAATCTTTTCAATTATATATTGTGTTCTGTGTTAATTATTGTATATATTTTCTTTTTTCTTATCAATTTTAATTTACAAATCACAAAACACAAACACCAATATTGTTATTGTCAAAATAATCAGGGTTGTTATATTTATTTTTTTGATAACCCTGTTTTTATTGTTTTGACGTAGAGTTACAGCTCTTATTTAGGTATGGCATTTCAGCGAAAATGCTAAGCAGAATAAAACGTTTCGCCTTCCGCTCTTATTTTGGTATGGGTATAAGAACACAAAATATTTTTTTGAAGCACTATGATTATTCGACATGTCTTTCGCTAACTTCACATTGAGATTAATTACAATCAGGGCTATGGCTACAATATTATTTAACTTTCCTATATTTGTATATAATCATTAAAATGTATGCGAAGAAATCAAGTTTTAAGCTTTTATTTACTTTTTTTTAATTAAACAAATATTATTTTTTCGATTAATTGACATTAATTAATCGATTTATTCATTATACGAAAATCTTCATACCCTAAACTATTTTGTTAGTATTTGACACGATTTAGCAAAAGAACTGTTAAGTTTAAAAGCAACACTCAATACATTTTTAATCAAATAAAATCATTTCAAACTTAAAAAATCGCAAAATGATACGACTTTACGAATCTAGTTTTACACAATTTTTTTAATGGAAATATAAAAATATACAGTTTCATATAGTTACAGGGTAGGCATAAGAATATCCCAGCAGAGTTTTCCATTATAAAACCTATTAATTTAGCAAAGGCATATCCATCTATGTGTTTCCTTACTTAGCAATATCGTCAGAAATTTGGATATCAAAAATGGCTAAATATGTGAAAAAATAGCTGAAATATAGCTACAAAAATTGAATTAACAATTTTATTAGAAAAATCTCATGGTCATGTAAAGAAATTACTAAATTCCGTGAAAACGACCAATAACGGAGAGTCCCATTAGTGAACAACCCCTTTAACAAACAAATGTTTGACAAGCAGCTATTTAAAGCAAAATTCAAGAGTAAAATTACCTCCCAAAAGTAGATTTTTTGTTAATTTAGAGGATCAAGAATTAGATTCTTCTTTTTGTAGCCAATTTCGTATAACAAAAAAAAAAAAAAAATGTTTGATTTCGCGTAATAAATTTACAAAAAGCTGTTGTTTTTATAAAAAAAACCTTAAAAAGGTATACACAATCATTTTATAAAACGAAGCAAACGTTTAAAATTTTGGTATCGGCACTTATTTCCAAAATTTAATGAACAAAATGCATTAAATTTTGTTATAATTTCACACTCAAAGCTATGTCTTCTCTATAACTAAGGGAATAACGTAACTAATTGGCAAATCGCTGGAGCTAGGATGCTGCAATTTGGTACGAGGGCGGGTTAATAAGTCTGTGACTTTATAAATGATACACAGGTTCTTGGATGCAAACAGAGTTGGCAAGCAATACCTCTTAAATACGATTATCGATTCAATACTCTTTTAATTGACTATCGTTACCCCGTAAAATACCGTTACCGAAATAACTGAAAATTCTTTATTCTTTCTTTATTAAAATACCGTTACCATTTCAATAACGTTACCAAAATAATAGAAAATAGCGTTACCCTTAAAAAACCGTTACCGAAATAATAGAAAGTAGAGTAACCCTTACCGATAACCGCATTCGTTTCAATTATAATCCATGATAAAAAATCATTTTATTTTTCAACAGAGCCCCCTTTACTTTTTCCATCTTAATTTCTTCAACATCTCCTCAAATCAAGTTTTAGTCTGCTATTAATGGCTGTCAAACACTAACTATATGCTGCAGCTTTTTCAAATTTTTGTAATTAATTTACAAAAAGCTGTTGTTTTTGTAAAAAACCTTCAAAAGGTATACACAATCATTTTATAAAAATTTAATGAACAAAACTATATGATGTTCAAATTTTGATAAAAGACAACTGACAGATGCTTGTTTACAGGAGTAGTGTTGTTCAGTTAAGAGGCGAGAAATTCAATAAGTCACGAACTTATTTACCCTATATGTAGGTTCCCCCTCCGGTGTATACATCTGCTGAGACAGGATTTTTGGAAATTTTCGCCGAGAGCATGGTAAATATGTCTCCCCCTTTACGCCAGCACACAGTGCTGGAACAAGGAAGCTAAATTTTTGTATGAACAATTCTTCGTAAAATCCTACGGGGAGGAGCAAAAAAGCCGAAAATTCTCCCCTATACAGCCTGCCAAAACCACTGGAACTCAGAAGTTGAAATTTTGCATGTAGGTTCCTATTCCGGTGCAGACATCTGCTCAGGCGGGATTTTGGAAAATTCCTAGGTGAAGGTCCAAAAGGTCACCCCCTTCACGGCCTGCCCAAACCCGTTTGGTTAGAAAACTGAAATTTAAAATACGTGGCCTGCGCAACCCCATTTGGCTGGAAGCCTGAAATTTAATAATTGTACTTATATTTATATTGGAGTTTTGGCTTACTACGGATTTTTCCCAATTTCAACGAGGATAAGAAAAGCCTCCCGTTGGTAGCCTGCCTATAAACCTGAAATTTAAAATAAATGCACTCTGAAATATAAAATATGTGTTCCCTTTCATGTGTGCTATTTCTCAAATAAGGTAGTTTTTGAACTATTTTCATCTTAGAACTTCGTTAATCCCGGGCTTTAGCCCGAACAACATTGTGTTTAAAAATGGCATGTTAGCCATCAAATTGCTAAATTGGCAATGCTGTTAGCTAGTAATAAGTTATTCACAAAATTTTTAAATTTGGTATCTTAAGTAAAGCAAGGATAAGGGATTTGATGTAAAGGGTGTCCCAAGAAGAACGCAATTTTTAAATTTTAAATAAAACACAGATATTTAAAAAAAAATCGTGAAACTTTGTTATATCGTAAAGTAGACAGAATGAGGTTATGTATGGAACAATATATCGTGCAGATGGCCGCCGCGGCTTTGCTGGCATGCACGCGACCTTTTAATGAAATTTTCAATGAACGTTTTGCATGAATGCTGCGGTATTTCATTAATGCAGCGTCCAATTTCCTCTTTTAAGGCTTGAGTCGTCGTCGGCTTATTCGCGTAAACCATCGACTTCAAAAAACCCCAAAGAAAAAAATCTAATGGTGTTAAATCGCACGATCTAGGCGGCCAATTCTGATCTCCAAAACGCGAAATAACACGACCGGGAAATGACTCATGCAGCAATTGAATTGTTTCTCTGGCTGTATGACATGTGGCGCCGTCTTGTTGGAACCACATGCCCTCCACATTCATTTCTTCAATTCTAGGCAAGAAAAAACTGGTTATTATTTCACGATACCGAACACCATTGACTGTTTGCGCTTGACCTGCCTCATTTTCATAAAAAAAAGGTCCAATGATTCCTCCAGCCCAAAAACCACACCACACAGTGACACGTTGAGTATGCATTTGCTTCTCGTGAATCACTCGAGGATTTTCCTCACCCCAAATGCGACAATTCTGCCTATTGACGAAGCCATCAAGATGATAATGGGCCTCGTCACTGAAGATGATTTTATCGGCAAAATCAGCATTTTCATGATGTCTCTCCAATACCCAATTAACGAACTCCCTTCGCTGTCCATGGTCAGCTGGCTTCAGTTCCTGAGTCAATTGAACTTTGTATGCATGAAGATGCAAATCTTTCGTCAAAATTCGCTGCAAAGTGGATTTGGAGACACCAATTTGCTGAGCTCGGTGTCGAATTGAGGTGGATGGAGTTTGAGCGACATCATCACGTACAGCTGCGACATTTTCGGTCGATCGACCTGGTCGATGGCGCGTTGTTGTCTTTACATCACTAACAGACCCAGTTTCGGCAAATTTGTCCATTAATCTCTTTACAGTTGACTCTTTTGGAGCATTGATCGCAATTTGCGAACTGTAGCCGCAAAACCTTTACCATTTTGGTAAAACAATTTCACAATGAGAATGCGTTCATTCGTGTAGCGCTCCATTTTTACTAACCTCGTACCTTCTACTAGCAAACAATAACAATTGTTCAAATGTCAAACAATGACACTTTGAATGTTGCCAGATTTAAAAATTGCGTTCTTCTTGGGACACCCTTTATTATTAGGTAATAGGAAGGGCATTAATATTACCACGCCTCATATTATTGGTAATACCAAATTCAAATATATTGTGAACATAAATATTACCAAGGTTTTGCTGGGATGTATTTGCAATAAGCCAACCATATTCAGTTTGTAATATGTATAACATGCTGGATAAATCCCCAACAAAGTTCTTTAGCAAACAATTGTTGGTCTCTTATGTAAGGAAAGTATCTGTACATATGTATGCGTGTATATTTACATATGTGTGTGTTTATACTTACTCGTTATTCATATGAAAACTTATACATCATTGATAACCTATTGACAGCAATACGAAATTGAAATGTTTTATTTTACAATATATATTAGGGTGTCCCGAGCAGTCAAACTGCGCTGCGCATATGCTGATTTTGGGAAAAATAACGAAATTTATTTTTCGTGTATTTATGACTGGCTACCAGAGCTTAAAATTAAGCAATTTTTTTGGCAAAATAGTGCTTAAAACTTTTGAAATCTTAATGATAATATTTTCCAGATCAACATAATAATGAATACAATTTAACAAAACTAAGCGATATTAGCATTAAAATTCAGCAATTCATAATTAAGGGAAGCCTTAATATACATATGTATATGTATGTATATCTGACAAAGAAGGTCTGCTCAGGTTTTCCATATATTTAAATGAAACTTGGATATGTTTTAAACAGGACAAAACTTACGTAAACAGAGAACACATATTCATTGTGACAACCGAATAAACTGAACTGGTCGCAGCTACCGAAATATTTGGTTGTCACAATCAAATGTATACAGATGCAATAACATATTGAGGCTTATTAAAATATAAAGGATCCTTTTATACAACTTTCTTTGCAAATGTGTGTTATAAAACAATAAAGTGATGATATTGAAAAGAATGTACGAAGTAGAGTATTCAAAAACCGAAACCGAAAACCGGTCAACCGGTTTCTTTTTTTTTTAAACCGATCGGTTTCGAATATTTTGTAAATTCGAAGAAAACCGAAAACCGGTCTTTTTTATTCGGTTGGCCGGTTTTTTTAATTACATCACCAACTGGGCTACTTGGTCTCTTTTATTTTTTCCAAACACTTTTAAAATCGTTTTTAGGTTAACTTTGGATATTTCAAATTCAAATAGTTTAATTTCTGATCTAAATAACACAATAAACAGTATTCAAAATCCTAAAAAAGAGACTGTACAAAATAATTCATCATTATATGATAATTTCATATATCTTGATAAATGCGACAAAAGAACTGAAAAGTTGGAAAATTTATATAATTGTCTTTTGACTATTTGTCCAACATCTTCTATTAGTGAAAGAGTATTTTCCACTTCTAGCTTTATCAAAAGCAAACAAAAAAATCGTCTTAAAACGAAACATTGTAATTGAATATTATTTTTAAAATATTATTTTAGAAGTGAAAAATATATTTTCATTTTACATTTTTAAAATGTAATATTAAAAAAAATTATTTAATGAAAAACGTTTTAAACGCTCAAATTACTAACGTATCTAATTTTACCAATTTACAAACTTTATGACCTCTATTCATTTGATATGCATATAGTTTTATAATATTAATTTTTAAGATATTATATTAAAAAATATTAAAAAAAATAAAAAAAAATGCTAAAATGAAATACAATAAAAAAATATTATAAAATATTTTTTTCAAAGAATGTATTTTTTTATTTTTATTACTTTATATATTAAATTTCTTTTTTTTTTTGTTTGTAATTACAACAATTAAAAAATGATATAAGCTTTTTATTCAAATTAAAAAAAACCGAAAAAACCGGTTGACCGATTTTTTCTGCAAAAACCGAAACCGAAATCGGTTTTTTTAAAATTCGATTTTTCGAAGAAAACCGAAACCGGTTTTTCAAAAAGGCCGGTTTTTCAAAAAGGCCGGTTTTTTGAATACTCTAGTACGAAGACAATATATGGAAAGATAGTCTGGTTGGGACAAATGAATTTGACGAAAACACCACCTTAACCATCATGTGTCACTAAAAATTTAGGTAGTAAGAAGAAGAGGTGTAGAATAGACTTTGTCTAATATCATTTTACAATGTGTGTATTTACACGTGAGTTATAAATTAATAATATGTAGTCATGAAAATTTTGTTCACACTGCAAGAGTGCTAATTATTGTTTATTAAAATTTTAAATTTGACAATTATTTATTATCAGTATTTAATTATAATGTATTGATTTTATAATTGGGCTAATTTTGGATTAGAATGGTTAAGCCCGTATGCAACTTGCTGGCTACCAGTGCTTTAATACCTACTGTGTAGATGAACAAAAACCAATACATATCTAAGTACCTGCCAGTATCTATTGTTTAAAATTACGGGCATCAAATTTAAGAGGTTAAAATTAAG
Organism: Eustalomyia histrio; assembly: GCA_949748255.1. Lineage (NCBI taxonomy): Eukaryota > Metazoa > Arthropoda > Insecta > Diptera > Anthomyiidae > Eustalomyia > Eustalomyia histrio. The sequence continues at coordinate 103,174,623 of OX456525.1, read as the reverse complement.
GTAATATGGCAATTTGAACTTGTGCTTAATAGTCAATTTTAAGTAATTAAATAAAAAAAATTAAGTTGACATATCTAATTAATTTTTACTCCGATTTTATTGAAAAATGTTTTATTTCAAAGTGGTTTATATCCTACCAACTGCGGGACTTAATATTTTAAATCTTGAACAGATAATTCTGGTTGCAGAGGTAACCTTAAAGTGGTACGCTATTTGCTTAGGGATTGCAGGACAACTTGTTGACCTTGTGGACACTAGAAGATCAAAGGAGATGCCAAATATCTTCACTATCCCTTAATTTAACCTCACTGGGGGATCAGCGTTACTATATGGGAATATGGTAGGGTGGCAGGGGTTCTCACTTTATTTCTACACGAGTATTTTTTAGATATAGGAGCTGTGTTTTGTATAAAGCAGGGTATTAAGGAGTTTATATTTTCCGTTATCTATATAATTTTGTATGCACTAGCCAAACTGCGACGGACCTTATATTTCCTATAGAGTAATTATTCCTAAGTCAATTTTGACTAAAGCTATATCAGCAAAATAGACATTCGCATCGATTTTCCAAAAGTTTAAGGATTTTGTGGGCAGGTTTGGTACCAACAGAGCAATAGATGTGTGCTCTGCTGTTGGTACCGAATCTGCCTAGCTAGTTTGCGGATATACTTTAAGTTAATATTAGCTGGGTTCAGGACATAAAGAGTAATAATAAAGGCTTGACTAGTAGTAGTAGGCTATGCTAGTAATCCAGTTACCTGGCGAATGGGCAGTGGGCATTTGTTTGTCAGTAAAGTTCTTGATACGGAACGTAGACTTCACTGAAGGTTGGGTTAACATTACGCTGGAAATCTAGTATCTATATGATCGAAATTCAGTTTTAGACTTTGAGCGTTATGTAAATGAAAAGGAGTTGAGGCGATTAGAAGAAATATCGAATTGTAATGTGTACCAAATGTTATGTGAAGATCCGAGACAACCAAACTCCTTTTAACCAGAAGCACGGACAGAGGATTGTTGGACTGCGGTTTCTCCCAAAATAGCAGGAAAACTGGCTAGTGATAAATCTAGGGTTTTCTTGCTTTCAACCAACTCACAAGGGCAGGGCATTATGGTGATATCAGGAAAATAGGTTGGTGGTAGAAGAAAAGGGGAACTTGAATTTATATACATTGTAATTTTCAGGAAAGACCTCTGGTAGGTGTATATTGCATATCCAGCAAGTTTGACTGAATGATGAATTTTCCCTGTAATGCGCTTTGCGCTGGGGGATAACTTATTTTATCTCAGTAGAACACCTTCGATAGTAATATCGATAGAACAGTATTATACAACACTAATTCCAATGATGCTGCAATGAGTCAATATTCTTACTGTCAATGATAAGCACCAACGTCCTGCATTGCAAAATCTGCAAAATATACTTTGAAGTTCCTAATTCATAAACATCTTATTTCGGATATTGATTCCTACACCGATTTAAAATACCAATGCATTTGAATGATTCATTCCATACATGAGAACCAAGCCGACATCACGTTGAATTTGTACGCCTGAATTTTACATGAAAACTTTAAAATTTTTCATAAAATGCATCAAGTACTAATATTTTATATTTAATAAGACAAGATTGACAATGTTGATCAAACGACATAAAACAACAACATGCACTTTTGGATTTTAGCGCATTAATACCGTTCATAGCCGCACAACTCCACTCAGATATTGTTGAAAAGGTGTGAGGAATTCTGGATACCGTCTCATCTGATCAACTTTATATGAAAATTTAAAATATATAAATATCAGATGACAAGTTCAAATGAACGATTAGAAAATATGTCCTATGGAAAGATATAATGATTTACCTCTTTAACAAAACATCTTTCACTGGGTGTCAGAGGTTATATCTGGAAGTCCATAACATTTCTAAATAAAAAACTTCTTAGCATAACTGAGTTTAATAAAATCGGCTAACTATAAACTCTTATAAAATAGAGATCTAACAAGGAAACTTTGTCAAAAGAGAAATACGACCTTAAAGAGTTAACTTTGCAAAATCCTGGGGCATCTAGCTTAGCTGATGGTCTACTCTTAACTCACGATAAAATTATTCAGATTGATATTTTGTGTTGCACTGTGCTATTTGTCATTGATTATATTCAATGGAATTGCCCAATTTAATAATACTTTGAAAATTAATCAAACCACAAAATTTTACAAATATATACAAACGTACAAAGATGCAAATAAATTTGCATACAAAGTTATGCATATTAAACCGTCTTTAGCCCCATATATTGATTGATGTGCTCTCCTGAAAACACGGTTCATTTTAATACGATTCGAAATATTATGTTAAATGTCAATACAATTTTCATGAAAATTTCTCCACTTTTTGGGGGCACTTTGGAAAAGTTATTATCTGCTTGTTACTTCTCTTCACTCCTGCCCTACTATAGAACTTATATAATTGGTGAATTTTACAGTCGATGAGCCCCAATGTAATGTATGGGCCCAGTACCTTGGAGGTGATAAAGTGGTTACAAACATTTTAAACACTACTACATATAACGTGGTCACGATGGGAATCGAACGTAGGAACTCTGTGAACAGCCGAGATCTCTTTCCACTGAGCTATTGACGCATATAATATTTAACTGCTTGAAACATATATGAATTTTTGAGCTGCGTGTTTTCGTAATGTCAAAATAAACATACATTACTTCTTTGCTTACAAAAAAAAGTAGAGTAATGTATCTAAAAACAGATTTCCGAAAATATTTCAATTATTACTTTGCATTTATAAATAATGCAATACGTAATCAGGATTACCTTACGCTTGCAAATATAGCAAAACGTAACGAGCTATCATTACAAAGTAACGCCTAAGTATGGCGCAACCATTACCAAAGTTTTTTTAAAAACGTTCTACCTTGCGGTTGTTGCCAGGTGCATTATATTTTAGGAATCATTTTGAAATAAACCAGTTAAGAGAGTTTATCTGAATCTTGGACTTGGAACAGTTTAATGAACATAAACTAAAAATTAATATGGACATTAACTCAATTTATCTTATACATAATATTAAATTACAAAAAAAAAACATACAGGCATATTACAAAAGCAATCAAATATTAGGTTAAATATAAACAAAGAAACAAATATTACACTCTTAATGTTAATAAAACATTGAAAAACACACTTACATATGTGTATACACAAAGTCTAACGGCCAGTCGGTCATATAAATTTAAACAAAATTATTACATATGTACATATAGACAAACGTACATACATAATGTAACTGTACAGAAAGCCAAATAGTCGAGCACAATTTGTAGACAATCACACAAATAAATTTTTTAATAACTTGAAAACTCGATATGACACGAAACTTTCAAATACTATAAAGTGCATATATATACAAACAAGGCAACATATATATATATTTCACACAAGTACACAGAAATATATACCTACACAACACACATTTATATTTACATTGAATATTTTTTCCTTTGAATCCTTTACAAAAATAAAATTCATAAGGGCATAAGGAAGGGCGGAAGGACGGATGAATGTGTCCGTCCATTTGCTGCTTTTTTTTGACAAACAAAACGAAAAACAGAACATGGTTATAAAAGTTAAAATGTTTTATTATTTCTCTTTCTTCCTCTCTGGTTTATATAAAATGTTCTGAATATTCAAACATAGATATATACAAGAGCAATTTTCATGCTTACATGTTCAATATAAATATGCATGACCAGTCAGGATACGTACCATCATACTGACCTCGGACTTACTTCCATTAAGGAGGCCTCTTGTCCTCTTTTCGTCTTGGCCACCCCACAAAATCCTAGTGGTCCTGGCCATCATCCCGTTGTTCCAACAGGCCGTGTGGGTTTCTCTTGCCCACGCTTTTAATTCCGCTTTCGTTGCCTCAAACGGTTTTCCGTTCGCCAAGTTAACTGCCTCGAGTTCTCTTCCCCAGACGGCTAGTGTATTGGCCCTTTCGTTCCCGGCTATCCCCGAGTGGCCGGTACCCATATAATATGGATCCTGCCCCCAGAGGAAAACTCAGTTATGGCTCTTATACAGTCCAGCAAGGTTCTGGACTTAACCCTACTAGCTGATATCGCCCTAATTGCCCATTGGCTATCGGTGAATATGTTATCGTCTACTCGCCCCATATTCGATTCAATCTATCTCACACACTCCGTAATAGCACGGACTTCCGCTTGGAAGCTGGTGTTGTGATCAGGAAGACGGTAGTATATCTCGGTCTCCGGGTTCTCAATATAGACCCTCATACCCGTACTATTCCTCAAAATGTCGAGTAAAAAATGTCAAATTATGTCTTCTTATAAAAACAAGTAAAAAAGGGCTAAATTCGGCTGTGCCGAATCTTTGAATACCCTCCACCATAGGGGCTGAAAATGATATACGTATATACTAAATTTTGCATGAACTGTAATATGAAAATGTTTTGTCAATTTATGTAACGAACTTTTGTTATTTAGTTTCAGTAATGTTATTTATTTAGTTTTAGCAATGTTATTTACAGAGGTCTGCTCTGTTAGCGACTTTAACATTGTTAATTTTTACGTTAACTTAGTTATCAGAGTAGCACACATATAGCTCTAAGAATGTTATTATTCTCATAGTATGTAAGATAATAAATGTAATCGAACAATAAGAAGACTTAATAACATTTTTACTTACTTAACAGAAGAAAAAAAATAGATACAGAAAAAGTGTACAAATTTGTATGAAAAATTTAGAGGTACCTTCACATTTTCACTCATAACTTTTGAACCGCTGAACCGATTTTGCTCATTTTAAATACCAAACTGCTCGGGAGGATGTTCAATAATCTGGGTAAAAATAGGCACCCCCGCTTGCGTCTTCGCGTCGTGATCGCCATTTCAACAGACAGACAGACGGACAGACAGACGGACATCGCTAAATCGACTTAAAATTGCATAAGGATCACGAATATATATACTTTATGGGGTCTTAAACCTATATTTCGACATATTACAAACGGAATGACAAACTGATATATACCCTCACCATATATGGTGGAGGGTATAAAAAAAATAAATTATATTATAACAGCGGTATTCATAAAAATTTTAAACAGTATTTCAAATCAATTTTAAGCAAAATTTGCTAAAATTTTATTCATAAACAAATTTTAGCTTAAAATACCTTTTTTAAACCTTGTTTAAATAAACGAATTTTAAAATTGGTTCGACCCTATTTTAAACCTATTTTAAGATGACATTCTTGCTTTGCGTTTACTTTCATTTTAAACATTTTTGCAAAAAATTGTCATTCAAACAAAAAAAGTTATTTGTTTTTATTTAATAAATAATGGACCCTCTATATTTCATGAAAAGAATTGGTAAGAATCATTTTTATATGGAAAATGTGATATTTTTGATTGTATTTTGTTTATAGTAGAAACTATTGCAACAAACAAAAAGAGGAGCGAGCGACCCGTTTTCAATTCCGGATAAAAAATTTAAGCAAAAATAATAATATTTTTGGAAATTATTCATTGTGTTTTATAGTGGTGTGTTGTTTTATCAAAACAAAGAAAATAATAGCGGTTATTTGAATACTTTTTTATCTACAATAAAATCATTATCTATGTAACACTTTTATTGGGCATTTCGTTTTGACTCTTTTTCTTTTTTTATTTAATAAACAAGTTTTCATAAATTTTTTGTTTTAAAAAAACAATATTTTTCTGAAAGACGACAAAAAAATACATAGAAACGAGTACCGTATGGTTTAGTAATCATTGATTTGCATCATTACGATTAATATGGCAAATAAAAAAATACAGTGTTGCCATCTTCAAGTAAAAAAATTATTAAATCGTTTATTAGTTAAAATACTGATTATGAATACGAATTTTTAATTAACCTTGTTTAGGCTTAAAATGTTTTTTAACTAAAATGCATTTGAAACTTGAATTAAGATTTTTTATATGAATACCGCTGTAAATATTTATTTTATATAAATAGAAAATTTCAATTTCAATTTTAGTTTTATGTTGCCTCTTAGGAAAACAACTTAAACACGTGTGTGATTGCTAAGAATACAGAAATGTAGCCAAATATACCTTTTTAATAGGTTTTTGTTCAGGCTCTGCCTTTTTCTGAAGGCTCTAGCTTGTCTAAAATGTTGGGTTTTGAAGAGAACTTTTGTCGGATCAAAATTAGAGTAATCAAAAAACCGGCCTTTTGAAAGAACCGGTTTCGGTTTTCTTCGAAAAATCGAATTTAAAAAAAACCGGTTTCGGTTTTTGCAGAAAAGAAAGTGGTCAACCGGTTTTTTCGTTTCTTCTTAATTTGAAGAAAAAGCCTTAATAATTTGTTAATTGTTTTTATTACAAGCATATGAAAAGATGAAATGATAATAATAATAATCATAACTAACCATACCAAATCGCATCTCCCAACTGAAGGTGTGTTCACAGTGATAATGCGTTATGAAACTTTAAATGCGTTTTTCTCAAAACTTCATTTTCACACACTAGGTCCCTTTTCTCGGAGAAGGTCACATATAATGATGAATGATTTTGTACAGTCGCTTTTTTAGGATTTTGAATACTGTTTATTGTGTTATTTAGATCAGAAATTAAACTATTTAAATTTGGAATATCCAAAGTTAAGTCTTCATCGGAATCTATCAGACTTACATCTAAATCTTCATAACCAACCAAACGATTATAAAAGTGTTCGGAAAAAATAAAAGAGACCAAGTAACACAGTTGGTGATGTACATAATTAAAAAAACCGGTTAACCGAACAAAAAAGACCGGTTTTCGGTTTTCTACGAATTTACAAAATATTCGAAACCGATCGGTTTTTTAATACTCTAATCAAAATATATGTATCAACCTAACTAAAAATCGTTAATTGGCTTTGTTTATGTAAATATAAGTCAAACGCTATAAACAAGCCCTAAAAATAATTTATTTCTACAATTTAAATTGCGATTTAAATCGAATTTTTTCACGTGAAACACTTTTCCAATGCAAACAAAAAGTGCTTTTCCAGTACCCGACAAACAGAAAAAGACGGTTTTTGTCAAAGTCGAGTACCAGGTAATCAGCTGGCGTGCTTATTATTATTTTTTGCTCTAATTTTTTGTTTTGTTGTTTGTTTTTTTGACTTGAACTAAAGAACATATGGCCTATTATGTGGGTATAGTCGTTGTTCGTGTTTAACAATAAAGTTTTACCCGTAAGGTTAAAACTGCCATAAAATAACTAACCCAGCAAAACCACACATTACCAAATAATGTGCAAAGTAATGTGTAGCCATAAGGGCTCATGGATTACTTTACACCTTACTTCACTGATGAATTTTACAGCGATGGGTCTCAAAGTAATGTATATACCCACTACTTTTGAGGTGATAATATAAGGGGTTACTTATATGGTTACGAGAATGAAAAGCATAGTCACATTACGTTATTAAAAATAATGTGGTCATGAAGGTAATCGAAGCAGGGTTCTCTGGTTGCCAGCCTCTATCTACCAAACTATCGACGCATATGGTATTTGATTACTTTAAACTTAAATGAATTGTTGCGCTTCGTTTTTTCGCTAGTGTTGTCAAAACAAACATGCATTACCCTTTTGCATACAAAAAAACACAAAGTAATGTATCTAAAAATAGATTTTCAAAAACATTTAAATTATTACTTTACATTTATAAATCATATATTACGTAATCAATAATCAGTAACTTGTTACTTTATGCTTGCAAATAATTAAAACGGCAACGAGCTTTGAAAAAGGCAACGAGCTACATTGAAATATAAGTTTGATATTTAATATTGCCCAACCAGAAATTGACAAATATAGAAGTATTTAGAAAACATTTTGTATGGGCGTCCAAAACATTGCAATAATCTAAAATAAATTGCTTTTAAAAAATTACGAAAAATTTACCATCTCCGAGAATTTTAAGGAGTCGCACTCTAAAAAAATTCTCAGCACCGAAAAACATTTATAACTTATTTTTATATATCTTAATTTTATTAGAAATGTATTTGAATTTATAAATTTGGAGCTGACAAAGCTCTTATGTTTTAATAACCTAAAATCCATGTTGTATTGGGAATTATCAATTATTGGTATTTCGAATAATCTTTAAAAATAAAATTCGTTTAATATTTGTGTGCGGTGGAAGCAACCAATTATTTAGTGATTATATTAGTATATTAGTATAATCTATCAAATTTATTAAAAAATTGTCGATATCCAAAAGTGGAAACTACAAGTACGGTTATTCTGATCAAACGTATCATTTAATTAGGGTTTCAGTAGAAGCAGCTGAATTGTGGATTGTATTGATAATAGACGTGACTAACGATTGGTATTGATTAACAAATTTTATACTAACATTTCTTTTCCGAAGTTCATAAGTGTTTGTCATGTAGTAGGTAGGGAGGTAGCTCAGTACTCAGAATTTCCGAATTCAAATCCCGGAAAAGGCAAACATTTAAAAAAAAATTAATTAAAATAAAACATTCAAATGTTTAAATGGCAATTATATCAAAGAAAATTTAAATTAGTTGTGGTGCAGTAAGCAATAGTGTGAACTATGGATCTGATTGCCCAGGTTCGATACCGGAAAAATTTTAAAATAATTTTTTTTAGATAAAATTTTGTGGAACGTAATAATATTTCCGTGGAATAAAAATATTAAATTGCACAACTGTATATTGGATTTCACAACTACAAATTTAATTTAATATGAAGACAGTTGTCGTAACCGCCAAAATTCGATTGGCAACAAATTCGGTGGACACAACTGATACCGTTTTCTGGGTGTACATATAAATAGTCGACGTGTAAAAGTCTCGTAAGATTTCAGCCCTTAACTTTAAAAGTAAATATAAAATATCATTTCAAAGTAAGGTTGGTTACCGTTTCACTTTCAAAATAACGGCAATTGAATACCATGCCGAAACCAAAAATGTAGTGCGATTCAGTAACTATAATTAACGATAATAATATCATAAAAAAAGTAAAGAGCAAAATGATAGATTTTGCTATTCAGTAACTTGTTTTAACGATAATCGAATTGTTTTTAATGTAAACAACAATATTAACGATTTTGCTCTTTAGTAACATTTTTAAACGGTATTCGCTATTGTTAAAGTCACCTGTTGTTCTTACCTAACGACAACAATTTTTGTGTTGTTTATTTAATCGACACAAACTTAAATTTTTGTTTGAAAAGCTTCAATTTTGGCTTACATTTTATCGCAAGATGAGATGAAATTGGAAATCATAAGAAGTTTTTAATTTGTACTTTTTTGTAATAATTAATTATATTTATACACGCAGAGCTAAGACTGATGACATCTCTACCGTTCCAACCAGAGGGGAGTCTTAAATTTCGTTACAACGAGGCATCGTGTAAAGCTCGAAACTCAATCGAACGAATCTTTGGTATCCTTAAAACAACTTGGAGATGCTTATCGCTCTTGATGTAGCCACTCCCAATTACGGCTTCTTCCCAGTCAGTGCCTGCTGTCTTTTCCCGTCCCGCACTTTTATACTGATACGGCTTTCAAATTCCCTCTATACATTTTTAAGCAAACAATTTCGTAACGCCAAGACTATTAAGCAGTTTCGCCAATTCACCCCACTACTTGTCGCATTCGACTTTTTTGTGGAACTTCAATCTCACTTTACTATTTTTGTATTGATTTTTAGTAAAAGAAATATTATTTAGTAAATTTTTTTGCTATTTACATTTTACAAATTATAAAAGTGTTCGGAAAAAATAAAAGAGACCAAGTAACACAGTTGGTGATGTACATAATTAAAAAAACCGGTTAACCGAACAAAAAAGACCGGTTTTCGGTTTTCTACGAATTTACAAAATATTCGAAACCGATCGGTTTTTTAATACTCTAATCAAAATATATGTATCAACCTAACTAAAAATCGTTAATTGGCTTTGTTTATGTAAATATAAGTCAAACGCTATAAACAAGCCCTAAAAATAATTTATTTCTACAATTTAAATTGCGATTTAAATCGAATTTTTTCACGTGAAACACTTTTCCAATGCAAACAAAAAGTGCTTTTCCAGTACCCGACAAACAGAAAAAGACGGTTTTTGTCAAAGTCGAGTACCAGGTAATCAGCTGGCGTGCTTATTATTATTTTTTGCTCTAATTTTTTGTTTTGTTGTTTGTTTTTTTGACTTGAACTAAAGAACATATGGCCTATTATGTGGGTATAGTCGTTGTTCGTGTTTAACAATAAAGTTTTACCCGTAAGGTTAAAACTGCCATAAAATAACTAACCCAGCAAAACCACACATTACCAAATAATGTGCAAAGTAATGTGTAGCCATAGGGGCTCATGGATTACTTTACACCTTACTTCACTGATGAATTTTACAGCGATGGGTCTCAAAGTAATGTATATACCCACTACTTTTGAGGTGATAATATAAGGGGTTACTTATATGGTTACGAGAATGAAAAGCATAGTCACATTACGTTATTAAAAATAATGTGGTCATGAAGGTAATCGAAGCAGGGTTCTCTGGTTGCCAGCCTCTATCTACCAAACTATCGACGCATATGGTATTTGATTACTTTAAACTTAAATGAATTGTTGCGCTTCGTTTTTTCGCTAGTGTTGTCAAAACAAACATGCATTACCCTTTTGCATACAAAAAAACACAAAGTAATGTATCTAAAAATAGATTTTCAAAAACATTTAAATTATTACTTTACATTTATAAATCATATATTACGTAATCAATAATCAGTAACTTGTTACTTTATGCTTGCAAATAATTAAAACGGCAACGAGCTTTGAAAAAGGCAACGAGCTACATTGAAATATAAGTTTGATATTTAATATTGCCCAACCAGAAATTGACAAATATAGAAGTATTTAGAAAACATTTTGTATGGGCGTCCAAAACATTGCAATAATCTAAAATAAATTGCTTTTAAAAAATTACGAAAAATTTACCATCTCCGAGAATTTTAAGGAGTCGCACTCTAAAAAAATTCTCAGCACCGAAAAACATTTATAACTTATTTTTATATATCTTAATTTTATTAGAAATGTATTTGAATTTATAAATTTGGAGCTGACAAAGCTCTTATGTTTTAATAACCTAAAATCCATGTTGTATTGGGAATTATCAATTATTGGTATTTCGAATAATCTTTAAAAATAAAATTCGTTTAATATTTGTGTGCGGTGGAAGCAACCAATTATTTAGTGATTATATTAGTATATTAGTATAATCTATCAAATTTATTAAAAAATTGTCGATATCCAAAAGTGGAAACTACAAGTACGGTTATTCTGATCAAACGTATCATTTAATTAGGGTTTCAGTAGAAGCAGCTGAATTGTGGATTGTATTGATAATAGACGTGACTAACGATTGGTATTGATTAACAAATTTTATACTAACATTTCTTTTCCGAAGTTCATAAGTGTTTGTCATGTAGTAGGTAGGGAGGTAGCTCAGTACTCAGAATTTCCGAATTCAAATCCCGGAAAAGGCAAACATTTAAAAAAAAATTAATTAAAATAAAACATTCAAATGTTTAAATGGCAATTATATCAAAGAAAATTTAAATTAGTTGTGGTGCAGTAAGCAATAGTGTGAACTATGGATCTGATTGCCCAGGTTCGATACCGGAAAAATTTTAAAATAATTTTTTTTAGATAAAATTTTGTGGAACGTAATAATATTTCCGTGGAATAAAAATATTAAATTGCACAACTGTATATTGGATTTCACAACTACAAATTTAATTTAATATGAAGACAGTTGTCGTAACCGCCAAAATTCGATTGGCAACAAATTCGGTGGACACAGCTGATACCGTTTTCTGGGTGTACATATAAATAGTCGACGTGTAAAAGTCTCGTAAGATTTCAGCCCTTAACTTTAAAAGTAAATATAAAATATCATTTCAAAGTAAGGTTGGTTACCGTTTCACTTTCAAAATAACGGCAATTGAATACCATGCCGAAACCAAAAATGTAGTGCGATTCAGTAACTATAATTAACGATAATAATATCATAAAAAAAGTAAAGAGCAAAATGATAGATTTTGCTATTCAGTAACTTGTTTTAACGATAATCGAATTGTTTTTAATGTAAACAACAATATTAACGATTTTGCTCTTTAGTAACATTTTTAAACGGTATTCGCTATTGTTAAAGTCACCTGTTGTTCTTACCTAACGACAACAATTTTTGTGTTGTTTATTTAATCGACACAAACTTAAATTTTTGTTTGAAAAGCTTCAATTTTGGCTTACATTTTATCGCAAGATGAGATGAAATTGGAAATCATAAGAAGTTTTTAATTTGTACTTTTTTGTAATAATTAATTATATTTATACACGCAGAGCTAAGACTGATGACATCTCTACCGTTCCAACCAGAGGGGAGTCTTAAATTTCGTTACAACGAGGCATTGTGTAAAGCTCGAAACTCAATCGAACGAATCTTTGGTATCCTTAAAACAACTTGGAGATGCTTATCGCTCTTGATGTAGCCACTCCCAATTACGGCTTCTTCCCAGTCAGTGCCTGCTGTCTTTTCCCGTCCCGCACTTTTATACTGATACGGCTTTCAAATTCCCTCTATACATTTTTAAGCAAACAATTTCGTAACGCCAAGACTATTAAGCAGTTTCGCCAATTCACCCCACTACTTGTCGCATTCGACTTTTTTGTGGAACTTCAATCTCACTTTACTATTTTTGTATTGATTTTTAGTAAAAGAAATATTATTTAGTAAATTTTTTTGCTATTTACATTTTACAAATTACGGAATATTAACAAATTTTTGTTGCTAACTTCAGAAATCATTTTACAAATTTTTTAAAACCGATTTGATAAAATTGGCAAAAAAAAGTTTTTTAATTTTAAAAAGTGGATAATGAAGGAAATGTTATTTTAAATAATTAAAACCTATACATACAAACTTAAATTGCCTTAAAATGTTACATAGGTTGAGAATAGGAATCGGGAGTGAAGATACTTTTCACAACCGACTCATGTCCAAAAATTGGACACTGAAAACTTTGTTAGTTCTCAAAACCAGTTCTTAAATCAATTAAAAAAAAATAATATTAGCAAATTAAAACAAAATGATAAATTTGTTTATGTTTTAAAACTTTTGACTTTTCTTTTTAATTTAAAAAAAAAAAATAAATAAAATAATGTTGTTCAATAAACATATGTAAATTCGTATATTCGAATTCGTAAGGCAATTTCAAAAGAATTTTGCATCTTTAAAGTGTAACAAGTGTTTTTAAAAATAATTTAATAATTTCTTTTTTAAATTAAAATTTTGTTATATTTTACAATTCATTGAGTTTACAGCAATTTACTAAAGTTTAGTAGCGCTTACTAATTTTTTATACTTATTTTATTGTACTAATATTAATAATATTTAGTAATTTTTAATGCTGATTTTAGCAAACTTTACAAAACGTTAAATAATATTTAGTAGCGGCTACTAATTTTTTCTACTAATTTGATTGTACTACACGTCAGCAGACGTGTGTTGTTAGGCTCAAATTAGCAAAATTTCCCGTACTAACAGCAGTTTTCAGTTGCCATTACAGACTTTTTTTGGTGAGTGTAGGACGATATGATTTGTTTTAATTTTTCTATTTAACCTTTTGCTTTTCGCTTATTGTGACATTTCATTTGACTGGAAGTCGACTATCGTTTCAGGCCGTATGACACTAGCTAGTTTCTAGTATTTTTGCTAGATTTTTTTGTAGAATAATACAGAAAGTGTAAGGCTACGTTTCCACTGAACGTGTTTTGTAAATCGATTTTAAGTTCCACTTTACAAAAATGTTACTAATATTTAGTAGCGGCTACTAATTTTTTCTACTAATTTCATTGTACTACACGTCAGCAGACGTGTGTTGTTAGGTTCAAATTAGCAAAATTTCCCGTACTAACAGCAGTTTTCAGTTGCCATTACAGACTTTTTTTGGTGAGTGTAGGACGAGCTGATTTGTTTTATTTTTTCTATTCATCTTTGGACTTTTCGCTTATTGTGACATTTAATTTCGTTACAGGCCGTATGACACTAGCTAGTTTCTAGTATTTTTGCTAGATTTTTTTTGGTAGAAGGAAACAGCAAGTGTAAGGCTACGTTGCATGTTTTTTTAACACAACACTGTTTTGTACATGTTTTTCCATATATTTTTTTCGTCAAAACAACATGATTTGCTCAAAACATGCAATGGAAACGTAGCATTAGACAGTAACAGAACCATCATTAAAAATGACAATCAAAAAGGATAACAACATTGAAAGGGTAAAGAGTTCAATAACGTATTAAAAAAACGTTGAAATACATAATTTTTATTATAAATTGTACCAAAAGCACCAAGTTCGCATCACTTACTTTAAGCAGTTTATGCGAATTAAAGTTGGAAATTTTTGGATTGCAAGTGACATTACTCTATTTTTTATCGATAAATAATTTCAAAAATTTAAAGTTTTTAATTTTTTAAGAATATGCTTGTGCTCTTTACACTCAATTTGTCGTTAGCGTAAAAAATATAGCCGTAAAAAATATAGTGTTATACGGGTTGAAGGTGTACTTAGTGAATCACGTAATCGTTAGAGCAAATAACAAAAGTTGTCGATATATTTGGCGATTGATCCTTAAAAACTGCCGAGCGGCACTACTGCTTTGAACATATCAAATGCTCATTTAGCCATACGAAACGTGACGTATCTTCATATGCTTGTCTCGTTTTAACTCATTGATTTAGATTGAATCAGCTAATTTAAGCTCCAATCCTTGATAACGTTACGGACAATTCATATATGTATGATCGGTTTTATTTTCTTAGTGTAAAAGTCCGATTTCTTTTCAACCGCAATTAACAGCTTTTAATTACTGTTCTGCCATTTTAGCGGTTTTATAGCTGTAATTTACGTATATGTATTAAGAAATTCAACCCTGAAAATACCGAAATACATTTTTGTGTAATATACGAACAATTATTTAAAATTAAATCGTTTCTAAAAAAAGTTTAAAACGATTTTGAATTCGGAATGGAACACAATTACTGTTCGAATTACTTATACGTAACGTGACGAATCTGCTGCTATAATATATTGCATTTTTATCGTATGGCTAATGGAGCCTTTATTTTAAAACAGAAACCCCTGCTTCAAAGACATTTAATTCATTGAAAATTTTGACTGGTTTACATGTAATTTAAATGAATGAATATGCTCGTTCAGATTTTAGTATGTTTTGTAAGGCAATGCCATCATTTTCATGCAGTCAGCATCGTTATGAGAGGATGAATATGATGGGATGGTATGGAAAATAAATAAACATGGTTAACAAAAAAATGCTTATGCCATCTAAGGGGGAAAGAAAATGAAAAATATTGTTTTGTGTGTGTGCTATGAAAAGAAACTTGATGAAATAAGTTGATAAGTAGCAGTAGCAGCAACTACAACAGCAATAAAACATAAGTAGAAATAGCAAAAATACAACCAACTAACTACATACGGTAAAAACAACAACAACATTAATAAATGATGTTTAGTATGAGGTGCCACATTTATTTTACTTCATCACATTTTTATATTTGTACATACACTCATATTCATACCACATACACTTGAAAATGTTGGGGGCAATACAAAAAAAACACAATATTTAAACGAGATATAAAACAAAACAGCAACAAAAAAAATGAAAAATAATGAAAACGAAAACTCAACCAAAAAACCACAAAAGCAACATCCAACAACAACCGGCAGTGGCAGCATTTACAGCTTGTATTCAACAACAATACGATGGTGATGATGATGTTGATGATGGCTGGTTGTATGACTTGCACTAGCAATGTTTGTTGTTGTTGTTGGTTCATTAAATAACATCAGCTTGCCATAAAGTGCTAAAATATAAATTAAAAAAAAAAAAAATACGCTGTAAAGAAACAACAAAAACAATAAAAAATTATTAACACCCCAAGGGCGGGTTATTACAATTGAAAGGGGGATTAATGGATTAATCAGAGATTTACATGAATTTACAAAAATACTGACATACATACAAAAAAAAACAGTAGCACACAATATAACGACAAAAACGTAATCGGTTTTTGGCTTTTAACCAATATTACAATAATTGTCAATTAAACAGAGGGCAAACTATATAATCATCCCTCAACATTATACACGTATGCATGTAAGTAGTTATAGACATGCGAATTAAATTGGAATATAATTAAGACACTTCGTTAAATGACAAATTGATAGCGTTCAAGTTATAAATATGTAGTTTATTGCTTAATAATGTGAATAATATAAAAAACAAGAACTTATAATAAAATTAAATTAAATTGAAAATTCATTGTGATTCATGTGGAGTTGAAGAGACCAGACCAAAACCTTTTAGAATAAATCCTTAAAAGCAAAGCCAGACAAGACCAAAGTTAATGTAAAATATTCTTCTCCTTATTATTGCACGCTTAGAAAAATTCGATTCTGCAACCAAATTTGGTTGCAACAACAGAGTAGTTGCATTCGAATTCTTCCCAATTAGACTGCTGCAATCGAATTCGGTTGTCATAGCTGGTCCTATTGTGTAGGCGGTTGTTACAAACAAAATTCGTTTAAATTGCTTGCCACCGATTATTTAATAATGTTAGAGCAAACGAATTTATAATTAAGGAAGTTGAATCAGCTTGATTCATTAATAAATGTACATAATACGCCGTCGAAAAGCATTCATATTGCAGACATGAATTAAAAATACGAGGACAGATCAATAAGTCTGTGACTTTTCGAACTTCACTCGTAGTTATATGAAATGCAACACTGCTCTTATCAAGAACCACCTGTTAATAGACTACTGTAAAAGTTTGAGCAAGTTTCGTCATTTACTTTGCGTTTAACAGCAGGATTTTTCGAGGTCCATAAAATAGGCAAGTGTTTGATCAATAATTTCATCGTTGGAGCAAAATCTGTTTCCACGGAGCCATTTCTTTAGGTTTAGAATAGGAATAAATTTTGTCCGGAGAATAAGGTAAATGAGGGAGCAATTCGTAGTCTACTTCATGGATTTTTGCCATGGAAACCAAGCTGGCACAAGATTTCGTTGGTGGTCGATTGTGAGCAAACGCGGAAGCCATTTTGCAGAAAGCTTTCTCATACCCAAGTGATCGTTCAAAATTGAAACCACTGAGCCATGTGAGATACCTATGTCTTCCACAATCTATCGCACATTCAATCTCCGATCGGCCAACA
The DNA here is from genome assembly GCA_949748255.1 of Eustalomyia histrio. Taxonomy (NCBI): domain Eukaryota; kingdom Metazoa; phylum Arthropoda; class Insecta; order Diptera; family Anthomyiidae; genus Eustalomyia; species Eustalomyia histrio. The sequence continues at coordinate 103,157,288 of OX456525.1, read as the reverse complement.
CTATATCGTGAATTTTTCCAATTGTTCTGGGTGTAGAGACCTCAACTGGGCGTCCAGAACGTTCGGCATCTTCCGTGTTTGTAAGGCCACAACGAAAGTCTTCTACTTTTTTACCATTGAGTCCCTATAGTATTATTATATTAAGCTTTTCTTGGTTTGATTGTCGTTTTTTTCCCAAAATATAATGTTTAATGAGTACACTCAGAAAAAAAAGTTAGTAGAAAAATTTGTAAACGGTTTTCAATCCCACTCTACTATTTTTGTACAGATTTTTAGTAAAAAATTATTATTTAGCAAATCTTTTTGCTATTTACATTTTACAAATTACAGAATATTTACAAATTTTTGTTGCTAATTTCAGAAATCATTTTACAAATTTTTGAAAACCGATTTGCTAAAATTAGCAAAAAAATTTACTAATTTTAAAAACGTGGATATTGAAGAAAATATTATTTCTAATTAAAACTTACACCTACAAACTTAAATTTCCATAAAATGTTACATATATTTAAAAAGGTATCGGAAGTGAAGATACCGACTCATGTCTAAAAAGAGGACATCCACTTAAAATAGCACAAAAAAGGTTTTTTAGTTCTAAAAATCCGCCCTAAAAACAATTAAAATTAAACCTTAAAAGTAAAAAAAAACTGACCAAAATATTTTTCAAAACAGAAATTACCAAATTAAAACAAAATGATTAATTCGTTATTTAAAAAATATAATCAAAATTTTTGATGCTCGATATAATAAATAAATTCAAAGCTTTTTACTAATATTAATAATATTTAGTAATTTTTTTTGCTGATTTTAGCAAACAGATTTTAAATTCCACTTTACAAAAAGTCTACTAAAATTTAGTAGCGGCTACTAATTTTTCTACTAATTTCATTGTACTACACGTCAGCAGACATGTGTTGCTAAGATTAGCAAAAAATACCGCTGGGCTCAAATTAGCAGAATTTCCCGTAATAACAGCAAAATTTTCAGTTGACATTACAGACTTTTTTTGGTGAGTGTACTCGAAATTCACTTTTTTCCATTTTTAAAAAAAGCCACGAGGTTGTATGTTTTGAACAGCTGTTAAACGCAAAGTAAATGACGGAACTTGCTCAAAATTTGATAGTAGTCTATTAACAGTTAGTACTTGCTACGAGGGAAGTTAGTACTAGCTACGAGGGAAGTTCGAAAAGTCACGGACTTACGATGCAAACTCTCGCCACATAACTTGAAGTAGTGCCACAAGAAATAGGATGCGTTGCTTGAGTTTAGCCAAAATCCTGGAAACGTGTCTACGTTTGTTAACAAATAAAGGCAAGACGTCATAGACATTAATGTATTTTCGGTAAATATAGTGGACGAGGTCCAAGACTGGCACGTCTCGAACATCCATTCCTTTTCGAATTTCCGGTACATCTTGTTTAAGCTGGAATATCCAACGTCGAAGACAACATGGTATTAACACTTCTCTAGCCTAGTTTTGACAGAAGTGATATCGAAATTAAAGAATAGCCTTATTAAATCGTTTGAGGAGTGCTGACCATTCATTCCATCTCCTGGAGAAAAGTCCTGTCTAGCAAAAGACCATCAAAGACCCACACGCAGCCCAACAAAAGTTGTTAATAGCAGAAGTGTTTCATTTAAAATCGTCATGTGTTTTTAGTATAACGGGTCTGGTTGCTACTATTCCTTTAGAGAATTAGAGGACTGTTAATCTAGATTATTCCTTAAGAGAATTAGAGGACTGTTAATCTAGATTGGTAAACAAACATTTGACTTCCACCATAGGGGGAATAAAATAAAAAATAAACCGAATCATCAAATCATACAGAGTGGCCTAAAAACATTCAACCGATGTTGTTTAAATATATCCTTAAAATAAAACGACATAATTTATTGTTTTTTAAATGCGTATTTGGATCTGTAAGTTTTTTTAATCATTTGGGCTATTTCGCCGCAATTTAAATCGTTGAATCGGTCAATCTGGGATATTCTCTGTGGGATCTTCCAGAGTCTGTAGTTTGTTCACATAGCCCTGTAACTTCAAACGACCCAAAAACCGGGCGATCTAGCTTATCACTGCAAATCGTCATAACGGGCGACCCGAACACACATCCTTTAAAACGTTCAGTGTTGTGCGAGCTGTGTGAACAGTTGCGCCGTCCTTATGGCAACACATGTCCTCAAGTCCAAATTCATCGTTGATCATGGTTCTGTATTGCTAACCAGTCACAGTAACCGTGTTATCCACGGCGGATGAGCATAAAAAATTGTTTTTTTTTCTTGTTCCGCAAATCTGGCAACACTATTCAATTCGTTTCCAACTCACAACCGAAAAATCTCAGCTTTGTCCTCCAGTTTTAAGAATATTTTTAAATGAAATATATTTTATACAAACAATCGTGGGTTATGCGATTTACACGTGCAATAAAATGACAAATAAAAAAATAAAAATATTTTTAAACTGCCACCAGAACGGAAATATTTTAATGTCAAACAAAGCAAAGTACATGCACAAATGAGAACATACAAACTGAACCAAAAAAAAAAAAAACTTGTAAATATTATCCATAAAAATAAAAAAGAAAAACTTGTTTTAATAACACTTTTCTTTTGTGAAAATGAGTTCTTTAACAAATAGAAAAAGTTTTTGCTCTTTTTTTTTCATAATACACATATACACTTACAATATTAAAAATAAAATCAAATAAAACCGCATCAAATGCAATGTACAGTAACAAACAAACAAAAAGCAACAACTACTAAACGAATGCGAATAATACAGTAAAACTCGTTTCAAAAGCATTCGGATAAGACGAATTCTCGGTTGATACGTCGAACAAATATGAAAGTCCCGACGTTTTGAGTTAATACAAACTCCTGGTTAAAAGGAACTGTTTGGGACAACCCCCGAAACTCAAAGCTTTGAATTCCTTTAATTCTGGGTAAACAACACAGGTAGAAAAATGTGAATGGATGGTAAAAGTACCATTCCGCGGTGGTGCCATGGCCTTGCAAAACATTGCGGAAGCACTCCGAAAAAAAATGCGACAAATCAAGTAAGTTATTTTGTCGAACGAAAGTTATCATAATTTTGAAATAAGTTGAGTTGAAGTCTGACATCTATTTTGCGTTAAATCAACACTCAGGTTTTACACCTATATATGCAGTGAATTGTATTGGCGTCGTGAAGAGATGTTATGCAAAAGAGGAAAAAATTAATAGTTTCATGGATTTGGACTTATAACGGGTACCACGAATGATATCTGCGAAGAGTTTATTTCACATACGCTTAGTGCGACTACTGAATGAAATCTTCCTGTAAAGCATTTCGCGGTTAACTGAGCAATCGACTATAAACGCTTGCGCTCTACTATATAAGCGAGTATTCCGGACAAAAACACGGACTCTGGGAATAAGTTCACTTATCTCATCAGAACAACTAAAATGGTAACTTCGGTAGAACAGTGTAACAAAATTCATATTCCGATGCTAATCCCTACTTTGTACACAGTCAAAAAGCTCGAAAATACACATTAAAGTTTCTGGCCACACTTGGGAGTTGTATTTAATTTTTAGTCCCTTTTAGGTTCTATAGATAATAAGAAGATCGGATGGAGTGAAAAACTTTTAGCTCCTTGCAAAAAAAACTTAGACAACTGATGCTCCTTTCATGCTAAAAGCATCAAAAGTTTTCGTATATACCACCCATTTGAACAGATGATTTTGCAAACCCAAGATGGGATATTGCAGATTAAAGTCTACCCTACTTGCCAGACCCCAATTAGAGACTGTTATAAAGTACTGTCATTACAAATCTGTATTTTGCCTCCAACCTCTGAAATGATTGACATACAATAAAAAGAAAATGAAAGACAAATGTTGATGTCACATACGAATGAGTAGATAGTCGTAATATTTAGTGTTTGACCAAGAAAGACATTCAGAAAGATAAAAAAAGAGAGAACAGGGCATTGCGGTACAAAACCCCTTGTATATTTAAATTCTTATGTTATTTTTATGTGTATTTGCAGTGTCGAAAGAAGCATTCAAGTATGTAAGAAGTAAAAAAGTGAGTAAGTATAAAACTGTGTAAGAAATATTTCACTGCTTTCTGTTTACACCACTTATATCCGACCGAAGTTGGAATACAGGAGCTTAAAGGAGGGCGTCGGCACTCATTAATGACAGTAGGATATCTAGCTATATTGACCCTTTGGAGCACCGCCGGAATGTGGGTAGTGTATCATAGAGTTCCATAGATATTACCATGGGAATTGTTCTGCCGAGATAAGTGAACTGATACCGAGAGACCGGGTTTACATTCGGAGTATTACAGAAAAAATTCGTTAATTGTTCGTAAAAGTCGTAAGTGGAATAAGCTCCCCACAGAGGCCTTTCCTGTTAGCTATAATATAAATAAATTTAAGTCAAATGTCCATAAAAACTACTCCCTCTTTCGCCTTTCCTCCTTCCCAAAACCTATTTTCCTAGTTCCAACACAATCTATTGCAAAAAAAAAAACAAAAAATGATACTTTCATCGAAGTCAATACTTACAGACAGCTATTACACTCAATAAAATTAAATTTTATGATATCAAAATGTAGTTAAAAATTGAAATGGACTTAATTATTCAAATCGATTCAAGGTATGTATAATTTTTTAAAAAAACTGCCAAATTGTCCTAAAATTTCAAACTACGAGTATTTTCAATAAGCACTTGAGAAATCTATTTCAAAAATGCCTAATATATAAATAATATTCATACTTGTTAATCAATAATTCTAGTGCATTATTTTGAAAACCAATTCAATTTTTTTCAAAAAATAAAATTTTTGGATTTCAAGTTACAACTCTTTCATTTTATTTTAACTTCTCTACTTTATGGGAAAAAATCAATTGTTTTTTATACCCAGTATTCGATATACCGGGCTTTTACTGCACTTGTATTAAATATAAGTAAGGAAACAGAACAACAACGTGCCGTATTTTTCCAAACAAATTGGCGTTGTGAGATAGAATCTGTTATATGTTCACAGCGTTTTTCTTAATCTCTCATTTTTTGTTTCCCATTCTCTAAACAGAGTGCCTCCTTTTAAAAAAATTTGTGAACAAAAAACATATGACGAGTACTGAATACAAATATATATTTTCTTGGAAAAAGAAGCAACACAAGAAATTCTTCATACTAATGAATGTGTTGCTTTCTTTGGAAAGAGGATAGCCAAAAGATGAATGGTGGTGAAAGATGACAACACCGTAATTGCGCGAGATGATAATTCTTAGAATAGTTGTTGTCCGCCATCTGATGATGAGTTGGCGCAAATGTGGGAGCTTTTTTAGTTCATAGTCCTATTATGTTATTTTACTTCGGTGGGGTCAAGTGCTATGGGAACATCGAAGAAGGACGTTGCGATATGTATGAGAGATAAAAATTCTTAAATATTATTTTTTTAAATTGTTGTCGTTGATGGGGATCCAACCCGCAACCTTCTTTGTGACAGTCCAACGCGCTAACCATTACACCATAACGCCCATATTCTGTGGCTCTCATGTGGTCCAGCGAATGAACAACATAATGTAAACCAACTTATTCCTAAATTTGTATTTAGTTAATTATTTTTTTTTATTATTTTTATATTATTTGAATGGAAAATCCAAAAAAAAAATTTATTAAGCGAAAAAGATACAGAGGAGAAAAGCAGCCGTGCTATATTCTTTCCGGCAAAATAATCATGACGGTTTTTGCAGTTACAGCGACTATTGTTATACGTCACGTTGTTATTCTGGACCGACACTAAGAATCAGGTCAAAACACCAGAGGGGTAAGGAAAACAAAAACAAAAATAAAACAAAAACGGAGCATATATATGTATATGTATATATATATATATGAAAACAATAACAAAGTCGTCGAAAGAAAATCAACAACTTAAAGAGAAAAAACAAACAAATGAAGACGAAAACTATACAAGATGAAAGAATTGAATTGAATTGAACGATAACAAAATGACTATAAAAATCCTTAAATACTTATTATGATGAATTTAAATGTAAGTATTATGGCCACAAATTCATACGTAAATATTTGTAAAGTGATATAAAATTGAATGGAAGTTATCATAAAAATACACAAAAATTTAATTTTAAAAATAGATATTGAAGTAAATTATATTTTAAATAAAATATGCATGATTGAACTAAAATTTTAGCGGGATACATTAACTTTTAGAAAGTTTCATATTTGTATTTAAAAGATGATCGTTGTTGTTTTGTTTTTTTTTTTTGGAAAAAGAAAAACAAATTATTTGTATCTAATTGGATGATACAAAATCATTTTCCCTAGATGCAATTTTATAAAAAATCGATATCGTTTATATAAAACGAAACCAAAATTGATTTAGCTATAAATAAAATTAACTTCGAAAATTTAACTTCGAAAAGTTTACGATTATCGTCTATAGTCCTATAAAATGCCTAGCCTGGATTTCATACTGAAGAGTTTACTATAACTTACTATTAAACAAAATAAATTGTCAAAAAATTATTTATATACCTGACTTTTCTTTAATTATACATATTTTTATACACAATTTCCACATCGTATCTTATTATATCCAAAAAATGCGATCGCGTGAGATCTCATCTGATATAATTTGATATCATTTAATATAATTTTTTCAAACATGCAAATTTTTTTCAAATGCAGCTCAAAGTTCCCGAGTCATAGAACAGCAAATCATATATTGTCTATATAGCAATATTTATTAGGTTATTTCTCCACTAAAATATTTTCGGATCAGAAATGATATGCGTGAATTTTGTAGCCGGATTATGATGTTTAATTTTTTACATATGTATATAAAAAAGAAATGGATTTTTTTCTTTAAATATTTATTATGCTGCTTTCGTATATGGACTTCGCCGGAACGCGATATAGAGTATTTATATTGTTTGTCCCGCTTTAGCTTTACTTAAAAACGCATAATTCATTTGTTAGCTTTTGTTATTTTTAGTATTTTTAGTATTTTATCAAATAAAAAATTTAAAAATTTCAAATATTTTTATGACAAATATTTTTGTTTACATTTAAAAGAGAAAAGACAATAATTTCTAAGACTTGACAGTATTTTTATTCATACTTAATTTTTAAGTAGCTATATCTACACTCCGAAAAAAAGTTGGTAGAAAAATTTGAAAACGGTTTTCAATCCCACGTTACTATTTTTGTACTGATTTTTAGTAAAAAACTTTTAATTTACCAAATCCTTTGGCTAGTTACACTTTACAAATTACAGAATTTTTACAAATTTTTGATGCTTATTTCAGAAATAATTTTACAAATTTTTGAAAACCGATTTGCTAAAATTACCAAAAAAAAAATTACTAATGTTATGAATGGATATTGAAGAAAATGTTATTTCTGATTAAAACTTCCACCTACAAAGTTAAATTGCTTTGAAATGTTACACAGATGTTACATAGATCGGAAATGAATATACCGGCTCATGCCTAAAAATAGGGCATGCACTTTAAATGACATTAAAACGTTTTTTAGTTTTAAAAATCAGCCCTAAAAACAAATAAAATTTGACCTAAAAAGTAAAAAAAAATTGATTAAAATATTTTTCAAAACAGAAATTAACAACTTAAAACAAATTGATGAATGCGTTTATGTTCTTACAATTATAAGCCTGATTTTTTTTTCTAAAATATTTTTTGAAAAAAATAGATATGTAAAATAAAAAATTTTGATGCTCGATAAAAAAAAATAAATCGGAAATTTTGATCTAATATTAATAATATATAGTAATTGTTTTGCTGATTTAAGCAAACAGATTTTAAATTCCATTACAAAAGGTTTTTTAAAATGTAGTAGCGGTAGCTATTTTTTTTACAAATTTCATTGTACTACACGTCAGCAGACATGTGCTGCTAAGATTAGCAAAAAAAAATACCGCTGGGCTCAAATTAGCAAAATTTCCAAAAAATATCAGCAAAATTTTCAGTTGCCTTTATAGACTTTTTTTGGTAAGTGTAACAAGTCTATATATACTTTAATTTGGAATATTTATATAAAATTCGAAAAAACAAACCTATTATATACATAAATTGTGATTTTTTTGCTATTTGGTTTTTCAGTGTAAAAGAAAGATTCGTGACAATGCCAAAAATGCTGAGTAAGGTTATCCATTTCACCGACTAACATATGAACCATCATTAAATTTAATTATCAAAATTCGTGCCGTGTTAAAGTGTGTTACGTAAATTACGTCCATTTTATGGACGAAGCTTATTTTTTGCTCAATGGGTTCGTCAACAGAATTGCCGAAAGATGCACTGTTTGGTGCGGCTTGTGGGCCGGCGGCATCATTGGATCGTACTTCATCAAGAACGATGAAAATTGCAATGTTACACGCAATGGAGCAAAGGTACCGTGCGGTGATTACCGATTATGCCACTTTACCCACAAGACTATATTTTGTGGGGATACGTGAAGTATCGTGTACAGGGACAAGCCATCTACAATTCCCGCCCTGGAAGACAACATTACAGCTGCCATTGGTGAGATACCAGCCGCGGTGCTGAAAATTATGCCAAAATTGGAACTCACGGAATTCAAAAATATATGTATACATACATAACAATCTTGCTATCATCGTAAAGGCCATTGAATGAACTCGACTTACATATAAAAATAGTTTTGTAATATCCTTCAAAAGATGTCGTTTCAAATGTCCTTAGTACACAATAGTAGTAAATTTGACTGCAATATAGTAGTTTTAATTCGACAAATATAATTAACTTAACAAATTAGGAAAAACTGGCCATTTATTTTATATGAAATTATTTTTGGCGATAAGAAATTTGTTGCATCCTTTTTATATTACTATCTTTAATGATTATATGAAATATGTTAACATTTTTTATAACTAAGGACTCCTGACAAAAAGATATATATTTTTTAATAGCTAGTACAATATTTGAAGATTATTCGTTGTCGATTTAATATTAAAATTCATAATTTTAAACGAAAAATTTCAGTAATTCAAAGAAATAGATCTTCGTTATATGAGTTCAGTATGTTTTGTCGTTCCTTCTCTAAGATTCTGATATTCTTTATTTTCTCATATTTATGTTTAAAATATACGGAATGTATTTTACAGAATAAGAGTATGAGTTTTTAAACTACACTCAAAAAAATGAACATGGTATTTCTGTTCAGTTAATTTTTTCCGACACTGTATACACATTTTTTAAAGATCAAGTTAAACCCGTATGACACTTGCTAGATTTTGTATTGACAAAAATTTATAAATTTTCTTAACCCTAGAGAACTAATTTTCGTCGATTCGACGAGCTTCGCTGTCTATTTTGTTATGTATGTAAAATATGATTAGTACTCTAGGGTTAAGGGAAAATAATGAGTGTGAGGAGTTCAACTTCAGAGAATAAATAAGCATATGTCAAATGGATGTTAGTAAGCAGGGTTCCCATTTGATTTACATTTAGTAAAAATTACTCAGTAACAAAATTACAGAGAGTAAGACAAAAATTGTTCCCAAAAAGTACGCAAACAAAAAATTTCTAATAATTAGTAAGATAGTTAAAACAGCTGATTGTTAGAATGTGAAGTTAAGTAAAATATTTTCGCTTGTTTTTTCACCAGTCACTTAGAATTGAATAATATTTTATATTCATCCCAAATATTTTCCTTAAAAAATTTTTTTCACCAAAAAATTTTTTTTCTAAAGTTTTTTACATTAGTTGTATGAAAAACAGTAATGAGCATTTTCTTAGGATATCAGTGGAAGGCATTCAAAGATTTGGCACAGCCAAATTTAAGACTTTTTTTACTTGTTTTTCACATAAGTTTGTTTGACCTCTCTTCACACTTGGATTATTTATACTGAAAAGAGCAAGTGTCATATAGGCTTTAACGAATTGGATAAAATCATTAAGAAAACTAAAGAATCGCACTACAGTATTGGAACTTTTTCGGTAGTGAACACTACCGAAAATAGGATAAAATACCAAGTATTGTGATTATGATCTCCAAAAAAACTTTATAAATAAATATTGTGTACAATATTACACAGCAAAAATAAATGGAAGGATTCTTAAGGAATTAATTTGTAATTGATTCCAAAGTATCCTGTTCCAAAGCAGTTCTTTTTCTTCAAAGATTAGATTTTGAATGAAATTAACACTTTTAAAATCTATGACGGGTAACTTATTTTAAAAACAGCCAAAGTTAAACGTTAACCACAGATATTTACATATAAATTTGACATTTATAACTATGGTAAGGTTCTAAGCTTTAGTTATCTTGAAACAAGTTATCAAGTTTCAGTAATTTGTATCAATTTTAAACTTACAATTTCCCAGATTTTAAATTCCTTAAATCGAAGTTATCAATAAAAAAATTTATTATAGTAAAGTTGCAAAAATTTTGAAGTAATTTAACAAATGAGGTTCTATTACTGATGTCCTGTAAAAAATTAAATTCAATATTTATTTGCGAAGATCAAAAGATTTCATTTTTCACTAAACCCCAAGAACTGCTTTGGATGCAATGAAAAAGGATTATAAAAGAAAACTTCCACCCTATGACACCCCTATGTAAAAATCATTGGTTCCGATCCAAATTTTCACAACACCGGAATCAAAATCACTGCTCCTTTTCTTTTGCTCCTGGGTAAGTATGTATTCAAGAACTAGGCTTCGGCTTAAGGGTTTTTTGTTTTAGGTTACTTCCAACAGCAACTTCGCCAAGTAAACAAATGTCGGTCTTTGTCCGCACAATAATTAGTCATAATAACCATTTTACAAACTTTCTTAACGGGATTAAGGCCGAACATTTTGCGGTCATAATCCCTTATATACAGTTGGGTGATTATGGGTCCATTTTTTCTATGCCAGTCACAAATGATGGTTTCTAAATCAGCCTGCATTTTTGTACGTCAGGTTTAAAAAACACTTATTCTTGTTTTAACCATATATGCTTTAAAGGAATAAAGGAGTTCATTCTCAGCAAAATCAAACTTTCTACAAGCATCAGCATTCAGTGACTTATAAAACAGTTTTTCCAGGTAAATTTGATATAGAATTTCTTTTCATTAAAAAAACTTACAATCTTTGATTCGAGTTCTTAAAGATTCCAGTTGTCGAGAGTTGCAAATATCCTCACTTTATTCTAGTTAGAGTGTGATATATCCTGCAGATAGGAGTCGGCTAATTTCAACAATATCACGGATAGATAATGAGTAAGATGAAAAGAAAAATAGCATCATTTATGGAGTTTATTTATTCCTATCTCACTCTGCAAATCACAGAAATTCAAGCAAAATCATTCGGTTTAAAATTGCATTTTTCACATATGTCATTGGGAGTCTATCCGAGTAAACTGGGCTTCAGCACTTCTATTCCACAAAGACTTAATCAACAGCAACCGTTGGATTTTAATGTGATTAATATAGGGTTTCCACAAGACGTTCGTGGCTTAACGAATGAGTATATGTATTTTGTTTTTGTATTGCATGTATTTTATTGTTGTATTTCCGTTGGTCTGAAACGAAACGCTATCTGGAAACACCATCTTATTATATTCACACATTTGTACAGCATTTATTATTCTAATATGGCTCCGTCTTTTGTTGAAAATGTCCACCCATCTCATTCATTTATTAGAACGGTAGAGATGAGAATTATTCTTATCTCATTTGCTAACTATTATTTTATTTTTCCTTTCTGATAGTTGCTAAACTACAGAAATCCTTGACAATAGCAAAATGGTAGTTATCGTAATTTGTGTTTTTTGTTTGTTTTTACTTAAACATCCTCCCCTACAATGAAGCAATACGTTGATTTGAGAAAACTGATGGGATACTTGAATAATAACAGAGAGAAAACAGATTGATTGTGACAACCGAATTCCTTGCTGAACTGAATAATTTGGTTGCATCAAGTGAATTATTTGGTTGTGGTAATCAAATGTATCCTGAATGAACTGAAATATTTTGCTTTAACCGATATTCTGTTGTATTTACCGAATTTTTGTTGTATTAATCGAATTCCTGTTGCTACAAACAAATATGTTGGAGGCCCCAACCGAACCATTCGGTTGGCAAAAAATTTGCTTGTCGCAATTAATCTGTTGTCTATGTGAATGAATCCTTTTGGTAGACCAGAATGATTATTGCAGCGAACTGTGAGAGCGCACAACATGCCAATTTTCTGCCATAGGCATATATCATCTTCTAGGTGATCATGGATATTCCTTTTGTAAATCTAACCTAACCATGTTCTCTATCAAAAAGCTGATAAAATCACGCGATGATGCTGAAACATTGAGTAGAATCGAATAGCTTGAACAGAAAGAAACATCCCTTCTTGTGTTTTGTACACTCAGAAAAAAAAGTTGGTAGACAAATTTTTAAACGGTTTTCAATCCCACTTTACAATTTTTGTACTGATTTTTAGTAAAAAAATTATTATTTAGCAAATCTTTTTGCTATTTACAAATTACAGAATTTTTACAGAATATTTGAAATTTCAGAAATCATTTTACAGATTTTTGAAAACTGATTTGCTAAAATTAGCAATAAATTTACTAAATTTACTAAAAAGTGGATATTGAAGGAAATGTTACTTCTAATAATTAAAACTTATACATACAAACTTAAATTGCCCTAAAATGGTACATACACTCACCAAAAAAAGTCTGTAATGGCAACTGAAAATTTTGCTGTTATTACGGGAAATTCTGCTAATTTGAGGTATTTTTTTAGTAACACATGTCTGCTGACGTGTAGTACAATGAAATTAGTATAAAAATTAATAGCCGCTACCAAATTTTAGTAGACTTTTTGTAAAGTGGAATTTAAAATCTGTTTGCTAAAATCAGCAAAAAAAAATTACTAAATACTATTGATATTAGTACGAAGTTTTAGATTTATTTTTTTTATCGAGCTTCAAAAATGTTCATTATATTTTTAAAAGATGTTTTATACAAAATGAAAAAAAAAAATCAAAGGCTTAAAAATCTTAAAAATTGTTAAACATAAACGAATTTATCATTTTGTTTTAATTTGGTTAAATTTAATTGTTTTTAGGGCTTATTTTTAGAACTAAAAAACCCTTTTTAGTGCTATTTTAAGTGGATGTCCTCTTTTTAGACATGAGTCGGTATCTTCACTTCCGATCCCTTTTTTAATCCTATGTAACATTTTAGGGCAATTTAAGTTTGTATGTATAAGTTTAAATTATTAGAAATAACATTTCTTTCAATATCGACTTTTTAAAATTAGTATTTTTTTTCTAATTTCAGCAAATCGGTTTTCAAAAATTTGTAAAATGATTTCTGAAATTAGCAACGAAAATTTGTAGATATTCTGTAAATATTTTTTACTAAAAATCAGTACAAAAATAGTAAAGTGGGATTGAAAACCGTTTACAAATTTTTCTACTAACTTTTTTTTTGAGTGTAGGTTTAAAAAAGGGATCGGAAGTGAAGATACCGACTCATGTCTAAAAAGATGACATCCACTTAAAATAGCACTATAAAGGTTTTTTAGTTCTAAAAATCAGCCCTAAAAACAATTAAAGTAAAAAAACAAAATTGACTAAAATATTTTTCAGAACAGAAATGATCAAATTAAAATAAAATGATAAATTCGTTTATATTTTGAAAATTTTTAAGATTTTTAAGCCTTTGATTTTTTTTCCATTTTGTATAAAATATTTTTTAAAAAATATAATCAAAATTTTTGATGCTCGATAAAAAAAAATAAATTTAAAACTTTGTACTAATATTAATAATATTTAGTACTTTTTTTGCTGATTTTAGCAAACATATTTTAAATTCCACTTTACAAAAAGTCTACTAAAATTTATTAGCGGCTACTAATTTTTCTACTAATTTCATTATACTACAAGTCAGCAGATATGCGTTGCTAAGATTAGCAAAAAATACCGCTGGGCTCAAATTAGCAAAATTTCCCTTAATAACAGCAAAATTTTCAGTTGCCATTACAGACTTTTTTTGGTGAGTGTAGCCTCACAGAGTATATTCTTTTTTCTTTACTGAATAAAGTATTGTAAATTCGAAATAATGTTTTCCAAGTATTGATATTGACAAGCCCTGAGACCGGCCGAAGGCTACCAAACAACCTTTATTCAGCAAAGAAGTCGGGAACATAATAAAGGGTTAGAAAATATCATAGGAATTATGACCATTTTATGTTGAATAATATGGACATGTTTTGGTCTGAGACCCAATTTCCAGTGTGGAGGTTATGTCTTAAACATTTTAGTAAACAATCCCAAAATCGAAGATTCGGATAATGCCCGTTGGGATTAAAGCATATCAGCTTTTTTCAGCATGAATCTCTGAATTTTCCTGAAACCTTAATGTTTCTTTAAAGTTTTTGGCCATATTTTTGCCAAAAAAATTATATGCTTTCCTATTTCTCTTTAAATTTCTGATAGCCGCATCTATATTATTGAGACTTTTCTCATCTATATCTATTTCGTTGGGCTTACCCCATCTATGCCTGTATATGTAAACCAATATCAGGTTATTTAACCAATAACATGGTGCAACCTGTAATGTCAGCATTTAAGATTCCAACTAGAAATAAAAGTAGAGAATTACAAGTTTGGCAAAGGATTTTGCAAAGTTAGTTGGGTCTTTTAATCTGTAGCCTCTTGGAATATTCCTCTGTTGTAGCCGCAAGCCCTTTGTGGAATTTGTTTGAGGTTTACGGCGACAACCAAAGTTGTTGCACAGTGTAATAAATCTTGTAAATTAAAACTAAACAAACGGACATACATAATAACAAATATCAAAACATACAAATCTATCATTTAGGTACTTATGAATGAGATACATAACAAATATATTTGATATGAGACGTTAAGGTATATTTTTATGTTATTTCACAGAAAATACCATAAATTATTGAAAATCTTTTTGAAAAACTTTAAATCGATTAATAAATGTATAATTCCCATTAACTGCTGCTTCAAATTCCTTATCATGATAAAAACATAAAGACGAAAACAAACACACAAATGTGTGTACGTAAGTATGAAAAACACCAACATTTATTTGTAATGTTGAACATAAAGAATTTTGTTGTTTTTCTTTTATTAAAAACAGAAAAGCAATTCGGAATCTAAATACTGCATCAACAACCACTTCTACTACTTGTGTTGTACGTCTCTAGAGAGGCCAAACAAAAAAAATTTCAAAGCAAAATACAAAAAAAAAACTCACACAAAAAAGTCATACTCACACAAAAAAGTCATACATACATTTACGGCAAGTAGGAAAAGAAAAAAAAAACGAAAAAAATTATTAGAAATAAAAACAACAAATTTAATGCCTTCTCTATACAAGACATTGACTGACTGAGTGATTTAGTTTTACAAATGCTTAGATACCGATTCAACAATATTCAACCTAAACACACATATTACGAACACATACAACATCTAGCACAATAAAATATACTATTCCATCTCCAACAGAGTTTTGAAAAGTTAATTCCTTAACTATCGGAACCGATTTCGCAACCTTATATCCTGACATTTGAATATTTGAATACTTTAAGGGCACATTTATACGCGAGAGAAAGCTGTTAGATATATAGCAAAAATCACCTCTAAATAGCTGTATTGTGAATGAATTAAGCTTAGGGGCCTTAAAACTGACTTTAGCACAATGAGCTTCAAAACGTCTCCTCGATAGACCTTTTCGGGTCAGCTATCCTCCTAGAGAGGAATGTGACAACAGAAATCCAACAACTGTATTTGACTTCTTGGTGTGGCTAGGTTGAAGACGAGGAAGCGGAAGTGAATATATACTTTACAACCGACTCATGTCTAATAATAGGACATAAGACCGATAGTCGGCTTGTCGGTTCGTATTTTAGTGAGAATTGTACCTCTGCTAGACCTCAAACACTTGAAATTTTACCCGGCCTTGCGACCGGCTGACTTCAGTCAAGACAAGATTTTTAAGAAAACCTTTGGCTTACTTAAGTATTAAGCACGTCTCAATCCAGGCAGGGTTACATCAGGCTATACACCGACGTTTTAAAGATGAGTTGCGGAGAAGGTTCTGAGGTCTTTTCTAGTGATTGCGCATACACGGCTCCTTTTGGTTTCCTGGTCATGCTAGTGTCCCTTAGCCGGAGATTCTGGAAAGCTAGCAGAATCTAATGTGCGGTTGGTGCTCGGAGAACCATGTGTATCTCAATCGATAGCCAGGTAGAGCTTATGAACTCGTATATTAAATCTTCTATCTTCGTCGGTTAGTCTAAGAAACAACTGTATAGATTAATTTGCCAGTCCCTGATTACGAGTGTATGCTTCCTCGCTCACAGGTTTTTTTTTTATTGAAATGAGCGGGCGTCTGCCTTAAATGTCTCCACAGCGATGTCAGTCGCTACTCCGCTGGGAACAATTAAGGGTGGGATTTTCGGGCACTCATGTGGCCCGACTATAATCTGGGCCGTAATGAATCTCTCCTCAGTAGGAGTAGAAGATATGTTTCGAGACTGTCGGTTGTACTGACTGGTCACTGGCTGACACGGCAACTGTATCGGGCAGGTGCGCGATGTACAATGAGGAGGAGGAGACATTCCGGCACTATAGTCTTATTTCTTTGCGATATACCAACACTCAGGGGTTGCAGTGTATTGTGTTAGAATAAGGAAAATAGGTTATATGAAGGATGGGAGAGGAAGTAGTATTTGTGAACATTTGACTTAAATTTCTTATTATTATAAGTAACAGGGAAGATCTCTGGGGGGGAGCTTATTCCACATATGACTTGAACGACCGATAAACGAATTTCCTCTGTAATGCGATTCATTCGACAATCGACCACAAACGGATGTGCTCTCCTAGATAAGCGAGTGTTCTGATTATAAAGCCGGGCGCTAGGTATCAGTTTACTTATCTCAGCAGAACAATTTCCAAGGTAATATCGATTGAACAATGATACACAACGAACATTCCGACGATGATCCAATAGGTCAATAAAGCTGGATAACGAACTGTCAATTATGAATGCCGACGTCCTCTTTTGTACAAGGTCCAAAAGCTTCAACAGTCCAGAAGCTCCAACAATTCAACAAGACACAATTCTTAGGGTACGGTCTTTTTTGAGGCGGCAGAGCTTAAAAGTCAAAAATCAATTTTCGAAAAAGTTATAGTTCATTTCCCGACTAAACCTTTTTCCGATTTTATTAAGTTTATTCTTCAGCTCTCATAAATAAAAAAATTGAGTTAATTAAGAAATAAATCGCATGAGCCAAAACAAATGTGCTGGCATAATATGAGCGACTGTAGGCAAGCGGGACATTACCAGCACAAAACCAATACATGCGCATTTTAAAAAACGACAAACATCAAATAAATACAAAAACACTGTGTGTATGTATACATTTCATGCCAGATGTTTAGCCCTGAACTGTCGCAGATCTCTTAACGAGATGGCCCAGCAGTTCAGCATCCATGTTATTTGGGTGCCGGGCCACAGGGAATACCAGGGAACTGTAGGGCAGACGAGCTTGCAAGACTGGAGACTATCTTACACATTCCACACGAATTGGAACCTGTGGGCATGCCTCTGGCCATTTGCAAGTTTCGGCTGCGGCAGAGTGCTTATGGGTTAGCAAGGTGGGCCTCTGTCCGTGGTTGTATTCGTTCCAGACAGATGTGACCCATCTGGATAGGGAGCGCACGCACAGGATGCTGTCACTGTCAAGGCCCGATATATTCCTACTTGTGTCCGTCATGACGGGACACTGTCTGATTGGAAGGCACGCAGTTAGGTTGAGGGTTGCGGCTAGTGACTTTTTCAGAAGCTGTGGTGACGAAGAGGAGGAGGAGTCTGTGGAGCACCTTCTCTGCACTTGTCCTGCCCCGGCTCGCAGGAGGGGACTGTATTTGGGCTCATGTTTCTTTAAGGAGCTGCGTGATTGGCTGACATCGATATCGGCCGACTTAGGGGCGTTTTGAGGCAATCGGAATGGTTCGACGGGATAAGCTAGTGATATGATTTTACTAGCTTCCGTGGTATCACAAGGGACTTTATAGTCTAAGTGAGTCTGATTGGCACGCTACCACATCTACCTAACCTATGCCAGATGAATATCATACCGTGTGCTACGAAAAGAACAAAAATAGCGCACTTAAATATAAGTCTAGTGTGTAAACGCTCAATAAAACGAATTAAGAATACATTCGATTTTTAAAACTAAAGATTATGAATTCAGTCGTTCAATAGTCAGTCAGATTTGAAAATCGAATTAATTAATTCATATGAAATGTGTCTATTGACGATAAGGAATTTAACTAGTAGAAGGATTTTCCGGTTCACATACTTCTTGTTAACGTGTCAAATATGTATGTACAAAATATTTCATGCCAAGTACTCTGAACATTGTGGGTTCTTCCGGCAGACTTTTTCAAATTTCAGTTATACTAAAGTTCTATCAAGTAGATTCTAAAATCGTTGCAGTTACGTACATTTAATTGATTCAACTGCAAGTCCGCTTTATCAATTTCTACAAGAGGCATTCATTACAAAAAAACATAAATATGTGCTTTAAATTGAATTAATTCTTTAAAATTTCTGTTCTATACACAAGAAAAACCTCAATACTTTTTACATACGTTTGATCAAAGTAAGCTACAGCAGAAGCACAATAAAAATCTAAAAACAGTTGGTTTGTCACTAACATCATCTGTTAAACCTATAGACAGACGGAACCACAGTTAGTCACACTCTTTTGTCACAGCGACAAATTGTCATTTAAGAGTAAAACTAACCCTATATATAGCTGAGGACTTAAGAGAAGCTAACAAAGAGTGAGAGAGGGGTTATTTGTGTTTTTCTGTGTTACATGCAAGGGGTCTGGCTAGTAAGAAAAAAAAAAAAAACACATTAGCGGCATAAAGAAGGTACGAGTATCGTCAGTGTTTAGTATAGAAGTTTGCTTTGCAATGTATGTCATCAGGCACTTTTTATTCCAGCTACAACCAAAGAGCCAGCCATCATTATAGTTGTCGTCATCATCATCAGCATGAAACAACAGCAATGGCATAAAGTATCCCAAATCGTTCAAAGGCAAAACGCCTTTATAAAACATTGTACACAAAATCAAAAGAAGTAGAAGTCGCATTAGATGGATGAATTTATTACAGCTTTTTCTGCACAACAACGAGAGCTACGCTAACAAAGAAGTGACATAAAATGCTTACTATTGTAGATTACTATAGATCTAGAATAATTAATGAAGCCTTTTTTTAAATTTAAACAACATTTTATCAGTCAGGGCTTTTCTTAATAATACCTCGTGTAGTGCAGGGTGTAGTCCTATCTTTCCCGTAATATTCTTCTGACATGATATGATTATGTATACTAGATCTACTTTTTGAAAACTAACTAACTCCGTCTTTATAAAAGATGATTAGATGCATATGTCCTAGAGAATTAAACTCTAAAGCTCATCATTCCTGAAAAGCCGGTGTGTAGTTGAAAACCAGGTGCACTCTTTAATTTTTTTAGTGTGTTAGAGCTTGGAACACTGTTCCCTCCAACAGAACAGGATACTACATACATTTTATATGGACAAAGAGAAGTTATCCCTTTACATTTTTTATTTTAACTAACACATCGGGTGAAAAATCCATAGGATGACACATAGGTGCCGCTACTAATGAAAAATCCATATGATTTTTTGGAACTACTAACCTTCAGATGATATCATTAAAATGACAATTCGTTTATTAATGTACAAGTTATAGCTATTTTAGTGACGCTATTTTTGCGATTTTGAAATTTCGTGTGTTGATTTATCATTGCTTTTTAATGAGAAAAAACACCGTTCAAGCCAAAGCTTGGCTTGAAGATAAATGGTAGACAAGTGGTTTGCTGACATTAAACGTGGTCGTACAAACACCGATAACGCCGAACGCTCTGGTCGGCCAAAAGAGGTGGTGATACCGGAAAACGTCCAAAAAGTTCACAAAATCGTTTTGGCAGAAAACAACAACGTGTCTATGATTTCATATGTTGGCCAAATTAGACGAATTATACTTTCAATTGTTTTCGCACCCACCGTATTCGCCAGATTTGCTCCCAGAGATTTTTATCTTTTTTCAGACCTCAAAAAGTTATTGCCGAAACAGAGGACTATTTTGAGGCCAAAGATAAACCATTCTATAAAAAAGGTATCGAAATGTTAGAAAGACATTGGAGTGATTGTATCGCTCTTGAGGAAACTATGTTGATTTTTTGCCAAACAAATTATTGTTTTATTGGTTTTTCTACGGACTTTTCAGCCGATATGTTAATACCATTATAGTTGAAGTCTTTCATAAATTTAAAATTGTCGAAACCGAATGCTATTTGCTTAACGCTAACGTGATTCCCCTAATGGGTCTGAGGTAGTGTTGTAAAAGGTCGATACATTCCAATACTAGATACAACAGAGCTGTATTTTCATACCAAAAAACATAGTTCCATCATGTTAACATGTGAATTCTGTCGTTAATTCCTAATTATTCTGGTGGTGGAGATGTTGGTATGACTGGCGACATTTCGGATATTGCCTTGACTGCTTAATCCAAGGAAAACAAGGGCTCTTCTTATTTTCGGTGAGCGGGCGAAATGAGATTCTGAAGATTTTGTAAGTGCTGTGAAAGAAAGAAGAGAAGATAGTTCAGCATCGTCACTGTAAATATACAGGACTAAAGGAGAATTAAGGGAAGAGCCTTAAAGTAAATGAAACGCGCCGAATTGCCTCCGAGTGAATTTATTCCCCTTTTGGCGAACTCTCTTAGATCAAGCTTAGTATTATTTTTACGGATCGTTTCTTCTAAAAGTACATTTTTAAAAATTAAATAAAATGATTTAAACTTACTTTATTTTGGTAAAACCATAAGTTTTATTAGAAATAACAAATATTCCTATTATATAACGAACACGCTTTTATTCATCTGGCTGCCGCAACTAGCTTCCCAGTCCAATTTTACAAGACCTTGTTGACAGTTTCTGCTTCTATCTCACGAATTGCTTGGATGATATTAGCCTTAAGGGTGTGGTAGCATCGGCCTTTAACGGCACCCCCCCAAAAAATGTCTAAAAGGGCCAAAACGCAGCTGCGAGGCGGCGAATTGTCATTGCTAAGACGGTTGACAACACGATTACCGAACTCTGTTGAGCTGGGTGACATGGTGCGTCATTCTGATGGAACCAAAGATTATCCAAATTCATACCTTCCATTTCAGCCCATAAAAAGTCTTAAATCATGACTCTGTAGCGATCGCCGTTGAATCCTCAGATGCGGCAAATTTTGATTGTTGACAGCCGCCGAGATGAAAATACGCCTCGTCATAAAGACGATTTTCGGCCGAATTGAGAAGCCGTAAGGAAGTGGTTGGTCGTTTGCCTTCAATTGTCGAGTCAATTGGACCTTGTAAGCGAAAAATTTGAGAGCCAGTCTCGCGAACTGTTTGCACGCGCGGTGGTTGCTTCATTTTGGCCAAAACTTTCAACCGATACACAGTTTGATATATTCACCTTGAAAATAAGTTTACAATATTTTCCAACGTAGTTCAAGTGTTGACTGATAGCCTATATTTCGAACAGACAAAATCTATGTGTCATAATAACAAATGACTTAAGAAGATATCTGTATTTGGTCCACCCTGTACTTACAACTAGATAAAACTTTTGATGTTTCGATTAGCTTTAAGGAAAGCCGACAAGTTTTAGATGAATAACAAGCCTTCATTGAGATGTAAAATTTATTTCATATGCGTGATTTAAAATCATATATAATGAGCATCGCTTAAAATTTTTCTTAGGACCATGATCTAGCGTAATGCGACCAGATCAGTTTCATGTTGAACGTCTTGAGTTGCTGATAAATTACCTTATATGACATATGATTAAGAGGACAACACGAAAATCTGATTGAAAACCAAACCCCCGCAAAACCATACAGGTAGAATTATTAGAAAAAGTTATCCCACATAAAGCACCCACCAATTTACCCCAATTATTCCTTCAACTCTGAAGATATTTTAGATGCACTTCTAAATAAAGGCTTAAATTTTTCGTTCATCTTTATTATTAAGCCTGTTCGCAGAATATTTTCAAATCTTTTTTCTCTTTGGAACCGATTCATAACTTTTTGCACTGTTGATTTGCTCCTATTTATAATTTTAGCAGTTTTGATGTATGATTTACCTATTTTGTGACTATTGATTATTATTTATCGTTCTTCTATTGCTAGCTCTTTTCTCGACATTTTAAAAAATTACTTGGCCACTTATTGTCATAAACCAATGCTTCTTAGAAAATTGTAAAGTACTATCACGTTTTTTAAAAGGGAATCAAAAAAAGTCTAAGGGATGCTAAAAGTTTGCAATAAATTTTTTTAGGGTAAATCAAATAAAAGACCGTTTCTGACTAGGGGTACCTTATGCTGTGCTTAAATATGGAGTTATATTAGTCTACAATTTTTTAAGTTTTATTTAGATAATCAAGTGAAATATTTTATGGATTTGCGGTAGTATACAAGTGAATACACAAAATTCACTGTATATATATAATTCATTTAATAGTAAAAAAAACAATTACCAGTAAACCATTATTTTGCCTGTACATATAAGTACTTCTTTCATCCATTATCAGTAGGTCATTACTTTGTTTTTTAAAGTCATGCAAAAAGTAACGACCTAATGTTACATGGTAATCTACTCACTAACAACTCCAAAAGAAAAGATAGAGTTTAGAAAAATAAATACCTTTACTTTTGCAAGATGTTATAATTTTCGACATTCTAGAAAAGGTTTGATTACGATTTTTCCAGAATTGCGGCTGATCCCTGTTATATGATGAGCACATGTGTTAGTCCATGTTATCTGCAAACTTCGAAAAATTTGTGTCAACCATTCGAAGAGTGGTCAAGAAACTGGTTCTGTTATGGACAGTAAGACTCCTGTGCATCAACGTACCGGTTGGTCTCTTGAAAACATTGCTACTGTAAACGAGAGTGTCGCCGAAAAGCTGAAAATATCAATTCGGCATCGTTCATAACAACTTCAAATTTTACGAAGCACTACACAGAGAATTTTGACAAAATACTTCCACAAAGAGTAATGACCTCTCATCAGTGAACTGGGGCCATTTGACGGATATTTTATATATTTTATTGGAACATGTTTCCTTACAATCCAATAGAAAATCACAACTATCTCAAATAATACGTGTTTTTATTTTAAAGTGAAAAAGTGCATTCTATAATTCTGCATGTAGTCCTGTTTCTATCTGTTTAAATGTTGCTTTTCCAAATATTCAACAATTTGGCAAACCAGATTAAAAATAGTTGAACCTGATAAAATGTTTACAAAGATTTATAGTACTGCAGTCAGAGTAAACGTTTTGAATGAAAACGTAAAACTGATTTGCTGCGTAAACAAGAGAGAACGAGTTGTGCCAAAGTACTGAAACATGAAAGGGGTCTATACAAACTATATTTATATTATTATACCATCCACCATATATGGTGAGGGTATATATCAGTTTGTCATTCCGTTTGTAATATGTCGAAATATAGGTTTAAGACCCCATAAAGTATATATATTCGTGATCCTTATGCAATTTTAAGTCGATTTAGCGATGTCCGTCTGTCTGTCCGTCTGTCTGTCTGTCTGTTGAAATCACGATCACGACGCGAAGACGCAAGCGGGGGTGCCTATTTTTACCCAGATTATTGAACATCCTCCCGAGCAGTTTGGTATTTAAAATGAGCAAAATCGGTCAAGCGGTTCAAAAGTTATGAGTGAAAATGTGAAGGTACCTCTAAATTTTCCAAAAAAATTTGTACAATTTTTCTGTATCTATTTTTTTTTTCTGTTAAGTAAGTAAAAATGTTATTAAGTCTTCTTATTGTTCGATTACATTTATTGTCTTACATACTATGATAACTAAGTTAACGTAAAAATTAACAATGTTAAAGTCGCTAACAGAGCAGACCTCTGTAAATAACATTGCTAAAACTAAATAACAAAAGTTCGTTACATAAATTGACAAAACATATTCATATTACAGTTCATGCAAAATTCAGTATATACGTATATCATCTTCATCCCCTTTGGTGGAGGGTATTCAAAGATTCGGCACAGTCGAATTTAGCCCTTTTTACTTGTATTTGATTCAAATTGTCCTGAAAGTATAAATTTATTAATAGTTATTGTCGAAGGCCTTCTGGATATTAAATCCAAAGTAATTGAAGTAAATTTGCAAAAAAAAAAGAACATAAGTATTACCAAAAATATTTTAAAACATGATTTGCACAGCAGAGAATATGCAAGTGTATGTACATATATATATTCAGTACCATACAAAAAAGCACTAAAAATACAACAACCAATTTGTGAAACACATTTACTGTTGCTGTTTAGCTGCTTCTCTTTAGAAACCCAAAAACACGGAGCAAATGTTTAGCCAAACAGACAACTAACCAACTATCCAAACATACGGTCAGTCAAGCTAGTCAGTCATCCATCCAAAGAGCCACCAGCCAGCCAGAGCATCAGGCATTAATCGTTTTTGCTAAATACGGAATGAAAATTATTGAAGAAATGTGATAAAAAACGAAATAATCAGAGAAAACACACAAAAGAAGCAAAAACTCATTACAACAACAAAACGACAACAACAATGAAATGAAAAAAAAAAACACAAAATCAGGTTCAATGAAATCTGAGGGACAAACAGCCATTAAAACAAACAAAAATTACTAACTGACACAGACACATAATGTACACAGCACAACACAGTAAACGACCATTTGCCTGAAATCAAGCATCTAAAACAATTAGATTCTGAATGAAAACAGATACAAACAGACGTATAAAATATTTCAAAAAGTATCTTTCAGATGAACATTTTTTTTGTAGTCGTTGTTTAATGTATCATTTAATGTCTTGTTAATACATACATGTCACTTCAACACTAAAATCAGGAACGTGTCGTCGTGGGTGATTTAGCAAAGTGTTCACAATTAATTCATTTCTTTCAGATTTTTTAATTCAAAGTAATTTGACAAAAACAAATTTGTATTTTATATTGAGTGGTAATTAATTGTGTCCATAGTTTTTAATTATATCTTAAGGATCATAAATAAATACGAGTATATAAGCCAGGTACAACGAATGACATATTGCCAGCCTCGTTCGTTATACCGATTCGTTATATCGCAATAGATTGTTTTATGAATTTTACTTTATATGTATGTAACATTTTTAAAATTATTTAGGTTACTAAAAAAATTCAAAAAAAGACTGCAGTATTGGTATAAGCTTACGGCATAAAAAATTCTCGAATTATTTTCTTAATTATTGTTTTTTATTTTTAAATTTTTTCTATATGTTTTTACCAATTAATTGTTCGTTATATTGAGTATTAATTTTTTGAATTAATATTGATGAACAGTTACAGAGAAAACAGATTCATTGTGGCAACCAAATTCCTTGCCAACTGAATAGTGTAGTTGCAGCAACCGAAATGATCGATTGTCTCAACCAAATATGTTCCTGATTCGATTGAAATGTATAGTTACAAACGAAATTCTGTTGCATTAGCCGAATTTCGGAATTTGCCAAACTATTCAGTTGGCAAAAAATTCGGTTGTTACAATTAATATGTTTTCTCTGTGTAGCTGGTAGGTACTGTTTTAGGAATATGTTTACAGGTATTAATACATTTGTTTACAAGCTACCATATACATATATGTTTGAAGCATTCCAATTGTTTTATGTTTCTAGGCAAACGTTGAAATGCTATCATATTTCCCCACTTAAATAAGATATTTTTGCAAATTTTAATTTTAAAATTTTTGTATTTGTAAGATTTAATAAAACATATATTTGCCCTTAAAATACAAATAGAGTCAAATTAATAAACCAGTTAATTTAATTGTTTGGAGATGAGATTAAACGGTGTGTCTTAAGCTGTGTTGTTCGTTTGACAATTTTTGCTTACTATTATTCATGTTTTGTACCCATATATGCTTTATACGCTTTACTGAAATTCAAGTTTCATGCGACGCTTTTGTTTTGTTCAGCTTTAGTGTAAATTTGTTGAATAAAATGAATTTAAAATAAAGAACTTCGTGTTTTTTCACAGCTTCAATTAGTTTTTCCTCCATTGTGTAGTTTTTAAAATAAAAATAACTTGCAGCATACAATTACACTGATTGTACTTTTTTGACAACCGCGTAAGACGCAAAGATGCGCAGCATGCGTGGTATGGACTTTCAGCTTTACTCACTCGTGTTTGCCTCATTTTTCATGTCGCTTTATAGCAAAGACTAAAGAAGATGTTACTGTAAAAAGTCGTGCAAAAACACTCGAACTGGACAGGAAAAAATACCTATCTTTTTTCTCATCCCTTTTCCCAATCCCATAGAAAATAAGTGGACTAAACCCTCTTTGCATTTATCGCGTTGTTTTCTTTACATTTACGAAAATTTGAAAAAATTTAATATTAATGATAATGTTATCTCTTTTGGATGACATGATACTGTTTCTTAATAAAGCCATACAATTTTTAGAAACATGTCAACAACAAATTTTTATGTCGATTGGAGCGGTATAGGTTTTTATTTCAGGCCTTTGGGAAAACTGCCGTGTTTATAACCAAAAATACGCAAGTATTTAACATGCGTGTTATTTACAATGCACTTATCCCCTGTTTTGCATCAAAGTAATTTTGTAAATAAACGTGAAAAATATATACAAAAAATGTTTTGTGTGCGAAAAAAAAATTATTTAAAGACTATGGAAATTCGATAATTTAGACTTCCAAATTGCAGATCTTTTAACATTTTTTTTTGTTTTTAAAAGGTTGGCAATAATAAAAAACACAATGGCATCACATTTTACAAAGTTGATTTACAAACCGTTAATTGACAGATAAAAAATCATTATACAATAAATAAAATCTATGCTAACTCCCTACTTAACCTTATCGGTACTATCATACCACAAGATCGTTGTCTCCTAATCTTTATGTTGATTGGAGCGGTGTAGTTCCCTTAGTTTCTTGGGAAAGCTGTCAGAATTTTGTGAAAATAGTGTATAAGTTAAAATTACAGAAAATATCATTTAAAAGAAATGATATTTCATTAAAGAACTGATGTACTTACTTTTCATTTAAATCAAATAATTTTTACTATTTATTTTTAAATGTTGTTTAAACAACTGACACATCAATAAAAAAACAAATCACTAATCAGTTAAAAATAAATGTTAAATTTTCCAGTTATTTGAAATTGTTTCCGTTTTTTTATTTTTGTTTGGCTTTTAATCTAGAAAATGTATACTAGCTGTGTTTATGGGACAAGCTATCAAAGTTGGCTTATCTCATTCACATATAAATTTGACATAACTCAACGTTTAGTGTTAACGCTTAATGTTACTTGTGTTAAATTTGTATGGGAATGACATAAGCCAACGTTGACAGCTTCCCGCATAAACACAGCTACTCAGTGTATTGACACGTTTTGTGTGTGTGTGTTTATGAAGTTCTTGTAATTTGAATAGAAATAATTTTGGATATAAACAAACAATTTAAATAAAAAACAAATTCGACGGAAACAAATAAACTACAAATTTCTGTTTTGTGGGTAAATTTTTACTAAATTTCAAACAAATGAAAAAAAAAAAAAATAAATGAAACTGAAAAATCAGTAAATGTACTAATCATTTTGAATGTATAAAAAAGTTAAAATAACTATTTTCTTTGATAAATAAGTTAACTGAACATTTTTTTATTCATCTACAACCAGTAAACTATTTGATATTCTGAGTGTAACAATAATTTGTTACACATTGTTATATTTGAAATAAGTGAGCCTTTATTTTCTTCCGATCACTTAAAGAGGAACGAACTTTTTTGAAAAACTTTCGTTGAAATTAAACCTAATAATATTTGTTTTAATTAAAAAGTGTTACATATTTTTATTATGACAAATATGCAACATCAATTCGGTAACCCATAGGTGGGGTAGTTAAGCCTTTTTGGGTTACTTTAAAATCATAAAAAGGAATGCCTTAATATACTTGATATTTAAAAAAGTCAAATTAAAGCTGAGATATGCGGGTTCTTAGATACAACGTTTAGTAACGACAGATCTTTTTGCTACGGTAACGCTTTTAGGCTGTTTTGGGCTATACCAGTAAATTACGAAAACACACGTGATTGGTATAATATCCTGTGATTGGTATAATATCCAAGACCATAGTAGTTTATCACTGCTATATACCGACGGAATATTAATAAGAACGGATTATTAATAGGAAACGGAATATTAATAGGAAAGTAAATTGATGACGTGTCACAGAACTAACCTCGGACAAGTCACTAAACATTCCTTGACAGGACTAACCTAAAATATGTCACAACGCCACGTTAAAGTGAAAGGTCTTTTTCATATAAAGGGATCGTATAAATTCCCCGTGCAGATTTTCTTGATGTGAAATGTAATATAAATATTCAGAAAAACGGAATAGATTTTTTCCCAAATTGTTAGAAAAACTTAAAACAAATCAACTGCGTTGTGCAAATTGCCCGTCTTTAAAATGTATTATTGTAGATTATAAGTAAGAGTGATTTTTAAAATAATTTTTTCTCTCTTGCTACCGACTTAAAAAAATTATGTTTTATCTTTTGCACACTTTAGTTAATGATGAAGTAAAAACTTGTTTCAAATAAATATGACGACGTTTATAATATATGAGACGTCATTAAAAACAAAAGACTCACAAAGTGATTAAAGTATACTTAAAGAACTGTTGAAATCAACAAAAAGGAAAATAAATTTTAAATTAATTTCTAATAAAACAAAAACAAAAATAATTGAAAAATGTATATACTCGTAGTACATAAATGTTAGGGTGGCAATGAAATAAAAGGTAAAGTATTTGTTCGGAATTTAAAGGAAACCCGAGTCGATTATTATCATACTTAATCTTAAGGCCTCCATACATTTGTAATATTATGTCCAATATAAGGACACAGTGTTAATATCGATTTGCCTTATACCATACAGTAAATTGCAACAAACTTTGTTAAAAAATATCACCACAATATTTTTTGTATGAAAATTGCACAGTGTTGCTAGCTATTATACAATATTTCAAGTTGTAAAGCATATATAAAAAAGTTTAGTTTATTTTGTAAATCAATTTTCAAGTTTGTTAAAATAGTTTTCTAAAATTTTTAAGTTTGTTAACATGTTTTTTCTTACTTACAGTTTTGCACTTTATGCAATTTAATTGAAAGAAACTTTTATATTAAAATCAGTTTATTCTATGCAAACATCTTGAAATTCTAAGAATTTCTAATAATTTACTGTTCAGAAGGGAATTCAGGATCCCGGAAATGACTACAAAACTTTCTGCTTTCCCGAAAGTTTAAAATTCAGAGATTTTACATATCCTACTTTTAAAATATTGAGTTTAATTAAATTTTGTATGCTGATCGCGACTGTAAAATATTAAGCATCGCTAAAACAGTTTTTTCTTTATAATAAAGATAGAATTTATTCTCCTCAAATACATAATAAAAGCTACTACATAGTTTTCAAGATATAGAAAATTTTACCTCAAAGGTTCACGGCTATAAGTTTTACCCGATTTGTTGAAATTTTCAATATATCAGTTTGAGAATAATTGAAAAATCCAAAGCTGAATTTTTAATTTCACCCTAATAAATATGTTATGTTTGCAATTATTTTTGCTAAAGGATATTTAATAACATAATTTATATACATATTTGATGAGCAAGTACATATACATATATTCTAAAATACCCAGGCAGAAAAATACAAAATGAAAAACAATAAGTGTAGTGCTTAAACCAATTTTTGGCACTTGAGATTTTATAAACAGGATAAATATTGTTTTTTTAAACGTTGCAGTTTTTTTTCTGTCAAAGAGTTCTGAGATTTATTTTTAGACTGTTAAATTCTGCTTGTGTTAAAAAATACATATCTGAGTGTCTTACAAAAGGCCAAACGATAAAGTGAAACGAAACAATGAACTTGGATAGGCAAAATCTATAGGGTAATGCATTGTACTTTAAAACTGTTGTACATTGGTTTATTCACTGACCTTCCAACCAAGGACTATCTTACAGTAGGATGTACAGAGTAAAAAATCAAAAGCCAACAAGAAAGCCACGAATACAAAAAATAAAAGAGGATTTATTGCCTTGGCGGGAATACGTAACCAATTTTTTATGATACTAAGCGAAAAAGTTTTATTAACTATTCCAAAATGTAGTTATGTTATAGTTAAGTTGGAAGTTATTTTGCCAACTTTTATAAAAACTATAACACAATTTACCGTAAAGGCCAGAATTGCTTCTGAAGTTGGTGAAACAAGTTGGTGAAACAATGGTTGTGGTCTACAATCCATCCAAATATTAAAAAGGAATAAAAAAATATGCTATATTTTTTGGCTTAGAAAACCCAAAAAGAAAATATCCACATGATCTGATGATTTACATAAAGAAATATGCCTCTAGAATCTGATGTTTTTCTGAAGGAAAAAACCCTCAGAATCGAAAATTTTCACAAAACTAAGAGTTTGTTTGAAGAATCTAAAGTATTTCTGCAGTTAACAGTTATCAGAATCCAAGGGTTTTTCGATAAAGATTTTCTGCAGGAAAAATTCCTTAGAACTTAGGAGTTTTTTGTAGCAGCACAAATTTTTAACAATATAAATTTTTAGAATCGTATTGTAATTGGAAAGAGTCCTCATAATTAAGGGGTTCTTTTCTAGGAAAAAATCACTTGAATACAAACCATTTTTTATAGGAAAAAGCCTTAAGGATTCTTGTGTAAAAAATCTTCAGAATCTTAGGTATTTTGTATAGGAAAAAATACTCGAAGTCTAAAGGTTTTCCTATATTAAAAAATACCTCAGAATATGGGGGATTCTATAAAGGGAAAATATAAAAAATCCTTAGAATCTTAAGGGTTTTCTAAAAAAAAAAACTTTCAAATTTCTCTGGAAAATCTTTCAGATTTTTTTTCATATAGAAAAATCTTCAGTTTCTGAGAACTTATTCTTATAGAAAAGTACTTATATTCTGATTACTTTTTCTCATAAAAAAGCCAATAGGTTATAATTATTTATACAGATTATATGAAATTTACCAAAAGAAAACCCTAGGATTCTGAAGACAGTTTACTATTATAAATAACAACAAGATCCGGAGCACTTTTACCTATAGAAAACTCTCAGATTATAAAAGCTTTTTCGTACAGAAAAACACTAAGATTCTAGAGACGGTTTAAAAAAAAAACCCTCGGCTTTTGAAGACCTTTTCCTTTTCCAGAAAAACCACCAGAATCTGTTGGTATTTTTCTACAGAATTAATTTCTTTCAGATCAACTTATTGACGTATTTGTTAAACAACTTTTACAGCATTCTTGTGGTATCATCATTTTATAAATTTCACTATTATTCAACTACTATACAAAAAATCTATGTATCTTTAAAAATTAAGGCAATTTAGCTGTTTTTGCATCAAGGAAAGATATAAATATGGACTTGTTTATTTGAAACATTTCAAGGTACAACACATTCCCCTTAAATATACAAATTTACGCATCTATCCCAACAAACATAAATGTAAACGAAAAGCGAAATGTCAGTCAGTGTGACCACGCATACAATGGCGTTTGTACATATTTTGTAAATTCATTGTAAATTACATGAATTAATATGTTTTATTTATGTTTCCAAACGCTATCTATATATTGATTGCACTGTATTATAATTATGTTTATTGTCTTTTTAAATAATTTGTTTTATTAGAGTATTCAAAAACCGAAACCGAAAACCGGTCAACCGGTTTCCTTTTTTTTTAAAACGTTCGGTTTCGAATATTTTGTAAATTCGAAGAAAACCGAAAACCGGTCTTTTTTGTTCGGTTAACCGGTTTTTTTTTAATTACATCACCAACTGGGTTACTTGGTCTCTTTTATTTTTTCCGAACACTTGGTTATGAAGATTTAGATTAAGTCTGATAGATTCCGATGAAGACTTAACTTTAGATATTCCAAATTCAAATAGTTTAATTTATGATCTAAATAACACATCATTATATGTGACCTTCTCCGAAAAAAGGGACCTAGTGTGTGAAAATGAAGTTTTGAGAAAAACGCATTTAAAGTTTAATAACGCATTATCACTGTGAACACACCTTCAGTTGGGAGATGCGATTTGGTATGGTTAGTTATGATTGGGTGCCGACTTTGGTGACGTCATGCCTATGTGGTGACGTATTTTTTTCCGCTTTTAGAGTGACAATTTAAAAACAATTTAAAACCAAAAAATCAAAAAAAGTAAAATTTTAATGTTTTTCTAATTTTTATCGATTTTCACAAGTTTGTTTTGTACGTTTTTATGGGGTAAATTAATTTTGATCAGAAATCTAATTCATTTCATCTTATTCTACACCCTATTAGGTACCAAAATCCACTCTTAAGTCCAAACCTGTTTTCTGACACACCAGGTCCCTTTTCTCGGAGAAGGTCACATATGATGATTTCATATATCTTGATAAATGCGACGAAAGAACTGAAAAGTTGGACAATTTATATAATTGTCTTTTGAATATTTGTCCAACATCTACTATTATTGGAAGAGTATTTTCCACTTCTAACTTTATCGAAAGCAAACAAAAAAATCGTCTTAAAACGAAACATTCAAATTGCATATTATTTCTAAAATATTATTTTAGAAGTGAAAAATAGATTTTCTTTTTACATATTTAAAATGTAATATTAAAACAATTAACGAATTATATAAGCTTTTTATTCAAATAAAAAAAAACTAAAAAAACCGGTTGACCGGTTTTTCTGCGAAAACCGAAACCGAAACCGGTTTTTTAAAATTCGATTTTTCGAAGAAAACCGAAACTGGTTTTTCCAAAAGGCCGGTTTTTTGAATACTCTATGTTTTATGTTATTATATGTATTTACATTTATAATATTTATTTTATATATATGTATATTATAATATTATTTTATAGGAAAAATGTTATAAACTTTTGCAAAATGTTTGTTTTTAAGCTTGAAGCTTAAAATTGCGTTTATTTTTTTAACACTTATAAATGGACACTAATTAACAATAACGTTTTCTGTGTATTCTTCATGTTTACTTAAATTAAAAAATAAGGAAAAATTTTTCATTTGAAAAAACTTTTCTATGATCTCGAACCAAACTAAAAATATATTTTCATACATATAAGTATCAACTATAAAATATAAACTTAATTTTTTAGAAATCTTTCTATAAGCTTTTGGTAAATGCAAATTGTCTATTGGGATTTCTTTTTGTATT
Organism: Eustalomyia histrio; assembly: GCA_949748255.1. NCBI lineage: Eukaryota > Metazoa > Arthropoda > Insecta > Diptera > Anthomyiidae > Eustalomyia > Eustalomyia histrio. Next base: position 103,123,839 of record OX456525.1, on the reverse strand, counting down.
TTCATCTATAAATTGTTGTATGCATTAGTATTTTTGTAACTTTGAGGTTGATTTTATATATTTTTTTTAGATTATAAATGTTTTGATTGCTTGTTTTATTTTATTGCTTTATTAATGATTTGTAAATTTGTGACTTTAACACAGTTGGTTCTTAAATATTTCGTGGTCTTTAAAACTTTACACATAAATTCACAGATACAGCATAAAGCAAAGTTCAATAAACATTTCTTTAAACAAAATTTGTATTTAAAAAATAAAATTTTTATTATTTGATTAATTCAATTAAATTCTTAGTAACATAAATGAAAAAAGTAATTTAGGCGAATTTGCTATAATCTTTAATGGAAATGAAAACATTTTTATTGAAAATAAAAATGAAAATTCGAAATAAAATCTGCTTATATTTTTACACAGGCTTGATAAGATGTTAAAGGTAATTAAACGAGTCTTTTGACACCCTTTCCAACAATATCGTGCTTTTATACAAGTCTGTAGTTCCTTCAAATTAATTTTTTTTTTTAATTAAAAGTTAAAATTTCCTAGGCTTTTGGGATCATAGATGTGTTCGCCATCTTATATCCAATTTTCATCAAAATTGGAAAGTGTATCGTCTTGATTTGATTTTTTTGTCTCTTAGATAAAGGGTAAATATAAAATATTGTTACAAGAAATTTCCACAACTAGAAATTTCTTCACGCGAATTTTGACGGCTGGAAAAATCTAGTGTCGTAATAAACTGGAAAGAACTAGAATACCTGACTACTCATATAAATACGGGTATTTATTGCCGCAGTAGTTCAGTTTATAAAGTAAAACGCTGAGTGTGAAGACTAAACTAAACGTTAGACTAGACTAAACGTTAGCCACACTTTAGGGTCAACGTTTAGTCTATCTACATCGTGTAAATAAAGTGTGCTATTAAAGTTTTTTCTGTAATTTTTAGTGACTGTTGTAAATAAATAGAGCTATAAATAATTTCAAAGAGTGTTTATTATTTGCAATATAAAAAGAACTCGAGATATTGAAAAGGTAAATCAACGATTTTATAAAGGGTAAAATCGTAACAATATGTATGTATTAAAATTGTGTATTACCTAGAACAATTGACTGTAATATCCAGGCATGTCAGGTACTTTTTCGTTATTCCCAACCTAATAATAAAATATCCCCCAAAAATTCCCAATTAGAAAAAAAAAACATTTTTGCTCTTAATCATATTAGCTCCAGACAAAATAATACTGGAAAATTTAATACGAAAACTGGCACTAAGAAGGAAGGTATCCAAGGGGTCACCCAATGATAGAGGAGACAAAATTAACGAACTTGTACATTTTAACGACCCGATCTCACATTTAGGGCACCGAATTACCGATTTTTTGTACATTTATTGTTATTCATTAATTAAAAAAGTATTTCCATTGGATCAACAGAAACATTTATTAAAATCAATATATAAATGTATTCTTCTTTATACTTATCCTCATCGAAATTCTAAGTAGATCAAACAAAATTTTAATTTAGGCGAATAAAACATCAAAATTATTAAGCCTCATTTTCGGAAGGCGGAAAAGGTGTCACGTAAATCGGAGCAAAACTAACTAAGATACATCGTATATAAATTAGTTTACAAGCACACTTTCTGCCGATCGGTTGTATTCAGAGACGCTAAAATTCTATCGTAGGTACTACAATCGTTGTTAAATTGCATGCACCATCAATAAAGGATCTTTTGTTCTGTTGTCCTTTTTTAATGAAATGGGCATCTCTACAGGCCCAAGTGCTCACCAATCGGCATTGACGACCTTCGAACAACCAGAGCGGACGAAGAAGCTACACTTATAAGTAAACAGAGTAGAATCCAATCTAGGCAAGAACAAAAAGATGCATTGAACATTCTGAATGACAGTGTTTTACTGTACTGATCTGGCAGTGATGATTATAAGTAAGTATACAAAATTATACTGGTAATAAGAGGGATTATTTTTTTACTATTTTTTTCCATTTTTAGCAAAAATCGCGTTTTTCTTCCATATGCTGCCAAAAAAATCGAAAAAACTCCCTCTGAGTACCTAGCAAAACATATCATCATATATTTTTAATTTTTATCAGACTCAAGATCATAATTTTTTTAATGATACTAACGAATAGTAAACACTAATTTTTTATTAGATGGAAAAAATTATAAGGATCAGCGCTAGAGGGAGTGCACACTTTCGACCCGAGCGACCAGGTCGTCTTCAGCCTCCTTCTGAACCATCGAACACAAATAACTCATGGTTTTGAACAGACATTTATATCACACACTCTAAGGAAAATTACTATGTGAAATTACATTTTTCATTAGTGAATGATTACCGTACAAATGAGCTTTTTCCATATATTTATAGAAATACCCTTTGGCAACCATCTTCGATTTTCGAAGCATAAATTGACAGGGCTGCCAATCCAAATGTTAATGTTTCCATTTCTGGGAACGAATTGGGAATCTAGCATACTAATATTTTTTCTTTCACAACATATTTGAGTGTTGTCGTGCCCTGTGTTTTTGTATGTAAATTTTGTATATTATTTGATCTATTTGTTTTAATTATATATTTTTAATTTTTATCAGGCTCAAGATCATAATTTTTTTTTCTATTCGTTAGTATCATTAAAAAAATTATGATCTTGAGCCAGATAAAAATTAAAAATATATAATTAAAACAGATAGATCAAATAATATACAAAATTTAGAAACATAACATCTTTTAAACTCATTTCGATTTTATTGTTTCAGATGATCCGGTAACAACTTATGGAGTTCATCGCATAACAATTTGTTTTCAAGGCGCCTCCGGAGATCCGCTGTCACGGACTTACTTATTGATATTTTTAATAGAAAAAATTTCGAGAGATACTTCATACTATAACGTGTATATAAAATAAATAAACCAACATTATTAATTTCTTTAAAATAAATAAATCATGAAAATATGCTTTTTGTCGCCTTTAAAACCTCTTCTTTCTTTTGGTAAACGAACGATCACTATACATATAGAAATTCTTACGAGCCACTTTCCGATAGGTGATATGAGTATGCGCTGGGGTCACTCCCGTGCGGATAACTGTAGGAGTTGTGGTGACGATAAGAAAACAGTGCAGCATCTGCTTTATAACTGTCTTTGATTGAGGGAACAACAACTCAGACATCGTCCAAACATTTTCAAGAGAATCTGGATGCTTTTAGGTTTTTTTGGATATTGGTTATTGGAACTGAGGGGATTGCAATTGGCCGCCGAAAGTACTCGCCGGTGGCGGACACATTTAATCTAACCTCATGGATGTCTGTATAGAGTAGACTTGTGTGAAATATAAAGAAATTTAAAAGACCTAAGGTTAGGTTTTTGCCAATCTCTTATGGAAGGGAAGACATTCACATGACTGTATGTATTTTTTTTATCAAAAGTTTATTACCATTTCATAAAGCTTCTTCCCCAAATTAATTTGTTTACTAAATATGTTCGTAAATTTCTAGTTCATGAATAAATGTTTAAACAGGTTTTATTGTAGATATAATACCAAAGACAATTCCCCTTTTTGTTTGATAATGAAATTGTGTATGAGTAAATTTTTCTTTTTTCTTTTATTTAAAAAGTGCCGTAATTGAGATTATAAGAAATAAATGTGTATTTAAGCGACTTTTTTTTTTGGTTCTCACGCACTATTATGAGACACACAATATTGTAAGAATTATATTTAATAAAAGAGTTGATTTTGTCTAATTTTATTCGACTAAATACTTTACAAATCAAAAGATTTTATTTGAGGTTGAAAAGAATTTAAAATTTTTGGATAGCAAATTAAATCGTTAGGAAAAAGTATTCAACCTTAAAAAGTATTTCCGGATGCACCGGTATTTCCCGAACGAGCAATCGTAATTTTTGTAAGCATCTACATAATTATAAAAATATGTTTAGCAAACAAGTTGATTGGAGCAATGAATCTGATTTCTCTTTATTAGTTGGTATTTAATTTATTTTAACAATCAAGGTCTTGCCAACACTTTTAATAGCAGTTAAAAGACATAAATTAATTTATTTAACGTGTACGTTAAAAAGTCCCATAATTCGTTAACTTATACATAATTTTATTTAATTTTACATAAATAGACATTTTAACAAACAAGCATGTCATTGTATTTTTAATTCGTTAGTAATACACGCTTGATTATCAAACAATTTGTGAGATACTTTTTTCTTTCTTGTAAAATTTTATTTCTATGTTAAACGCAAAAGAGTACATAAAAGCAAATATACGAACATTCATCCATATACTATTCAAGTAGTATACTTTGGGAATATAAGGTGACCATATCGTTTTGGTCTCTTTTAATACAAATCCTTTTTAAGCCAGAAATATTGTAAAAAATTATGGCACTAAAACTGTTTGGTATTATTGGTTTATACAATTAAAATCTGTTATCTGTTTGATTTCTAAGGAAATTGTTTGAAAAGTATGGTCACCCTATTGTATATATGCACAAGTAGCGTTCAATGTCTTTTGAGTTTATAAAACAGCGAAAAAAAATTACAAAAGCAACCATCAAACATACTTTCCGAACATACAACAAACATTCAATCCAACAAATATACTTTGACTACACATACTACTCTTTATAAAATAACAAGTAGACGACGACTATACAAAATAAAAATGAACTCAAAGCTGCAATGAAAATATTGTATAAAATATTTCTTCTTTTATTTAAGTATATTTTTATTAAAGTATTTACTCGTTTTTTTAGGTTAAAAGCTAAATAAATGAGTAATAGGAAATTTAAATTAAAAAAAATTAAATGTTTTTAAAATCCAGTGTATGTAAATATTGCAATTGATTGTTGCAATAAAATTAACAAAGCAAATGCTGATAAGAAATTTGTGTTATTGTTAAGATTTACATTTTTTAATTTTGATTTTAAGCCAAAAACCTTTGTAATTTTTCATTTAGCTACTTTTGCACACTCTTTTGTGATTTTGCATAAAATTTTTTTTTTTTTTTTAAGAGAAAAAGAAAGAGTGAAGTACACATAAAACCAAACAGCTGTTCGAAAATTTACAGTAATGTAGCTGATGAATTCATATAAATGTATTTAATTAATTTTTAAATTTTGACTGGTTGTCACTATCAGCCACTTTTCTATGAATTTAAATAAAAATTAATGACTTTATGTATTATTGTAATAAAACAAGTGTCTTAGAGATACAATTAAATATCTCAAAACAAACAAACACTCTTTGAATATAATCTCATTCTCTTTCATTTCTCTTTGTATGCGTGCGTGTGTGAAATACAAGCTAAAAACAGCTGATTCAGGGTCTGTCTTTATTGTTTACGATTTTAGTTTGTTTTGAAATACATTTTGATGTTTACAATTTTCTTTGCATTTTATTTATAATAAAGAAAACAATAAATAAGAGATACGCAAATGCGCTCCCCTGCTCAGTCTCTCTATCACTCTTTTTTTTTTTTGCCTGACATAGCCTTCTCATAATTATACTCTTTATTAATAAAAATATACAAACAAAAAGTAGCAGTATGCCAGTATGTAGTATAAAGTATCTATGTTTGTATTAATTTTTAATTGTACGGTTATGCTTTGTGCTATCTAGTGCTTTTTGTTGTTATTTTCATTGTTGTGTACAGCTTGTAAGCTAAATATTATGACCAGTAGCAAGTTATGAAGGTTCGACTTTTAGTAAAATTATGTCACATTCTACTTTTGACAAACCTCATTACAGTAACAAATATCTAATGATAACAACACTTGAACAGCAGTGTATGGCGCCACGTTTCCCTAAGTTGATGTATCACAATATATATAATTGGTTGCGGTGCAGGAGAACACACAACTCACCCCATTTGTCGAATTATTTGAGACGCCATCCCGCCACCCATTTTGTCGAATTATTTGAGACGAAAAACGGGTTTCTTAAAAACCATCCTTTTGAAACAACGATTTAAAACAGCGGGAATAAATAAAACGAAAAAATTAAATGCCGAATAATTCGGAAACTACTATTTATTTTTTGTAAAATAAAATAAAAATAGTTTCACTTTCACAATTTAAATTACAATTTAAGGCCTTTAAAGTTCGGATCTCCAGTCGAAAATTAAAATCAAAATATATAAAGGAATAACGTTTTTGGCGTTATTCAACATCGCCCAGCTCAAACCGCTGGAGCGAGGAAGCTGAAAGGGTCAAAAAACTCCCGGTTGACAGCCTGCCCAAACCCCTTTAAAAAATGCGTTTCCTGCAGTATTAGCTAAATCACTTATAAGGTATATTTTTGAGTTTTCGCCAGGAACGTGGTAAAAATACGGTCGAAAAGTGGGAAAAGTCTCCCCCTTAACGGCCTGCTCATACCGCTGAAGCTACAGAGTTGAAATCAGCTAAGACGGTATTTTTGGAAGAGAAACTAACAGCCTGCCAAAACCGCTGGAACTAGGAACACGTCTATTTGATTTGGTGTAGCGCCTTTTATGGTTTCAAAAAATATTTTTACCAAAAGTTTTCTAAGCTAACAACGTAGCCGGCTTTGCCCGCTAGTATGACATAAATTCGTCGTCTACAAAACTTTTAACATTAAAAACGCTTCACAAAACTCACGAAAATCGTACAATCGACAATTTTAAAGTTGGAAATGTTATACTATTTTGAATGCAATATCAAAACTGCTTTTACCACTAAAGTTTAATTCTAATTGCAGTTTTAGCACATTTTCACTAAAAATTACTAAATGAAATTTGGTACACAGAATTTGTTATTTACTTCCGAAATAAAAAATAAAATTATTAAAATATACACTTCTTTAATGCTCCCCCTGTTCTTCTCGTCTCGTGTAAAGTTTTTAAAACTGATTTAATGGCTTTATTCTAGAGAGGCCTTCGTATGATAATTTTCCAATTAAAAATAAAAATTATTAATAGCGATCATACTATTTTGCTTAGGTGCTGTATACGCATAACTAATGAGTATCTTTTAGATACTTAATAAGGTTAAATGGAAATTGCAAGTTTTTTTTCTTTTGTAATTTAATGTTTATATTGAAACCTGTTTATTAAATTGTTTATGTTTTTTAGTTTCTAGACTGTTATAATTTTTTTAGGTAAATAATAATTGCTTAGCTTCGATTTTAATAAAAGTATAATAAACTTTTATTTATTTTACTTTAAAACAAACCTTATCGTCTTCATCGTCAATAATTTCTGTATACAATATTTTTTGTATTTTATATTTTCGGAGAGAGTATTGCACGAATGTAACAAGCATGTTCACACAATAAATAACTTCCGGCATATTTTTTTTTGTTTTGTGAGGATGGATCTTTAATAAAGTATAAAATTTAATGTACACTTACAATAATATGTCTGGAATTAAAAAATAATAATTTGAGCTTTCGGCAAAAAGTAAATTAACAATTTTCCAGTTAAAATTTAGTAAATATACAAAAAAATTTATTGAAATTAGCAGATATAATTTGAATGTACTTTATTTGTATTCAATATTTTTTGTTAGCAAAAGCTAGAATTTATTCTTCATTATTAATTCTATAATTTTGTTATTAATATTTTGCAGCAATAAAGAAAATTGAATTTAATATGGGTTTCCATATCAAAATTTCATGTTTCTTTCGAAAACTACCATCAGTTTAATTTCAATATTAGTGTACATATTTAAAATATGTTTGTTGTTAGAAATTCTTCCAACAGGTTTCTTTAATTTCTACACATTTTATTTATGGCTGAAACCCAGATGTATTAGTGTTAAATAATCGAAAAATTATTTAGAGTGTATGTGCAATTTAAAACTGTATTTTTAAATTTATAAAATAAAACAAGTATTAAAAGGTTTATTAAAAATTGTTGTCAATTATCATCATCAATGTAATACTTAGCACCAAGTCACAAAGGAGTTTCCTCAATTCAATTTTTTATCGTTGAATATAAAAAATTAATTAGTATCAAAGTTTAAAACTCAAAGAGTTCCACAACTGAGTTGTGTCGTTACAAATATGGTAAGTACCCGTAGCCTAGAAATATTTGTTAAATGTTCACTATACAATTGTAATCCAAAACTAGTTCTATTGTATTTACTAAAACCAATTTCATTAAATAGTTTCGGTGATAGAGATGGAAAAATAGTAATCAGCTTTTTAAAACGCATCATTTTAGTGATAAGTTATGTATCCCTGTATCGACAGGGATTTCTTTTAAAAAGATAATGTTCGCTTAATTCATGCATTTCATTCTTTTAATTTGCTAATGTACTTTAGCATTTCCAACCCTTGGATTCATTAATTTATTAAAGCAATATGAATCAAAGCTATTTCGATATAGTGCAGGACAAAGTAGTATTATAAGGCTACATAGGATTTCCTCAATCTCTCAAAATGGTTGTCGAACAAGCGCATTTTTCCATCAAACACTACTTCATAGAATTTTGATTTATTTTATACACTGTAGACAGCATTCCTGCATTATGAGTGCCGAAGAATTTCTATTTCCTACAAAGAGAATGGTTTTAGTTTTCTGAAGATTGACCCCCAGTCCGCAAACTTTCCCTTCCATGGTATCAGATAGTGTATTTACATATTTCCTCCTGTCAGAATAAAAAGGTTCAATAGGTGAGATAACGTCAGTGCTAGCACCTTTACGGACTCACCACCTAATTCGGCAACATTCAACAGTACCATCACCAACCATTGGTTTATAATTGGCTCATTTCCCGCAAATGCAAGTGTCATTTCTATACCCTGCGATATAATACTATTCTTAGCTCCATCTATATCAAGGAAGAATTCTAAAGCTTATTCTCCATTTTTGTAAAGATTCCACGAAAGGCCGTTGTGAACGACAGTTTAAAATTTGTTCAAGTATTCTCTCAAAAGTTTTGAGGTTGATCGCCTTATTAATATACAGTCCCTTGTCCATATTTCTCCTACTTCTGGTATATAAAATACCTTGATCTCCAACTGAGTGGCACATAAGATAGTCAAGCAAGCCACGAGTATCGGTGTAAAAATTCCCACCAATTTCTGAAGCATAATACTGAATGCCATCAACACCTGGAGGCTACACTCAGAGAAAACCTTCTATAAATATTTTAGAAACATTTCTCAAATAGCACAAATAATAATGACCATAAAACTACCTCTATGGTTCTCATTTCTTATGAAAGGGCGTTGTGTGTAATGGTTAGCGCGTTGGATAGAACGTTGCGGTTCGATCGCCAGCTACGGAAATATCAATTAAGAAAAATAATATGTATGAGTTGTCTTACATCATACATATTATATATAGTGTCCTCCTTCGGTGTTCCCATAGCACTTAACCCCACCGAAGTAAAATAATATAAAAGGGCTATGAACTAAAAAGCTTCAACAATTTCGCCTACTCTTCATCAAATGGCGGGTAAAAACTGGTTTTATTATATGATTTATCATCTCGCGCAATTACAGTGTTGCCATATTTGAAGACCTTCATCTTTCAACTTTTCCAAGAAAGCAACACAATAATTAGGAGGAAAAATTTCGGGTGTTGCTTCCCTTAAAAAAAGTACAAGATCCTCATATTTAAAATCTTAACTTCATTAACATAATAAACAATTAATTAATGATCATATATTACTAAATTGTTCAAATACAGAAAATAATATTAAAAAAATACCAAATAAAAGGTCAACTATATATAAACTACTTCATTTTCCACAGAAATTGGTCAGATGGTATGCCATATCCTTTCTTCATGCACATCACGGCTTACCCTAGTGTAAGCGAGTTACCACCACCAAGTCAATTAAAATTTTCCCTGGTGTCGATAGGAACCACTAAAAAAATAGAAAGGAATAAATAAGCATGCTTTTCAACATTAAATGGCATAGAAATAATTTTGCATTGAAATCTTCCTTAGACTCGATTTGCAGTAAGGTGTGAATTAAGCATAAAAATAAATACCTATAAAATAAATTTTTTTTAATAATTTTCCATATTTCAAATTCATAAATAATAAATATTCCTATTTCTATTTTTAACCTATATGCGAGGGCAATCCAAAAATAAACCGTACTAACAAAAAAAATACAACAAATTTAGGAAAAATGTTCTTTATTTCTCAACATATTATTCTTTTACTTGATACACTTTTCCCAGCGATATTCAATAGACTCGATACCCTGTTTATAGTAAGAACTGTCTAGCTCCTTAAAATAGCCATCAACCGCAAACCTTTCAACACCAAGCCATTTTTTTAAGTTTGGAAATAGAAAATAATCCAAGGGAGCTAAATACGGCGATTAAGGTGCCTGATGAAGCAATAATGTATTGATATTGGCCATTTTTTCCATGTAAACAATTTTTTCCATGTTTACAAACTTAATGAGATTATTATTATTTTTGATGTCTCGAAAAAATACTTGACAACGTGGGAACATATGTTTTAATTTTTCGAAACTACTGCCGCCATCTATAAGTCCGTTTGGTTAATTTTGAGACAGCCCTCGTACATTGTTAGTATTTTTCCTACTTATTTTGTTTTACTACATTTTGCTTATTATGTAGTATAAGTAGTGCGAAATTTTATAAAAAATAAAAAAGCTGATTCATATGCATAATAAAATTTATTAGTTACATGCATAGTAACTGTGACTGGAATTGATGGATAGTTGACTAACTGACTGAATAACTGGCTCTCTCACTGCTTGACTGACTGACTGACTGACTGACTGACTGACTGACAGGGCGACTACTTACACTTTTTTTGCTCTGTTGTTGTCATACAATTTATATTTGCCGTAACGTTTAGTTTGACATTCTCATTTGGCTTTGCAAAATACATACTTATGTTATATATATTTTGTATTGTTTAGTATGGATTATTTTGTATCTTTAGGGTTGTTTACAATTTATTCATAATAGTACGAGTAAAAGTGCATATTTAGATACATATGTACGTATGTAAGTACAGAGTGGCTCAAAAGCCTTGAATAAAAATGTAACAAGTTTTTCTCGGCCGCTTAATTTCTCATTTTAGCGATTTGCACAAAGTATCCCTATTACATCAATTTAGAATTTTTCAAAGTATAATGTATGACCGAGCCACAGACTTCGAAATCCTTATAGAGAAAATCCGTCAAAATAGTGTATAATATATCACCAAAAGCATTATTTTGGGCAGTTTTACTACTCATAACATAATAAACATAATGAACAAAGAGAATATTTTTATACTCACAAAAAATCTACAACCTTCAGGAAATAGATTCAAGACTTCTGCGTCACCCTATAATATAAACGTACAATATGTAACAACGAATTTTGTAGTATTGTAAATTTTGTTCAAGTGTGTAATTTTTATATAGGCAATTTAGGTTATAATTATTTATAGAAAATTTTTTCTATATATTTCAATACATAATAAAGTTGGGAAAAAAATAGTTATAAGATACACGTGTAAAAAAGATCAGATCTGAAGAGATTTCATTAGATCTGACCAAAACTAGACGGAATAAAATGAGGTCCAATTTACTCTGGACATTATTATATGTACATCAGATTTCACAAGAAATAAGAAATAAAATAACAGTTTTATTTCTATAAATACATTTTTATTTTGGTGTCTTTGAAAACGTTTCAAATAGCTACGAACTTGTACTAGATCTGTTATTACATATATGCTCTCAAAAATCACCAAATTTTCCAGATCTATTTAAATGTGTACGTATCTGGCATCAGATCTAATCCGATTTGTCGATGAAGTATATCACATATGCCATTTTAAATCATATAGGATTATTAGGCTTTTTTCAAAATTTGATATACTTTTCTTAATTTCAAATTTACTAATATTAAAAAATTATAAAAGACTTAGCAAATTTATAAAAACGAACTATGTTTCATTAACCAAAGGTTTTTAGTATTGTAAGTAGTTATTCTAACAGAGTTAAATCTGGCACCATATCTCTCTATATTCAGTCATACCTAATTATATTTAAGCAGATATGATTAGATCTAATCCTTTTTATACGAATATTCTAAAATTTATTGAAAGTCAATTTTTCGAGTAAGATGTAATATTCATATAAACAACTGTCACCCTAATTTATATGCATTTAATATCTTACATAGTAAGTAATGTAAAGCCTAAATTTTCTTTACAGTACATATAAAATTGAATTATTATTTTTATAGTACATACCAACTAAAATATTCAGTGGGTTTGAATTGAAAACACATGGAAACATTCCGTTTGTTATAATAAAGTTTATTGCACATACATTAATGTTGTCCCTTAACTTCATACAGCCGTATGCATAGACATTTTGTTGATTTTTATAACACACACTTATAAATCAAATTAACATGCACACCAACAACAACAAATTTTCTGCGATTGGAAATGATTTCACGAAATAACTTCCGATATAAGGTATAACTGACGCGGTCTCATTCCTCTGAAACAGAGTTTACGACCTAGAATTATTTGGTCGTAATTCTTATATACGAGGGCGTACGAAATATCCTTAGCCTGACACAGAGATGGCGGTATAAACAGCAAAACAGTAAAGTGTATTGGAAACTTCCATCTGTCATATCGGAATAAGAAATTCATAATGATATGGTGAATGTGTTGGGTGATAGTGTTCCTTCATATGTAACAGTAAAGATTTTGGTTGCTGAATTTTAAAAGTAGTCGTACAAGCATTGAAGATGACTCACGAAGAGAACGTCAATCTTGTTTTTAATCAATTTAATCGCAATAAAATGTTTTATAACTGTTGAAACATGGATCCATCACTACACACCAGAGACATAACACCAATCAAAACAATGGATTGAAACTGATGGCAGTGCACCAAAGAAGGCAAAAACAATTTAATTGGCTAGTAAGGTTACGGCAACGGTTTTCTGGTATTACACAGGCATTTTGTTAATCGACTATCTTTCAAAAAGGTAATACAATAAATTCATAATATTATTGTAACCTTTTGGATTAATTGAGTGCAAAATTCGAGTAAACAATTTTAACAATGGCAAAATCAATGAATTGAAGTGTGAATTGCTTGACCACCTTTCTCTTCTGATTTAGATATTTGTAACTTTCACCTGTTAGGAAAACTATTTTAATCAGGGGATAGAATTGCTAGAAGAGCGTTGGACTAAGTGTATTGAAAAATAAACATCATAAATAATAAACATGAACATAAAAATCTAACTCCTTCGCAAAAAGTCCGAACGACCGATGACTCAGAGCTTGGATATCCCTTACTCCTGGAGCTAGTTTGGAGCCACTCTATAACTTTCAAATGGGTAAAGTAAATGAGTGTTCGACTCTTATCTTTTCATGTGCTTTTTACACATACTACAAGAATTCTTTTGGGATTTATATCCGTGCACCATTTGAAAAAAATTAGCCACCTGAAAATAAACTTTGGCTTTTTTTAAGAGTTTCCAAAATATTACGCTTTTTGCGAGAACCCTTAGTGAGCTGGATCATTTTGAAAAGAGGTCTACTTTTTACAGGTTTTAATGCCTTATTCCTATATACTACGAATGTAAAATGTGATGTAACATGACATAAAAAACAGAGTAATTACAAGAATCTAATACTTGGCAATTATTTAAAAAAATGCCAAAGAATATTCTCAGGGGGTCATTAAAAATTTGTAGTCAATCTAACCAACTTAACACCTTGAATGTATGGGGGCAATCTTTAGACCAATAAAAATCTATGGAATCCTAGCATGGTGAGGGGCGTAGAACACAAAATCATATCTTTCTGTAGTCAGTGATGATGACAAGTTCTTGCACATTACGAAACATTAATCAATATCCTACGCATACAATCTATTCCATAAAAGGGACTTATGAATTAAGTGGACTAATTAATTGATGATTTCATATTTAATTGATGATTTCCACAATGTAGGAGGTGAAATAAAACTGAGTGTTTATATAGTGAGTTCTCAGTACCGACTTTTCGTCATGTACTCAATACTTAAAAGGACCATTCTTTCAGAGTTGTATTTTTATTTATGTATCCGTAATTTTGCCACTATAAAAATACAACCTTGTTTTTGAATGAATGAGGAATGTATTGAAGAGAATCGCGACAGTACTTGAAAAATATTAAATAGTATCGACATAACTATCGACATTTTACAACTCTCTTGTATTGTTATCAATTGTAGTTATATTTAATTATTTAAAAACGGAAAAAGGAAGAAAACTCGCTGAAATCAGGGATGAAAAATGTTTGATCTGAAATGGAATGCTAAATGCTTTTTAGCATATTTCGTTTGTTAATAGCAGATTGTTCACTACCTTTTCGAATTACCAAACGCGTATATGTTGAAAAATTTCCAAAAACGTTTATTGAACACGAAAATTTTACTTTAACAGTAAAAATTTCCATATTTTTATGGCTCCAGATTTTTAGCATAATTGTTAGTATAGTAATTTGGAAAAATATTAGTATAACAATATTATAACAATTTCGATTTTTTTTTGATTCCCAGGTAAAAATGTTCATATATGGCCACATGTATGGCATCATTTATTATTCCATATATGTATGCTCAGATTCGTTATTTAAAGGTATATGGCCGTATATGCTCATATATGGACACGTTTGATTATTTATATATGGTCATGTATGAATATCACAAAAATAAAAAAATATTTTTTAACAAAAATATTGTTTTTAACTTAAACTAGATGTAAAAATTATACTTCTATTTAGATTTTGCTAATAAATTCATACATTAAGAAGAAATTCTGGAATTTTCAACGAACAAGTTTGGAATATTCGAAGAATATCTTTTTTTTAATTAATTTATTTATTTTAAAACTATTTTAAAGTAAACTAAATTTATTATTTTAAATACTGAGGTCAAAAAGTGAATAAATAAAGAAAACTTAAAAAAAGTATGAACAAATTAATATAAATTGACAAAATTGACAGTTATGTTTAGCGATCGTGCCGTTTTTGGAGCCGTTTAAGATCGCCAATTTTAGGCTTAGATCTCTATTTATATCGAAGGAACTCCGTTGTACCTATCCTCTTTTTTTGGTCATTTTCCATAGAAAGCTGAAAAAGAAAATAAAAATGATGGTGTTAAAAGTACAAAGTTGATTGTTCCGTTAGGCACTCTCGACTTTGGGATTTCGGAGACTGGTCTATCTTGCCAAAATGGCTTTCATTTTGAAAATTTATATTTCTTCAATAACAAACATTTTGCAATCTGCATTAAAGAAATTTAACATATGGTTGGTCAAAGTTTGTTTTGGTTACGTGTTAATCCGCTAAGCGTGGCAATTGGGACGGGGAATGAGTGAAATATAAATAATAAACACATGCAACGAAATTAAATGGAGCGAGGTAGGAAATCTGTATTATCGGAGTATGTTAAAAAAGGTTTATTACGTAAGGATTATTGAAGAACAATATTGGTATCGATTTGTTATTTTCTTCGGTATCGGTATTGTATACACAAAGAATTTTTTTTGTTATTTTCCACTGAAATTTCTATACTTCTATGGGCGTTGCTGTGTAATTTTTAGCGGGTTCAATTGTTACACAGAGGCTTGCGAACTCGATCCCTAACGACGAGAGCATTAATTTAGAAATAAAATATGTATGAATTTTCTATCCCTTATACATATCGCAACGTCCTTCTTCTGTGTACCCATAGCACTTAACCCCACCGAAGTAAAATAACATAACAAGGCTATGAACTAAAAAGCTTAAACAATTTCGTCAACTCTCCATCAAATGGCAAGCATCGACTGTTCTAAGATTTACCATCTCGCGCAATTACAGTGTTGCCATATTTTAAAGACTTCATCTTTCACCACCTTTCAACTCTCCTCTACCTCATTTTAAAAGTGTTTGGTACAACTGCATAAGAGTTTGCACAACAAAATTCGGTTAATACAACTGAATTTTTGTTGAAACACTCAATATATTCAGAAATTAATCTTGCATAAGTTTGTGCAAACCGAATTTATTGGTTGTCCCAATTAAAATCCCCATTTTAATTAAGTGGGCACTTCATTTTTCTGTGTGATGTTACCGGAACATCAATACCGCAACATGAATTACGTTTTTGTAATATATTAGCAACACGGTTTTAGTATTACCGTTAATTAATTAGCAACACGATATTGGTATTACTGTTAATTATTTAATTTTGTTCTTCCCTAAACAGTGTTTTATTTACAGACTATAACATTTAGAAAACACTGAAGAGGTGTGGTGAACAAAATTTAAGTGGACAAAACTTTCAGGTCAATATAAAATATTAGTCAGTGCTACTCGTCTGGTGCAAGATTTGACAAAATATTTTATTCATCCAACGCTAATATCAAATTGTGGCACAACACACAAATTTGTGCTTTTTATTGTCTTTGGACTGACTTTCAATAACAAACTGAATCTGAAATATATATAGTTATATATACTGTAAAGGTTTTTAGACCTACATACATTTCGATGTGTTAGGAATAGAATGACAAACTAATATACATACATCTTCATGGATAAAATTATTTTACAATAATTGGAGAATTCATAGCCGGTATTGTATTTTGTATATTGTATTGAAATACATTATTTTCATGTTGCAAAACGTCAAATAGTAAAGAAGAAGAAAAAAATATTTGTAGATTTTAAAAACAAGAAGAAAAAATAAAAATAAAATGCAAAATAAAGGTGAAAGTGAAAAAACTGACATTCATTGGAGACTGATACACAATATAACATTTAATAAACACAGCAATTGAAGTTGTATCAGATTTTTAAGTGTAAATTATCAACAAAAATTTTACACTCTTGTAAAGTAATACACGATACAGAAGATACAACGATACAATACCCGTTGTGAAATGAACAAATTTGGTACAAAATATTTTTTGCAATAAAATAAAAAAAAAAATTATTAAAAACTGGCTCAATACCGGCACGGTACTAGTATTAAGGGAGTTTGCTTTGGGTACTAGTATTTTTGAAATCAAGAGTTTCGGTATTCGTATCGGTTATCAATATGAAAGGGGTTAGAAATAGATAAAAGAAAGAACATGGTTGGGGCAATCATATTCTAAGAGTAACATATATTTTTGGGATTATTATTGTGTCAAGCATAGTCGTACTATAATATAGTTATCATATTATGATAATAAAATAACCATTATTTTACAATAATATGGTCACGGCAGTTATATTATGAATATTTCCTAATGAAAATATTTGATATTAAGGACACTTTCAAGAAAACTTTTTTGATTCTATGGAATTTTTAAAAAAAAACTTCAAAAAAACTTTTTAGTAAAAACATAGATTCTATGGACTTTTTCTAATAGAAAAATTCTTAGATTCAAAGGACGTTTTTAAGAGTCTCATAACTTTTCTTCAAGAAATAGAATCCAATAATATTTCTACAAGAAAAAGTCCTTAGAATCAAAGAATTTTTTAGAATATAAATTTTATGAATGAATATGAATTTTATCTATGAAAGCGATTTGCAGAATCTGAAAATTTTACTTTACTAATTTTACTTATTAAAAAAATTTCTTAAAATCTAGTATTTTTTCTTCTTTTTCTTATAAAAAATATTTTATTAATATTCTGAGTACTTTACCGCAAGAAGAAATGAATTAATGAACATATCTTTTGAAAAAAAAGTATTATTTTTTTATTGAAAAGAATTAAGAAAATATAAAATTATTATATCAAATCTTTTTGACAAGTTTTTTTCGACAATAAATTGATAAGTATAAATTATAATGTTATATACATAAGGAATTTTCGAAAATAAAACCCCCCAGGTTAAAATGATCATATATTATTATTTTTACATGGGTGACTAAACTGATACAATTTTTTATGAAAACATACAGTATAATGACTGTAAATATCAAAGTCATGTTTTATTTAATTTATTAATATTCATTGATTGTTATCAGCATTTTATAATTCCATACTTAACATATATTTTTCATAGTCAGAATTTTTGTTACAACAGTATGGTTACAGCCAATCATGTTATATAGTAAAACGTGGCAAGCATGAAATAATAAAATATTTACTATAATTATGATAGTTGCGACCATATTGATGGTTAGAACCTATTTTTAAACAAATAACTTTATTCTTACAAACATACTTGAATTCAGCAAGTATAATATAGTAGCAGTGATCATTTTGCAAACATACATTGCAACATTTTGTCGGTCTTGCACTATATCGCTTAGTTTTCGAGATACTAGTTACTGACTTTTTTATTAAAGCCCGTATTACATTAGCTTTTTTTCTTAACTTTTTCTTCATTTTTTTCAGGATTTTTATTTAATATTTTTTTTCTATTCATTTTAAATTTTTCTTAAATAATGAAACACTTTAATAAAACCCTAAAAATAGTCAGGAAAAAGTTAGTTAAAAAGCGAATGTCTTACAGGCTTAATGTCATATTTCTTGTTTTAGCCACACTCCGGTTATACAAATTTTGATACCCTCTTTTCTTTTTTTGTTTCTTGTATTTCGTCTTTTTATTCCACTCTTACCCCGTTTCGTGGTCATTATCATGATTTGTTGTAAACAAATGCATTTTTAAGCAATTAAATAGTTTATTTTTGTCAGAGACTGAAACCGAAACCGAACCCAAACGGGTTTATACAAACTTTGAACCCAAACCCGCTGAACCCAAAAATTTAACCAGGCTCGGGTTCAAAAATATATAAAAACATTCTTGCTATTCATGGCATAAGAAATGTTTGATAGAAAAATCATAAAAAACATTTCATTTCTTGCATTCCTGTTTGTAGTGCTCCTTTTAAGCAAATACTTGATCAATGCAGAGCTATTTGCAAAAAATTGCGAACACCAAAAATTTCTTCTTGAACTGAAAAGCTAAACTTGAAAAAACCGTACTAGACTGTCAAGCTAGATAGAATTCCAGTTAAGAAATGGTTCAAGCCTTATTGGAATACAGAAGTTTTTGTTCGGAATTACTGGATGCTATGAATAATAATATTTGGAATATTTGTGAAGAATTCGTAGAAGTTTTTGAACACTAAAACTGCAAGATTTTTATAGAATCTGGCTTAGTTTTAAATTAGAGCTAAGAAAAGATGACAAAACAAAAACATTTTCCAAAAAATTATATTTAAATATTATAAAAAGAGAAAACCACTCTATTAATAATCCACTTTTATATAAGTTAATGCTAAGTTCCGAAGATGATGAAGATATTCTCGACCAAGTTCTAACAAATAAGGAACGATTTTCTAAATCAAATTCTTCAAATGGGAGGGCCTTTTCAGCCTTGAAATTCATTTTGTTGCCACAAAAAACACTTTTAAAAGATGAAAACTTAAAAAATATATTAGTTTTAAAATGAAACGAAAATTTCTTTGAAAAATACACAAATTTCCTTTTGATAAAACATTTCTACTTTCTTTATATGTTGAACCCGATTTTTTTCCCATTTTTAACTTATGGTAATGCGATTTAAATTTTAATGAAAAACTCCCAAGTATGATGTATTCATGTGTATTTACAATTTGATAACAAACTCTAGATGCGATATTTACAAATGTTCATATTTAATTAACAATTTGTATGTATTTAGTAACAAACGACGAAAATATAAATTTAAATATCTCACAAAACTCAATTAGCCTTCAAGCTACATAACAACAAAAACAACAACATTAACAAAAAATATTTTTTAATAAATTAGCAACAAAAACATTAAGCAGTAAATAAAATAAAAAATACAAGTAATAAATTTTACGTATATAAAAAACTAAGAAACAAAAACAAAACAACGATAACAACAATGACGACAATAAACTGAAGACAATATTTAGACAAGAGCTAAATGGAATTTCCGATTTGAGAACAACCAAAGGCACAGCTACCAGAAAAAAATAAAAAAAAAAAATACTCAACAGTCAGCGAAACAGAAATCCATCGAAATAAGTCATTGGTGGTGGCGGTGTTGTCAGTGAGTGTACTATCAATGTTAGACTTACGATCAACAAAACAAACAAAAAACCTAAAGCTTGCTACTTAAATATCAAGTGATGAAAATCACTCTCCGAATTAATGAACGTATTAGAATTTAAAAAATATAGTAAAAATAACCTATTTTTTCTTTCCTATTTCAATTAAACCTATCAATTGGTGATATATTATGGTTAAAATGTTCATAAATCGTCATATACAGTGTCATATATGAGCATATAAGGATTTATGTATGAACATATAAGGCATGTATTTAAGCATATATGGTTAAATACAATTAAAAAAAAAGGTTAGATTATTTTTGATATAAGATATAATTAAATTTAATTAATGTGGTTCTTTGTCAACGGTTTCGAATTCCAACCAGGGAGAAAAAAAAGCTTTTTTGTGTTTTTTAATTTTTTTCTTATTAATATTTTTTACAAAACTCAAATTTTAACCCATTTCACTTAGGTTTTTTTGTTCTATAATTTCAAATTAATTAAATATAATTATTACGATCGCTACTCACCATATCTTACATTTTTTTTTTTGCTGTACATTTCGAATTTGAAATCAATATTAAATTCAGTCGTGTATTTCGCGAAAAATTCATACAAAAAATGATCCACTTTGATCAAGAAATTTGCTTTTATTTGCCTCTGCGCAAAATTCTTTCTTAATGATTCCTATGTGAGACAAGATTAAATTTTAATACGCCAAATAATAGCGAGAAACTTAAATAAGTAAAATTTTAAGTTCAGTTACAAGGATTCTTTTAAAAATTAAAGACAATGTCATTTCTAATGAAAGCCCTTAGTAAGTAGATTGAAAAAGTACAAGAAGTTGGATTTCTCGACAAAATTACCAGGCTCTGCCTTCTTTTTTGTCAAAAACTTTTGGTTCTGAAGAAATCTTTTGTCGGATCGAAGTACCTTTATCAACCTAGCTAAAATTCGTTAATTTCTTTGTTTTGAGTTTGAAAGCTCTTTATAAACTTGAAATACTGACAAACAAAAAACCACGATTTATGTAAAAACTAGAAAACAAAATACTATAAAATTTGTTTTTAATTTTGATTGCAGATTCGTGATTTTCATATAAGTTAAGATCAGATTTGAGAAATTTATTCATATAAGGCATTAGCAAGTTGAAATTTTACTTACAACTTTTCAGAAAATTTTGATATTTTCACTGAAATATGTATTTTTATGTATAAGATTTAAAAAAAATCGCTGTCTCATATTTCTTTTATGCACATTAATTATGATTATATTAGAAAATTACTAATTCTTAAAAGGTAAAATTTTGTGTGCTACCTCTAAATAAAAAAGAATTTTGCTGAGCCGAGTACAGAGTTTTTAGACATTAAGAAATAGAGGCAATATTGTGGAGATTGCAAATTTAAACTTTGATGATTTTTGGACCACTCTAAGGCTATTTTTTGTTTTAAATATAATAATTATTTCTCTACATTTATTATTAGTCAATAAGATATGATTATATATACTCGTAATATTAATGTAGCTATATATAATTATATAAAATCAATAAGAACATAATCAATTTAGTCTTATTAATTTTTTCCAAATTCCCGAATATGTATACAATATTATATATAAGTCCCGAAGATATATTTATATATAACACAATTATAGAAAAAATGTAGTCTAATAAATTTGGCCTAATACCGTTGACAGTAACGGCGGCTCCTTGCTCATTTTCGAAGAAAATTGGAAAGTTTGACAAAGTTCAACCTTTCCAATAAAACCAGAAATTTTATAATCAGTACTTTTTTTTATAGCCGATTCAAATCTAAAATTTTAAATGGCCCACCCTGTATATTGCTGAATCTAATTTGATCTGCCATTTTGCGGATCAATTTAGATATTAAGGAATATACAATTGAATATTATTAAATATTGTGCGACATCTATTTTTTTACTCGGGTTGTTCTATTGAATTAATATCTAGTCCGGATTCTCAAGCAAAAATTAGTGTGTACATAAGACTTCTAGTAATTTTCAGTCTTTTTTACCCCACGCATAGCGGAGTAACACGTAACCAAGAAATACAAATTTTGAAAAAGGAGCCATTTTGGCAAGACAGGCCAGTTTCCGAAATCCCAAAGTCGAGAGCGCCTAACGGTGAAATATAAATGTTTCAATATCAAAGAAAAAAGATCCATTGTTGGTGAGTATACTCAACAATCAACTTTGTACTTTTAATGAAATATGAAATAGGTCTAACAAAGAGGATTGGGTACAAATATACCTTTGATATAAATAGAAACATAAACAAAAAAAAATTGTGAGCTTTAACGGCTCCAAAAATGGTACGATAGCTAAATAAAAATATTTTTGTTAATTGATATTAATTTTTTAATACTTTTTATCAGTTTTAATATTTACACTAAAATATGTATCCGAGAATGCCGAAGATAAAATTACTTTCAATTTTAAGGAGCAAGTAACACTCAGCGGTCAACAATTCTGTAGATAACATGAAGTAACTCGGTCCATTTTGCAAAAACTTGGTGCACTTGATAAGCTTCAACGGAAGAAAAGCACTAAATCAAATTTAAGTTCTTATACGAAAAATGTATCATCAAGAAACAAATTCACTGTTTTACTTAAAAGCAGTTAATTATAACCTAATTATTATAATTTTGTTAAATACATTATATTAATGGATATTATTTTTTATTAATTTATTAATTATGAAAAATTATATCTCGCAAATGGTGATCAATTTCTGCTTTGCATATTCGTAACCTTTTGCAAAACTTCAGGAGTTATGTTGTTGATTTCGATCGCGTTTATTGATTTCTAATTGCTGGATGATTCTACGCTTATTAATATAGATGTTTCCTTTTAATTCGATCACAAAAGATGTCGCGTAAAAGAGCCATTATGTGCCTCGAAGCGAGCGCAGTGGCTCCACTCTTTTGGAACTATACTTGCGGATGGTTTCCACGGCTGACCTTAAAAAATTTTCAAACATTGTCCGATGTCAATCACCATTGATGAAAACGGTGACACCGTATTCGTTATCTGTCGGCACCAGGAAGGTTCCTTGTTGTCGAAAATTTGCAAACAGACGGTTTATTGTTCACTCTGTGGTTCCAACCCGCACATTAAAATAATGACAATGAACCATTGATTTGAGAAATAAAGTTCATCGATATGGGCACGTTCTTCAATTGTGTACTGTTCCATCTTAAATTCCCCAAGTATTCTTTACAAAATGCTGAAAAGAATTAAAAACAAAAATTATAATAAAAAAGTTATAAGGAATTCAAACCCCTTCGGTAATTTTGAGCCACCCTGTTCTAACAATTTTTCCAGTATTTTAATTGTAATAAGAATTGATTCCTGGAAGCTCTGATATATAGGAAATATAATAAAACACATAGGTATGTAAACTTGTATCTGAATGCCTTTGGTGTAAAAAAAACAAAACATTTATCCAAACGTCCACACATATTTTACCATACATTTATACATGCATCTAAATGTATGTAAGTACGAATTATTCGTTAGTTTGACTGTTAAAATGTTATAAACGTAGGTATGTATGTATAACGACAACGTTGATAATGATTATGGAACTGAAATGAAGTAAGGAGAAAAGGTACCTATGTTGGCTCATACATATAGAGATGAGCAGCCAAATAACCGAACCGAAACAACAAATAATGTGTGTAGAAAATGTATCTATAAGATACTTACATTTAAGTAAGCAAGTTATAAGTAAACAGATTGTTTTTTTTTTCTGTTTCATCTTCAGTTTTTTTTTCTTCTGTTGGCAAGATTTTGTTTTTCCAGCTATAAAAAAAATTGTATTACAACAACAATGTCTTTTGGATACAAAAAAAAAGACAGACTTACTGAAATATATTGTATAAAGCTATAAATTTACTTTATTCGAATCGAGCACACGAAAAGTATTGGAAATGAATTTATGGTTTTGATAACAGACTTTATTTAGTTAAGTCAAAATAATCTCATATATGAATACATTCTTATTCGTATTATACACCAGTGATTATTATGTACAAGACAGTTATGTATGTACAAAAATACATTTATCAGAATAACAAAATATGAAACTTATGAAATTGTTTAATTTCTTCTTGATACTACTAGTATTGTTGTTGTTACATATAAATATTTTAACAAAGTATGTCGTCTAATACAGTCAATGTGTACTTATGTACACATGTATCTGAAATACAAGGTGGCGCAAAAGTAATCCTCCTATCAGAAAATGCTATAAATTTTGCGATTGGCCCCTAATGTCAGTTCTGTTTTGACATTTGTGTAGTAAACACATGCGAAATACACGTTAATAAACAATGTTACGCTACACTGCTCCAGAACGCGGAATATTGGTGACTATTTATTTGAGCAATAATGAAGATGATTTTTCATCAAAAATAATCATGAGTGATGAGGCCCATTTCCATCTTAGCGGGTACGTAAATAAGCAAAATTTATGCTTCTGGGGCACTGAAAATCTGCGTGTAACCCACGAAGAGCCATTACACCCGCTCAAAGTCACTGTATGGTGTGCTGTTTTCGCTGGATGAGTCATCGGACCTTTTATCTTCGAAGACGTCGCGGGCCAAACGGTTACTGTGAATGGTGAGCGCTACAGTGCAATGATCAACGAGTTCTTTTTGCCGCAACTTGATGAATTGAGATTGGAAAACATGTGGTTCCAACAGAATGGTGCAACGCCACACACTGCACGTGCCCCAACCGGTATGCTGAAGGATGCATTTCCCGGGCGCCTTATCTCCCGATTTGGCGATTTGCACTGGCCAGCAAAATCGCCTGATTTGACCGCTCCAGACTTCTTTTTGAAGTCGCGGGTTTATGTCAACAAGCTTCACACTCTTGCAGCTCTTAAAGACAATATCCGTCAAGAATGTGAGGACCTATCGCCGGAAGTTTTGGCCAAAGTGATGGAAAATGCCATAAAAAGGGCTCAAATGACAATCAACTGTGGCGGCGGCCATTTACATGACATCATATTCTTGACTTGATGTAAAAAAAATTAAAAGACCAAATAAAAATAATCCACAAGAAGAATCAAAGTTTTTCATTTTTTTTTTTAAATTACAGCCAAAAAACATCGGAAGGTTATTTTTGCGCCACCCTGTATATATTGGGGTTATAGAAATTTAATTAAATTCCATAATAATTCGAAGATTTAAAACTTAAGATCTTAGACATGGTATGCATTAAAAAGCTTAGACTTTACGGATCTCATCGTCAATAAGTCAAGTAGTCAGATGGGATGGTATATCAGCACTAGGGTTATAACTTTTGCATTTTTTCGAATCTCCAATCTTAAAATCGTGTAGGGCATGGATTTATACTTTATTCTACTTTTTCGCAATCATTGTTCAGCGACAAAACCGATATTGTTTTTTAGCGTAGAAAGTTCACGCACCAAATGTATTGTTTTGTAGTCTTGACAGTTCATATTTGGCATTCGTGAAGTAGACACGTGGCAAATTTATTATGGAAAAATATTCGATAAACCAACGTGTTTTAATCGTTAAAACATTTTGTCAAAATCAATGATGAGAAAGTTACGTGAAATTTTTGGGAGAAACATCGTGCCAACAAAACGCACTATTTATCGTGTAGTGAATGATTTCGAAGAAAGAGGGTCTGTAGGGGCCCAAGCATGGACCACAACATACTGCAAGATCGGCTGAAAACATTACTGCTGCTCAAGAAAGTGTTCAAAGCAATTCATAAACCTCAGGAGCTTGGTCTTCAAAGAACAACTTTGCAAGGATTTGCATTTGTTTCCATTTAAGATTTAGTTGACACAAGAGCTTCTTCCACAGCGCCGTCGTACATATGCCAATAGGATGTTACAGCTCGTCCATGACAACCCCGATTTTTAGAAAACATCATAATGAGTGACGAGGCACATTTTCATTTCAATGGATATGTGAATAAACAGAATAGTCGGTTCAGTCACCTTTGCATCCATTAAAAGTGACAGTCTGGTGTGCAATTTAGTCAGGAGGAATCATTGGACTTTTGAAAATGAAAACGGCGTAACGGTAACTGTGAATGAGAAGCGATATCGTGATATGGTTGAAAACTTTTTAACACCACAACTGCATGCTTTGGGCTTGATTACCATGTGGTATCAACAAGACGGTGCCACATCGCATACAGCCAGGATTACAATGGAATCACTGCGATACCTCTTTCCACAACAAGTTATTTCCAGAAATGGTGATGTTGATTGGCCTCCACGATCGCCTGATTTGACTGCTCCGGACTTTTTTTTGGGGATATCTGAAAAGCAAGGTTTTTGCAAACAAACCAGAAACGCTTGAGCAACATTAAATAAAACATTAAATAAAATCCATTCTCTTTCATTTAATCAAAAATTATTAACAAACAAAGTAGCATACCTTCCCGGCGAACACCTTGTATGTACGAAAATATTTTCATCGCTAAAAAATGCAATAATATCACGAATTGTCAAAACTATCGTCTTAAAATTGTGTGCAAAATATTTTGAATGTATCATTATATTCGTCGTAGAAAACTACAAAAAACCTAAGTGAGTTATTACTTCTTTAAATTAAAATCAAACTCCAA
This sequence comes from Eustalomyia histrio, assembly GCA_949748255.1. Lineage (NCBI taxonomy): Eukaryota > Metazoa > Arthropoda > Insecta > Diptera > Anthomyiidae > Eustalomyia > Eustalomyia histrio. The sequence goes on along the minus strand of OX456525.1, from coordinate 103,097,164 downwards.
TGTATTTGGTGAGTGAACTTTTTTCACGATCGCGGTTGGATGGTGTCACCAGAAAACTTATAAACATGTACACTAGCTTCGCTCGCCACTCTTTATTGATCTAATATTTTCTTGTACCAGAAACTTTTGCATATGTATTTTTCTCTATTTTTAGCAAAAACCGTATCCGAACTCCAGCCAAATTTACAATGTTCAGTCGAAGGCAAACTTTTAACTTTTCCTTTTAATTGAAATACGGCTCCATAACATATTGTCTGTTTAAAATTTAATTAAATATCTTTATATGAAACCAATGCACAGGTGATATCCTACTAGTGCAGTGCATTGCGCTGGCGAAAGGAAGTTAGATTAAATGCTAGAGGAAAGAGGGAGTGGATATTTGAATTGATTTTCACTTACTTGTAAGTGGGAGGAAAGACCCTTGCGGGAAGCTTATTCCTATACGGATAGTACGACTAAAGAACGAATTTTTAATGTAATGCGTTGTGGGAACCACTAGCCAGTCGCACACAAACGGGGATAGGTTCACTTCTCTTGGTTGAACACTTTCTAATATCGGCAAAACAATGAAACACAACCCACGTTCCGACAATGCTCCAATGAGGCAATTGAGCTGGTTACCCCACTGTCATTGATAAGCGCTGAAGCCATATTTTGAACACGGCCTAAAAGCTGCAAAATGGATCTTGAAGACCCTGCCACATATATGGGAGTTGTATTCCATTTTCGGAATTAATGCCTTGGAAATATCTAGAACAACCACTCCAACGCTCCTAAGGGAACGCTATCAGGTTTTCCATAGAAAGATTTCTACGGAAGTCACACTGTCGATCGTTGAGAGTTGTATTCTAGATAATTTAAAATATGGTAACATAACAAATAAGGTGACCAATGGAACGATGTAACAAATAAGTTGGGCGATGGACGCAATAGCCGCGAAGACCACTGTTTCAATTTAGTGCTGATATGTCGTCCGGGACTGCCTTTTTAATTGCACTAGCTCGATAGAATATCTTGGCATAATATGAGATACTATCTCTAGCTCGTGCTTACCGAAAAGAACGAGTTTCTTTGGAATAATTCAGCCAAAAGGTTTATTAGTGAATAGTTGGTCATCTCTTATAAGAGTCTGGAAAGAGAAACAAGCATTTTCTCTTATTATCTTGACGAATGATCAGAAGGTCTTACCGCCCCCAAGATCAAAAAGAACTTTAGTATGAAGACGCTGCTCATAAAGAAACATCTTGCGGCTAAGTAACCTCGTCTGATTGCGATACAAAAAAAATTACAGTATTTCTGTCTCTACTCCAATTACTAAACGCTGCATATTTAAATGCCTGGTTTAACCAACGCTTATTTCTTAGTTTAGCCGAAACAACTTTACATGAATAAATAACTTCTTTCCAAGTAAAATCACGCTTTCTATTTTCGAACCTTTATATTTGCTGTGTTTGTGCTATAAATTTCCGCAGAAACACAGCAATTATTAGAAAAATTGAACAAATTTTATTGGAATTCATGTTTTTCTACCCGAATTTAAAGAATTTCGTATTATTTATTTAAATGTAACACTACCTTTTGGTCGAATTCCAAAGCTGAATATTCGGTCGGACACTACTTATAATAAAAAAAATACAATAGAGTGCATTCTGAAGCAATACTACAGCCTTTTTAACACGAAGCTACTGTATGCTAATGCCGAATGTTGGACAGATAGAAATGATGGAATATCTAAGATAACTTAAAAATTATATACATATCTACACTTCAAGAAAAATTATTTGACTTATTTATACTTAACGTTAACCCATTTGCTTGATAATCTCCAGCTGTACTTACTACAAAAGAATTTTAAGGATTAGGTTTAAAATAATTTTTTCTGAATACAACAATCGTTTCTCTCTATTACTTACGTCCTCTGTATGATTCAATTTTAAAACATCTTAGGGCTGGCAATTTACCAAAAACAAAACCAAAACTAAACCTTTGCCATTATCAATTCCATAAAAATTCTCATGGTATATCCTTAAGAAGTTCGCCGCGAGACAAATGAGTAACTACATGTATTTTGTTTTTGTATTGCATGTATTTTGTTATTGTATATTCGTTTGCCTGAAGAAAACGTCATATGGAAACATTGGTTACATTGTTAATAAGTTTGCAGGTCTTAGATAACCATTTGTGGTCGTTTTTTGCTTTAATCGAACTTTAATTAAATGTTAATTAAAAATTGTTTTGAAAATATTTTGTTAGTTTAGAAAAAGTTTTTCGCAAAAACAAAACTCATAACTGTAACATTAATAGCAACAATAACAAAAAAATAAGCACGAACATATAGCAAAATAATTATTTTGACTTGATTAATTTTGCTACAACGAAATATGTATATAACAACAATAAAAAATGAAATTAACTATCATTGTCGACTGAGAAACAAAATTCAAAAAAAATCTTTCGAAAATTGTTTAAATAACAGCGTGAAGATACTCTCAACTTAACACTCAGTTTGTTTTCCACCTATTATATTTTTGTTGGTGATTTTGCTTGTTTTCTCTGTTTAATACTTTAGTTTAAATTCCATAACCATAAGATACTATCTATGTATATTCCAATGTAGAAGAGTGTGTAATAAAAATGTACGAATACAAGAAGTGCGATTATAGTGAAGAGTGTGTGGAATGAGCTCGTGTTAATATTCCCCTAAATACGCATATCGTTGGCTTAAAAGCAAAAACGATATGTTTAGAAAATATTTGCACTAACGTCTAATTCAAGAATGTTCTAATTTATGTCTGCAACATAACAATTTCAGGTTTCGTGGATCCCTGTGTTGTTCCCAATATGTTACCCACATGGTTTTATCCATTATACCATGCATCCAAAATTAAATATTATATGTATATGTGCATATCACTCATCCATCATAATACTTATCCAGAAACGAACATATTTTTGACGACATAAACGAAATGGAGAAGTTATTCTTAAATACTTATAAAGGGTGGTACAGATATACATAAGTATCTTTTTAAATATTAACAGAATGATCTAAACTTAATTTCGATTGGTATATTATGGATTTATTAGAAATAAGAAATATTGCGATTATTTATGGAACACGATTTCATAAATGTGGCTGCCGCTGCTGGCTTTGAAGTTCCCCATCATCAATTTTCCTAGACTTTATTGACGGTTTCTGGTTATATCTCACGAATGGCTCGGACGATATTAGCCTTAAGGGTGTGGATCGTTTCTGGATTATTCGCATAGCATCGGTCTTTAACGGCACCACACAAAAAAAAGTCTAAAGGAGGCAAATGGCAGCTTTGAGGCGGCCAATTCACATCGCCAAGACAGCTTATAACGCGATTATCGAACTTAGTGCGCAAAAGATTGGTTGTTTGATGACTGTGTGGCATGGTGTGTCTTGGCATTCTGCGGAAATCAAAGACTATCCAAGTTCATATCTTCATTTGAGCCAACAACAAGATCGTAAGCATGGCTCTGTATCGCTCGCCGCTGACTAACATGGAGTTTCCAGCAGCATTTTCAAAAAAATGGGGCAATGATGCTTTCACTCCAAAATCCACACAAAACTATCACTTTCTGTAAATGCATTGGCTACTCGACAATGACGTGATGGTTTTCCGATCTCTAGGTGCGACAGTTTTGTTTGTTAACACCGCCCCGAGATGAAAATACGAACTGTGCGACGACGGGGACCATAAGTGTTGTCCACTAGCAAACCTGTCTCACGCAATTTTTGAACAAACTTGCGTACACACACTCACAGCACTCACTTTGGAAATAAGTTAGAAATATATCCCAATTTTGCGTAAATCGACTCATTTTGATAAGCGGAGATATGATACTGACTGATAGTCAATATTTCGAAGAGAAAAAATTTGTAAGTGTCAAAATAACATATGATTTAAAAAGATACCTGTATTTCAACCACCCTATATAAAAGGAAATTCCGACATCTTTGGTCTAAATATCAAGAATAGATGAAGAACTTCTTAATACTAATTTACTATTTAAAACTTCCTTTTGTTTTTACTGGCATGTAGTATTCAATCAGCCAACACACGCGAGACTAATATTTAAGAGCACAATTTTTGTTCTTTTCGTAAGATACGGGAATGACATTCATTTGGCATACAATGTATACGTATACATAGCTTTGTGTGAGTTTTTTGTATTCATTTAACGCTTGGCGTTTTTTTTAAATTTGAATGTATTAGTTTTGTGCTGCTAATGCGGGGAAAAGATAGCTTTACGCCACAAAAAAAAAACATTCTCTTCGCCCCACTTGCCTACAAGCTGGCGTGTTATGCCAGCACAGTTGTTCTGGTGTGTGATAGCTCAATGAAATTAAGTAAATATTCTATTAAATTCAGGACATTAATATGCATTTAACTAGAAAGTAGAGTTTTAATGGGAGGTTCTTCTAATTGAGTTAAAAATGTCGAGGATGTAGAGGGAACGCATAAGAGTTGAGAAGAACAATATTGTCGATGAAGTTCTATCCGCCTATACTGAGATTAAAATAGTTATACACAGGCATGCGAGAAGCTCCCATAATAATATATGTATAAGAATGCATGTTCGATGTTAAGAATCTTAAAAGTAATAGAACCCAATCTGCTTTAACATTTACCAAATACCTGATGTTGCCTTATCAGTGAGAACATAGTGATTGCATCACACTCCAGATGGTTGCCTTAAGGTAGGATCACTATTTATACGCCAATATTGTTTTTCTTTAGCCCAATCAAATGATACCATGATACGGCAATCATGTGACAGCTTGATATGCAACTATGCGCTAATATAAATGTAAATTTTTTCAATATAGATACTGGAATAGCCTTTCGCATGTTTGTGTCTTGTTTTATTATATATGGCGACACCAGTTGTAATAACTCTTCAAAACTTTCATCATTCATGCGTATGAAATTTTTTAACAAAAATTTTTGGTTGTCTATTTCCCGAAATTCTTTCCATAAGTCTTTCCATAAGCCAATCTCGGACCCATATACTTCTTCTTTTCACTTGCACATGCTATATACAGAACTGATACAAATTTCTTTTTTTTAATGAAGAAACCATTTTTTAGAGAACACAATTTTTAATCACTAAAAAATAGAATTTCCAAACAAATTAAACAAGCTAACACAACAGCTGTTTTTACAGTTGACGCTAGTTAGAACAATCGTGTGACTGTGCTGCGGTTATTATTTTAGGCATTTCGCTTTGTACCAAATAGCGGCAATCAAATTTGTATAAAACATGGCAATCGTGTGATTACAGAATATTTCATTGGGGCAATTTAATTTTTTTACGTCAATTTAGCACAATGCAAATTGTGCCATATTGGTGCATTTGCGGCAATCGTGTAATCCTACCTTTACGCATTATCATGAAGAAGACCTAAGAAAATCATTATCTACTCATTAATATAACGTTTTTTTTTACACAGAGAGATGTGTTATTATGGGACTTATCGAGCCTATTGATGGAGGAGATATAAATAAGTAAAAGTACACTAACAAACGAGCAGAAACTCACACGCATCGTAGATTTTAAACTAACTTAAAACATGGTAAAGTATTTTTTTTATCTTCCATCGGAGTTTCTCAAAATATAGGAAAACAAGTAATTTTTGCTTCACACAGCTTTAGATGTGTGTATTGAATACCAGCGTTAACATAACATCGGAGTTTCTCAAAATATAGGAGTTTCTCAAAATATAGGAAAACAAGTAATTTTTGCTTCACACAGCTTTAGATGTGTGTATTGAATACCAGCGTTAACATAACAACAAAATAAAGTGGGAAATTAAAAGATAATGGCAATTGCCTATATGTGCACTTTCATTTTTTACTGCTGAATCCATCGTTTGTAAAACACAGATAGAGAATTCAGAATTATTAGGAAGACAGAGCTACATTTATCTGTGAACGTATTACATATTTTAAAAGACTAACGATTGCAAGGCTTAGGCCTACTGAACATATTTACGATTACACCGAAAAAGAATTGAGATTTTGGATATATCTGATTTGCGCCAGGTAGAAAAAATTGCAGTTGGCTGGCACAACATACAACGCAAGTCTCTCTAATGCGAACTCTGTCAAAAAAAGGCAAACCTATGAGCCCGTATTTCTTCTTATCGGCTCAATCTTATGTTTTGAGGGGGGAAAATACTTTCTTTCAAATTTACTTTCTTCCATTTTTCATATTTCTTTCAAAGTTCTGAAAAAATGGGTATCAATTAAAAATTATTTCACGATTTGTCCTTTGCTTCAAAATAGGCCTCAGTTTCGGCGATCATCTCTTCATTCGACGAAAATTTCTTCCCAGCGGGCATTCTTTTGAGATCTGAGAACAGAAGATAGTCGCTGGGGGCCAGATCTGGAGAATACGGTGGATGCGGAAGCAATTCGAAGCCCAATTCATGATTTTTTGCCATCGTTTTCACTGACTTGTGACACAGTGCATTGTCCTTCTAAAACAGCTCTTTCTTTTTCTTCAAATGCGGCCGTTTCCCGGTGATTTCGTCTTTCAGATGGTCCAATAACGCTATGTAATAGTCGTTGTTGATGGTCCTTCCTTTTTCAAGGTAGTCAATGAAAATTATTATGCGCATCCCAAAATACAGGCGCCATAACCTATCCAGCCGACTGTTGCGTCTTTCCACGCTTTGGAGTTGGTTAATCACGTGCAGTCCATTCGGATGACTGTCGATTGGACTTCGGAGAGAAATAATGGAGCCATGTTTCATCCATTGTCACATATCGACGTAAAAACTCTGGTTTATTACTCTTGAACATCTCCAAACACTGCACCGAATCATCAACTCGTCGTTGTTTTTGGTCAAAAGTGAGCTCGCGCGGCACCCACTTTGCACAGAGCTTTCTCATACCCAAATAATCGTGAATGATATGATGTACACGTTCAGTTGATATACCTGCGGTCATTCGAAATCATTTTGTGGATTTTTTTGATGTTTTCGTCCGTAACAACCTCTTTTGGGCGTCCACTGCGTTCACCGTCTTTGGTGCTTATTTCACCAGATCTAAACTTAGCATACCAATCTTTGATCAATTCTATTTTTTCCCTTCAAAAAGCAATATTTTATCAATACGCGAAATTCCTTTCTATCCATTTTTTTCACAATAACAAAAGTTTCTTCACTCAAGATGCTATAATTCACAAGCTAATGATCCGACAGCTGTCAAATTTATACACGTGTTATTTGAAGGTTAGGGCTAACTAAAAATCATATCGATTTTAGTAGTAGGCCGGGGACTTCTCAATTGACCTGTTTTACCCATTATAGTTGTCAAATATTCGACCGACTTAAAAAAACCGGGTTTCAGACTTGAGAAAATCGTCTTTTTTAAAACCCCTGTTTTCGATTTTTTTATTCAAACCAGGTTTTTAAATTTTTTAAATAAAGTCAGAAAAAATTGGTTTTATTTTTCAATGATTTGGGGATATCCGACTTCTCAATTTATTTTAAATAAAAAAAGATACCAAAAAAACACGTTCGCTTATGATGGACGTAGGATTAATTGTCAACAGTGTGGGGTGTAACAAATTTAATTTATTTGATATTTTGGGAAACTTTTCTAAGTAATCATAATCTTCCTTTAAATCACTGCTTCTAACAATTTTTGCTTTTTTGTCGGATTTTGAATTTATTTTAAAGTTGAATTAAGCTGCTTCCAGATTTTGCGGCTCACTTTCAAAGTATTCTAGATCAGATTCAAAGCTTTTACTTAAATCCGAAAAGTTTTTTAAAAAGTTCCTTTGTATACGTTATATGTCCGCAGGACACTGGAAAATTTCCTGAATGTAAGTATAGAAGAAGAGTGTTTAATGTCGCATTTCTTCGCTCTTGAAATATTTGCTTTAATGAAACAAGGAAATCTTGCGATAAGATGTTATTTTGATTTTTAATATCATTCACAATGCTATGACAGCAAACATGGTTATTAATAATTTGCGAAAATTAAAAAAAATATATAAGAAAACCAAAAATAAAAATATTCAAAATTATCGAATAATTCGAGACAAAAAAAAACCGGTTAGTCGAATAACTCGAATGCCGATTTTTAAAAAAACTGTTTTAAAAACCGCTAAAATTAAAATAAACCGGTTTCTTGAAACATCCGGAATAACTATTACGTTGTATTTTCACTATTACGTTACTCACTATTACGTTATATTTTGTATGTTATAATATAAAATGTTTAAGTTTTATGTGTATAGTTTTAAAATAAATTTATATTGTTTTTGCCAACAAATTAACAGATTCTGAAAACATTTGGCAATAACTTCCTCCTCAGATAATCAAATCTCCTAAATTATAGAAGTCTCATAAAATTGTAGCAATAGCAATTCTAAAGTATTATATTTTTAACGTTATAACGTCTTTTTATTTTATTTCTTTAAACATTTCAGATGACGATATCAATATGTAGAATATTTGAATGCATGTACATATACAATACTCTTCCACTCGCGTGCTGATTATATACACATTTTATGAAATAACAACAACCACTATACGAGGATGATGATGACGACGACGACCGTATGTGTGGATTTGGATGTGAAAATGGTTTGACAGTCAAGTGAGTCTCTGGAGTGTCACTATTTACTACATACTCAACATGCTCTATCTACTCCAAACCGACATTCATACGCGTACTCACACTAGCCGTCATACAAACGCAAAATACATTTTTTTAAATAACCCCCTACACATTTATTTGATACACTAAAATGATTCGTTTTGATCGTGTGTATGTTGATGTGGTATATTTTATTTTTCATATTATGCGAACACACAATTTTAAACTACCATTTAAGCAGTTGGTTAAACAGATGTATAAATTGGCCACTCATCTTATTCCAAACAACAACAAACACAGTCATATAAATATAAACTTGAGTACTCGGATACCTATACAAATCAACAAAAAGCGAACAAATAACAGCAACAACAAACAAATAAATGTAACATATTCATGCGTTTTAAGACTATTTTTGGTTTGGGCATTTAGTAGTCACACAACCATGCACACGTTCGTATTTATACGATAATTTTATGGAACAAAACAAAATGATACTTATAGATGAACTAACTGGCTGAGAGACGGACGAACTTGTATAGAATTGTATATACTTTCGGATTTACACGAATATTCGTACCGATGGATGGATTCTTTTGCACAAGTGAACTTATCGCATAATCACGTCGCGTTGTCAAGATTGTAATGGTTTTTGTTGTATACTTTGTTGTTGTTCCACTATATTGACTGCTGCTTCTGGTTCAGTTACGGTTTGGTTGTTGTTACTGCTTCTGTTGATATTGTTGTTGCTTTCTGCTGCCAATTTTATTTATTATTTATTTCTTTATGTTTTTAGTAAATAAAAACTAGTACATAAATTAAAGTCGGACATGCCGACTATATCATACCCTACACCAAGTATATCAAGAACCAAAGTTCGAGCAATGATACAAATTTAGGGAGATGTCTTGAACACTTTTTTTAAAAGGGCGGCAAATATAGAAAAGTTTATTTAGGGAAATAGAGTTGCTATATCCAAATAAGGTCTGATTTCCTTCAAATTCAGAGGTGTGTTGAACATTCACACGTGTTTAACATTCACACTTTAGATAAGTTTTGTGTGTCTAAATACCAAACCCCGATTCAGAATGGACCTTTCTATGATAGTATTGAATATGGATCGATTCTTACCAAATTTAATAGGGTTCGTCCAATGGGAAATTTGTAAACAAGGTTTACATAAACACACGAACATAGTTAAATCAAATCAGGAAGTGATTCTGTATCGATTGGTTTTCTATAGGACTGGTCTAAGTCTCATATTTTTGGTAGTTACAAATATCAGCATAAACTCTTATACCCTGACCACGTAGTGTTGTACGGTATAACCAAGGACCCTTGAAACCAGGATGAACAAACTACATTTTTTTTAGCCACGCATGATGCCATGGTGCCATGGTGCCATGATGCCATGATGCCATGATGCCAAATGACGAAACTACAAAAAATTCTTAGGCGACACCATGAAATTCTTAGGCGATTTACAGAAACATTTAGCCAAATGCAATGGTACAACTCCAAGTACAGTGATTGTGTTGTGAATGTAAACATGTTTGAATTTTTTTTTTCATAACATTCAACAAAAACACAATATAAATTATTATTATAACAAACAAATGGATATTTGATTGTTTTTGCTTAAGACAACAAACAAAACAATGGTAAACGTGAGTATGAAAGAGACAAAAAACACAAAACAACGGTAAACATGAGTAAAGATAAAAAAACCCCATTTTAATAAACATTTACATTTTATTATAATATTTAAATTTTTAATGTAAATTTCTTAAATATAAATAAATAAATAAATTCTTAATTTTACTATTTTCCATGTAATTCAGGAAAGAAAATGATAATTTGTTTGCTCTAAGTTTTGTTTAATTCTGTGATAAATATGACTTTTTTAATTCATTATATTCTTAAAGATAAATTTAATAAAATATGATTTAATTTATTTTTAAAACAATTTATTTCTAATTTTTTTTTTTATTAAGTCAATAGATTATAATTATCCTTACAGACTAAGGATTACAATACAAATATACAGGAAACAAAATAAAAACATTAATTATTTAAATACAAAATAATATTGCGTTTTAAGGTCATTCTATTTTTGTATAACTGAATTTGCTAATAAAACTTATTAAACTCCACACAAAGACGACACAGCGGATCATTGTTTATTCATTAATTAATATTCATTCTACGTTTCTTTAGTAAAATTAAGAATTAATTTATTTATATTTAAGAAATTTACATTAAAAATTTAAATATTATAATAATATGTAAACGTTTATTAAAATGGGTTTTTTTATCTTTACTCATGTTTACCGTTGTTTTGTGTTTTTTGTCTCTTTCATACTCACGTTTACCATTGTTTTGTTTGTTGTCTTAAGCAAAAACAATCAAATATCCATTTGTTTGTTATAATAATAATTAATATTGTGTTTTTGTTGAATGTTAGGAAAAAAAAAATTCAAAGATGTATACATTCACAACACAATCACTGTACTTGGAGTTGTACCATTGCATTTGGCTAAATGTTTCTGTAAATCGCCTAAGAATTTCATGGTGTCGCCTAAGAATTTTTTGTAGTTTCGTCATTTGGCATCATGGCATCATGGCACCATGGCACCATGGCATCATGCGTGGCTAAAAAAAATGTAGTTTGTTCATCCTGGTTTCAAGGGTCCTTGGTATAACCATTTGTTTGCCTACAGTTGTGGATAACAATGTTTTATTGCAATTTCAATGTAGGAAAAATGTTTTCAACCAATAAACTAGTTAGAAAAATGCCCTCTTTCATAGAACCGGAATAAAAGTACTTCTTTTTTTAAACAGATCCTGTTTTACTCTCAGCTCCATCTCCGAATATTTTTTATTTAAATTTTCCCAAATAAAACATATTAAATATATGGAAGCAGTTCTGGCGATAATTATCGGTCAATTATACCTTAAAGTTTAGCTGCAAAGAATGAGTTTCATAACCAGTAACAGGAAATATATAGGAAGATGTGAATCGACTACATAAACATCTCCTGCTTAAAATTTTTTTGATTATGTTAGTGTCCGAGAAGACAATCTCAATCTTTTAAAATAAGGATCACAAATAATTTTGAAAGGACAGTAAAATCAACGGTTGCCAAACTTGGTTAGTCTGTTCATCTATGTGTCTCACAGTGAAATGGCCTTTGAGATAGGCATGGTGTTTCAATGAGAGTTTTGTCGATCAATCGAGTTTCTGGGATAGTTTCCAATATCTTCAGAAGGAACTATGGGAGACTGATTGACCTGAGGTATCTTTCAACCTTTTTGTCTCTTTTGGCAACTTAAGCAATGAATTATACTGCAGTTTAGTGGAAATCATTACTTGAGCTGTAAACACTTTTAGACCATATTAATATCCGGGTATTAATGGAATCTATCCAAAGATCATGTTTGATTTATTTATATGTAAGTAATGGTAAAGGCATATAGACCGATCAGTCTCTCTTCGTTTTGTTTTTCCTGAGAGAATATTGAATGATTTAATCAGAAGGCAAAATCTTCCAGCTACAATTTCGGAAAGCCAACATTCTTGCATTAAATGTAAATTTTTAAAATCAAACCTATATAGAGTCGCTCATTATATTGGAAAATCTCTTTCTTTTTGGGACTGCAATAAGAAGGCACTGAGTCATACCGTCCATCAGCTTATGTATTTATTTATTTTTTATTTAATTAGTTCAGCTTATTTATTTATTTATTTATTTATTTATTTATTTTTTATTTAATTATTTTACAGCGTAGTCATATTTGAAGTCCTTCATTCTTTACCAGCTTTCATATCTCCTCTGTTCCCCTTCCTTTAAGCTAATAGGTAGAATGCCCTTAGTGTTGTTTGTCTATAAAAATCCGAATGAAACGGGAATGCGGATGATCTCGTGATTATGTCTTCGAGTAAATTCCCAAGCACCACCTTGGGCATCTTATCCCGATCCTTGGATATACTGTCGTCTTGGGCAACTGAAAAAAACTGAGCTAGTGACCTTGACTGGTAAGTGTGATAAACTGTTTATTATTTCAAAATTGAATGACACTTCTCTCGCCATATCTGCAAAATTCTGGAGCATGATCTATGATTTTCCAGGCTGAAATTTTTGTGATAGCCGATGATACCACAATTCAGATGCAACACTTAGTGGCTATAAGAGCTCTAACTGCAGGAAATATCAGATCCACTGAGCAGCTTAATGGGTACTTGGACATACGGATATTCGAGGTAACGAGGAAATGGACAAGACAACTCCATAGCAACCTCCCACGTCAATCAGCGGTTTTAGATGTTCTCCGCCACTTTCCCCCAAAATGAAAAATACCTGGATAAACAGTTGGACAAATTGCAATGTCGGGTAACAGACAAAATACTTGTGGGATGAAAAATTGTCTTAAACCAACGGGACTCTCTCGAATATGGAATAGCAAAAATCCTTTGGAGTTACTAATTTCTCATAACTTTTGTATGTTATACATATGTATATACTCGTATATCCATATGAATATATTTCAGTTAATTTTGGTATGCTTAACAGGAATATGACAAAATTCATACTACGTTCATACTGATTCCCAAAGTACATATTTTCGTAATTTTGTTTTTGACTTTCAAGTTCCAAAAAGGTTCATCCATAATTCTGGAGTAATTCACACACAAACAATTTATGAGTGAAAAAGAGAAGGGAACAAATCCATTCTGCAGATTGGAGTACTTCATAATTGTGAACAGGGCTTAAGGGTTCATTCACAATTCGCAGCAAACTGTGCTAAAATAGAGTTGACGTAATACAAAAACAATTTAAGTGACAATAAGAAATAAACAAGAGCATATTGGAGTACTTCATAACTGTGAATGTACCTTAAGTCAAAAACTAAAAAACAAAAAACGTAAAATATCTTAGAGCGCAAATTTCCTTTCGATTTTTATTTTACATACGGAAATCAGCATCATATAGTAGTTGAAAAAGCTGTACCATTCGTTGTCAAGTTTATTTTTTAAATTAAACTTTATTTTTCCTCTTTCTACACTCTTTCTACACTCAGGGAGAAAAGCTTCATCATGTTAATAGGTCCGTTCGATAACTTTTCTCGGACAATTCCACTTAGAATTAATCTCAATAATAAAATTTTTTAAAAATGTAAGCGAACGGAAACTTTGCAACAATTATAACTTGTCCATATGGAAAACGAGGATTCTTGATGTAATTAATATTTTACAAAAACATTTTAGAAGGTTTTCTTATCTTTTCCATAATTAATGTTGCAATATTTTCTTCTGAAATTTTTCGCTGGCAAATATTTGTTCAGTAAAAATTTGTAAACTCTAAACATCGAACTGTCACTTTATTTTCTACTTTTTCTTTCTGTTTACTAAGGTTTTGTGTAAACGAACACCATCCAGTAAAATTTTTTATGAATTTGTACAAATTATCTAGTAAACAAACGGAACTAATGAAACAGTTAACGAATTGACATATTTGTGAATTTTTCGTAAATATAATGAAACTTTTCATGGAATTTTATAAAGCATATATTATAGAAAAATGTCATGATTTGTTTTTTTTTTCTTTCTTTTTTTTGAAGACGTAAACCAACGATACCGATTTACTAATCAAGCTATCGTTGATGTTGCTACTTTTTTGCCCCCAACTGTTGGTACTTGTTGTTGCCGACGTGCTGCTGGTTTTATTCATTCGTTCGTTTATTCGTTTGTTTTCTTCTTTTTTTTGTTTATTATTATTGTCATTGGCGACGTAACCGTAGAAATTGTTATTATTATAATTGGGTTTTTTCTTTTTGCTGTTGTTTGAGGGGAGGTCTCCAACAGTTTGTTTTTCACTTACTTAAAAAATTATTTAACTGTTGCTAAAACCAAAGCCATACATATAATCACGCATACATTTATAGTTTTCGTTATTAATTTTGTACATAAGTAGTTTTGTAGGGTGAGTTAATATTTTTAGTAATACAATTATATTATTCTATATTGTATTAAATGTAAACAAATATTTGATATCACTTGTATTCTTATTCATTCAGCTTAAAAAATAATTCGATTTATTTTCTAATTTTTATTACATCATATATTTAGTACTGTAACCAATTGTTTTATAAACCATTGGCTAAACTTTTTTTCTCAGTTTAAATAAATAGATTTTCTCAGTTTAAATAAATAGATTTACGTTTGTATCTTCCCCTCTAGCACTTTGTTTCTCTTTTCGTGTGCCAATGGCGCTAATATGATTTTTTTTATCATATGCTGGAATGCGCTTGATTATACCGTAAATATTATGAACATTATCAGATATGATTTTTTTTAACTTAAATCGGTATAATGTAAATTTTTTATAAAAACTTAATGTTGAGAGGTAAAAGCGAAAATACAACTGCTATTATTAGTTGTTTGACATGTGTGAAACTATAGTTACTACCAGGACGAAGGAATTCTCTAAAAAATTCCACTGTATATTTATCGTCTTGTGTTTAGTGTTAAGTAGAGTTGCGCGTTAAGAATCATACCTAAATGCTTCTCAAAATGGTTTAATCTTATAATTTTCGTAGTGAATAGTAACTGTTATGCTATGCCAACACTCACTCTCAGCAATCTGGCCAACAGATTTTAGACCCTGAGATTTTGGCGAGCATAATCCGAATTTCAGAATTGTCCATCACATCAAGCTTTAGAAAAATTCTAATATAATTCGTATTCCTAAATTCGGGAATACGATTTTTTTACTCGTTCTCGTTCAAGCATCTTAAAATTAAAGAAAAGATTTTGCCGAGAAACGTTTTTATTAAACTTCAGTTTTTATTGGATTAAGAAAAAAGTGATTTATATAAAAGTTAATACGAAATAAAGTATTAAAGTATTTAACACTGGGTTATAAAATAACACTGGTGCATAAAATAAAAAAGTGAATGTTCATTTAATTCATTCAATAAAATTGCACACTTCCTCTTCCAAATGTTTTTTTTTTTTAATATTCCCAATACATTATTTTTCTCGGAAAATTCCTACGTTGAAAATTGAAATTTCAGTTGCAACTGTTGCTTAAAAAAATACAAACTCGTGATCGGCAGGTAACATTAATGTATGCTTTTTTGGGCCCTAAACCCGAATTCGTTGTCGGATCAATCCCTTCTGGTCATGTCTTGTGTTAGTCAATTTTACAGTCCACAGTGAGATAAAGACAAAAAACCATGTCATAATACTATTCAATTGACAATGAATTACATAATTAACAATGAATTACATGATTACATAATAACTTTATTTTCGTCTACTGATCTAGTGTTTTACTTTTTGGAAAAAGTTGTAAGAAAATTCTGTTGTTATACTGAGTTTCAACGCACGATTAATCCAAGAGGAAATAATATATTGAAATGAAGAAAAAAATATATTTGGGCTTTATTAAAGTTCCGAATACGGCTTAAAATTGTTTTATTTTACATTTTTTGGTTTAGATTTCGCTAAACCCTATTCTAAAAGCAGATTTAGATTCAGCGTGCCAAAAATATTTTAGAAAGCATAATCTGGTATATGTGTCTGAAGTTTTATGATAATTTATTCGAATGTGTAATGGGTTTTTCCCAAGCATACATCCGGATGTGTAATATTGTAACTATCCAATTCAAATCCAGTAAAGTTCATAAATTGCATAATTAGAAGTAATTTCTGGAAGTAATTTCTAGATCCAAAAATGACAGGAAATATTTGAATACCAAAAAGCTTTGCCCTAAACTCACTACTCCTCGAAAGACAGTCTCAGTATTTGTGCTGACTCTGTGAGATTTTATTGGATTTGTTCTTGCCAACGTATGCGACAGGAAAGATGAGCAACTGGTCCCTAAAGTCATTTGCACCCTCTGTCGTCAACAATATAAATAAATATAAAGTTTATACATCTATTTCTGTGTTAAACATAATTGAGAGATATCCAGAAAATAATAATCACTTGAAGAAAAAAGTCCAAACCTTTATGTTAATTATTCTCCTTTCATTACCTGAATAGAAAATAGATGGAGAATAGTGGACATTTCGGTTTGTGAAATCTAGAATATAAGTGTTAAGAATAATATTAAAAAATGCAAGTGACGCTTGGCAATAACTTTCCTTAGTCTGAACACAAGCTAAACACGAGATTTAAAAGTCTGCCAACTCTGACTATTCTCAAAAATACTATCGATGGCAACTCTTTCCTATGTGGAGTTAGAATGAAACAAACATATACACAATATATTGTATATCAAATCCTATTTATAATATAACGTTCTTTCCCATTCTCATGCCTCAATAAGCCCTTCTCTGAAATATTTACATTTTCGTATTGTAAAAAGTTTAGCAACACCATTTTGCCTTAACTACGCTACTGGACTGTAATTTTTCATTACATCTACTTAAGTAGGGATTGCTTGAATTCGTGTTTATAGTATTAGTTATAACATTAGTTCCTATGAAAAAAATGCCTGATAATTTATAAGATAATTTGAATGATGCTCAACGGATTTGCTTCATAGAGAGCGATTTTGCTTCTCACGGTACTCTCGATATATTCGTAAACAATCCACGAAGATAAAAAAAACAAAAAATATATTAATTTAAAATAATAATGAAGAGTACTGGTTTAGACCCTACACACACCAAAAAAGTCTGTAATTGCAATTGAAAATTTTGCTGTTATTACGGGAAATTTTGCTAATTTCAGCCCAGCGGTATTTTTGCTAATCTTAGCAACACATGTCTGTTGACCTTTAGTACAATGAAAAAAATAGTAGCAGCTACTAAACTTAAGTAAACTTTTTGTAAAATGGAATTTAAAATCGGTTTGCTAAAATCAGAAATATTAGTACAATGAAATTAGTATACAAAATGAGTAAGTGCTACTATATTTTAGTACATTGCTATTAACTAAAGTTTAAATAGATCTGCTAAAATCTGCAACAAATTTTACTAAATATTAGTGAAATAAAGTATATTTAAATGAATTAGCTCCAATTAACAAAATTTTTTGATTAATATTAGATATAAATCTTAAGATATGGAAACATTTAAAAAAAAAATATTAATAATGCAGAAATTAACTGAATAATTTTTACATACACTTGTTAACTTTAAATCTGCTAATTTCTTTTGCAATAGACTTACGAAAAAATTACAAAGTTATTTTTTTCGAGCAAAAACATTTTTATATTTTATTTTTTTTATTTAATTTGCTAATTTTTGTTTTGAAAAATATTTTTAGAGTATTTTTGGGATTTCAAGGTCAAATTTTAACTGTTTTAAGGGCTGATCTTTAGAACTAAAAACACTTTTTGGTGCTATTTTTAGAAAATGTCCAACTTTGGACATGAGTCGTTTGTGAAAAGTATCGTTACATTTTAAGGCAATTTAAGTTTGTAGGTAAAAGTTTTAATTATTAGAAATAACATTTCCTTTAGCAAATCGGTTTTCAAAAATTTATTAAATAATTTCTGAAATTTGCAACAAACATTTGTAAATAATCTGTAAAAATTCTATCATTTGTTAAATGTAAATAGCAACAAAATTAAACAAATAATATTTTTTTTACTAAAAATCTGTATAAAAAAGTAAAGTGGGATTGAAAACAGTACAAATTTTTCTACTACCTTTTTTTTTGTGGGCGTACAGTTTAATAAAATCCTTGCTTAACTTTTCAAAAAAAAAAAATAGCCTGGTCTTCATGCTTTTTATATGACATTATAAATCAGTTAAACTTTTTGCAAACATTTTCGGTGGGTTTTATACTGAGTTAATTTCCAAAACATTCTTGCTGCTTTGTCTAGAAGTTTTTGACATTTTCTTTTGTTTAATAGTTAAGTTAAATTTAACCCTTCTGTACGAGATCCATCGTTATTGTTTCATATGCTTGTTAAAAGAACTTTGAATTCCATGTAACCTTTCAAATATAAATGATGTGAATAAAAAGTCTCCTTCTTAAAAAGTCCATTTTTCCATACCGGTTTACAAACACAAAGTTGATAATGATGATGATAGCCTTGATATTATGATGGCTTTACAACAGAGAGAGAGGGAAAAAAAGAAATTATCACCGAGGGAAAACTAAATAAAGCATATGATATGTAACATATAATATGTATAGCCTATGATTTCTAGTCAGATACATACAAATAACATATTATATACACTAATTTTTATACAATTTTTTTCTTCATTCATTGTTAGGATTTTGTCAAAGAGATAACAAAATAGTTTCATATTACTCAAGTTTTTCTTTTAAGTTGTGTTTTTTTGCGTCTTTTTTTTTTTTTTTTTTTTTTGCTTTCTCAATATGTAAATAAGTAAAATGAAATAAAAAGAAAAATATTTTTATTCAACATAATTAATGATAGAGCATTTACGTCGCTCTATCATTAATGCATGTACTGTGCTATTGGCAGAATATAAATAACACAAAAGAAAATGAAATTGAAGAAAGTGGAGTAAAGGGGAATATAAGTACTTATGATTTTTCAGCAATGATAATTACAAATAAGAAAGAAAGACAATTTTTCTTTTTCCAAAAAATGTTTATAATATAAGAATAACATAATATTGTGCTATAAAGGGTGACCGAATTCGAAATACCCTCCACCACAGATTCAATTATAGATTTTTACATGTGGATATGTATAAATTATACATTCATATGCACATGTACGTTAAACAAACAAATTACTTACCCCCATTGATGAAGTGTTAGCTTAAACAACTTGACACCACAATACCTACAGAGTACATCCGCAGCACTATGATACAGCAATAACCAAAGTCTTCCTTCTTCTATTGATTTTTCGAGCATTTTATTTTTGTAATGGTTGAATGAAAATGTTTTACATTGAGTGTTAACGTTTTATCACACTATGAAAGCATTGGGCGAATAATCGTTTATTTACAGGGAATTGTGTTAATTTGTAGTTGGGACACATTAAATAGGTGACCTAATTTCCGTATGCAAAACACGTAATCTAATTTTTTAAAACTTAAAACACTCATATTAGGTAGGCATGTAATGTATGCTCATGCTCCTCGAGGCATAAGCGACAAAGAGGTGATAGGATTTGGTGTCATTTCTACGGATTATACTTCAACCTTAAGTGTCCGGTGAGAAACCCTAAACGACATGGAAATTGATTATAATGATACAGACTTACATTCTGCATTACTTTAAAACATATAATAATGAGTTACTAACAACTATTGCAAATCAAAAACAAACTCGTTTCCAATATTAACTTATTTTTATCATTATTTGTGAATAAAAAGTAATTTTTTAGATATTTTTGTACGTTTTTTTTTTCGAAAATCTATTTTTAGACTCAATTTTTTGTTGCGCAAAACAAAGGCAACAAAAAAAAACCTTCTTCTTCCAAGTTGATTAGAAAAAGATGTAGTAGTTATGAGAAGGAGGAAAGGAGTAGGGTTGAAGGATATTTCATTTGAATTTTTCCAAATTGTTAGTATCAGGGAAGGCATCCGCGGGGTGCTTATTCAGCACACGAATTTAACCAGAATTGCAATGTGCGATACACTATTTGTGCTCTACTAAATAAGCTAGTGCAAACAAAAACTCGGGCTATATGAATAAAGTGACTTATCTCAGCAGAGCGCTACCCATGGTGATAAGATGAAATGAAAGCTTCTTTCAAAACTTAAAAAACGCTCTTATATCAGTGAATATCATTTATGAGGGTAAACATACAATGTTGAGTATTTTTTTGTATATTACGATCCTACTCGGAGAATTTCGAGTGGTCTCGATTCAATGTGTAATAACACACCGTAAATTTAAGATATAGATACCTACCAGTGCCTACCGATACACCAATTGTTATCTATTGCCTCCGTCCTAAACATGGCTTGGCCAATCGAAGGGAAAGTAGTAGCAAATGTTATCTGTGAAGCAGTAGTAAGTAATGCAAGCTCGACAAATGAAGTCATTTAAGGCCAACTACAATTGGCTTAAGTGACTTTAGCTTTGTTTGGGTATGAAACGAAATTAAAGAAACCCGTGCAACAATAGAAATATATATGAACATACATGGGCTTGTATATGATCATTCATCATGACCATATACGTCTATGAATTGTTCAATATATGACCACACATGATCTCAAATATGCTCATATATCTTTGGATTCGATATTAAATGGTATATGGCCTCTTATGGTCATATGTTTTTATATATGGCCATTAACCCTAAAACTTCGGATCCGAAGACAAATTATCATATATATGAACATGTATGTTCATATGTATTACGATTGTTACATGGGTTTCTTAAATTTCGTTTCATACCAAAACAAAGCTTAAGTCACTAAAGCCAATTGTAGTTGGACCTTTAATGACTTCACTTGTCAAGCTTTCACCTCTTTTTCGATTTTTACATGGAAATACAAATTTTTAATTTTGAAAAATTTTTAATTCTCGTTTTATACCGATACCTATCTTAAGTCACTTAAGCCAATTGTACTTGGGCCTTATGAAAGATATGAAATCGAAGGAGATAAAACAGAACTAAAAATGACAATAAAACATATTCAACCATTTTAGCAGCGAAAAAATCAGCCATAACTACGCTACGAAATTCGGAGAATGAAGAGACGCAACAATAATGTGGACATCTAAATTAACTAATAGGAAAGTACCGAGATTACTCTGGTATTCAGGTTCAACGCTCGGAATATGGGTTGCTTAATTTACTAGTTGAGTTTACGTATAAATAACTATCTGCGGTAAATAATTCAAGATAAAGGACCTCAGTAGTTGTTTTGCTCGAATGGTAAGTTAGGATTGTTAAAATCATCAGAAACCAATTTCAATCATTTTTGACTTCAATCCTTCCTTTCCTATTTACGATAGACCAACACTCAGGGGATGCATCTACTAATGCAGCGCATTGTGTTAGAATTAGGAAAATACGTTATGGGAAGAAGGACATTTGAATTTCTCTATTCTGTAGATAACTGTTAGTTTATTCCACAAACGGCTCGTTCGACAGATAAGCGAATTTTGCCTGTAATGCGTGGTGCGATCCACTGAATATTTAATTCACTTTAAGTACACTTATCTAGTCAGAAAAATTCCCTTGGTAATATACAACCCACATTACGACGATGCTCCAATGGGTTAATAGAGCTGGATACGCTACTTTCATTAATGGGCGCAGACACCCTCCTTTGTAGACGGTTCACAATCACCAAAACAGACTTTGAAGTTCCTGGCAATATATAGAAGTTGTATGTCATTATCTGTCAGATATAGGTGGTACAGCTAGTAAGGTGATTGAATTGGGTGAAATATTTTTTACTCCGTTTTACCAAAACACTTTAATTCTTCTTTCAATTATTTAAGACGATGGTTCAATATTAACACCTCCCATATTTACTGATGACATTGACGAGCCCACAACCATATGGGTCAACATAAAGTATTGTATCTAACATGCAATGGTATCGACCCTTTTAAAAAGACCCCACTCGGAGATTGCCGAAAGATCACGATTTGGTGTGTCATTTACAACCTGCATTTTGCCTTCAACAGCTGGCGCAATTAATGAGTAAACCAACGCACATTCCGAGCGTTGAAGCTGAACACGAAAGTACTTTTCTCTTTTTCTCACTTCGCACACGGACAAGTACCAAATAAGAACATTTGTTCCTCTCGTCAATTCGGATCATTACACCATTTCTGCATCCTTTTCGTTCTCCGGGCTTAATGACGATTCAACATCGCCTATGAAACGTTTGGTTTTTATATACGAAAAGGCACGTTAGGCCGAGCTCAACGATTTTTTTTTTTTTTTTTGCATTTCAATTGGAAACTATGTTTCCTGAGCAACAATATTGAAATATTGCTGCTGAAAATCTTGATTTCAACTCTTAGTTTAACTCTTATTCTTGAGATGTTCCTATATTTAATAATTTTTATGATGCTTTTAAGCAAATGTAACACGCCAATTGAAGAGCAAAATTGTGATCGATGGCCTTGGTCTTAATTCTGGACGAAATAATGTCTTTGACTTGCTTCTAGCGGATGCATGTTATTATGCAAAAATACTAATGGACCTAGGACAATTTTTGTAATTTGCTCTGCGTCTCTCGACTTTATTGCAATATCTGATCAATTTATGCAATTTTTAAAGATAATAAGGTAGCCCGGTAAGTACAAGGCATTCAGAATAAAAGGTAAGGAATTTTTGATTTGAGAAGGATGAATGTCAGCCTCATTTTAGGGTCAAAGTGGTGACTATTATTTGGGAATATTAATAGTTTCAATAGACTGACTTGACTTTTTTGGAAAGCCTTCCATTCAAATTAGATGGTTACAAATGTAATGACAAACTATTACATCGTGCATAAAGCAGAAAATATGTTTACTAACCGTTCTTTAGTAAAGGGTGTAAACAAAATATGAGGGTAAGGGGTTGTTTGATATACAAAGAAAAAAGAGAAAATCATTTCGTTATTAATACTTTTTTAATTCCCATTAAAAGATTTTATAATTATGTAAAATGCTTAATATATTTTCATTATTATTATAATGTTCGCTTTATTTTTGTGAATTTTTTCACATCTTTTTTATGACACTTTATAAAATTTCCTGTTTTATAGCTCAGCTCATTCTCCTTTTAACTGTATGTTTTTCTCTTGGTTGTATATTATCTGTTACTTTCCATCCATATTATAGTAAAGTAGTCTATCTGTTCGTATTCAGAATGTTACAGAATTTTTAGTAATGCATTCGTCCCATTCAAGTTTTGAATTAAGGAACACTGTTTTAAATCGCTCAGACAAGAATAATTCTAAGATAGGATTTAAAAACATGACGCAGCCACCAAAAATATGTCACTGGACAGTTAAGAAATATTCTGTTGCGTCCTCATCCTTCAGAGTTAATGCACACAACAGGTCAGTGATTATGATGAACTTTCCCATATAATGGAAGCATTTGGTTCCATCGTCCAGACTCTAAACAGATCATGTGTTGTTGGAGGTGTCAAATCCTATCAGAGTTCTCCTCTTCTAAGAAATATATCAAGCTGTCTACGCAATTCAATACAAGATCCCTGTATCAAATTCATCCAAACAAAAACATAAAAAATAATTCTTTCCAAACTCTGATATTCTGGTATGATATTGTTCATTTGTTTCGTACGTCAAATATCATTGTTATAAAGTTCCTTCTCCTACTGTCTTCCTTAGTTACTTTTGTTTGTATGTAAAAAAAAAAAATCTTAAAATGTATAAATATTAAAGGTAGATTTTTTCTGTTGTATCTACAGCTAAGGGGTAAAAAACGTAAAGTAACAACAATCATCAAATCAGGCATTTTATTACACATTTTTTCCTTCTTTCTTTTAGCAGTCAGTGAAATCAGACATTTATTATTGTTGTTGTATTTTGTGCTTACTGCTGCCATTACTACTGCTGTTATTTTGTTGCCTGTATTTATTTGCATTTAGTTAATCTTTTAGTCGGTTTGTAACTGTTTTTATGATGACACACAGACTGACAGGCAGTCGATGAATCGAGATGGTAGAGAGGAGGAAAAGATAAACTAACAGATGTTAATTAAAATATTGTTTCTGTTGTTGTTGTTTTTTTTATCATACTGTTCTTTTGTCAGTTGTCAATTTTACAAAAACATATTTTGTAGAAATATTTGTAAATTATGTATAACATTATCACAGGCCTTCATTTCTTTCGCTTTCTCTCTCTTTGGTTTGAGTGATTGTTTGATGGTGATACCCTTTTAAATAAAAATGTAATTATTACTAATTTATTGTCATTTTAATGTTGTTACTAATATTTAATGATTGGAATATTTCGTACATTATTTTCATAAATAAACATTGTGGTAGGAAATAATAAATATGGTTGAGGTTATTATGTGATAATTAATATGCTATTTAATTTATTTATCGGTATGTGTGGTAGAGTTCATACGTTATGTATTCGTATGTTACCAGTTAAAAATTACATATGTACAGTGGCCGGAAAAACTCAGGACACAGCAAATATTTTTTAGTTTTCACCAATCTACATATATTTGTTTGGGCAAAAATGTTAAGACAAAAGTTATATTTATTTTCAGTATAAAGTTTGTCCTCTATTTTTAATTAACAACATTATGACTCGACTCTTTATAAAAATTCAAAAAAATATAACGGTAAATCAGAAGTCACAGGGAAGCAAATGCTAGATATATTTCGTAATTAAATTAATAAAATTCCTTAAGTTATAACTTCAATATATCTGTAAATAAAAAGTAAAATAATGGTACGTAAGTAGCTACCAAGAAAATTTATAAATGAGAAAGAACTCAAATCTTATGAATAAATTAGCAAAATAGTGTCCCGTAGTTGAACTCAAATCTTATGAATAAATTAGCAAAATAGTGTCCCGTAGTTGTTTTATGTCGAGAAAGCTATTCAACGCATTGCAAAGATGTACTCCAAATTACCAAAACACAAAAGTTTCATACGATACTGTTCCAAGATGTTTAGCTACTCACAGTCTAATAAAAACCAGTTAAAAACATTTTTAAATAAGTCCCAAGATCTCTGGAGCAAAGTGATTTTTACAGACGAATCGAAATACAATATATTTGGCTGTGGTGATTTTGGTTTGAAAGTGTGGCGAAGAAAAGCTTGGTGTCCAAAAGATACGGTAAAGCCTGTGTTGGAAATCTTGTATTTATTAAAAATACAATGAACCAATTTGTTTATTTAGATATTGTTACAGAAATTTCTTTTAAGAGAAATTTCATCACGAGAAATAGTAAATTATTTGACAGCTGGAAAAATCTAGTGTAGTAATAGCTGGAAATAACTAGAATACCTGACTACTAATATAAATACGGGTACTTGGTGATGCAGCTGGACAGTTTTAAATAAAACGCTGAAGTGTTAAGAACTAAAGTGTAGCTAACGTTTAGTCTATTTACATTGTGAAAATAAAGTGTGCTATTAAAGTGTTTTCTGTTATTTTAGGGCTATAATTAATTTAAACTGTGTTTATTATTTGCAATACAGAACTCGATTAATTTAAAAGGTAAATAAATCAACAATTTTATAAAGGGTAAATTCGCAACAATGTTTTAAACAAATAATATGCTGCAAAGCCCGCCAAAAGTTTGAAACGAAATGTACGAAAATACGAAATATACAGGAAATTCCAACTGCGTTATTGAGTACGTTTTCTTAAATACAAATAAATCAAAGAAAACTTAAAAACATGTAAATGTGTCGTTAGTTTTGCGGGCCACTGTATGTATTGGAATTACTTGAATGTTTACCACTTTAAGCGTATAAATTTTAATAATATATTCTTAAAATTGTTCAAATTTTATACAGTTTTCTGAAAAATACCAAACAAATTTGAGCTTTGACTGCTGTGGTTTAAGGTTGACGTTCTTTGACAATAAAAAATTGTCCATCTACTGAGCACACAGCTTTTAAACTTAATTTGAGTACTTAATTTGGTACTAGTCGTTTTTCAAAGTTGGACCAATTCAATAAAATTTTTTTTTTAAAACTGGACAGTTATTTGAAGCATTTATGACAAAATTTGCAGCTTTTAAATTCATATAAAATTTGTATTTTAAACTGATTGAGATCTAATGCATACATATAATATTAAAATTAAAAAATAATGTGTTGATTTTTCGAAATTTTTTAACAATTTTTTCTGGCTTTACCTCTTCGCGATATACAGACAATAGAGCCAATGCAGAAAGTACTACTTTCCCCTTTGAATTTCTTTAGTACGTTTCTATTCTTTTTGTGTTGTAAAGCTTCTCTCCGCTTTTGGATTATTTTGATAAAATTATATGAGGCTTCAAAATTCTTTCGATGAAACGTCAACTACTAAGCCTGGCACAATCTCTATACATGGATAACGTTACTGACTGAATGACTCACTCACTCATTCAACATCGCTCACACCGCAAGAGATAGGAATCTTAAGTTTTGCATGTAGGTTCCGCCTCCGGCGTAGACATTCACTAGGACGGGGTTTTTATAAATTCCTTCGGGAGGGGAAATAAAGAGGAAAAACTCCCCTGTTATGGCCTGCCCAAATCCCTTAGCTACAAAACTGAAATTTGAAATATTGCTTTCTGGGAATATGTGATAACTCATTGATAAGGTACATTTTAGAATTTTGGCCAGTGGCGTGGTAAAAATGGGTGTAAAGTCACCCTGATGTCTTGGTTCCTCCTCCGGCGTAGACATTGACCTAGGTCGGATTTTTAGAAATGTCTACGGGGAGAGACAAAAAGGTGAAACATCTCGCTTTAACGGCCTGCCTAAACCCTTTTTGGGTTGGTATAAAATATTAGTTCATAGCAGTCCGTGCGCAGAAATTATTATTATAAAATTTTTTTGTTACTAGGTATATTCCAAATCCTACATACATATTATATGACAAATCGAATGTTATTACAAAAAATAACTAATTGCGAAAAGTAATTTACTAATAAAAATTTTCATGTTTCTTTACAATGAAAAAATTAACAAAAAGAATATGATTATATGATCTTAAATCCTACTATAGTATTCACTTACAAAATAACAGATCAACAATTCATAAAATTCCATTACTTTACACACAAGGATACAGTGCAAAATATAATTCAAAATATTGTCTATTCATTAACTATCAACATAGATTAAGTTGTAGATTTAATATGGATTAGGACAAACATTTGAAATTAAATGCTTCATATAAGCTGTGTTGTTTGATACTTTAAGAATTAAAGTTCATAACAAAAACTGTAAAATATAGAGGATAAATATAAATTGTTAAATTTCGTTGATGTTAGTCTGATTGTGTTGTTGTTTTCAAGTTTGTTAATTTGTTTCCAAACACTCAATATAAAATAGACAATTATCAAAAAGCAATGACCATAAGGGAGAAGAAGAGCATGGATATTGACAAGGTTGGGTAGCGTCAACCGAAAATACTAAGTATTCTATCCTGCTGGCTCTGTGGAATTTCTCAATTTTTATTCTCTATAATTTACTAATAAAAATTTTCATGTTTCTTTACAATAAAATAATTAATAAAAAGAATATGATTATATGATCTTAAATCCTACTATACTATTCACGTAAGAAAAAATTTAAAACAAATTAATTATGGACAAAAGTCCATAAATGTAATCTTACGAGGTTTTGGGCAAAATATGCTGTTTTGGTGAAAGAAATATATATGGAAAAAAATTTACAAAACAGCGTTTTGTTCAAAACACGCTCAGTAGAAACGTATCCTTACTTTTATAACCAAAAAAAAAAAGAAGTGTCATAAAACATTATATGTTATTTGAAATATTAACACACAATTAAAACATAGAGATCGAAATAATATACAAAATTTGTATATTAATATATTTTATAAATTTTATAAATATCAGTAACTCAGTAAAACTTTAATCAACAAGAGCTATTTATTAAATTTTTGGCATTATATAGGATAATAAACACAATAAGAAAAAATCAAAAATGCTAAGTCGACTTAACATAGAGGCGTCGATATACTTAATGTTTAGAATAAAATCAGAAGTTAAAATTTAATAAATTACTGTAATTAAACCTTAAGCACTCTATTATTTTTAATCAATGATTTACTGAATATATTATCAGGCGTTAATTGTTTTATTATCTAAGATATACAAGCCCTCAATAAATTCATCATAAAATTTTTAGTATAAGTATAAGAAAAACCTTTGTATTTTAAAAAAATAATAACAATAGACAATTATACTCAAAATATCTCTGTCATTAATATGTCCACTAACAAAATTACAGATATTGTACTTAACATTATAGATTAATGAGCGTATTCACGATCGTGATTGCACACGATTCAAAAAATCTCAGCCTGTTATGTGAATTTTTTCAGCCTACGATGGTGTAGATTGAACTTTTTTGTATCATTTTCAAAACACCATCGTGAATTCCCTTAATATGTAATTTCTGTATTCAAGGCAAACAATTTTCGCATTTAAAAATTAATTATCACCCTATTATATATAAAATGAGTTAAAATATTTAAGTCCCAACTACAATTGACTTAAGTGACTTAAGCTTTTTTTAGGTATGAGACGAAATTTTAGAAATAACAAGTTTTAATTTCAAAAAATTCTTATTCGATAATTCTGGTCACATTTGTCGTTGAAAAACAAACTGTCCCGCTATTTATCGTTTATGTCTATAAAATTTGGTTTTTAAAAAATATTTAGCATCCTTTTAACATTTAACATTTTCTGAGTTTTATCAGTCCTCAGCTACCCCTAAATAATATATTTCTCAATTACTTATTTTTTGTATAAGCTTTTTATACATCTTTCAATCTGCGGGGACTTAATGGTCACCCTATATATGCACCATTTCATTTGGGTAGAGCGGGTAGCACCATTTTTCTACGCTAACAACGTAGCTGGATTTGCCCGCTAGTATTGTATAAACTTCTTACCACATTTTTATGACCGGAAAATCTATTTGTCATAAATATGGAACTGATCTGTAATATTCCGTTGAAACGTTTGTTTGCAAATTTTAACGGTATATGTGTGTTCATACCCGTCGTGGTAACTCAGTCTTTCGACCTCAGTAGTCTCCTCCAAAATAATAATAAACTCCTTCTCAGCATTTCTCGGCATCGAATTCAGCATATCAAATACTAAACTCATATGTTCATATGCTTTTATTTTATTAAAATTTACTGAATAATTTACAATTAATAAGTAAATTTAACTAAAACATTTACTTAAAAAGCAGCATTTTAATTTAAAAAATAGAAATTTTAAATCAAAAAGTCACATTTTAAATTTAAAAAATATTATTTCAAATTCAAAAAACATTATTTGAAATTCAAAAACATCAATTGAAATTAAAAACTATAAAATACTATAAAAAAAAAACAAAGAGTCAAAGATTTCCTGTAATATCTGTGCTGTTTTTGTTTTTCAAAATTCACGGTCTACCGGTGCTAAAAGTTGGATAATTGTAGCGGCTCTATTTAACTTTTTAAGCAATTATTTTTACAAATCGTATATCATATAAAAGCTTAGATCACCTACATTTAGATAATTCTTTCGAAAATAAGTGGCCTCTTTACAGAAATATTGCAAAAATGTAAAACACGTTTTCGGTTAAAAAAAGTGACCAAGTTAGAGCCGCGTTACACCGTAAACTACATCGAATTTTCAAAAAAAAAATTAATAGATATCGTAAGAACGTGGAATAGCCACGTGCAAATTTTTAGTCAAATCCTCTAAATGGCTCCAAATGTAATTTATAAAACATCGATTGAAATTCAAAAACACCAAATGAAACTAAAGAAACATTTGTTGTATTTCCATAATTTTTTTTAACTGCGTTTGGTATTTTTTAATTTAATTTAATCTTTTTTGTGTATCAATTGCGAAATTTTTATTTTTTTTGTAATTTTTTTAATTTAAATTCTGTTTTTTATTTTGAATTTTTTGTTTATTTCAATTGGCATTTTTTCGCAGTTTTGTCTACATTTGTTACCTACAAATGATTAAATGTTTTTATAGGAACACTGACTTAAATATTTTCTTTTTTGAAAAAAATTTTGTTTTTTTTTCGAATTTTATCTTTATATATATAACTACTTGCAAATAAAATGAAATACAATTTAAAAATCTTTATGAAAGCTGTTTTCTTACATAGACTTCGCCGGAACGCGAAATATAGCCATTATTCTGTATGCCCTGCTCTACCTTTACTTAAAAACATATTATTTATTTGTTAGCTTTTGTTGTTTTTAATATTTTACCAAATTCCAAATATTTTTATAACAACTATTTTTGTTGACATTTAAAAGAGAAAAGCCAAGCATTTTTAAAACTTGGCAGCATTGTTATAAATTCCTATATTTTAAGCAGCTGTAACTACAACTACTTAGAAAGTCTATATATACTTATATTTGTATGGAATATTTATATAAATTTAGAAAAAAAACAATCCCAAAATCAAAGGTTAACGATAGAATGAGTGTAGCACGTGAATGGGAAGTAGAATACAATTTTACAACTGGCAAATGAAATACAAAAAAAAAATTGACATATTTTATTAAAAAAATCATTATACTCAAAAATAAAACGTGAAAGTGTATTAATATGTAATACATATTGTATAACAATACTTTAGGTTGTAAATTTAAATACATATGTTTTGATATAAATCAAATATACTTATAAATCTGAAATTTATTTTTAATTTAAGAATAAAATAATACAATTGGAAAATATACAATTAAAATAATTCCATTAAAAATTCGTGAGAGGTAGCTAAATAAATGCTAAACTAAATACAAATTGACAAAAGGTGTCAAAATTGATCAATTTTCATAGAAATTTATAATCCTGAATTTAGTTCAGATTTTACTAAGACAGCTCGCACTTACACAAAATACAATATTTTAAAGCAATAAACCACATATATTTTTTCTAAGGTTTTTATTATTTTTTGTTTTGGCGATTTATAAACACACTACTGAGTAACATAATAGTAGAAAAGGGTTGTCAAATTGTTAGAGAACGTTCGAAAAAAGATAAAGGGCGTTAAATTAAATAAAAATCCAACTGACCGGGTTTTAATCACTTGAAAATGTATTTTTGGTTGTTTTTACAGAAATAATATTATGAGTGTGGCAATAATTATTTGGGTGTCACCATAGAGAAAGGATAAGTATAGAGATTTTATAATAAGCAGCGGCCAAATAACATTTTGTACAGATTACAAAGGTTCGGTCACTGAGAGAAAATTTTGCAAATTTCCGTGATTTCAAAACAAATTTTTCCCCTTTCTGCACAAATTTGAGCGAATTTCTCTGAAATCTTAAGCAATGGTTGCGTATACTATTTAACAGAGTTAAGTTTCATTTATTTTTTGATCTAGCTGTCCAAAAGTGGAATATTTTAGACAACCGTAGCATAGAAGCAACTTGCAAATGAGGAAGCTTTAATGGTTTCAAATTCAATATATTGATTCCTATGGTTCCAAGTTGGAACATAGTGCCGGCTGCTAGCATTAAATTAGTAGACTTAAAATAGGATTAACTATTTGATGCCCAGTTTGTTGAAAAAAAGTTTTCAATCAGAGCAGCGTCATTATTTTTCACAATTTGTTAAATACGTTTTGGGATCATACCTTATTTAATTACTTTAGTTTTAAAAAGAGAATAACTTTATATTTTTGTGTCGCTTACTCAAGCAGCTGGGCATGTGACACGAAATTTCGAGATTTACATGATTATTCCTTTTATTAGCTTTTTTAGATTTTTTTGTCGATTGTTTTACATGTTATGTAGCAAAAATGTTTTTTCTACATGTATTAAGTATGGTACGTAACACTTCATTTAAGTGGTTCAAGTGATGAAATAAATTCTATTAGTGTGAGTATTTCATGAGGTGAATATTTCCTGAGCGTAATCAAAAATTTAAATTACGTGATCCTGAGCAAAAACGATCTTCGTGCGTGATTGTAATATAAGTTTCGTGATCGTACGATAGCGTGAGTTAAAAATCACTCCCGTGCCCATCTCTAGTTCCCAGTTACATGATATGAACCCAACGGACATTTTCCCAATTCCCTGTTTTAGGATAATGTTCGAAAATGTTTTGAAATTTCAGCCGCAATTTCTAGAAGAAATAATAAATAAGGCTTATTAGCCTCATAATAACATTTTCTAATGTGGTCACCAACTACTTTTCCAATTGAAAGTTTTATTTGTATCTCCAATACTTCACTAATAAAAGTTTTTTTGTGTAGCCGGTCTTCTCCAAACCAAAACTGAATATTACAATAATATCCGTTGGGCTTCCCGGTTCCGATATTGAAATTAACTTCGTTTTTTATGTTTCGGTCATAACACCCACACTGGAAGTTGGGACTATGAACAGTACAATATATGTTCCCTACAATCTTAATATATGATAAAGGGACAAAATATACATTGGTAGCCTTTTAGCGGCCCATTCTGACGTTTAAAGCAAAAACAGCGAGGCCACAAATTATCTTTTTTATTAAACAAAAAGATTGGAACAACTTTAAAGCATTTTACTATCTCCTAAACATGTGCAATGTTTCTTACAAAATATTTATTAGTTATTTTTGTCTGCTCAAACTTATATCTAAATTTTATTGAAATCCAAATCCGTAAAAACCGAATGGTATCGCAATGACACCACATGTTCTTGATTTTAACGGGTTAACAACTATCATCGAATAACATAAGTAAACTGTATCTGTAAATTTAATTAATAAATTCATGTTTGACAGTAACAAAGCTTCAATAAATACTTCAGAACAAGGGTTTAATAAATACCCCCAACATTAAAATTGAACATATAACTGACCGAGAACTGGTGCAAAAATTGGTTTTTATTAAAAACAGTATAAAACAAAATGCATATTTAATAGAACAGAAAAAAAACAAAATCTGAGCAAAATAAGTTGCTCTACAACTGATTTCTTTGAAACAGACGACAAGGGTATTTAGAGGTCATGTGGTTCATTGTCAGCCTTCGAAATTTACAGAAAAGATGCTGCACCAAATAGCTCTCTTCCTTGTACTCAAAGCTCCTCCAGGAATCACTTCGTAAGTGACCCCAGTGCGCAGTGAAATGAAGGCGTTTCTTTTTCTTGGGCTGGACACCCACCCACCTCGATTTCGTCCCCCTGTACGATATGTCCTCAATCACACCGAATCGTTCTACCAGAGAAACCAGAACATTCACCTATACCATATATCGAACCGGCTCGAAGTAATTTCTAGTATATTCATCAGCCAACTCGTTACGCATTAACCCACTTTATCCAGGGTTCCATTTAGGTATGACTAAACTGAATGCTAAGGAAAATAAATAGTGTGTAAAAGATCCACAGAGCGAGTCACTATATCATAAGCGGGGCTTTATTTCTTTATTTTATTGTTTAAGACAATCCAAATTAATATTCAGACAAATATTTTAAAATCGATTAACAGTAAAATAATGTTAAAATTGTCATTACCCTAACATTGACAAAGCAAAATAATAAAGAATTTATTTCACACACGAGTACATATGTATTAACATGCTACCAATGGGAAGGATATAAACATCCCAACTAACAACCTTTCGTTAACGCCCATTTCAATTTTCCAGAGTATTTTTGTTTATATATATTAAAAACTTACATATGTACATACTTACGTCTTACGTGAATGAAAATGGTATTTCTTAAGTACATATTGGCAAAATTAAGATTATACTTTTACAAACATTAACTACAATTATTATCGACCACTATTTTGTATGTCTGAGTTTCCATCTCATCACCGACACCTCACATTAAATTCACGAAAAACAAAAGCAACTGCAACAACAATGAAAATCAACCACTGTTTTTTAAAGATATTGTATGTTTGAAATTTTATGCGCCTTTTTTCCAGTTTCTATTCTTTATAAAGTTGAAATCTAGACACTTCTGATTGTTTTTTTATTTTTTCTTATCTTAGAAGCAAAATTTTAAAGGAAAAAAAATATGAAATATGAATATGAAAAATTGAAAAGAAATTATTCTTAGTATCTTTTATTATAATGATGGACACACAAATCCCAGATTTATATTAAATTTCGATATGTGATTGAAGGGAAACAACAACTAAAAATAATTGCCTTTTAATTTTTGTTTCAAAGAAACTATGCAAAAACATATATACCAAATGAAAGGTATTTTTAATATATATTCAATAGTATATTTTTATATTTGCACTTCAAATATCAAAATTTCATCTCTCGACCATGTGAGTGTTATACAAGCGAATTAACGAAATGGGTTAGATAACCGCCAAATTATATTATTAGCAGAGCGTTTCTTTCAGTGTAAAGCTATAATTAGTAATATGAAACGTGACGTGACGAATCAGCTGATACAATCTAAGTTAATGAGTTAAAAAAGGACATCCATATGGAGTCATACGACACGTTAGTTTGGCTAAATAAGTCTTAACACTATCCAGAGCAATCTGTATGCAAATTGTACTTATGGTTAAGATTAAGGACCAACTTTGCTTCCCTAAATTTGCATTAAAATAACTTATAAAGTGCTAAATTGTGGTTACTTTTAGATAAGTTAGTCGACCTAAATTAATTATGAAATGTTAAATAAATGGAGACAATTTATATTGATTCGTTGGAATAAGTGGTTGCCTTTTACAAAGTAAAGTTGGCTACGTAGGGATCTTTCGATTTGAACTGCTCATGACGACATCAAGTCAACTTATTAGTTAATATTATCTAGCATGTGATAATGAAATAAATCACTTAAAGTAACGGTAATTTTTTATCGTTAAAATTCCTTATTTTAATTTATGAAAAAGTTGTACAGTTTTTTTTAACGCTAAGAATTTTTGTTGTATGATTTTTGTTATTGTAATATTGTTGTTTTTTATATAAATTAAGAGAGGAGAAAATATATAATTAAAAAAAAATAAAATGTTGATTAAAGTATAATCGCAACTGTAAACATAATAAAGCAACGTGTACAATTTCTTTTGACTCTCACAGTATATACAGTGAACAGCAAAAGTCATGCTACCCAAGCTATAATAAAAAATTAACCGTAATTTGTAAAAAAAAAATAAGTAAAAAAAATATAACACTTATTTTTATTTAATGTGTTAACTTTTATACTATAACAAATTCAAGTAATATTTCAATTATTTATATAAACAATAAATAAAAAAATTAGAGATCATGGTAACTTCATATTTTTGCGCAGCAAAAGTCATGGTACCCCTGAAAAAAAACATTATTAAATTTTTGAACTGGATTGCTTTACCTAATACCATGTAGGCATAAACGGCACAAGCTTTTTGTTTAGTTTTCATATATTTGACCGCGTTTAGCTGAGCTTTATTAGAGATATTGTGATTTCGTATGCGTTTTCCTAAATTATCCCACAAGTGATCGATGGGGTTCAAATCGGAACTTTGAGGTGGGGTTTTAAGCATATGTGGTGTGTTATATGGAATCCACATCATAACGTCAGCTGGTGTATGCTTAGGATCATTGTATTCAGGTTCTCAAATATTCCGGTTTTCAGCACTCTAATTGAGATTTTCTTTCAGAATGTCATGTAAACTGCTTTGTCCATCGCTTCCTCAATGAACACTAAATCGCCAACACCGGCTGCTGACATGCAACCCCATACTATTACTCCACCCCCTCCATACTTCATAGCTTTTGCGTCACGCCAATTCTCGTCCGTCCGATCCAAAAATGTTAAGTTTGAACTCGTCCGAGAAAATTAGTTTTCACAAAAGTCGTTTGCTTTAGTTTTATATTCCGTTGCGAATCCATACGCTTTTTTCTGTTTGTTTCGCTAACGTGCGGCTTCTTGCGAGCAGTACGAGCATTGTAACCAGCCCACATAAAGCACTCACGTACCGCGTCTGGAGAAACAGTATTCCGGAATGATTTCTTCAATTCTGAATATATTTTAGGTGCACTTCTTTCTTAATAATGGCTTCAATTTTTCGTTCATCATTATTATTGAGCTTTGGTGGACGGCCTGTTGGTGACTTATTTTAAATTTATTTTTTCTCTTTCGAACCGGTTTATGACTTTTTGCATTATTGATTTGCTCCTATTTATTAGCTTCGGTGTATGATTTACCCATTTCGTGACTATTAATTACATTGTAAGAAAAATTTCAACTTTTAAAATGACACATGAAAACCACGCGACAAGTAAACTTAATTTTGGGTCGTAGAATTCAGTGACCAACCCCGTTTTGAACAAGATATTTAGATTTTAAGTCTGTTTTGACTCAAACAACTTTTTGATTCAATTTTACTGAAAATACTTCTAAAACTCTTTTGCAATGACTTTATTTATTGATTTTTTTTACTTACTTACTATTTATTAATATATTTTTTTCGTTTGCAATAAAAAAAAATCAAAATTTTGCTCAAAAAATAAAGAGTCATAAAAGTCATTAAAATCTCTTAAAATCTAATATTACCTACTTTAACTCTAATTAAACACATCCCAGTGTAGAATTAATATTGGGGTATCATTATTTTTTGAACTACAAATAATTATAACTCCTAGAAGGTAGATTAATTTAAAAATAATAGCTTTTTAAAAGGAGCTAACAAAAGTCTAAGAGATGCCAACAGTTTTGAAATAAAATTTTATAGAGTAAATCAAATATAAGACCGTTTATGATTAGGGGTACCATTACTTATGATTTGCTTAAATTTGGAGTTATATTGGTCTACAATTTCTATGAGTTTTATTTGGCTAAACAAGTAAGTACTACAAGTGAATATACAAAATAAAAATAAGTGTCACATTTTCAGTTACGTTATTTTTGAGAAGTTTAAGTTTTGCTGCTCACTGTATGTGCATAAATGAAATTATTCACCTAATTTTAGAAGATCTTAACACGATTAAGATGCTTTTAAATATATATTTTTGAGTCAATTCCCTAAAACTGCGGTCTGTCACAAAAAGTGTTGATTATACAGAGCTCTGTTTATGACAGTTTTTGCTATTTTTTTAATAAGTTCTTGTGTTTATTGTCAATACATTTTATTTTTAGTGGCAAATGAGCGTGAGTTTTTCATTATAATAAATATTCTGAGGGTTTTTTTTTTCTTCTTTATTATATTTTCTTTGTTTTGTAAGGTTTCTTTAATTTTTGTTCATTTTTTCAAAAACAACAAAAAATATAATCATCACTTCCACCACCATTACTAACGGCCGCTTACATATGGTGTCATTTTACACTACTGGGAGTAGATTAAAAAAAAATGGGCACAAAAATTAGCAGGTTTTTTGATACTTTTAATTATTTGTATAGGGTTTAAAGATGTTTAAAGAGATAAAGTTTTTGTGGATAACTAAAATTTGTTTTAAAATGTAAAACTTGCGGGTACGATATTTGCTAGCGAAATATTTTATGGTTTCCAAACTCTTTAAAAAGAATACTAAGAATGTGATGACAAAGACATAAGGCTTTTTTTTATATTTGGATCAGTGATGCCATCTGTAGGGAAAATTCTCTTTTTGTGGGGAATTTTCCCAAAGTTTCGCGTGTAGAAAAAAATTACAGATTTTTGTTTTCGAGCAATTGTATTAAAATGTTAAAAACCTTGCATTAAAAATATTATTTTACTGTATAAAAACCTAGCAAGTGGAAGTGATTCTTAAGGAATTAATTTTTCATTGATTTTAAAGTATCGTTAGTTCTAATTTTCCTCTTCTAAGGCAGTTTTTTTTAAAAGCTTTTAAAATTTTTTTTTAATAAAATTTAACACTTTTCAAGTCTCTGACGGGTAACTTATTTTAAAAACAAACAAAGTTAAACATTAATCATAGATATTTCTACATAAATTTGAAAGTTTAATTATGTTTTATGTGTAAGTGAGTTGTTTCAATCTTTAACTTACAATTTACCAAATTTTAAATTCTTAAAATCGTAGTTATTATTGCTACAAAAAGTAAAAAAAAAATATTGTTGTAAAAATTGCAAGAATTTCGAATAGAGTAATTTAATAAATAAGCCCGGGAAACAACAGAAAATGTGTCAGTTAAATTCCCAGATAGAAGCTAACAGGAGATTGTGAAAATGATATACATTTTTATATGTATTTCATAAAACAAACAAAACACTTCGTCGTAAATTTTGTACGAAAAATTATAAAAAATTATATAATGTATATTCATAGAAATTTTCCTACGAATTCTCCAGCAAAACCACAATTTTAATTAAAAAAAATGAAAATATAAATGATATAGAATGTTAAAATTTAAAAATTGTGTAAAACAACAAATAAATAACAATGTTCCCCTCAGTTTTGAAAATTTCCTGTAATCAGTACTTTACTGTGCTCGGTTTGTAGTCTTATCGGCACATTTCTATAAAAACAATTAATTTTAATATCATGTCTCTATATCGAAGAAGTTGTGTCAGTGAGCCAAATGTGTTTTATGAAATTTTTGGTGGATACACAGTTAAAGAGTTCAGAATACCTATAACAGATTTTTTAAAAAGAGCAAATTTCTTGGAATTTGAGGATGAATTCTAGCAGTGGATACCCCAAACTATTTTTTAAATGTGGTATAAACACTAAAGACAGTGTGTAAGTGGTCAAAGAAGCCGTATGGAATCACTTCCATACGGCGTCTTACATAAGAACAAAAATTGATACCAATTTTCATTCGGAAAATGATATTGTTTTTTTACGAGTGTGGAAGGCCTTATTCTTGAAGTGGGTCTTTCAGAATGTCACTCAAATGAATGGCGTATCTTTATATACAGCTCTAATTGAATTTTTTTCGAACTTTTCTAAAAAAAGAATAATTAAAGGTTGATTTCCACGTCGACTACCCTTATCTACTATAGAGTCAAAACACATGAACTCAATCAAAATTCGGATCGACTATCTCCGCTTTCAATGAAATTCATCATAACTGTCTTCCTTCACAAGTTCATGACGAAGCTCAAATTTCAGAGAGCAGACCTTTTCTGACTAAAGTATCGTCAGAAAAGGGACTATAACTTTTAAACTATACGAGATCAAAAATTTGTGTTAGACTTATTTTTTAGGTGAGAAAAAGCTCTTTAGAATGATATGAATATCAATTTTTTCACTGGAAGGGTCAAATCCATATTTCTCAAAATGTTCATCTTTTGTTTTTTCTTAAAAAATTATACTACATTTATTAAGGTGGACACTCGATTCGTTTCTGATTTATTACCAAAAAGTGGTCCCAAATATATTTCTTTTGGACCAAATGGAACGCAATGGAC
This sequence comes from Eustalomyia histrio, assembly GCA_949748255.1. Lineage (NCBI taxonomy): Eukaryota > Metazoa > Arthropoda > Insecta > Diptera > Anthomyiidae > Eustalomyia > Eustalomyia histrio. Next base: position 103,057,625 of record OX456525.1, on the reverse strand, counting down.
GTAGAAGAGTCGCAACTATACCACCTTTAGAACCTTTTTCAAATAATCGTTGGATTTTAATGATTTGATTTTATATACAAAATTAAGAATTTGGCTGACAGACGTTAAATTTTTATTTTTTGAATTTTTAATTTTTTATGTAAAATGTCTGTGACTTAAAAGTAAATGGGAACCGCTATTCCAAAGGATAAAACATTTGGAAGTATTCAGTTAGACTCTCGCTCGCAGTATATGCAAACTAAAATTTGACAAAAATAATATGATAATATTTATCTACGCTAAAAAAAAATTCGGTTAAAAAATGTTTTTTAAAAGTACTAAAAAAAAGTTAAAAGAGCCCTCTGTAATGCTGCTTTTTTGTTGGTTTTTGTGTACTAATATACAAAATTTTTTCTGATTCCAGCAGGTTAAACTGTCAGTTGCAAGAAACTAAAATTAATAGAAATAAAATTTATAGATTTAACAGTTTTATATTTGATGTTCTCATCTTACTAATTATTTAGTAAACAGATTGTACTGATTTCATCGGTTTCGTGTGCAGGGTCTTTTTAAACAAAATTTTCTGCTATTTGTACGGCTTTATTTCTATCAGTGTATATTGAATAATACGAGCAATGCTTAATAAGAATTAAAACTTTCGCTTTTTGCTTTAAACCACACTATGTTTTAGACAAAACACTATTGTCTCAGCATTTGCAATATTGGGTTTAAGCGTCAATTCTTATTCTTTTATAAAACAAAAAAAAAAAACTTTTGATTTCATTTTTGTACGTGTTTTATGCCAAATTTCAATATTATTCTTAATGTTGTTTGTATAACAAACTGTGGCATAACTTAGAATGTGAACACTAAAAAAATGTCATGGTGACGAGGAATAAAAGAGATAGAGAGGAAACTTGAATTAAGCAATTGAATTAATTATAATTTTAAACTGTTTTCAATCTTAGCGACAATAAGTTAACGCTGAAATTAAAAAAAAAGACAGAAAAAAATATGAAGAAGAAAAAAAGAAAAGAAATCACTACATTACCGTCAATTAAGTTTTGTATAATTTCATTTTCTTTATTCGTTCAGAAGTTTTTCTTTTTATTCCTTTGCTTTTTGCCACCTTTGATTAAAATGAATTATGGACGTTGTTGCTACATTGTTACAACAAACCAATTAAAATGTTCACGTGTTATAAATGTTTTCAAAGTGAATAGTGGTTATTAAACAATAAGAAGAATCATTCATAGAAAAAATACCTTAACTGTGTAAAAGTCGTTTTAATATGGTCAAAGAATATAATTAGGAATGGCAGTTAAGAATTTTATAATATGGAATAATAAAGTTATAAGTAATAATTAAGCCTCATCTGCGGCGAGTTGTCCTTATTCGAGTCAAATAAATCAACTTGATGGCCATTTTAATACTGTGAATGGCCAAAGGTGAATTGGGTTGGTTGAGGAAACTCTTAAGCAGGAGTTATATCTCCATTAGTATGTTGATTTTTGGAAATCATTTCAAAGAAATTATGGTTTTTTGGTAGTTTAGAAGGCTTAAATCGATTTTAATAAGACAGACTATAAAAACGGCTAATGTTGGTTTAAACGAGTACCACTAATGGAGTCCGAGTATTGTTTGATGTAATCGGCTGATTACGAATTTGTCGAATTTGTAGTCGAAATTTTCGACTCCATACAAAATGATTTTGCGAAAATTGAAAATTATAAAGAAATTAAATTATGATTATATATTTTTTAGAATTCGATTGTTATTTACGACTTTTCAGCAAATTTGACTTACTGTCGAATACGACTACAACAACCGTAATAAGGCCAATATCTTAAATTTGCTTGAATTTAATTTCAAGTCGACAGCCAACCAACTGCCCAACAGATCGACAAAAAAGTCATGATGTTATTGAATTCGGAGTAGTAAGCCGTGTGCCCAGCGAAAAAAATCAAGTCGAGGTTTCTCACCTACTATTGTTACCATATACTTACTGGGAACAAGCAAAAGGGTGATGACTTGCGATCTAGCGATGATAGCCGGAAGGAAGTATTAATTAGTTCAAATACAAAAAATATCTGAGTGCCCACTGCACGGAAAACATATTTTTAATAATCTCTGCTTACATAGACGACTCTATTAGAAAGTTTGAGAAGTGTTATTGCTACCAGTCGTTAAAAAGAAGAGTTCGAAGGGAATGACAGTGTTATAGATCCCCTCAGCTAAAAATTAGGCAAAGCGAATAAACCAAATAGCTTAAAAAATAACCGCATTTTTGCAAAAATTTCAGCAAGAACTCGACCCAACACCACAAACAGATTACTGACAATGGTGAGTAGCCAGACGACTTAAAAGAACAGTGATATGTAAGACTTCTTTGTGAAGTTTTAACGAAAATTGGACAGGAACTGATACTGAAAAAGGTTCTCTGTCAATAATAATAATAATATAAGGAAGTTTAAAAAAGCTATTGCAGGCATTTTGCATTCATTTTTTTCCTTTACGTTCCTCTAGTTACTTGAACTAAATGATTGTTAGTTACGATATACAAAATAAACAAAGAACTTTTCTATAACCAAAAATTTAACTCTTTATATTTTTACTTTTATACTTTGCACTTCCGGCAATCATTCGAAAACTCACAGAAAGCCCCAGGTGCTAAAAAGATCATTCGAAAGTGAAATCTATTTTATCTAATATGTTAAAACTATTTGAAAATCTACTTATGAGAAGGTTGACCCCCTTACTAAATGAGAATGGATGCATTCCAGATCATCGGTTTGGTTTCAGAAGAGAATATGTTGTTGGAAAGGATCTCTTCTCCAAAAAAATTAATTACATTCAATTGAAACTTAAGGCTATTTTGTCCACCTTCAAAACGGTTATTTAAAAAGGAAATACAACATTTTAATTCTATAAGTGGAAGGTAAGTAAATGAAAATAAAGGAAACTGAAAATGTATGTAAAGTAAAAGACACCTTGCAAACAGATTTTTGCAATTTAATACAGCAACCGTATTTTTAGTAATAACTGCCGAGTTTTAGTTAAGGCAATCAATATGAGTTTGAAATGGATCAGCAATAAAATTGCTGATCTTTGGACTCTTATATTAACACAGCATCTTGTTTTACTTATATAAATTCGTTAAAGCAATTAACAAGGAAAATGTCTGAACCTAGTAGAACTTTCTTAAAAAGAATAAAAATTCCTATGTTTGAGTAAAAATGAAATACTCAGTAAAATACTCAGAAATAGTTCATATCTTTCTTAAGTAATATTTCTTGATTCTAGGAAAAAACAAGTATATGAAATAAAAATTTATGAATTTTTAAGAAAATTGCATATTAAAATATAATAAAACTAAGTTTTGTTCAAAAAAAAAATTTTACTCCAATTTAGTTCAAAAACTGAGTCTGACTTAAAATGGGAAAGTACTTGAGTAGTAAAATGAACTAAATTTTAGAAAGCCATTTTCGAATTTTTGAGAATTGTTTCCTAAAAATTAATCCAGACAATTAAAAACATAAAGTAATGAACTTTTTCCTATGTTATAATAAAAATTTATTTGAATTACTCACATGATAGTGCGTGAAGATAAACATAATTTAAGTTCGTTAACGAACTAGTTCAGTTGAACTACTCTTTTTGAACTAGTGAGCTAGTTCGTTATCTTCCGGTCTTTTAGGTTTTCAGCTCTTTTAGGTCTTCAGCATTTTTAGGTCTTTAGCTCTTTTTGTTCCTTTTTGTTACTTCTTTAATACTCTATTTATTTATTTTATTTGCTTTTTTATTGTGATTGTCATCTGTTTTTTTAATATTGCCGCTCAAGTTTTTTATGTTCCATGATTAAACTATAGTTGTTCATAATTGCAAGAGTAGATATTTTTGACTTTTGGGAACCGAATGATTTGTAACGCTGTGAAGCCATGAAAATTTACTCTTCACTCATTTAAAAACAATTATAACAAATGACAGTGTTTATCACTTCGCAGTGATTACCTCATTTAACCATTTTAGCTCATTTAATTCTTCTTCCTTATAGTTCGTGTCTCGCAATTCAAATTAAGTAAAAAAAACGATTAAAGTAGTAAAGCCATGGAGCCGATAAACTAGAAAAGTCTTTCAACTAGAAGAGGAATTGAACTAGAAAACGCGCTCTGTATAAAGAACTAAAATACACAAGCCTTAACAAAAAAAATTACACTTTTTAAATTTCAAATTCTTTAATTATTTTAGTCAAATTAACTTTTCCGACAAATTTAGGGTAAAATTTAATTCGGAAAAAATCAAAGATTCGAAATAGAAGCACGTAAATCTTTAAAATTATTATTCGCATAAAATTTTATAACATTGCTCTGGGTTTACAGATTTTAATAAAGATAGCCTCTAATGTTTGTTACTTCTATCAAAAATTCTTTGAATTTGAAAATCTTTTTACTTTAAAACTTCCAGATTTTAAGCCATTTTTTTCTTTTAACAAACAAATTATTAGATATTTTACACTTCCTAAAAGATCTTTAGATCATAAGGACTTTTTTGCTATATAAATATGAAAATTTTGCCTATAAATTGGTGTCTAATGTTAAAGTTACTGTTCCTTTAAAAAAAACTCTTTTATAACATTTGAGATGATGCCACATTGTTTTACTGCTTTAAATGTAATATTCTTTTAAATTATCAAAGAAATATTATAAAACTAATCAATTATTGTGAAATAAAAAAAACACTCATTTGCGACTGACTTCGGCATGAAATGAAAAATAATGAAATTTCATAACATTAGTGTTCTCCACCTAACGAAAAAAAATTTCATTCCGACTACTATATTAACAGAAAATCATTACTAATGAAGACAAAAAGTAAGCGAGCATTTGCACCTGCATTAGAACATTCAATTCAATTACAAATTATATCTTAATACCCTAACCGAGCACTAGCAACGAAGGCTTTTGGCTCGTTGCAGCGAAAACAGACCAGAGCCTCTGGTGGGAATCGAACCCACGACTCCCGCACTGAAAAGCTAGCACGCTACCAACTAGCCTACCGGGGCTAAACTAATTTTGTGTGCATCATGTTGTTGTTTTTGAAATAGGTGATTTCATACCTAGATTTAAAGGTTTTGTTATTAAATTGAATGCGTTTATCCAATTTTTTTTTTTAATTTGCAAAAAAAGTTGTCTGTGCCCAATAGAAAATATTTGATCCAAGACCAACCGAAAACCCCTGAATTCAGGGACAAAGCCCCAATTCTGGTAAGCCTGTATACAAGACTATTATGTTTTCGGTAAAAAAGTGACATATTGTATTAATTTTTCGAAAATTATTAATTTTTTTATTGAATTAAATTTGAAAGTATTTTTTGTTTATTTAAATAATTATCTAATTTCTCAGTGACGGTGACAAATAAAATAGATAATTGATTTTTAATATATTACTTGTATATTTGGTATGGATCCGCTCGGTGTTAGAAATTGTCATATTTTTGTCAATTTTGTTTTAAAAATTCCAATTCATACTATTATGTATCTTCAATACTTACGAATAGTAGACATAATTGGACAGGGATAACTAGCATGCGAATAGACCTTAATTACACTGTGCAACAAAAGAGTTTTGCAAAGTTGGCTCTGCTTTTTACTCAATGGCCTCTTAAAATATACAAAGCGTCCTGGAGACTATCAAAAAACCCGTTATATGTGTGTGTCGTATACTTTTAGCTTTAAAGAAGACGTCCAAATAAACACGTTAATAGCCATTTGTATTTTGACTTCGAAGCTGATGTTTTTCTTTGGTTTTTTTAGTCAGAGACTTAAAATACAAAATACGTTTGTATATTTTTTCATCTGTGCACTTTTTCATGACGGCAACCACAAAGCAAATGAATTTTTTTGTCAAGCACGACAGGAGAGGATCAAATAAAAATTTTTTGATTTTCATCAATCATTGCCGACAACGCATACGTATAGCGTGTGTGTTCAAAATTTTCAAAATCATTCAAGCTGTTTAAAAGTTGTGAGCAAAAATGTGCCAAAGTTAATAACAAACAAACTGGATAAAAAATGCAATAAAAATGAGAACCAACTAAAACCCTTTAGGAGTTTTGGATAACAGATGAAATACTTTCATTTCGCGCTGGAATCATTGAGGCATACATTTCTTGTTGCACTGTGTAATTTACCTGTTTTATATTTTAAATAATATATTAGTTTTATTGTTATTGTTGTTTAATTTAAATCTTAAATATTAATAAAATAAAAAATATATTATATATTTATTTGTTATTGTTTTTTCTATTTCTTGTTTAAATAATCATAAGAAGTAAAAAAAACCTGTATTATACAATTTTTTGACCTTAGAAGGTCAGACTAGTGGTTAAGCTAATATTAACAGAAATTTTATATTGTTTTTGTATTCGCCTATTCGAAAACAAAATTTTGAAAAACACAAACAAACTTAATACAATATTCATAAAATATTATGATTACCTAATACTAGAGGTGGACACGTGACACGTAATTTCGTTATTCAAGTAAATCACGTGAGCGTGAGCCAAAATTTAAATTTCTGATGTGATCGTGCATGAGCGTTCGTGAGTCGATTTTTTGTTGTGATTATTCCTTTTATTCGTTTTTATATTTTTTTGATATTTTGCGATTTTTTACATGTAATGTAGCAAGACTTTTTTCTTTATGTTTTATGTATGGTAACACTTCAATCAAGAGGTGATAAAATAAATTCTTTTATGTTTAATTTTTCAAAATATTTAAAAAAAAAATTAAATTACTCACGTGATCGCGCGTGAGCGTGAGTAGAAAATCGTTCACGTGCCCATCACTACTTAATACCAACTCGCATAGTTTATAATAGCGTTTTAATAATGTCTTGAAGGTATATTGTGTTATGTATAACAATGTTGTACGTGTGTCCTTGGTAATATTTACAGTAAATTGAACGTTTTAGTTATTTTTTATTTTTTGTCTTTTAAGTAGAAACAAAAAATTCTGTCTTTAGAACGATTTAATATTTTTATTCGGCTGTCAAGAAGTTCGGTGGTCACAATAAATCTGCGATCTTTGTGTAGTTGAAACAAAGATACACACAAATGATTTCAATTTATTGTTTTTTTTTTTGCCACCTCCACGTATTTGCAGGCCTTCCTCTATGTCCTTGAAATATCATGATGACTTTTCCTGAAAGTATGACCCATATTTTGTTTTTTGTCAAAATCAATGACTGTAACTGTTTCAGGCCAAAACTACGTAAAATCCTTCGCAAACATCGAATAAAAAATACTTTAGGTGCATTTAATCCGTGATGTTCCAAGTTTCACATCGATATCTCTCAAACATTTCAATCCATAAATGCTTCCAAGTGTTATCGCCTGGAGGAAGCTCCAGCCTTCGGAAGCTTTAGGAACTTTTTTTATCGCCAAATTGTTGCCTGAAAGACAAATCTGCGACATTTTAATACATTTGTTATCGTAGCTTAAAAATTAAGAATATATAAAAATGCTGCCAAGTCTTGGAAATTCTTGGATTTTCTTTTTTAAATGTAAACACAAATATTTGTCATTAAAATATTTGAAATTAATTTGATAAAATATTAAAAACAATAAAAGCTAACAAATGATTTATGTGTTTGTTAGTAAAGGTAAAGCAGTAAAAACAATATATTTGCTCTATTTCGCGTTCCCGGAAAGTTAGGTAAGTAGGGATCGTCTGGCAAAAATTGTATGAATCTTTTTTATCGAAAAATTATTATCTAAAAAATATATACGCGACATATTTTATCGTCTAATTATTGCAAGGAAGATAAATCAGCGACCTCAAAGGAATTTATTTGCACCCCAAATTAACATCGGAAAGAAAGAAAATATTGATAGGATTCCAAAGAAAAAAATGTCACTTAAATAATTTTTACCTCATTTGGACCGCCGTTTACCAATAGAAACCCTTAATTTCACCGTGATGTTAATATTAGTTATCCATTTTCTTTGAATTTTTGGCATAATTCCATTCTTTACTATTTGTATTTTTTTTTCAAACCACGAAATATTTAAAAAAAATTTTGATAAAAGGGTAATATATCCACAATATTTCTGTAAAAAATTATGATAAAAAAATATATTATTTTTATATTTTTCCCAAGTATCGGCGAGATATCTTTCAAATATTTAATATAAAGAAGATTATTTTAAAATAATACTTCCATACTGTCGTATGTTTAATCCCAGCAAAAACATTGCATCAACTATTTACCAGTCTGTTTACTCGCTTAATTACTTTTGTTCGCGATGTCCAATAAGTAATGGGTACTTATTATTTTTTTGCTGTTTGTAAGCGAGAGGGTAATGACCACCCATTACCTTGTATTTTTGTAAGTGAACAAAAGTAACTATGCGAGTAAATAGCCTGGTAAGTATTTGAAATCCTGTTTTTGCTGGGATGCGCCACCTATGCGCTTCCTATGCTTTCGCAATCCGTACTAATATAGACATTACAAAAAATATATTTTTAAATTTTGTTTGATTACCACTTCTGCTTCTATTATGATAAAAAAAACTTACAAGGAAGACATAATTTATTTTAAGTACCTTCTTTTAAACTTTTAAAGGCAAATGTGGACTAGAATTATTCCGTACAGCATACTCGTCAACCCGCAGATGTTTTACTAAAGAAAATCGATCAAAATTTTCTAAATACATTTTACATACAACTTTTGATACCAATTTTGTGAAACAATTCCAACCCATTTTTTCGCCAAAAAAAAAACACTATCATTGAAATCTTTAACCGCTGGTAGATTTCCTCCAAAAAATGTTTGCTTGTTTTCCCCGTATTGAGCTTATTAATATGCACAGAGCTTCGAAGATTGAATTTTATTTTGAATGAATTCCCTAAAAATCGTATTCGATTTACTTTTAATCCCAAAGATTAAAGTCACTGATTAATAAATCGAATAATAAAAAACGAATAAAGTCTTTTAAAATTAAACCGATTGAGATCAACTAAATATCCAAAAATCAACAAAGGTTGACTTATGTTAAGTTTGCCCTAAATTACACAACCCCCATATTTGACTTGAATGAATTAGTTGAGATTCGCACAATTGGATGTTTTTTATACAAATTCCTTGAATTTGTTTTGTTTTAGTTTTTAAGTGTCATATTTAATTTGACATGTTTTAAATTTGTTTAAGTTGGATACGATTAGTTTCGAGTGTAAATTAACTAAATTAATAAAGATGGAACTTTTCAAAAGTTCACTTAAATCAAGTATGGTTACTTCAATGTATTTGTATGGTATCGCTCTTTTCCTTAATTTAACTTCGCATAATATAGTTGGGCCTCTTTCTCATTCAAAAATTGCAGTTTAAGAATTCAATTATTTCATAGCCAATCACAATTGAAAAATCGAATGAAGAATTAAGTTCATTAGAAACTATATGCACATAAAGAGTGTATCTTTAAAAAAAAAATATTTTCAAAACTGATATTCTTGCTAAATTCGTAACCGAGTTAACTTCTTAACACATCACTCCCATACATAATTTTAGGGACAAATTGTTGAGCTCTTAAAGATCACTTATATCTGAATTTTTGGTGAAGTTACAGATGTTTGAAATGGAAACGTTCTGTGTTACACTACATTCCCCTATTTCCAATACCTTGTATAAATCAGTTTATATAATCCTAAATATATATTACACGGTGCTACACTGAAAAAGAACTTGCGATATGACCTAGTGTAGGTTGTAGGTCCAGCTGGGTGTATTATAGTATAACCGGTTTTATAAGTTGCAATATACCCCCAAAATTTCGAGATATGGGGAAGAGTATTTTTTTTTGGACTGGCGCACTTAAACTTTTCTAACTCAGTGAAAAAGTTAAAAAAAAAAATGAAAAATTTTTATATTATTGAAAAAATCCCTACACATTTATATAAATAGTATACGGGAAGTATATATATTTCGAAAGAGCGTTCTAATTAATGCCGTTGACCGTTTCGAAATCGGTAAAGAAATGACTGAGTTAGAAAATTTTAGTTGCGCCAGTCCAAAAAAATACTCTTTTCCCTATATCTCGAAATTTTGAGGTTATATTGCAACTTGTAAAACCGGTTATATAATACACTCAGATACCCTACAACCTATACTAGGTCATTTCACAAGTTTTTGCAATTTTTTTTTTGTAGCAGCGTGTTATTGATACAAAAAAAAACAATACGTAGTATTTATTATTATTATTTTATTTTTATCACATCTTGTTAATATCGCATGTATAAATGTGTTGTAATTACATTATTTAATGCAATCTTCTTTATTAATACATTTTTGCCCACAATATTATTGACTTACAAGGAAGGTTTACTTGGTGGCACCAACCAATTTCTTTGAAATTTGTACATTGGACAGATAAGATAAATTTGAGGAGCATATCCACTTTTTTAGCGACACAATTCGGCATTCATAACATGGTATTTTTTGCATTTATTCATACGCCCCTTAATTAATTATTGGAAAATTAGGTATCAAACTTATACCACCCTTGTTAGTATATGTATATTAAATATTGCTAAGGCATGGGATGCATCATTATAATTTTGCGAAATCTTTTACTATAAACTGTGAATAACTAACCCTTTGACAACCAAACTGAAACCACCTTGATTGTCATATATTTAATTACACCATTGCACAGTAGGCTGCGATATATTTGTATGGGCCAAAATTTTTTGTTCTAATTGCAACGTTACTTCTACCATAAATGTTCTTCTTAGTGCAATAATACATTCTGCAAAAACTAGGGTGATCTAATAACGGGAAGGCGTGGCTGATCCGCCCCAAAGTTAAAAAGATATCTAAAATGTCAATATTAAAATTTTAATTTTATCATAACACATCAAAAACCAAGGAAATGATTTTTTTCATTTTTTTCAGACTTTTTTTTAGCGTTTAACAAACTTTAAAATAGCAAAAAGTAAATATATTCGAGTTAACTCTATGCTAATAGACGTAGATTTTATTGAGTCAAAATCATCCTTAACAAAAGCATCTCGATGTCCGCAAAAGGCGGTGAAATGGTAAGCGCGTTGGACTGTACACAGAACGTTCGATTACCAGCGGCGGTATCATAACTTTAGAAAAATAATATGTATGAGTTTTTTATCCCTCATACACATCGCAATGTACTTCTTCGGTGCATTACTTCAAATAACATTTAACCCCACCGAAGTAGAACAGGGCTATAAACTGAAAAGTTTCAACATATTATCCAACTCTGCATCAGATGGTGAACAACAACAGTTCTAACAAGTAAGAGCGGCTAAATTCGGCTATGCCGAATCTTATATACCCTTCACCATGGTTGGGAAAAAACTGAAGTTTATATATGGACATATATGTAATGGACAGATTTATATACGGACGCCTTTAAGACGAAATTAACCATTTAGTTTGGTGATAAAACTTTTAGTGGGGAAGATTTATGGTTCCAGAAAATAGGTATTTAAAAAAAAAGGTATGTTTTGGGCATAACTTTTTTGTATCTGAACCGATATTTCTGAGTTTTTTCAGCAAATATGTTATACTAAAGATTTTCGATCTTTTGCTATATAAGACGTATCCATAGGTCATATTACAGCTCTAGAATAGTGTTTGTTGTTTGTGTATAAAAGATGAAGAGGTGAAAGAAAAGAATTTCAACAAATCGTTAAAAGAAATCACTAGAACTGCATGTGATTTATTTCTACAAAAACGTTTGATTTAGCTGTCGAATCTGCATTTGGGATTTTATTTCGCTTTTTTATTAAAAAATATTTTAAATTTCTTTAGCTTAATTTTAAAAAATTGAAGGAAAATAGTTTATAATTTTTTTTTTATAAATTATTATAAGTAATGACCTAAAATAGTTGCACTCAAAGGGAAATTATGTATAAAATTTTCTTAATATATGAGAAATAAAATGGTTTATAAATTCTTTTGAATCGGAGCAAAAAATAGAAATAAAAACGTTTTCAGAGGGTTTTTATAAAAATTTTGATGTTTTTAGCCTATTTATGGATTATTAATTTATTAATATAAAATTTTATATAAAATAATTATTAAATGTTAAAAAAAAAACAAAAAATAAAAAAAAAAGTACAAAAAAAAAGTGAATTGACCGGGATTCGAACCCGCGGCCTTAGAGAAAAAAAGTATTTGTGACATAGCGTCTAGACAACTGAGCTATTGAAGCTCACACAAAATCATCGTCAATAGAGGTACATATATAAAAAGTCTTCGTACATTAGAGATTTGTTTGGTTTTTATTTAAATGACAAATCTTTGTATGTGTTTGTTGTTTGTATATAAAAGGTGGATATGAAAGAAAAGAATTTCAACAAATGGATGTGTTTGTTATGCGTAAAATTATACATACATATTCAACAAAGGGATTTTACGGAAAAAATTAGAGGTAATCCTGGTTTTTTGCTAATATCTCAGACATTTATTAACCAATCTGTCTGATTTTTTATAGCAAACAGAAATGGATCACATGTAACAGAAATAAATAGCAATCACGTCCTCATCATGTCTGGGTTCTTCGGAAAACCCATTTCAACACACAGACGGACATCGTTAAATCAACTTCGCTCTTCATAAGGACCCAGAATATATATACTTTATAGGGTCTAAGATCAATATTGCAGAAATTAGAAACGGAATGACAAACTTATATATACCCTTCCACCTGTGGTGAAGGGTATACAAATTATCATCTCGCGCTATTACAGTATTGCCATATTTAAAAAACTTTATCTTTCACCACAGTTCAACTCTATCCTCTTTCCAAAAAAAGCAACACATTTATTTGTAGGAAGAATTTCCTGAGTGTTGCCTCTTTTTAAAAAAATACCCGGCATTTTTCCATTTTGGCCAAATCATTCTCAGTTGTGAGTACAAGATTGTGAAGTGTATATTTAAAAGCTTCACTGCTTTGACACTCAATTTTTTATAATTAAGAGGACTGCTGTGGAGTATTACCTACCTTCCAAACCACGTTGCCTTCGAACTAGGATAGCATAACATATCCCAGGAAAACTGAAATTTCCCTCTTCAAGTACTTTCGGTGTTTCAATAATTATACTAATCTAAAATCAACTGCAAATGACAGTTAAAATAACTGCATTTAAAGTTGAAAAGGTTTACCTTGCATTTAAATCAAATACATTATGAAGTTCCATTTAAGTATTAAAAATCAAATGAAGTATGTAGGAAAAAGAAATAACATAAGTAGTAAAATTTACAGATAAAATCCGATACATTTTTCTAAAAAAAAAAATAAAAATATTGTTTAAGACACTCACAAATATAATTAAAACAAACAAAAATGCCCTAACCCTTAAACCAGATTCATAAAACTGTAGTTCTGCAGAGGGGATTTCGTTCATTTCTCATTCGCACTTTTTCATTTTTTTTTTTTTGTATTATGTCATCTCTTTTTAGTACACTCCACGTACGATACAAAACAATTTAAAGTGCAAAAAATTTAACTAAATCCACTCCGTAGAGTGGGCCTTTAGGGTACGTTCAGAATTGTGAAGTTCTCCTCGCTGTATGGCATTACAATCCAGATTTACTGTTCAACATGATAAGAGTCACCTAAAAAACACATTCCTTAATTTTTTACATCTGTAATTGTCAACAAAATATTAATAAATAAAATAATATTTGTACAAATTCTTACAAGTTTGTAAAAGTTTTTACTGAAAGGTGTTTGTTTATACAAATACTCAGTAAGGAAAGAGCAAAAATATAGATTAAAGTGACAATTCGACGCAAGGGAACTTACTAGTTTTTATTGGATAAATTTTTGCCAGTAAGAATTTGTAAGCGAAAAACAAACAGCTGACTGAAAAAAATATGAATTGAAAAACAAAGAATTTATCTGTGCTTAGATATTAAATATTTTTTTATAAAAAAAATTTGTAGATATCAGCTTATTTACGATGGAAGGCCGGAATGTTCCTGGAAACACTTCACATCTTATTTCCTGGAAACACTTCACATCTAATTTCCGTACTTTTTATTAATATTTTCTATATTGGCCGGTTAAATTATTTTTGTTTGGCATTTACAATCAGCTGTTTTAACTATCTTACTAATTCTTACAAATTTTCCTTTTTCGTAGTTTTTAGATATTTTATTTTTGTGAAAAAATTTTGTCTTAAGCTCTGTAATTTTGTTACTGACTAATTTTTACTAAACTTTACTGGAAAAGTATACAAATGATTCTATCACAAAAAAGTATAAAGTAAATAAAAAATTTGTCATTTTCAAGGTATTACATATTTAAACTACAAATAAACTAGAAACACTTCAAATATTGAACCTTGAACGCAAAATTAGTGTTATTTTGAAATTTACTTATTATTCAAAGTATTGTCCATCGCTGGCCACAACTTTTTCCATCTTCCTAGCAATTTTCGGATACCGGCTCGGAATAACGACTCCTCTTTTTAGGCAATCTAATCATCGACCCATTTTTTGAATTGTTCGCATGAAGTCAACTTCTGCTGGGACAGGCAATGTATCATCGACCGGAACAAGTAGTTGTCGGAGGGAGCGACAGCTGAAGAATACGGTGGGTCGGTAGGACTAAAGCTTCATGCAATGCATATTGGGCTTTGCGAAGGATGTTAATGGCTGTCCAAGCAAAACCCACTTTTCATCGCCAGTCACAATGCAATGCAAAAACCCTTCCTTTTTTCTGGCATTCGACTTTCGACGTCGAGTGGCTTCCACTCGTATAGCAGCCAGTATCCTTGCTTTTAAATCATCCACTCCCTATGATTCTGACAACTCCTGAAACATTTGGCATTCGTCTACATAAAGCAACGATTCCAATTATTCATCTTCAAACTACAAAATTTATTTTCACACAATCAAAAGACACATTCTGTTTCAAATTACCATATTTGTTTTGAAACAGACAGCAAACAAAATTCAAATTTGTAATAACTGTAACAAAAGCAAATAAATTGTTTTGTGGATAAATTTTTATTAAATTTAAAAACAAAAAATTCAAAGAAGCTGAAATCAGTAAATGACAATAAATCATTTTTAACAAATGTAAAAAAAAATGTTAAAACAAACATTTCTTTGAAAAATAAATGTACGCTTCTTTTTTGTACACTGAACTGAAGACTTTTTTATTAAACTCTAAATAGTAAACTGCATAATATTCTGAGTGTAATATTGCGCATATAAAATACATATTTTTTAGTTTTTTGTCTTCTATCACATATCATAGTTTCATTAAGATCTGAGTGTCCGCACAAAGAGAGCTTTAAGAAATAAATTTTAATCATAACTTCATCAAAACTGGAATGTACAGATCAAATTAAATTACAAATTTGTGTTCAGGAGCTCAACATAAATAATATTTACTGAGACAACTTCAGTTTTTAGTTTTATATTCTTCTTATTGGTCTATTATTAGCAATATTTTTGACAAAAACTGTTTTACTAATATTACCACCATATTTAGTTTTATAAATCAACCTAAAAACCGAATGTATCACTGCAAATTTGTTAAAAAAAAATGTCAAAACCGAATGAAACAAAAATTATAACACACAGTCTTACACAAAACAACCTCGCTCTGACACCAAATTACGACTATAAGAGATAACAGAAATAGATATTAAAAACTTACAAATATCCCAGCAAAAAAAAATGTTTCTTAATATAATTTAGTATACAAGAAGAAAGTATATTTCTAAAATTTATAACACCTCTATAAATTTTATTTAACTACTAGACTGTCTCTCCGCTTCTGATATTTAACCTTTACAAGTAGTTTCAATATAATGGGTTAGAATTTCCATATAAATTTTCTTCAAATAATGACTTAAATTTGACAAGCTAATTTATATATCTAATCCTTTTAAGAAAATACTTGATCAATGCAGAGCTACAAGTACATATTTGCAAAAAGTTCCGAACACCAAAAATTTCTTCTTTAGCTAAAAAGCTAAACTTGAAAAAAGCCGTACTAGTCAAACTGAATGGAATTCCAGTTATGACATGTTTCAAGCCTTATTGAAATACAGAAGTTTTTGCTCGTAATTACTGGTTGATGCTTAAACTATGAATGATACGATAATATTTGGAGTATTAGTGAAGAATTCGTTTTTACATCTGTTAAAAAATTAACGCCGAAACTACATGTAGAACAGATGACTTTAGGCGATTTTTATAGATTCTGGCTTCGTTTTAAATTATAGCTAACAAAAGACGACAAAACAAAAATATTTTCACAAGAATTATATAAATATTATAAAAAGAGAAAACCACTTTATTAATAATCCACTTTTGACTACAGCATTATATCTACCAGATTTAAGTTAAATGTTAAACCCGAACCCTGAACCGAATCGAACCAAAATCTTTATTTTGATTAATCCGAACCCGAACCTGAACCTATTTTTACACGTTTCAGTCACTGCTTAAAAGTCAGGGTTCAAAATAATTTCAATTAAAAAAAAAAAAATCACGAAAGTCAAAAGGTAGCACAATAAAAATGTGTATTCCACTCTAAGTTATGTTAAATGTTATACCATTGCAAGAAATTCTATGCAAACCGAACCTCAATAGCTGCGATCTTGCTCTCAAAAAAAATACAAAATTTCTTCTCTATACTACTAATTAAATTTCAAAAGGTTTTCCTCAATAGCTGCGATCTTGCTCTCAGAAAAAATACAAAATTTCTTCTCAATACTACTAATTAAATTTCAAAAGGTTTTCCATGCCAAATTTAACGTTGTATCTTATCCAAAGTGAGTAAATATTGTGCTCAAATGAGGATAATATGGTTTTTGAAGTATTTTGTTACATTTTTCGCACTCGGCTTTGGCAAAAAAAAGACATCGAGCAACTATTCGGACTTCGACAAAATGTTGGCCGAATAATTGACGAAACCGTAACATTTAAATTTTGTTTTTTTAATGTAAAAAATACTTATATAATATTATTATATTATATATATGTTATATATTATTGTATTATTTAGTTGAGCTATTTGGAGATTATTTTGCTCTGTCTCTAGCATTTTTCAACTCTCGTGTTGATGATTTAGGTTATAAGTAAATAAAATTCATTAAATTCATTTTAACTTCTAGAATCTATTTTCTTATTCTTTCTAAAGCTCTACATAATTATGAAGAAAAGTAACTACAAAATGAATACAAAAATTTAAAAATGATTCAGATTCGGCTTTGGCAGCGTAATGCTTTCTGAACCAAACATTCTGTTATGGAATTGACAGTCGAAGTCTAAAAATAACCAAACATCTGTTAACGAGATAATGAAACTTCAACAGTTAATGTTATTTGAACAGTTTTGATTAGTTTTCAAATCGAGTGGCTAAATCCTTGCGAGGTATAACAATACTCTAAAAAATGTTGGTAAATTTACTACAGAAAAATGGGTAAAGTTTTGTGTAATAGTACGAAAATTCGGTAAATATACATACAAAATGTATACGCATTATATTTTGTACACAATTTGATATACAATAATACACACAAAAAGTATTTTTAGACATAATGCGTTAAAAATTAAACACTTTGTGCCTAAAATTAGTATTCTTTTGTTAAATTAAACTTTTACGCACAAATTTTGTAAATATACTAACTTAGAATGGTAATAAATATTTTGACATTTTAGAATTGGAAAATATTAAAAAAAATAAAAAAAGCTAAAAGCGAATAATAATTTTTCAAAATTATAAAAAAGTGAATAAATATAATATTTGTGAAAATTGGGAAATGGTCCAATACCAAAAAAAACTAAACCTCCATACAAAGAAAGTAAAATAAAATTTAAAATACATGAAACTAAATTATGTCAACATATTTTCAAGGCAACAACATCTGTATATCTGGAAACGTTGCTCTTTAAAACGGAGAAGAGGGTACAATAATGCGGCACACTACAATTTAAATTGGGCATGATCATCACTGCACATGCCAATTCGAAATATATTATGTATTATATTTATTCATTATATAATTCATATTATTAATTAATTCATATTATTATGTAAACAAAAAAATAAATTTCTTGTTATAAAAAAAGTTTTTAAGCTGTTTAAATTCAACCATTGCGTTGGTAAACATATGCATTCTTTATATTTTTACCCTTCAAAAAGGTTGTTTTATTCACAATTTTAGTAAATTCCCGAATTATTTTTAAAATTTCATTTAATTTTTACGCACTTTCAATTAAAATTACCCATTATGTGTGTACCAATTTACGCATAATGTGTGTACTTTTTTCGTTTACGCACACAGAGTAAATTTACCCAGTTTATAGTAGGAGTACAGTTTCCTTCTATAAGTTGGGTAAATTTCAACAGAAATTAATTAGAGTGAACATATGAACATGGAAAATGTCGGCAATAGGAACAATATTTTCCACATCGACAAAATACTGTTTTTGTATATGATTGTTGTGTTAGCAATCGTCGTTGCAGATGAAAGGTTGATAGCTCAGATAACAAAATTAATCTATTTGATTAAAATTAATCCGCTTTTTAATCTTCATCCTTTACATATACAGCATAATAGTTTTGTCAATTTAAAATACCAAGTTGGCACCGATAGCGATCCGGCATTGGTAGAAAATGAAAAATGTCGACGTTAGCAACAATTTTGTCGATAACGCCAGAATATTATTGCGGCGGCGTTTTAACATTAATTTTATTTGATTATCGCTGTGGACATAAGTAATGTCAAATTTAAATGAGATTGGCATAAATCAACGTTGATAGATGCTGCACAAACGCAGATTTTGCATTTTACCAACGGTCGTTATAACAAAACACAGGATTGCACACAATTAGTAGTACATATGAGTACAGAGAGTCCATCAAATCGTCTTGTTTAGTGCCCGCCATTGAGCAGTTAATCCGACTTTTATTAGATTAACTTTTCTGTGTGAATTAGGTGTTAATTTTTAATCAGACATATTAAAATATGGCTTAGTCGGCTTTTTTAGTGCTCGATTAAACAATTAATCCGACTTTTAGTGGATTAAACTCCTGATTCAGAAAGACGGCACAAAGGATAATTTCCGCCGTACACATGTATTTTGTTTTTGTACCCAACAACAAGACAGACGTGCAAGATGGAAATTCTACTTTGTGCCGTCTTTCTAAACCAGAGGGTAACTTTTTGTGTAAATTGGGTATAAGGCGAAAGCATATTGGAATATGTAACGCGAGTTGTAACAAATACATAGAAAGGCACAAAACAGATAAACTGACATGGACTAGCCGAGACATAAACGTATTTCGTTATAGCAAATTTAATGAGTAAAATACATGGATGGTAACCGAAACAAATGCGGTGTTCGGTAAGGGTAACGCTATTTTCTACTATTTAGGTAAAGTTATTTTAAGTTTAACGATTTTTAAGTTATTTCGGTAACGGTATTTTAAGGATAACGATTTTTGCACTTATTTCGGTAATGCTATTTTAGGAGTAACGATAGTGAGTTGAAAGGGTATTGAATCGATAACGGTATTTTAGGGGTATTGCCTGCCAACCCTGTTAAAATAAGATAAGAAGAACATAAGGTGTGTTTACTGTTTCATTGTAGGTAATGCATTGAACATTAGGATTATAACATTTTGCAAATATGCAAAATCAGGCATGAAAAAAAACTTAGAACTGCGATTTCAAATTAACCTCCTCAGTCCAAAGGAAAAATCCAGCGTCAAAAGTCTTAAATAAATTTTTTATAAATAATATTATATTTTATATTAAGAAACTGTTGGACGACATGATTCTAAGATATTGCAGGTGCAGTCGGCTGGACATTTTTAACTAAAACTTTCGAAATCTTTATTTTTTATACATTTTCATTTTTAAATTAATGAAAATATTTAAATCTCATTCCATTAATTCTTCCGCTATAATATAAAATTATATATTTCTTTTAGTTTTTATATTTCACAACTTTAAAAAATTTAATTAAAATGGTTAAGTGCTCAAGAAAACGTGTTCTACGATCAACTGATCACAATTGTAGAGAAATATTTTTTTTATAGTAACCAGCTTTAAAAAAAAGTCCTGTCTTTTAGTACTGTATAAATGGTCATAAGATAAAGAATTAATTTTTAAACACATCTGCAGACATTTGAAAAATGTCCAGCAGTCTGCCGAAGAGGTTATAATTCTAATAAACATTAAAAAACATTTACACACAACGAAAATCTATTGTGAAAAGATTTTCGTTGTGTGTTTAGGTCGTCTAGGATATATGTATGTATGTTCAATGCGTAAGAATGAAACAAAAAATACAAAACAACATATTCGATTCTTATCTAACACATTAAATATTTTATACGGAGATATGTTTATGGCTGCTTAATCCAATGAATAAAGATTTTATTAGAAAATCTTAGGAGATCAAGTACTTAAGCCGTGCAAAATACATCTTTCGTGATTAAATTCCGTGATTTCAATAAAAAATTCACCAGAAATTTTGACCGTTTACAAGCCATTTAGTTTTTTTTTGTAAGCAAACCAACATGTTAAGAAATGGCACTAATGGCCATAAACTGTCGGTGTGTGGCCAAAAACCGTCGCAACTTGATTTTAACCGTCCGTTTTCAAACGAGTTCGTTCAAAACTGCTCGTGTATGTAATTATGCAGTTAAAAGGGACGGTTTTTGTCAAAGTCAAATACCAAGTAGTATTAAAACGCCAGCTGATTATTTTTTGCTCTAATTTTTTGTTTTGTTTTGTTGTGTGTTTTTTTTTAACTTGGACCTTACTTCCAGTGTTGCCGCGAACAAAAATTTTTTGTAACCAAAACACACATTTTTGTATGAATTTTACTTTACTTTTAGCATTTTTAAAATTTTTGAGATTACTACAAATTTAAAGAAGGACTGCAATAATGGTGCAAGCTTACACTAGAAGGTTCAGAAACAAACAAATCTTAAATTATTTTCTTATTTAGATTTAGCGGACACTCGATAAAAACCCGTAATCCCAGGTGTTATCTGTACCGTGCCTATGGGACGAATAGCACAACGTTAATGTGTTTTTGAACGGCGGCCTCTAGGACGTGGCGAACCCTGGTTATATTAGCCCACTGGTAGCATAGGGCTCTGCTACCATGTGTCCTGTTGTAATCCCTTATTTTTCTTTCTTTTAGATGGATTCAGATATTCAAATAAACAAAGAACAAGAGAAGACCGATGCAGGTCTCGCCTCAGGTTGCAAAGAGGTTTCAAACCTAAAAGACACAGAGGAAGGAAAAGTTTCGGCTGAGCCGACATTGGGCGTTCTGGAATCCAATGTTGCCGAACCCATGGATGTTACTAGCGTAGCTCAGGACCCCCGGGCCCTATTTTAGATAAAACTACTAATGTCCCAACGGACGAGGAGAATGAGCTGTTAAGCTTCCAGCCTGATGGTGACGATATAGCAGTCCCAGGCGATCAGTTAAAACCAAAGAATGAACGCGTGAAGCTCTGCGGGCAGCTCGCATACGCTTGCGGACGTACCTGGAAGAAGGTATTGACCTAGAGTTTGCGCGGCGACTTTATCAGTTGCCTATGCGCGAGTCCCGTAAGGAGGTCAAAGAGCTCACAGGTAGCAGAAAAAGTGTGCGCTCACATGGCTCAACACCGCCTGATTCTATACATCCTGCAAAGCAGACAGCTGATATGGCTGTCCGATACCAGCCCTTTCAGTTCCGACCAATCAGCGGAAACAACTGATATCCTACAAGGATGCAGTTGCCACCATGAAAATTGGTGTTATTCCACCTGATTTCCCGGCAACTAGATGGACAGATGAGCAGCTCTACTTATCCAAAGAGCTGTGCTGCATAAAATAGTGGAGCTAAGTAAGAGGACAATTAAGCCCAGTTGCTCCTTAAAGCCAGGCTGGCTCAGTTTTGTTTGCCGCGACAGGGACACGGCGCAGTGGCTGGAGACTCATGTCCCCACTCTAAAGCCATGGAGCGACGCTGTGCTGAATATGGTGGCGGGGAAAAAAGTGCCAAAGGCCCAAGTGTTCGTGGGTAACTTTCCCGAGAAGGAGGACACTTTTAATGATTTAATATTGGGAACAGCGCTGGTAAGACCCACCCGACAACAACATGGGGTCGGGCGCGACATACCCAAACAGGCAAAGGCAAGCATTTCAGCAGCCACGGCCAAATCCGACACACGAGTTTTCACTAGCTCACATACGTCTTCGTGCTGTTCGAAGGACTTTGCTAAGCCTAATTCTACTGAGCCCACAACTAAAAAAAAGGTCGATGTAAAGGCTTCCGAAAGGCGGAAAAAGTGGGAGAGACACTTAGCAGAGGAGGCTGTCCTGTATATAAGTAATGGCTGCCAAGAAAGCTGAAGCATCAAAGTACCTCAGATGCAAAGGCGGCATCGGACATCGCCAGCAAAATGTTCACAACAGATGTCCTGGATGTAATCTTTATTCAGGAGCCTTGGGTGCACAATGGAGTCATAAAATGGCTCAATGCAAGTCAAGGTAAGCTGGTCTATAATTCTCATCTAACTAGGCCCAGAGTGGCCATCTTTGTGAGGAACAATCTAACCTTTCTTCTAATTTCAGAATTTGCCTTGGGAGATTTAGTTGCAATCTCTGCAATGATACCCTCCCTATCCGGGGTAAATGAGGTAGTACTCGCTTCCGCGTACTTGCCTGGCGACGCAGAAGCGGCACCAACAGCTGAGGTTTAGGCCTTGGTTGAATATTGCCGAAAGAGGTCAGTGAGCTGGATCCTAGCTTGCGACGCCAACGCACACCACATGGTATGGGGGAGCAGGGATATAAACAAACGTGGTGAGTACCTGTTGGAATTTATATGTAGGAATAATATAAACATAGCGAACAGGGGTGACGAGCCGTCTTTGAGGAATGCAATCAGGTCGGAGGTCTTGGATCTCACTCTTACGAGCTCTAATCTGTCTTTTACCATCTCTTACTGGCATGTCTCCAATGAGCTCTAAATGTCTGACCATCAACATCTGGTCTTTGAATAAGGATACGGGTACGGAGGTCTTAAGGCCCGAGTTTCAGCGCGCCCTTCCCATGGGTAAATATCCCTTCATTTTCCAGGCGGAAATTTACGCCATATGTGTGTGTGTGGAGGAATGTCTACGCAGGCGTGTAGTCAGATCCCGTGTCTATATTCTCTCTGATAGTTAGGCGGTACTCAGGGCTATTATGTCCTAGGAGGTGTCATCTAAACTTGTCATGCAATGTATTGCGGCTCTCAACCGACTCGGTAGGAGCAACTCCCTTGCCCTGTGATGGATTCCGGGCAATGAGGGCAACGAGAGGGTGGATTTTCTGGCCAACCGTGGTGCCCGTAGGCCCTTCATAGGCCCTGAACCTTTTTGCGGGGTACCCATGGGCTAAAATTTAAAAACACAGAAAAAACAATTTATATATTTAAAACCACGATGTGAATATCCGTATTTTGTCGCAATATACATAAAGTGTTTCAGTACTTAAAATTTTGTAAAAATGTTTGTTATTTGGATATTAAGTTATTTGTGGATTCAAGTAAAAAATTCAGACTTTTGTAATTAAACCAAAAACTCGATATTGACCAATACGAGAATAATTTGACAAGGAATTAATGATTCATTTTGGTACACGTAAAAAAAATAATTGAATTCATTTCTTAAATACTAAAAAAACGCGAATCGCTCGTTTATTAATAAAACATTAACCAATCATAATTAAAATATTTTAAAAGCAAATGAGAAACCCTGAAAGTTACCAAACAAACATGTCAAACATAATTTTCTATTGACAACACGTGTTTTTGATTCACAAATACAAAGGATACAAAATCGTGTACAGCGATTATTTTTCCACTCACTTTTCTGCACATAAATTATTTCAATTTAATACACTATCACAAAACTACCATATACATATGTATATACATTTTATATATATCACCACGAAATACCCTGGCAGACAATACCTGGTAGACACATAGGAAATATTTTCTCTCAATTACAACAACAAGCTGACAAAAATTCTTACAAAAAGTAAATAAAGAAATCCATAACCCAAATTCTACACAATGACCTGACCTGGTATTATTATGCCATGCGAAATATTTAAAAAACTACTTGGTCAAAAAAATGCGAAAAAATTTATAATTTTAGAATTTAAAAAAAAATGCCATATCATTTTGTTTTTTATTTTGACACATGTTAAGTACAGGTTATCCGCCGGGAAGGTATACTACTTTGTTTTGCCGCCATTTTGGTAAACATTAGTCTTGACAGTTCATATTTGGCAGTCGTGAAGTAGACACGTGGGAAATTTATTATGGAAAAATATTCGATAAACCAACGTGTTTTAATCGTTAAAACAGCTCGCCCATGACAATCCCGATTTTTATGAAAAAATCATAATGAGTGACGAGGCACATTTTCATTTGAATGGTTCTGGGCAATGGAAAACCCTCAAATTATTCATCAGTCACCTTTGCATCCATCAAAAGTGACAGTCTGGTGTACAATTTGGTCAGGAGGAATCATTGGACCTTACTTCTTTGGAAATGAAAACGGCGTAAGGGTAACTGTGAATGGGGAGCGATATCGTGATATGATTAAAAACTTTTTAACGCCACAACTGCATGCTTTGGGCTTGATTAACATGTGGTATCAACAAGACGGTGCCACATCGCATACAGCCAGGATTACAATGGAATTACTGCGATACCTCTTTCCACAACAAGTTATTTCAAGAAATGGTGATGTTGATTGGCCTCCACGGTCGCCTGATTTGACTGCTCCGGACGCTTGAGCAACTCAAACAAAATATTCGTGATGAAATTAATGAAATACCGCGTGAAATGTGTGAGAATGTAATGAAAAATGTGCTCAAAAAGGCTCGCATTTGTGAGGCTAACAGAGGCGGACATTTATCTGATATTGGATTCCATACATAATTGCAGACATTAAATAAAACATTTATCAATTTAAGATCCATTCTCTTTCATTTAATCAAAAATTATAAACAAACAATGTAGTATACCTTCCCGGCGGACACCCTGTACTACATGGATTTAAAAGTACGTAGCGTCACATATAGATGCCGTGACAAGTGACAATATTTTTTGATTATTCAGTAGGGCCAACTGTTAGAAAAATCGTGTCAAAATTTCATGACATTTTATTAAAAAAAAGTTACCGTTATAAAAATGATGCTGCTTTTAAAGTTTGAGAAAAAATGGATTGCAAAGAGTTTCGTATTTTGATAAAACATTGTTTTTTGGTGGGAAAAAATGTTGTTCAAGCCAAAAAAAAAATGGATTGATAAGCATTATGGTGAATCTTCGCCATCATATTCAATGGTTAAAAGGTATTATTCCGAATTTAAACAGGTCGTACGAGCACAAAGGAAAAACAATAACTGCCAAATACTATGTTGAGTTATTGGACAGATTGGATGAAGAAATTAAGAAAAAAATTACCCCACTTTAATAACAAAAATATCTTGTACCATCATGACAATGCACCGGCTCATTTATCTGCTTTGGCTTCAGAAAAATTGAAGTCTTTACACTAAAAATTGCTTTCCTACTTCTCCCCAGCGATTATTATTTCTTCCCAAACTTGAAAATATGTCTCCAGGGAAAGAGATTTTCCACAAATGAAGACAGGATCGTTGGAAGAAATGCATTTCACAAAATAGAGATTACGTTGAGAAATTAAATTCATTTCCAATCCCAAAAAAAATGGTTTTTCATTGTTAGGCCACAGAGTTTTCACGAGTATATTAAGGTTAAGTATAGAGAGTAAAAATATTGATAAGTTATTATGGATAAGTTTTTGTTGTGATGTATATTTATTATTGGTTAGTTACTCATATTTATGTTAATTGTTTGCACAAATTTAAGTTAGGTTGAAAAAGTCGATTCGGATGTCAAGTCCGAACCCGTAAATCGACTTGTTGCTGTTCATGTATGTATGAATTTTATTGATGATCGGTCCATTACCAGCCAACACATTATTTCTTAAGAAAACCTTTGGCTTGGTAAGTGTCAATACGCCTGAATAATTGTTTTATTTCATTATTCGTGATATATTAAGCTTATTTTTTGAGTCAGCTGTTGACCAGCATTGTCACTTATTTACATTTGCGAGATTTTCATGACATTATAAAACTCGCTACTTTGAATGATTTTGTTTGTATGTGGGATTTTGTGACTTTTACTGAAATCTGAAGTTTAGTCGAACTCTCGGGATTTTAATGCTCACCTTCAAATATTTCTTTTTTTGCTGGGATACACATAGTTTGTATAAATATGTATATCCAAACATACAAATTATGTACATACGATACACTCGAATACATAAATATATTGCACTAATACATTATTAAACCAAATTATAGTTTGAGTGTGTGTTCTTTATAAGGAAATTGAAAACAAAACAAGAAACAAAAAATTAAATACAATAAATTTTGTTTTAAATATGAGAAAGTTTTGTGTTTAATTAAAATTATTGTAAAATAAATTAGATAAAATAAAAAACAGTTTTTATTAAAGTAAATAAAAATTTTAAATAAACTAATAATTTATTTTTAGTAAAATATTTTAATGGCTAATATATATTTCATATTTAATTTAAAATTTTAACTTAATTGCATTAAACAAATTAACATAGATTATAATCAAAACATAAACCTAATATTTATTTCTCACCTTTTTTATTTTTTTTTTTATATTGCATTAAAAACAAATTAATATAAATTATAATTAAAATATAAAATTATATTTGTAATTGTAATTATAATTAATAAAAAAATATTTTAATAAAATACACTTTAAGTTCTATTGATGACATGACGTGACAAATAAAGCACACCGATATCTTAAGCTATGACAATTATACAACTTTAAGTGTAGTAAATTTAAAATGTAACTACGTACTATAAAATAAAATTTTGATTTTTTTAAATAAAAAGCAATTTCACCAAAATACATTATTTACTTAACAAAATTATTAAATATTATTTAAAATATTTTTCATCTATAATTTCAAATAATTTAGTTGCAATAAAATCAAATTAATATTATTTTTAATTATGTACACACTTATATTTTATATTAAAATACAAAAAAAAAAAAAAAACAAATATGAAATTAAATTAATCATATTCTTGAAAAGTATATATTTAACCTTAAAAACAACAAACAAAGAGGTTTTGTTTTAATTATTTCATTTCCCCTTTGTTTTAACTTTAGCAATTTTGTGGTTTTTTATATATGTTTTTATAATAAAATAAATGCGTTTGATATTACAAAATTTCATAAATAGTATTCGATGATAATTTATTTATAAATATTTGAATAAAAAACAATTTAAAAGTCTTTATGTTTGCTGCCCTCAATCTCAAAAATAAAAACAATATTTAATAAAAAAAAATTAAAAGAAAATACTCAATTAAAGAGGAACAATTTCTTAGAATAAAATAAATTTAAGAGATCTATATTAAACACAAAGAGGTTTTAAGATACTCTTAATATTATTATGTCAAAAAACAAAAAATATATAAAGAGCTTAAATAAAAAGAGAACTACTTACTCTCTTCCTCTTAGTGATGAGATAAATTTTAGATTTAAAAGAAAAAAATGTTTAACATGTTTTGTTTTTGTATAAAAGTCTTATTGTATAAAAGTTTGTGTGATGATATTATGATACTAACTGTGTGATGTTGTTGTTGTGTGTAGTAAAAAGGAAGGCAGGCCTGTATTGTTGACTGCCTGTTGTGTATTTAGTCGGTTTGCTACAATCAAACGAACCGAACATTTCTTTTGAAACGGTAATACTCTAGTTCAGTTCAATGCGAACGTGAGAACGGTGTGGACGTGCCAAAATAATACGCGGAACCATCGTAATTGAAATATAATAATTTTAAACTTGTAAAAAAATATTAATTATTTTTTCATAAAAATTACATCAAAAAAAATTCAATTTATGTGTGCAATTATTTTTGAAATAAACAAAAAATAATAATTAGCTGGAATTTTTTTAATTATTAATAAACACTAATTTCCCCTAAAGAAAATTCAAAAGTCCTGGATTATTTTGAAATTTTCTTTATAACATTTCCTTAAGTTTAAAAATAAAAAAGTTTAACTGTGACACACAAAAATCTCCTAAAACTTTAGAAGTTTTCAAATAAAATTTTCAAAAAATCTCTGAGATACAAAAAAAAAAATTATAATTGTTTAATATAAAAACTGTGATTTTTATTTAATTTTAACACACACAAAATAATCTCATAATTTATTTAAAAAAAAAACACAAAACATTTTTAACATTATCTATTAAATAAAACTTTGTGGTTTACCTTGCAATAACAACAATCACCTAACAAAACAAAAAAAAAATAAACATTTATAATCATCTTATAAACATAATTTTTGTGTATTTGCCATAAAATAAAATTGCAAATACACAATCGCAAACAAACACAAAAGTTATACAAAAATCAAAAAGAAATACAAATCTTAAGACTATCAAGGAAAAGTGGAATAACCAGTTGTGTGAAAATCTTCTTATACGAAATCATTTTCAAAAGGTTTTAAAATTTCTTAAATTAACAATTTGTATACCCTCCCCATATATGCGGAGGCTATAATATACCAGTTTGTCATTCAGTTTGCAACATGTCAAAATATAGGTCTAAGACCCCATAAATTGCGATATGTATATTCTTAATCCATATACGTCTGTGTATTAAAATGGTGAACACGTCGCGAAGACATAAGCGGGGTGGCTCATTTTATCTAATTTTTATTAATGGGCACCATCCCAAGCAGTTTAGTATTGAAAATTTGCAAAATCAGTCATGCGGTTAAAAAGTTATTTATGAGTGAAAATGTGAAGGTACCTCTAAGTTTTCCATACAAACTGGTGTATTTTAGAACAATATCAAATTTTTTCAGCAGTCCCTTAGAGGTGAATAATATTTTTCACCTTAAATTTTTTTTTCAATTTTTACACCTCCATAATTGAACTATAAAACTTTTTTACACTATTTGTCACAAAAACACTGTGGAGGACCGGGATGATAACTTCGTACTCAAGTGCTTTTTGTGGTACTATTAGAACCTTAAAAGTACTACGGTACTTCTTTCATTCATTTGGCACTTTCCCTTTTTTTAATTTTTTATTTAAGACAACTTTTGTAATATTATTTCTTTTAAGTGCTGCTTTAGAGAAAATAAATATTTCAGGGATGATATAGTTGGATGGCATAAATTGTTTTGAATAAATTTTTAATTATTTTTTTTTTTTTTTTGGTTTAAATCATTGTGCGTGCTCCTAAGATTAAATAAAAAAAGACAAAAAACAAATATGTTGCAATATAATTTTAACGAATATTTCAATTAAATTTAGAAATATGTTTTTGATATGCAATTTGGTAAATCATTGCTTTCTTCTTGGGACATGTGTGGAGGGTATTCCAATATTCGGCACAGCCGAATTTAGTATTTTTTTTTACTTGATTTAATTAATTACCAAAAAAAAAAATATTTCAAAGATAGATACAACATCAATTTAAAAAACAAAAATATCAAACGGTATTTCCCCATTAATGATAAGTGACGTTAACAATTAAAATACCCAGCAACAACAAACTGTAAGCAGAAAAACAAAAAAACGCAAACTCAGCAACACACTTTACAAACAGTTAACTACAAAAACTGAGAAATACAAAGTGAGAAAGAAAACCAGTGTAGATGAGAGTGTGAGAAGACTAACTAATCTTTGTTCATATTTACCAAAACACCACTCTTTCTTCATCTTTAATCTTCCATTAAGTACTCCCTATTCTTGAAACGAATTTGTTTATTTTATCGACTATCTTCTCACTTAAAAACTACAACAAGCAAATCAACGATATACGTTTTCCTCTCCCCTTTGTGTAACCAAACATGACCTTGCCCAGTGTTACACCCAATAATCAATGTGAGGACGATTCGGACATCTTTGGACCTCCCCGTACATCACCACCTATAGGTTATCATCATCGATCCCGCGTCCCTATGATTTCCCCCAAGTTAAGACAGCGTGAAGAACGCAAGCGTATCCTGCAATTGTGTGCTCATAAATTGGAACGCATCAAGGATTCGGAAACAAATTTAAGACGCAGTGTTTGCATTAACAATACCTATTGTCGTTTAACCGATGAACTAAGACGTGAAAAACAATCTCGCTATTTGGCCAATTTACCAAGGTAAGCATAAAATAAAACTCATAATAATTTAAGTAGCATAACAAAAAAAAGTGAGTAAAATATAGTGATACAACAACATACAGCAAAAGAAAATAAATTTTGAGGTTAAGTAATGACATACAGTAAAGCTCTATACAGAGTTGTATTTAACACAAAGTTAAACAGCATTACGAAAAATATCACAAAACAGTGAGTGTGAAAAAAATATTAATATTCTGAAATTAAAAGTAAATTAAAATCTAAAAAATAACTTTTATTTTAAACTTTAAGACCTGCTTACTTTTCGCAAAATAATCAAAATTTAGTAGCCGTGTATACATGTCAAAATTGTATTGAAATATCTGTACTGGAATATCAATTTCGTGATTTATTAAATTAGTTAGCCGTCCTTCTTCAAACTAATTTATTATACAAGCTAGCCATAACCTAATTTGTTTAACTGATAAAGAAAAAGTGTTTGATATTTTTAATTTTAAAAATTATTTACCAAATATCTGGTAATATAGCGTAAAAGTTACACAATTCAGTTTAAAGTTAACCAATGAAGAGTTAGCAAAAGTGATAGTAACACCCTATATTGTGTAAAATTGATAAAAAAAAATTGTTTTGTGGCCCCTAGCCCTTAGACCCATTTTTTGTGTTAGATATCGTAAATTCGTAGGAAGAGTTTAAAATTATTTGAAAAAAAAAACAAAAAACTTAATTTTATACAACAACTAAAGTCTAGTATTCTGTTCACTGCAGTGGTAGGTTTATAAACCTAAAATTGTTATATTACATTGAAACAACACCTAACGTTTTAAAAAAATGTTAATTTTGGAATAATTGAATAAGTGAATAAACATTTTCACATATAGAGTTTAATAGTTATTTATAAGTGTGACAGAACACTAGGATGTATGTATAAAACATAATTAAAGCGAAAAAGTTACATCATATTTTTAACAATAAAGATTATTAAGAATTGCCAACTACAGTAAAGTCGGTTTTAAAGCGAATCAAAAAGTTCACTACTTTTTTAGGAATTCAAACTTACAAGTAATTTAACGCAATTTCGCTAAAGTACATTTAACTGAAATAATTATTATTAAATTTTTTATTACCTAAATCTAAAGAAAAATAGAAATTTAAAAACATTTCAGCAGTCTCAATTGCTTTAAATAAAAGAGATACCCTTGTTAAGTATTTATTTTTATGTACTTTATTTATTAATGCTTTCCACAAAAAATAAATAAATTGTATAAGTTCCTCATTTTGTCAATACGTGCTTCTCTACTTATTAAAAAAAAATACAATAGACTTTGCAAAAACTTAAATCACTTCTTACAGAGAGACAAAAACAAAAACAATCACATTTGCATATTTTTTCTAGTGTAGAACAATCACTACTGAAAGCAACAAATAAAAATGAGCACGAATTGTTATTTAAGAATAATGTTATTTAAAAGCTTCTACAGCTTATTGATAATATATATTTCTAAGAAGTTTGAATTAGTTTTTAAGATGAATTTTAAATCAACAAAACAATTAAAATTCAATTACGTTCTGTAAATTCATATGAAAAGAAGAGAATTTGAGATACATACTTTTAAATTTTCGCAATTTTAAATAATATTTAAATCATTAAAGCTTTCGTGTAAATTTTATTTTATTTTGAAATCTTATGAGTTGCCATATTTTTAAATGTTCAAATTTAAACAAGCTTTAAAAATAGAAGTTTCACTAAGTTTTTTCTTAACTATACAATTAAATTTTGGCAAATTTTGCACGCATATCACTTAAATCATTATGCCTAAGATTTTACACAAAATACATCTGCTTCTGTATATTTCACATAAATTTTGGATAAAACTTAAGTGAACCTTGGAACATTTTACTAATTTTCTTTTGTAACCTAAATTCTTGCATAATAAATGCTAGCAAAAGTTTTTGCTCGTAATTTTATGCAAGTTTGTGTAAAATTGAGCCGCATGCCTATATTAAGTGTATAGGTTTCGGTTAAAACTGAGATTAGTGGTTTTAATTTAATTTTAAGTTGCAAACTATACAAGATTACAAAAACTTTATTTAGCTAAGTTCAATTTTTACAATTTTAATACATTTAATAGGTAAAGGCATATAACGAATATTATTTATTTTTCTTATATTAAATAGCATTATTTAATAATATTGAGTAGTTGGAGAGCAAAGCTAAAAAAATACAACAACAAAAAACGACAAAGATTATAAATTCAGGCCAAGCTCATGCCAAAAACTTATGAATGTGTTTGCCAACAGTTTAAATAAAACCAAATAAACAACCATACATACAGACAAGCCAACCAGCCAGCCAACCAAACGAAAATACAAAAAAATATGAAAAAAACAACACAAGAGGACCCATGAAAGTTTCAACATATACATCAAAAAGAAAACACACAAAAAACAACAACAATCAACATAAACGGACAGACAAAAAAAAGGACAGACATGCAATACAGACATACAAAACAGAAAAGACCACAAAGTATAGACCCAAAACATAGATGGTTATACACTTACACAAAGGCTTTAGCACACGCTATACATGAACAACGGTAATTTTTCAAAATTACAACAATAATACATACATCCCCAGAGTTTTTCTCTGGGGATGTAAACAACTAAAAGGAAACATATTGTATGAATTTATAAATGAAAAAATACAAATATTAAAAATATTATTACACTACAGTGATAAAAAATAAATAAGTTTTAAATTTAATGTTTTATTAAAGAAAATATCAATCAATATGCATTCGATTTTTATGTCGGTTAAAATTTAAAATTTTATAAAAAAAAAAATTTATAGAATCTTTTCGATTTCCAAATATATTTTAAGGGTAAAGAGTGTCTGTCAGGCTGATTGTCAACTCTATTACTAAAAATACCAGGGAAATAGTAGTGTTTTGTTGCTCACACTTAACCTTTAACTTGAAGATGAAAAAAAACAATCTATATAACTAGCATTTATTCCTGAGTTAGTTGGCAACGCGTTTTGTATATAATACAAAAGTGGCACTCTTTATGAACTTGTAACATTCAAACAAATCAAGAGTATTAACATAAAACATATGTATATGTAAGTGCAAAGGAACCAGGTTCACTCTGAAGAACAGTACATTCTACTATAAGAAATCTTTTAAAAAAAAACTCCAAATTTTTATGAAATCTTGCATCTTGTATTACATTTAAAAGATACAGCTACTAATACATGTTAGACTAGATTTTTTTTTTTGTAAATAACTGTTATTTAAAAAACATCTTTTACTAAAAATCTCTCTATAATAGCGAATTTACATTATAACTTTGAAATCTATTTCGAAATCAACATCGTTTACATTATATTTTTCAGGATTTCGATTTCGCAATACAAAAAACAGCTGATTAAATCAATAAAAAAATATGAATATACAAAACAATACTATGAACACTTTAATTAAAAAAGGATCTCATTAGCCTATTATGCTTCCGGCATTAAAAAATAAATTTAGTTACAAGAAAAAGGCTCAAACATCGATTTAATGTATTATACCAAAAATACAAAAAATTTATTATACACATCCAAATGTGTTGTG
The DNA here is from genome assembly GCA_949748255.1 of Eustalomyia histrio. Classification (NCBI taxonomy): domain Eukaryota; kingdom Metazoa; phylum Arthropoda; class Insecta; order Diptera; family Anthomyiidae; genus Eustalomyia; species Eustalomyia histrio. The sequence goes on along the minus strand of OX456525.1, from coordinate 103,023,733 downwards.
CACACATACAAATGTATAATATACGTGGGGGAAAACACTAGAGTTGCCAACCACAATTACAATTTATCGATAAATTCCAGAGTTGTATTCGATGAAATGGATATAAAATCTCCACAATTTATTAGATTTCGTTTTATTTTCAGCGAAATCTAACTTTAAATGGGATTTCATTTTGTATGGCAAATCTGTTTGAAATGTCAAATTTTTATTACATTTCCATCGAAATCCACTTTTAAGTTGATTTAGAGCATAATGTAAATTCGCTATAATTGTAATGTTGAATTTAATTAAACAAATGAAATGTAGTTTTTTTTTATAAATTCTACAGCTAAATTAGCAAAACAACCCTAAGCAAATATTTAGTAATACTAAACATAAAACGAAAGAAAAATGTACTAACTCTTAAAACTACACAAAACATATAAATCGTTATTATTACAAACGTTAAAATGATCACGTTCCACTTGCAGCAGCAACAATACAAACGAAAAGCTAAAAGAAAAAAAAAACAATAACAACATAAAATCATACTGTTGTAGCGTTGGACGACAACAACAAAGGCACATACATCCATATGTATGTGAGGATGAAGAAGTAGTCGCTTGCTGCTGCTGCTACTCAATGTTGGCAACATAAAACAACAACAACATACATAAAAACATTAATGTGGATACAAGTCTACAACGTACATGACTTGGAAGTGAATCTATTTTTTTTAACATACAACAAAAATTTTCGTATACTTTTCAAGACCATCTACATTTGTATGTCTGTCTTTATGGATGAAAAAAGAAAATAAAACTTTAATAAAGAGGGTTTCTGCTTTCATAAATGTTAAGTTTGATATTGTTTTCTGCTTCCCCCTTGTTATCACTTGTGATTCTTTCTCTTATTTAAAATCGAAACTAATTATTGTTTGCGTGTGGTTTAAATTGTATAAGAAATTTAAATAAAGAAGATTGTTAAATATTACAACTTGTAATTGTTATATATTTGTTGTGCAATTGAATTAACAAATAATAATCTATGTGAATGGTCATAAATAAAACTTCTCTAATTTGTAATTTATTAACAGTAAATTCTTATAACCTCAAAAATATTACAAATCATTTAACCAATCCATCTTCTACTACTTTTTAAAAATATCTGCATATAGTTGGCAACTCGAGTTTATTTAATATAATTTTCATATTTTATATATTTCTTAAAACAATTTTTAATATTTAAAATTTAACAAAAATCATGTCTGTCAGCTGCCAGTTAAGATGTATGAGATTGGGATTTTATGCTCGTGTGTACTGACAAATTAAATGATTGAACACATTAAATGAAGTTGCCGCTAACAGCAAAACCAGTTTTCCCATAAATTGTTCATGACAAAAAAAAACTGCTGTGTAGCTGCAGGCAGCTGAATTAAATACTACCGTTTTTATTCGTTGGCAACAACGTTTTTAACGTTTTTTTTTTGTAAAAGAAAAATGTTATTAAATAATTGTTAGCTTTTATTAATTAGATACTATTTTTAAATTATAACCAACCCGGGCATTTTAGATTACTTTTTAATGAAACGACTAACAGTATGTATAACTAATAAATTGAGTTCCCAACGTAAAGTTTGGAAAAAACTGTATTTAAGAAAAGTAACATGAAAAAAGCTTGGTTAAACTGTTTTTATACAAAAATATAATATAGAATATAGATCCTCAACTAAAAAGTATTTATCATTGTCATATCAATCAGTTACAAGTGCTAACATTTGAATTATATAAGTTGGAAACGCAAGTATTATAATACACTCAAAAATAGTTAGTAGAAAAACTCGTAAAAGTGTTCTATAAAAAAATTTGTTTGCTCAAATTGTGTTTTTAGCAAATAAACTAATTAAATAAACATCTTCGTTTTTTTCGACTTTCAAATTCCATACAAATTTTTAACCGAAAACGAAAATTCGTTCGGTAAGGATGCGAGCTTAAGACTCGCAAAAATTAATTACCAATTTTAAATTTGGAATTAACTAATGTCAAACATATGTACATATATATTGGATTTTTTTATAACTAAATTCACCCCACAAGCATTGCTATTGAACTACTATTTTAAAGCTGTTTGAAATGAACTTTTTCCAAATTTTGTTGCCAACTAAAACAAATTTAATTTTTTGCAATTTAAAAAACAAACCTTTCTCTATAAAAATTCGTACAAAGCTTTGCAAAAATATAACAAGACTAGAAAACGAAAAATCGAAGAAGAAAAACTCAAACGTATCTTCATAATTTTCATTTACAACTTTTAAATACAATCACAGCTCATGTAGTATTTGTTGGTACTTTGGCTCTTTATTTTTTTTAAACGTCTACAGACAATTTTGTTTGTGTCTTTTGTAATTTTTGCAGTTCTATTCTTCAGTAGAAGCTTTTTTAGATTGTAAAAATTGTACAAGACGTTTTTCATATGTATTTTTCAGTTACAAAGTTTAGTTTAGTAAAGAAAATACAAAAAGTAGGGTTGGTTGGTTGGTTACTTGTAATATGGTAAACGAGACTGTTGCTGATTTGTATTTTTTTATATTTATTTTTATTTAATTTCTTAGAGTACGTTTTATTTTTGGTTTCCACTGCAGTTTCTTTTTTGAATTTTTCCTCAAAGTTTGAACTTTTTTCTTTCTTAAAGTGTGTTTTTGTGTAGATTGCTTCGGCTTTGAATATTGTTTTGGTAAAGATATTATCGTTGCAGTCGTCGTCATCGTTTTAGTTGTTTGGAAAACATGTTTCATATTATATGACTTTGACTTTGGCAAGGAAATAGAATAGGAAAAGAGAGATGATAATTTTATTTTGAAGAAATAATGTTTAATTAATAATTTAGAGAATTTTGTTAAAAATACTAAAATGTAAATGAAGTCCTAAATATTTAAATACATGTTACTTTATATTTAATTCGTATAATGGCAATGCAAATTTAATACAAAGCTTTGTACAAAACTCAAATTAAGTACACACTTGGCAATAGTTATCCGATTATAATATTAATGGGAAAATGTCAGCCCACGACCGCGTTACCAACTTGAATATCATTTAGTTAAATTAAGAAAAATCACTGTATGTCTACTTTCCTTGTTTTATTTAAATATTTCTAACTCAACTTTATTCCAATTTAAGTTTTCAAACTTAAGCAAGATTCACAATGACGAAGTACTTCATGCTTCGGAAGGGAATGAACTAAAATAGAGAAGGCAAGGCATGATAGAAAAAATTTTTAAGTGCAAAGGAGAAGGGAAAACCTTCTCTGCGGAGTGGAGTACTCCATAATTGTAAATAAGCCATAAGGGTTCATTAACAATGCAGTAGTAATTCACGCTTCAAAGTGTAGTGTACTAAAATGGAAATGGCATTGTGTATCAAATATGTAGTTTTAAGTGCGAATCAGAAAGAAACAAAATCCACTCTGCACAAAGATGTACTCGAGTATTGTGAATCAAGCTTAGTGTTATAATTAAATTGATAAAAGAAAAACTTAAATTTATTTCACTTATTATTTCATTTCATCTTCTTCGTTATTTAATAAGAAAAAGGAAAAAGTTTTTATGTACTTTTATGACTTATTTCCACTCATAATGGTTGGCTGTTGATGTTTGATTGTTGATTTTCCGTGCAAATAAACTACAAATTTTTATACTTTATCTTAACTTGACACTTGTAACTTTAACTTGTTTCGGTAATGTATTATAAGCATTACCAAACAGCAACAATAAAAACAACAACAACATTAAAACTTACTCGTTCTCCTCATGTACTGAGAGTATATGTAAGTTTAGTTGTTTGGTTTGTTTCTTTATGTTTTTTTCACGCAGAGACTTTCGGTATCATTTCGCATTTGCTTGGGGTTCGGTTTTGTTGAGAGTTTTTTATTTTTTCTTTTTAACACATATGAAGTGTTTGTGTATTTTTTTTTGTTTATGTTGTAAATTTCGCGCAAGCGAGCCATCAATCAAATGAGTTGTCAAATGTATTAAGCTGTGTTGTATATTTATTGACACTTTTTTTGTCGCTTATACAATACAACTGTTGTTCTTGATTACTTATATATTTTTACTGTTGGTTTTTAACCACTTTGTCCACTCCCTCAAAAAATTAATACATAGTGATTGATAATATTAAGAAATATTGTATGGTAATAAATTTGTTTTCAAATAAGATTTAATTGGGATTTGTTATTTAAGAGAATGGTAATAGTTATTTTAAAAATATTTCTTTTTAATTTTAAATTTTTAGACTGCCGATTAATAGGTCCAATATTTTGTCATCACATACTTCTGCCTTAATTTTCTACAAATTTAGCTAATATTATTTGATTTTTATAAAAAGAATATCAGATTTTTTGTTTTCTTAGCACAATTAAGTAAGAAAATTAAACATTTTCCCACAACTTCTTATACAAAATGCATGCACACTTACTAAACAATTTCTAAATAAATTTATGCTACCGCCAGGTCTTTTACAACCATTTTTAATATGGCTAGAGCAAAAATTTAATGTTTGTATATTCTGCTTTGTTACTTGTATTCATTTTCTTTTTTTCTCAATATCATTTTTTTGTTTGTTAAAAGCGTTAAAAACAATAAACTACAGTTGATGGCAAATACACGATTTTATTGTAGTTGTTGCTTAAAAAGAAAATGAGTTTTACAAATAAAAATTGTAACGGTACAATTTTTAAGCAATAAGTTTATTGCAAACATAATTTGCAAAAAAGAAAATTATTAAAAACATTGTACAATAATTAAAATTTAAGTATAATGTTAGCAAAATACATAATAACCATTACATGGCCTCGTTATTTACTTTATGAGCTGTATGTCAAACTTTATTCTTAAAAAATATACTTCACACAGTATACAATATATACAACTCTTTAATGAATTGGTTTATTGTAGTATTTTTTAATTATACATAAATAAAATCATTATGCGTAGTAACTAAAACATTTTGTAAACTACATATGTATATACAAAGCCAAACACAATAAAGATACAGAAGTACTCGTAGACCGAAATGGCGGCAAAGCTGGCAAAGCGATCATATGACACCATTTGCTAAACTTTAGCTTCTTGTTATTATTTCATGTCATTCTATGTGCTGACAACTTGTAACAGCAATTGCTTGAATTGCCAACTTAATGTAGAGATACAACCTTGCGGCTGCGTTTGACATTTTAAAAAATACTTTACGACTAAATTGAAACTAACTGTGATTTCCAGTGTTTAGGGGATTTTTTAGTAACTAAATTTTGGGGACCAGAAAATAACAATTTGGGGATTTTTGGGGATAACGCCTTTAAAAAAACTGGTAGTATCGTTTTCTCAATAGTCTCATGTTATTCTCACACTCACTTCAATGTTGTCATATTTTTAAAAATGAATTAAGATATGGAAAAGTTGATGCAATCGTACATTTTCTTTTTAAATCCTTGTTTTTTGCATTTTTATTATTATTTGACTTATTACACCTATAAAATTAAGTGATATATCTATATATCTATATATCAATATATATTACTTGGCAGTACTGGACATGTGGAATGTCATTTTTAAAAGAGAATTTACAAAAATTTGACAATTCATATCCCTATTACGGGGTATTATAAGATAGGGGTAGTCGACTTGTAAATCAATCTTTAATTTAAACCTCTAATGCCCAAGATTGCCAAAAGCGGTTGTCAGATTTTAAGTAGTTTTTGGCTGAAAAGTATTTTTTTATTAAAGAAATAACTTGATTTTTTTAACCTATAAACTGTTTTGTTTAACGAACGCTTTTTCCAGCAAGAAAAATGTAAAGCCAAATATCGTAAATTGTGGAAAAACAAATACTTTTTAAAACGGAAAAAAAATATTTTAAAAATCTCAAAAATTAATTTACATACATTATTGATAATAACAATGGAAGTTTAAAGTCTCTATAAGTTACTTTTTTGCTCGAGGACTCACAGGACACTATCAGGACACATTTTACCAAAATGTCTCTAACTGAAAAAAGTTTGAGCTAACACACTCAAACTTTGTAGTAAGCGGAATCAATTTTGGTAAAAATTAAAAATTTTTAGTATCAATTTCGTTAAATTTCGCAATTTTAAAAAAGCGAAAATCGCTATAACTTTTGAAATAAAAACACCACATCAAAAATTTTTCTTCAAGCTTCATTGTGTTATATTACCTAAATAAAGCGAAAATGTCAATGTCAAATATATTTACTCAATATTATCGATATATAAAGAAAGAGCATTCGAGGGTTAATGATTTTTACTTAGGTTTGAGTAATAAATTTAAAAACATTTAAAAATTTCCTTTATATTTGTTTTTTTCTCTTCAATATTTAAATATTCTTTCTGTGCACTGTATTTAAATATTGAAATTATAACCTTATTTTCCATCCCTGAAGGCATGTTGCGTGCTCACCGCACATACACTACTTGTGTATGCAAAGAGAATAAGAATGTGTGTATAAAAGCAACCGTTACAGCAGCCGTAGTAATTTAATTCGATTTTTCTCACCGCAGCAAAATCCGCAGCCGCAAGGTTGTATCGCCACACCATGACAATGTCGCTCACGAAGCAAAAAACGTACTCTTGGTTTTTATATGGCAGGTTACAAAAGATCGTTATTTTTCTAAAAAGGTTTTTTTTTAATTGCATTTCTTTGCAATTTCAATTCAGTTTTTGCAATTACAATTGTTTTTTTTTTTCTTTTTGCAGATTTTCCAATTGGTTTTAAAAAAAGTTTTAAAAATTTAGGGAAAGGGGGAAAATTTGCTTTTAAATCAGGGAAATTTGCTCAATTTTCTACTGTTTTCTCTCAATTACCGAACCTTTGTAATCTGTACAAAATTTTATAAGAATGCTGCCGACATTGCTTGCAATCTCTGTAGTATTCTTAATCCATGGTATCGCTATTCTTAAAGTTTACTTTTTTCAAAATATTTTTTATCTTCCTTTTATATTTATGTTTTTTTTTTTTTTCATTAACAATTAAACACAACATGAAAAAGCGTACGTGTATCATTAATTTTCGGAGTTACCAACCTGATTTAAATTATTCTTAACATAATTAACTACAATATATGTACGTCTTTAATGCCTGGGTTATTTCCTGTATTGTGCACTTTGCATACAAATTGCTAGAGTTGCCAACTTCTTGATTTTATTTTTATCACAGTTACACTGTTGAAAAAAAGGTTTTCAATTTATTGTTAGTTTTATTAAACATGAAACACTTTTGTATTTCTTTTTTCATTAAAATGTTCATTTGTTTAAACTACTTACAACAAGAAAATGTTCAAACTAACACTCATTAAAACAATGATAATCATAATTCCCATATGTTTCAATACCACATTTAGAACAAAATACAAAAAAAAAACGCGCGCACACACAAACAAGAACAATAGCAACAAAACAAAGTCCCAACTATTGTGAGTGTATGTGTAAATGTGGATTATAGACACACGCGAAAGCGCCAGTTATTTGCATATTAAAAGCGCTAACATAACGCAAACTACTAACCTCTTGCATCTATCCATCCATCCAACAACATGTAGACAAACAATCAAATATGCAATCATACATACATACATACATTGAAATACATTCATACATCCTCAACTGTTTTACACACTTTATTTTAATTTTTTTTTGTTTAACTGCTGCTGCTGCTGCTTTACTTCGGTTTGCTCTGTTGTTGCTTTTGTTGTATGCGAACTAAACCAATGTGACTGACATTATGTCTGTATGACTGTCATATTTAAAGCAAGTAAAACCATTATGTTACCAATCAAGGTTGTAAAAAAACACAACTCACAGAAACAGCCAACTAACCCGACATTCATTCATTCAGCCAGTCAGTCATATAGCCAAGCAGCCATAGAGCCAGAATTATTACCAGCCTGTGTAGTAAGTGAAACCAAACATACATCCAGCGAACATACCAATATTAGAGCTAACAAAAAATAGCAAACATAACAACTACGTTAATAGTAATGGCAGAAGTAGTCGTAGTAGTAATATTGTACGGTAGTAAAACATACCTCCACTCATCATAACACTGTATTTTGGACTTTTTATTATAAAACTTATGTATGTATGTATGTGTGGCTTACTCGTTTTACTCTTAAATTTATACTTTTTTTTTTGTTCATTCTAAAATGAGGGGATTTTTTGCAGTTGTTATAGCTTTCATTGAAATACATCTTTTACAAAACTTTTTGGGAAGTTATTCCTAGATGTTGTTATTTGGAGGGGTTCTTTTTATAGAAATTATGAATTTTATTGCTTTATGTATTTTATACTTTGAATAGGTGTGTATTTAAGAAGAGCAATTAATTTATTTTAAAAGGGAACTTTTTGTTAAGGGTCTTTTTTGTTTAGTAAATAGAGATTTTTGTACTATTTTAATTATGTATTTGCAATAAATCATATAATAATTAAATATTTTTACAGTGCTCTAAATAACAAAAACAGGGTTTTTAATGACAAAAAAAACGGTTGTCAATTCCAATAATTACATTTTAAACAGACTTGACAACAGAGATAAAATATATAGAAGATGTAAATGGTTGCAGCTGGTCCACAAAAAATGCATGCAGCCGGTTTAGCGTTGCTTCCATTTGCTGGATTTTGGTATTTTTTGTCTTAGACTCGACACAAAATTTTAAAGTCTGGCAACTCGGGAAAATTAAAAAAAAGAATTAATGGCAACTCGTTCTCATACATACCAATACAGTTCACATAAAATCTACTGAAGCTGTGTTTATGCGGAAAGCCATTCCCATACATATTCGCGATATAAAAATACTTATAAAAAACAATTATTTTCAATTTTGTAAAGAAAACATTCTTAAAATTCAAAAATTGACAACAAATTTAGTTTAGGTTTTCAAATAATTTAATTCAAATGACATGTTCTCTAAATTGCGTTGCCATCTTTTATATACCAAATATGTTAGTTTAGTTTCAATTTAGCCTGTCCGCACACATCCTTAATAAGCACATTCCCAATTTATTCACATCTCTAACAAATTTAAAAAAATACATATATAATAAAAAAAATGTAACTATTTTAATCATATTTAAAATCTAAGAAAATTTAAGACTGAAAACACTAAAATATACATTTTATGTCAAATATATGTTCTACTCTGTAATTTGAACAGTTGTGGACGCGGGGTTTATAGGTGATATTTGTCAGGTTAAAAAGTTAACAGATTAATGTTAATTATAAAGTAAAAAAAAAAAATCTACATTGCAGAGTCAAACATGTTTGATCCTGGAGTGGAGTAAAATAAGATAGCAAAATGCAAAAATGTATTTTAAAGAGATAAAAATTTAATTTGCTAGAGCTTGAAATACTGAAAAATTGTGAACGCACATTAAAACTTAATTTTACAATTTGCTACATTTATGCCCTGCATTGTATAACGACTATAATTTTTTTGATTATTTTAATTATATTATGACACATACATGGTACTAATTAATTAATGATTTCATTAGCACTGCATTGATATCAATTCTAATGATATTATTTTCATTACCATTTTTTGAAATAATGACAATGCTTCTAATTATATGATTTCATTAATTAATGGTAATTTTTTTTAATTCCATTGAAAAAACATTATATTATATTGATACACCACTAGAGCAACATTTTGCCGTTTTGCCCTGTCTCGCTTTGTTTTCAAGATACAAAATGGCGAATACCTCGAAAAATACTCGATTTAGCTCACTGCGATAATAAAAATAGGCCAGCATTAAGGCTTATGCTAATGAAATTTCAATGCCAGTGAAAAAATCCCAAGTATGTTATGACAAACAATTTCATAAAAAATTTCCAAAACCCTTTAAACAAAACCATAATTATTAATATGAAATACAATTTAACGTTTAAAAATATTTCAATGGACATCTACTTTTAGCCTTTCAAAGGAAAAGTGTTTAAATTCACATATCCTTTTATGGTTATCTTGCTTGTTAAATGTACGTAGGTTTTTATGCAACCCACATATTGGCCTTTAACTACACTTTGGCATTTTGTATAGGACAAGTTAATAAAAGTACGAGAGAGTGTGTATGGATTTGTTAGCTTCTGTGTGTGTGTGTGTGTGTCTGCTTACTACGTTCATTGCGAAACAATGTTAAGTAAATAAATAACGCCATACCATTTATATTACAACGTGTTTGCGTATTTGTTTTTTCATTTCCTTCTGCACAAAGGCAGACGTGCAACACTTACGCAGATATTACACATATATGCTAACACAATGACAACTAAACTTAAAACGCCGTAAAGTATACTACACAATAAAGTAATTGTAAATACAATGAATGAATAACAAATGGCCATAAATATAATGCTAATATTAAATGTAAGAATAGCATAGAAACTCAATTGGGACTGAATATTGAAAACGCATCGAAAAAAATACTAAAATGTTTTACCCTCCCCACTGAATTTTTGGTTTTAATTATTGTTTTGAGTTAACTTTAGTAAATTTTAAATTGTTGGCAACTTTAGTTTAAAATTTGTTCAGTTAATATTAATCAGTTTGTTTTTAGTCGACCTTTTTGATGTAATATCTTCTATATAAATAAAAATGAAATGATGTTCGTTGGTAAGCGCATAACTCGGGAACGGATGGACCGATTTGGCTAATTTTTTTTTTAAATGTTTGTTATGGCCCGAACTTGGTTTTTACGGAAAGAAAATTTAAAGAAGCTCGCCGGAAAGTTAGATAATTTTCAAAAAACTTAATTTCCTAAAATTTAAGAACTTTTAAGTAGTTTTTCCCAAATTATTCGGTTTTCCGGAAACTTTCAAAGTTTTCCTTTCAATAAAAACCTTGCTCTGGCTAATACGAACATTTTAGTAAAAAAAAATATCCAAATCGGTCCAGCCGTTCGCAGTTGATGCGAATTTACACAAATTTCGAAAGGAAAAAAACATTTTGACCTCGGTTACAACTATAATTAGATATACTTTGTACTTGACCCTGATTATCATTAAACATAAATATATTTTGTGTTTGATACTGATTATCATTAAACATAATTATAAGTTTTTAATATTGAGCCTTTTTGAGGTTTTTTTACCCGGGATTTTTCTATGATTTCTACTTCGTTCCAATTGTTAAAAAATGCCTTATTAACAATTTATTCCTAGGCAGAACAACGTTTGCCGGGTCGGCTAGTAATTAATAAATATTCAAGCTCGAGGCTAGTTTTATAAAATGTTTTTATTTTATATTAAAATAGTTTACGATATTTCGCTATCCTCTGGACAGCATCATCTGGAAATATGAGTAACAATATTACAAATGTACACGACACAAACGCTTTTACATTTAATATTGCACTTTAAGTTTTTTCAGTTAACTTTAAATAATTTTAAGTTCTTGGTTCCTTTTTTAAATAAATTCTATTTAAATATTTTACCTAAGACTGTGTTAAAAATTATTTAAAAATTTCTTTATTAATTTTTTATATATGCAAAATGTACATAAATATGTGCGTGAATTTGAAAATGAGAATTTCTTATAAATTTGCCTTTACAATAATAATATTAATAAATAATAATAATAACACCCATAATATCAAGAAATAACAATAACTATTAGAAAAAAAAAACGCACACAAAACATAATATTAAATACATACATAGTTAATAAAAACCCACTAAAGCTATCAACAAAAACAAGACAACAACTCATCATTAAACCACTCATATGTTAGGCCCCCTGCAATTGTTTTTCCTATCACTCTTTGTTTTTATTGCCACATCACGCTCTCATTTATTTCTTTTATAAGTTTTATAAACTTACACACATCACTAACTACCGTAAGCCTCTTTTTTAACAACTTACTACAATTAAATACATATTGCTAAATCGTAATTAGCTGCAAAATGCCGGATGATAACAAATAATTTTGCCAATTTAAATTTTCACACTAAGACTTTTATTTTAGTTGTTATTAAAAATTAATCATTTTGAAACAAAATAATGGAGCCCAACGTGAAAACACTTTATTAAAATAGAAAATTTAATTTTAAATTGGAATTATAATCACATTAATTAAAATAGCTCTCATTACATTAGACTTTTTCACAATTTTTAGATTTCAGTGAATATTGGGAAACTTGTTTATTTTAAGAAACTTATTTTCAAAAACAGCTAAATTGGCATGAATAACTTTATTTAATAGGGTTACCATTGGAAAATAAACAAAAAATTACTAGTTATGTATGTAGTCTATAATAAATAGGAAAAGGTTGCCATATCTAAAAAAACGAATTATTATTTTTTAAATTTTGATAAGTAGAAAATAGTTAAATCGGATTTCAAATCTTTCTTTTGTACAATATTATTGGTTTTCATTGTAAATTTTATACATTAATTTATTTAAAATTTACATAATTAATTAATTGACTTTAAATTACTTATTATTTAGTCTATAATAAATAGAAAATGGTTACCATATCTAAAAAACTAGTTATTTTTTAAATTTTGATAAGTAGAAAATAGTTAAATCAGATTTTAAATCTTTTTTGTACAATATTATTTGTTTTCATTGCAAACTTTATATATTAATTCATTTAACATAATTATCGTTGGTTTTAGTAATTTTGTTTTAAATAGTGTGTCTTTTATTTTTGTCTTCTTCTATGTGTTAAAACAGTATTTAACCTGCTTTAACAAACAAATAAATATCATTCACAACAAACGAAAAAAAAAATACTAAAAATTGTTGAATTTCATAGCAATTTTTGTCTAAAGCTTTTTTATTATTATTTATTTGTTTTCCCCCTTGATAGCATTCAAATGTTATAAACACTGAACCTTATAGTACATTGAATTAAACGGGCTTTTTGGTTATTTTTTGCTGTTGAGTTTTATATGCCCCCCACACTTTACACCAAGCAGAGCAACATCAATATGAGAAGAAAAAAAAGCCACCGTAAAGTACTGCACTTGAATGTTGAACGAATGTACAAACGAACGAACGAACGGATTGACCGACCGACCGACCAACCGACGAACATACTAACATGCTCTAGCTAAAGCATACACATAAATTTTCAAATACTGGGAAGCCTGACAACTTTTGTGTACTTGCTTTGCTGTTGCACTATACTACAGAGTCAGAGACATCATCAGAGCTTTAAAGAACTGATTCAAAAATAATTATTTTCAAAGATTATTCTAATAAGATAATTTTTAAATCCGCTAATCAAAAAATAAGTAGATAGATTTACGCGCGCATTATATTTTGATTCCCTATTTTTTGTATATATTTTAATTCATTGGAACGTCTATGTTTTAGTGCAAAACATTGACTTATAATAAATTTAATTTTGTAAGTTTAATTTTGTTTAATAATAAAGACAAAAAGTTAACTAGTAAATTATAAATATACCATTTTCATTCGCGAATCAAAAAATAAAGATATGGTTTAAATAATAAAAAAAAAATGCATATATATATTTCGCGAATCAAGAAAAAAATGTTTGATTCATTTTAGAATTTGATTCCCTTTGATAAATTATTTTTTTAAGGGTCTGGACATCATACATAAGAGGGGGCCAAACTGAATGGAAAAAACACACACTCTTTACAATAAAATAAATGATTTTTCCCTCTACTCCCCTTTTGGTATAAAAAAAAGTGTTGCTTGCAAAAAATCAAATAGAGGAAAAAATTCATAATGTGAATCTGTTTAAATATATATTTTTTTTAAGAAAAAAAAAGCAAACAAAAAATATATATGAACGGTATGAATTCCGTAGTTGCCATTGGATGCAAAATCATTTATAGCTTTTTAGATTTAGTTTGCGGTTGACTAGATTTGTGTGTTTTGGGTGTCATAACAGAAAACAAAACACAAAAATATGTACTACTCTAGTAGTAACTGTAATACAAAAAGGGGTTTGTGTTTATTAGTAATAGATTTGTCGAGTTTTATTTATTTTTTTTTTATTATTATTTTTATTGTTGCTGCTGCTTAGATATTTTGTCAAAAATGAAACTCCATATACAGAAAACATTGGCCTTCTTTTTTTGTTTGGTTTATGTTGTGTGTTTATTTTAGCCTAATTTAAGACAATAAAAAATGTTCTAAAATTTCGTTGAAAGTAATTTATTTTGTTTAAAATGTTAATGAATTTTCAAGAAAATTTTATGATGACATTACTCTCTTTTGTTTTTGTATTATTGGATAGCTTATTATTTCTAAGTACTAATAATTCATTGTAAATATTTAATTTGTTTATATGACAGGAATTTAATTAACATTCGCATAGCATTTATTGTTGTTTTTTTTTCTAAATCAAGGAAATCGCATTTTTTTAGAAATTATGAGTTCTAAACAAATTCTTGAGAATTTTTTATATTCTGGGAATTAATAAAATAATAAATTGACTAAAATGTCAACTTTATCAATTTATTTTACAAATTAGTAGAACAGTATCACTCCTTATGTATATCAAAAATATAATATAAAATTCATACAAAACATTTACAAAATATTTAAATTGTCCGTTTAACTTTTTATAAATTTACATACAAAAATATTCCTAATATGTAATAACTTAAGTGGCATTTATTTAATACTTAATTTAAAATTATCCAAAATCCCGTTCAAAATCGAGTTATATCCAGTTTTAAATTATTCTCGGTAAAATTAGAAAATTTAACAGCTAAACTAGATTTTGATATGACAACAACAACATTTTGTAAAAACTTAAATTACTGGCGTAGTGAAGTATTTATTACCACGATGAAGGTTGGTTTTTAATAAGGGATGACTATTTGGAAGCAAGATTTTTCCCTTTTGTTTATGGCAGATCCTCGCGGCACATCATGAAAATTGTTGTTTGCCCAGATTTTCTTCGCCGAAAATAAAAATAATATGGTGGTGAACTTTAACAGTATTAAAAACTCATATTGTTAAACTTTCTTAAATAACTTAAATTTTTTCTTATAAATATTTTCTCACAAGATGATGCCAGATCTAGAAAATTTTTACACTATTTTCATACATATTATTGCTGAAAGCTGTGTTAGTTAACATAATTATGATACTGGATTCTATGAAAATCTGGTTATGAAACTAGTCTTCTTTTTATGGGAAATCTGGTTTAAAATTCAGATTTCGTTTTTTATAAAGCAGAATTCAAGGCATAGTGTAAATACATTTGTGTACACATCACTGTTTAAGTCACAAATTTTCAGTTAACTTTAATTAATTTTATGTTATTGGTTACTTTGTTAACATTTACACCAATAAATACTTATTAGTGCTTTAGAAAAAGTATCAAATTTAATAAAAATAATTCTAATGTAATTATTTTAAATAACTTAATATAAATATTTTTAATAATCATTTCACCAACAATAAAAAATATTTTTTTTTAAACCACCAAAAGTTCATTAACATATTAAAATACTTTAACAAGAAATTTTATAACATAAAATTTTAATATTAAAATCAACAAAACTAAGCAAATCAAGGTTTTTATTTAGCACACGTTTACCCTAAATGTGTATGGATTGGTAGTAATAAAAGAAAAAAATCACAAAATTTAACCACGAAAAATCACAAAAAAAAAAAAAAAACAATTTTAAGCTTATCACCTATTTTTATACACATAGATATTAAAATAAGCAAACAAAAAAATTAATTACATTTGTATGTATATAATATTATCTTAACTAATAATTTAAACACTGACTAAATTCATGTTTATTGGAATAAAGTCAATAAACGACATTGGAATTGTTTTCAGGATTTTTAAAAATTTTAAGTTTTTTTTTTATTTCTCTTGAAACAAATTCAACACGTGAGTTAATTTTAACCGACAATTTCAGTGCCATTAAATATTTATAATAAAAACATTATTAGTATAGTAAATTCAAAACAATATTACGTTCAAGTGTGTAGTAGGGTATCCCAGATATTGATTAAATGAACTATTAACATTTAAGCTATGGGTAATTTTATGTTGATTATGGGGAAAATAATTACAATTTTTAATAGGTTCTTACAGACCTCTACAAGCGTTTCAAGTTTGTAGACGTTTGATTTTTTTTTAATGGATCTCAATCGTTTCATAAAGTGATGTGTATAAGGAAAATTCCTCAAAAATTAAAAAAAAAAAAAATTGTATATGCTAGTAGTTTAAAAATGAAGTTGTGAACCCAAACCGAAGCAACAAAATATTTTAGAGTTTTTGCTTGAAAAATCGTTATTTTACATAGCGTATTAATCGCTTAAAACGACCAATTTTTTTCTTTCGAAATATCAAATGCTTGCATAGGTCTATCTTTATAAATATATACGTATACCCACACCAACAAATTTTTTTAATAGTTTTTTTTCGTAATCAGCTTAAAATTATACATATTTTTTGTGTACTAATAGTTATGCAAATTTGCGAGAAAATAAATTGGGACACTCTATTATACAGTTTTGTGTATAAATATAAATGTTTATAAATATTTTGAGGAGTCTCTCTAAAAAGAAATTTGGTTACAATTTCTTTTATATTATGTATTTGTTAGAAGTCTTTTTTATTGTTTGTAAAACAAAAATGTATACAAAATGTAGTTCAAGGCTTTTGACACATATTGTATAGATATCTTAGAAATGTTAATTTTTTTAAGGAAGTTCTTTTGTTTATTATGAAATTATCATTAAAAATAAATATTACACGCCTATATTTTGAACGTTTGTTTTAAATTTAGGTTTTGTTGTTTTAAATTTGTTAAAGCTTTTTTTTATTTCTTGTTTGCTTGTTTGTATTTTGTCGGTTTAACAACAAATACTCGTAGGTATACATTACCATTGTAAAAAAAAATAGCAATAACGAAAAATTACATGCACACTTTCGCTTTCACAAATATAAAAATATGGGGAAATTTGTTGTTGTTTACATGTTCTTTTAATTGATGTGTTAAAAAATTCAACAAAATGTCTATGCATACGACAGTAAAATTATAAGCTAAATAAAAAATTGTATTTTTCTTTATAAAAGGAAGCAATACTCAGGAAATTCTTCCTACTAATTAATGAGTTGCTTTCTTTGGAAAGGGGATAAAGAAGAGATGAAAGGTGGTGCAGGATAAAGGACTTCAAATATGGCAACGCTGTAATTGCGGGAGTTGATAAATCTTACTCCTTATCTGTATTAGAGATAAAAATCTTTGCAATAAGTAAAATGCCTTTTTCAGAATAACGGCACAAAATTGCTAATTGCCGAGCTTATGTCAAGGGTATGTGAACACGAATTTATGTTAAGTCATATTTTAAAAAATTTTAAGGAAAAAGGTTCTTCTAAAATTACTTGTAAACACGCCTGTAAAGTAAAAAAAAATATATATTTTTCTATTTTTTTTCCTTATAATTTGTTAAAATTTATTTAATTCTTTTAATTAAATAACTTTTTGTTGTTTTTCTATTATTTTTTTATTTGTGGTGTCTTTTTTTATAATTGTCAAATGAAAATGACAGCTAGCTTGAAGTTTGAATAATTGCAAAAGAATATTGCCGGAGAATTATTGCGACATATATTGCCGGCAATAAATATGTACGAAATCGAGTGGTACACACTAGAGATAATGTAATTTTGACATTTGCTGCAATTTATGTCAACATAAAAAAAATGTGCTATGATGACAATTTGTCAATTATATTTTAATCCACTCATTCCGTGAGTCCTAACGCCAGTTATGAAGCTTACAAAGTTTAAACTTTATTAAAAAACTTTAATTAACTTCTTTTTTTCATAAAAAAATAAACATTTAATATAAAGAAATGTCTTTAAATGTGTTTCGCTTTTTCGAAAGCGATTTGAGCGGTTTTTATTTTTATAATAAAAATGTAATTATTGTTTTTATAAATTTTTACACAGTATAACAGAAATCACTCTAGCAAAAGGTTATTAATTTAAGCGAATAGAATAAAACTTTTTATTTTGAAATGCAAATCGGTGATTCTTTTACTATTAAATTTTTTTTATTATCTGAAAATTTTAAATTGTTAATGTCATTCTTAATTTTCAAAGTTGTATTAGTGTAAAATAAAATGACTAATAGCACATTTTAAAACTAAAATATATTATTAAATTTTTAGATTAGTGACAAAAAAAAATTCGAGATGTACGATATATTCTAGTTTTCGATTTTTTCAACTTAATATCAAGTTATTTGATTGTTGCCATGTCTACAACATGGCTCAAGTAAAATAAGTTAGCATTTAATTATAGATTTTTTTTGTTAGTATGTTAGGTTTCTTTTTTTCATTTCTTTACATTAACATGACTTTATGTCTTACAGATTTAAACCATATTTACGATTATACCTTAAATTTACGATTATACCTTAAAAATTATAACTACAGTATGTTTTTTAATGTTAAACACGTAGAGAAATATAAATTGTTGACTTAGGTTAATTTATAAAATACTATACAATTTCATATGTCTAGGGTAAGACAATGAAAGAGAATAAAAAAGCAAGTGCAGTTTTTTTATTGTTACATAAACATATGATTATATGTGTATTGTATATATATATATGTATGTAAGTATGTATACTGAATGCTTAACTTGGCAAATAAGACCTCTTACGGCCAGGTATAAGGAAATCCTATAGTTAGTTTTTTTATCTAGTAATAGAGTCTTCTTAACTTCTTTTTATATGCTATATAATAGTTTACTGTAAAAATAACTGTTATTTATGTATTACTATATTTTTAACAAAAAATTTCTCTAAACATTAGTAACATTTTGTTTTTTTTTTTTTTAATTTCTTTTTAGATGTGATTCAAACCCAGAATCGGCTAAAGACAACATTTTTAATCCCTATAACAGCTGTGGCATTGACAATTCTAATCATCAACCATCCCAAAAACAGAATGATATAAATTCTATTAACAAATCTGAAAATTTTAACTACTCACTACATAATTCCATGGATTCTTCACAAACAATGGAGAAAAGCAGTAATAACCTACAAAACCATACGGAATCAAATTGCCAAATTCCATCTCCCTCTCGAAAACGTATTTCAATGTCTAGTAATATAGATAATGATTTGGAAATATTGGATCGTGAATTGAGTGCTATTAACTCGCCCATGCCCTTAATAGATCCTGAAATTACCCAAGGAGCCATACAATTGGAAAGAGCTATGTCATCACGTAAACGCCAGCGTAGTGAAGATGAAAGTGATCGTTTGGTTAGAGAGGCTTTATCGCAATTCTATATACCACCGCAACGTTTAATATCGGCCATTGATGATTGTCCTTTAGATATAGTTAATGTCGGCAGTCTCTCAACAAAACGACAAAAGATTTCCTCAGCCAACGATTTAGATTTGGATTTTGATATTAATCAAAATCAAAAAGAATTCGAGGTTATAATGGATGCTTTGCGTTTGGGTTCTCCTAGTCCCACATCCGGTGTAGGTAATGATTCTTGCGGTCAGGCAGCTATGATGAGTGAATCAGCTAATGTTTTCCATAATTTGGTGGTAACATCATTGGAAACATGAAAGTTCCAGTAATTGCTAGAACAATTAAATTAATAAAGATCCTAAAGATTTTTAGATAAACAAACAAAACAAAACAGCAAATTTAATTTGCTATGAAAATAGTTAATTTACACAACAATTAGTTTTATAAGACTTTACTAATAATGAGATTTTGTTTTTGTTAGTAAAAATTTCAGTTTCCTCATACAAACATTCTTTTTATATAAATAAATATGAAACATATAATATAAATCAATATTATCATCCTTTAAGATTGTAGTAAAAGCTTAAAATTATATACTTAAACGCTTTTGAATATATTTATATATATATATATATATATATATATATATATATATATATATTCATTTCGCATTCTTTGAAGACATCTGTATATACAGCCAAAAACGTCCCTATAATATGCTCTGTATCCAGTAAAATGTCTTCAGTTTATACAGTAGATAAATGAGAAGTTTGAGGACGGTCCTCAAAGTAACAAAATGTCTTCATAGTAACTTGTGGAACGAAAAACCGTCCCCGTAACATGCGCCGTGCACATATATATATATATATATATATATATATATATATATATATATTATTATTGTATGTATGTATATATAAAAAATAAATATAAGTTTTCATTTTAAGTTATAATACCACAATATGCTTTAAATATTAAGATTTGCTACACACAAAAACAAACATAATTTTTCTGTAAATCTAAAAATTATTTACTAATAATCAAAGAATTTATAGTCAAAGAAATACTATACAAAATTAAATTTAAACATTTTCTAGAATACAAAATGAAAAAAAAAATACTCTTAAGAAACTGGCTAACCATAAAAACAAATTGAGTTTCTAAATGCTTGTTAATTATTATTCTAAATTAACCAGTTTCCTAGTCACCTACCACAAAAAATAGTAATTATTTTAAACAATTAAAATAAAACTAAAAAAGGTTTCACTTTTTTAAGCATTTTAACACACTGTGACTTTAAGTAAAACTGACAATCTCTCAATCAGCAATGCCAACTTGGCGCTTTTTGCACTAGGCTTAGCGCTTTTTGCCTACTCCAAAAGCCCAATTACTTCAATTATGTAATTTTTTAAGCGTTACGTTGACGCTTTTTCAACTTCTTAATGATTTTTTTACAAGCTTTTATTCAAAATATTGGAAATATTTTGCTAAAAATGCTTTTTAAATTTATATTATGGGCGTTTATTGTGAAACATTGGTATAATAAAAATTTATTCAAGTTATTGGCCATCGCTAGCTATGTCCTCTTCCTAGATTTCTGTCATCATATGGATTCCACGCCAAAAAAAACTGCTAATTTTTTGAGGCCAATAACGAAAAAGCCAATTTCGCAGACCCTGCTCCGAAGTGAAGCGTGTTCCAGTGAGAGAGTTCTGCGTTGATCGTAAACTAATGGTAGTCGGACGAGGCAAGGTCTGGCTTATAATGCTGGTGAAGATAAACTTCTCAACCACAATTTTCTAAATAGTTTTTAACCGGTCTTGCAACATGTGGCCGAGCGTTGTCATGGTGGTGTATTACGACTTAATGTCTGGTCGCATATTCCGGGCATTTTTTGGCTAATGCTCGCCTTAAACGAATCAATTTCTTTCGGCGCAGTTCCCCTGTGATTGTCTGTCCCGATTACAGCAGGTCATAATAGATGAGACTCTTCTGGTCGTTGATTTGACTGATTGGCCGGGCTTCACATGCGATTTCTTCTGCTTCGGGTTGTCGAAATGGAAATGGCTTCAACTCGTGAGGTACCAATTTTCTGCTTGTAAACGTTTTTAAATTGCTGCTTGAGTGACTCGTAGTGATTTTGCAAGTTATCCTTGAGTTTGACAACAATCTTCAACAAGTAATGTCTCCAATTCATCATTTTCGAACATTTTTGGCTGAATTTGTCTTCCGTGTCAAAATGACTACTTCTGAAATCATTTGTCGCACGTTTAAATCGATGGAACATATTCAGGATAAGCTTCGTTGAGCAATCGATGTGCTTCAGTTGCTCTTTTTTCAAATTGAAGAAGTGAAGCAAAACTTTCCGCAAATTATGCTTTTTTGGCACACAATCGTACATTTTCGAAGCAAAACAAAACTTTATTGCTTACACTATTTCGTTTAATGACTAAGTGAGAATAAATGACAGATGGTTACCCCCCCCCCCCCAAATTACATATATGTTATTAAAGATACAAACCATGCATAAAAGATACGCCATCTGTTGAGTGTATACCGCATTTTTAAGTTTTACACCTAATAATAAAATATCCAACACTTTCCAGCTTTGGGTCACATGAAAATATAAGATGAAATGATTTTCAATAACTTAAATGAAAAAATAAATAATTTAACAAAATTTTCAATTTAAGGTTTTCCAGCTCCTTTTAAAGTGCTCTGACTACGCTGTCTTCTTCTGAAAAGTTAACATTACTGCTATTAACTAATGAAGTGAGAGAACAGAACAAAAATATCCGATATCACTTAAAAACACAGTGTTGTATTTTATGTTAATTTACTCATTTCTTTACACAAAGATTAAAAAAACTGAATTTTCTTCAATTTTTTGTTTAATAAAAAGTGCAATTAGTATTTGGAGTAATTCAAAAACCAACAAAAAAGTAACAATTAAAAGCCTCAATACAAAATTTTGTTGCAAATTTTTTTAAAAACAAATAAATAATTATGGACAAAAACAAAAAACTACACAAAACAATTTTTTTATCAAGTATGTAGTAATTTATTAAGAATTTAGAATTTGTTTTATTTCAAAATATGGCTGTGATAGTAAATTTAAGTTAATTATATATATAGCTATAAACTCATAAAGTAAAACTCCCCAAAAAAAATATATAAATAAAAAACAACAACAAAAAAATACAAATACAAAACTTTGGACACAAACTAAACTTGAAAAAATTTACTAAAAAAAACAAAATGTAGTATAAAATTTACATCAAAAACTATTATTTAAGGTTCATACAATTTATAATGCTTTAACAACAAAACATACACACAAAATCACTTGTAAAATAAAAACAAAATAAAAATATAAGATTAAAATTTGCAACAAAATCATTAAATTTTGTTAATATTATTTTTTTTCATAAATGCTGAAATTTAGTTCAATTTATGTTGCTGCCTTAAACAATTTTTTTTTAGCTTTGTTTCGTTTTGTTTTAATTTTTTAAGTTTTTGTTTATAAAAATTAATTTCATTTTTTTTTTAATATAACAAAAAAAAACCTAAAACAAAAAATATAATTATAATTCTTACAATTAGTAGCAAGTTTATATGTATAAAAAATAATCACTAACATAATTATATATAATTGTAGTACTATTTTTGTTTTTCTTTTATAACAATTTTAATTTTCTATAATTATTATTATGTCCTTTTTTTTATATGCGTAAAGTTAATTATAGTTTTTAGTGTAAAACAAACAAACTCCATAATGTTTAAATAATTTTTTTCATCATTATTATTATTATTATTATACAAAAAAAATAAAAAATATTTACAATACAAGAAAAATTCTGCATAAAAGTATAAAAAACTCAAAAAAAATTAATAAAAGTATTAAAAATTATTGAAAAAAATGTTGGTATTTTTTATTAAATAAAATTATGGGTTGGCTAAATGCAGGAAATGGTTACAACTGGTTAATGGAATTTGATAACCAACACAGCTTTTAAAAATTCTGAAAGGTTCGATTCTACTGTGCCATTTGTAACACAGAATACAGTATATACTTTTATACTTCGTTCATTTCTTTAGGGAAATCTCTAGATTTCAATTTAAATTTCAGAAATCATATTATGGCAATAGGGAGATTTTGATTTGGCAACCATAAATTTTTCCAAACAAAAAAAAAAAACATTTTAAAAAAACCTTAAAAATATTTCTAAAAGGCATTTTATTTTGGCGGAGTACAATAATTCTTGAATCAACGCTAATATTGCTATGAAAAGTATTTTTATTATCACCAGTCATCAATTTAGAAGCAATATGTTTCATCGAATGCAAAAAAGAAGCTAGGTGGTTACACCTTATACTTTTTAATAATAAAAATAAATTTTTAATAGGTTACGGTGCTTATAAAACCGGCTTAATTTCAATACTAAATTCAAATCAATACTTTTAACGGTTTTTTAAATTAGATGACAATATCATTAAAAAAAATATTTGCATATATTTCATTTTAATTAAATGGAATTTTTCTTGTTTATGCCTTTATTGATACCTGCTTCATTCAACAGGCTTTATCGGTTTATTTTTAATAAGATTTCTAAAAAAAGCCAAATATTTAAAAAAAAATTATATAAAACCCAGATAGAGAGGCTTGAGCAACTTTATCATTGTGAAACTTCTCATTCATGTTTCTAAAAATTACGATACATTTCGGCGTTTGTAAACACGAATGAGATGTTTAAGGCCAAAAAGCACAGTAAATTATTCGGGTTTAACGTGAAAAAAAATTGTCATACTCCACATAAAAACATGATTTTTTACGATATTTATTGAATTTCACATGAAAATTGTGCACATGTTTTCACGCAAATTTAATATAAAAGATTCTTATTGCGTCTGTCTTATAAAATACTAAAATTGTTTTGTTTCGCAGCTTAAATTACGATTTGAGGTGTTTAAAATTCAAGTAAAATCTTTGAACAGGAAAAACAATTTACTGTGCTTAACTTTGAACAGCTTATTAGGCTGTTTTGAACATGTTTTCCCAAATGGACATGTTTTGCCTAGACAACGTATAATAGAAATCTAGCAAAAGGGTGGATAACTTTTTTTAAAATATATCAAGAGTTAAACAATAATTTTTGGTTACTCTTTATAAATTTCACATATACACTCAAAAAAAAAGGCATGAACTAAAATGTAATCAAAAATTTCCTTCAAAATAGTTTATAAATTGTAAAAACAAAATTCCGAAGTTTGAGGAAAAACGATATAGTTTATATACTCAGAAATAATTCAACAAGTCAAATAAATAAAATTTTATTTATTTTAAGAAAAACGATTTTAGTTTTAAGAAATTTGCATACTCAAATGTAATAAAATTAAGTTTAGTTAAAAAAAAAAAAAAAAATTAGGACGTAATTTACTCCCATTTAGTTCAAAAAATGTGTCCAACTTAAATCGAGAAATTAGTTAAACTTACTGTGTGTTCATTTTTTGTTCGCTAGTAGTAAAATTAACTAAATTTTAGAGCCATTTCCAAATTCAGTTTTTAAGTACACCACTTTCTAATTTTGAATAATTTTTTTCTAAAAATTACTTCAGACAATTAAAAACAAAAAGTAATAAATTTTTTTCTATGTATTAATAAAAATTTAATTGATTTTAGAAACTGATGAACTATTTCTAAGGAAAATTTTCATGCAACTTAGTTCAGATAAATTTTAAAAAATTAAATAAAATATTCTTTTTTTCAAGTAAAAGTTTTCTAATTTTTAAAAAATTAATAAAATTTTGTATAGAATTTGTTTGTTGAAAAACGTTTAAATTATTTTCAATATTTTATTCCAAAAATACAATAAATTAAAAACAAACTAGTTAGTTATCCTAATTTCCAAGAAAAAATATTATTAAACGAAACGAATTAAAGTAACCATTTAAAAAAAAAATATCGTGCATGATTGTAATTTTTGGTGCGTGATTCAAAAATGGCTTACATGCTTATCTCTAATCTTAAAAGTCTTTAACATTGAAATCAAAGTATCTTAAAATATTTTTTTTTTAATTTTGTTAGCAAAAGGTTAAACATTTCGAATTTGGGCTTTTATGTAATAATTTTTTTTTTGCTGACTACAATACAAAATATTGCAAGCATATTTTATACATTACGGCATAATGGCTAAAATAAACTTACGACATTTTTAAATTTTTCAATAATTACAAGAAACGTAACTGTGATATTTTGTATCTTTGCAACAATTTCCTTAAATCAGTTAATATAAGAAGACAAAGGACCCCCAGTGTTCCTTAGCCATAGATGCAGTGTGCCACTTAAGGCGTCCCTTTTCGTAGTTCTCTCAAGCAGAACCGTTAATTAGCTACGAAAATAATCTGACTTTGTCACAATATATTACGTTTTAGGATATCCTGTACATTTTTTTAATTTGTTTTCCTTTTTGCCAATGAAATTTAATTTATATTTTAAATACATGAATTTAGTATAATTCAATTTAATTTAAAGACAAAAATGTATACCAAAAAGCGGAAGTCCTCCGAAAGTGAGAAAATACTTACACAATGAGTGTAAAGTACTTCAAAATACATATATGGTAAAATATATTACCTCTACCATAGAAGCAGGATAAGGATAATTTTCACTTAAAAGAAGTGCTATTAAACTTGATGTTAGAAAATATTTTCTTATTTTTATTTAGGCAGTTAAGTCCTAGTTTTTAGTAAAAAAAATTATCTAATGAACTTAAATAAAATTTTTCTTAAAACCGAGGAAATATTTCCTAACTAACAGTAAAATTTTAGATGATGTATGAACTAATTAGGAGGAAATTATACTGTTTTCTAATAAAAATTTAGTTCTCAGTATTAAAATTTGTCTACTGTGTAACACCGTTTTAAGTAAAATATATTTTTTTTTAATTTCAAGTAAAATTTTATTAAATATAGGTAAAAATATCTTTGGCGCCGTTTTCATTTCAATTTTTCCTCTAAATAAAATAACTTTTCTAAATTCTAGTTAATTTTTTTTTTTGGTGTATGTTTATTGTTAAGCTCTAGTTATTTTGAGACAAGTTAGCAGTTCCAAATATTTTTTAATGTATTTTTAAACCATTTTCTATATTTTGTAATATTATTTCCATAAATTTTAAAACATTTTCTTTACACTTTGAGGAGTATAGTTTTAAGTACTAAAATGTAAATTTACAGGAAATTGATATGTTTGCTAAATATTTCTTAAATACTTTATAATACACATTTAGATTTACATATTTTATAAATATTTTAATAACCCATTATATGTGTACATATTTCAGTTATCAACTGTAAATTCGGTAAATTAACATGAAAATAATTGTCACACTTGTCTTTATTTTTTACACTTGCTTTATTTTTACACTAGGTTTCTATTTTTAGGTCTGCACGAGTACTTCTAGAAGCATTTGGACGGACAATATATGACCTAGAGTTTATTATGGTAAAGTAATTTTTTTAATTCTGCTTTAATGAGCTGGAGCAAGATTTCCGCAATTGTGCGTAAGAAATTCTTAAAAATTCCCAATTAACATTGGAAAACTAAAAATTAAAGTGTTTTAAAAATTGGTTGAATTTAACTTTATTTTAAGTGATTTTTTCTAGTTCAAAACAATTTACATAAAAATCTAATTATTTTTTTGTCAATACTGAAAATACAAAAATTTAACAATTTCTGTTGTGGGGCTTAAGGTGAATATGGATTTTTTCCTGGTATTGTAAACAATATGAAAGTAAGTTCTATTTGTTTTGAGTAAACATTTTTAATAACATTTTATTTTCTCCTTAGCTCCAAACAAAAAAGACAAGTCAAAGTGACGACGAATACATTCATCAATAACAATATCAGTCACCCCAAGATAATGAATATACCTTATATTAAAATAATTAATTTAATGCAAATAAATTTATATAAAAAAATTAATTTTTATCGTGCTTTAATTGGCTTGATTTAAGCTTGAATTAAATAATTTTTTCACTGATATGTCCAAATTAGCTACTAGCAATATTAAAGAAATGTATTTTTAAATTGTTTTTTTACATATGTTTCAACAATTCTTTTTTAACCGTGCCAAGTTATATTTTAATAGTAAAGTTTATATTTTATAGTTGGTCTTTTTAATACTTATATGTATGAAAATGTATTTTAAGTCCATAATGATTATGACTGAAACTAACATAAACAAAATAAAAAAGCTGTCATTTCACTTTTGCATGCATGGCAAGAGTGAAACAACTAATGTAAATTACAATTTTTGTTGTTAAAGTTTCGGTCAAATTTTTCATGTTGTCTTTAAGAAGTTGATAGAAATTTTTTTTTGACGGGTATATCCGTCAACACTACCAGTCAAATGACCGCTCATATAACCGTCACTAATCTTGTAGGGTAATGTCTTGATTTGTAACAGCATCATGTCCACAAACTCTTGTAAAAATTTCTTTGACTTTGTTTTGATTGATCTCCGATCCATTTTTACCAGAATTTTTTCTTTTTTACTTTTTTTTTAAACATATTATTCAATTTATATAAATTGATTTATAGACGTGAACACAAACATCACCTTATTAATATAAATCTCGATACTTTACGCTGGCCACACACAGTAAATTTGTGCATGTGATTTGTTCGAGTTCGACGTCTTGTTACATTTTAACGGGGCTGTGCGCGAACAAATTGAAATTTTCAATTTCTTATGATTGAAAATTTTCAATTTCTTATGATTTGTTCGATGTGTTAGAGGGCTTTTGCGCGAACATTAGACAATTTTTTTTATTTTAGTTTACAATGAGACGTCAAAGTGTATGTATTGCGGAGATGGGTAGCAAGTAGAGCCCCCCATTACCCGGGCTACCCGGTCTTACGGTCTACCCGGACTTACGGTCTGACCGGGTAGACCGAAAACCCTGGTAGACCGGTCTACCCGTAAAAAAATTCAGTGCGTACTGTTTTAAATATACAAGATTTAAAAAAAATAAATACTTATTAAATGTTTTTTTTTTCCAAAATTAAAGCACTTTTAAAAAAATAGCACCGTTTTAAAATTTTGTTTCCAAAAAAGTTAATTTTCCTGAGATCTTTTGTAAAAGTACTTTTTTTTAAAAGTATATTTTTTTGAAATTATTTTTTAGAAAAAGCACTAAAAAATTATTATTTTTTACAAAAAGTACTTTTTTTAAAAAAATACTTTTTTTAACAAGAAGTACTTTTTGCAAAAAGTACTTATTTTTACATGTACTATTTTTAAAAATAATTTTTTTTTGTTAAAAAAAGATCTCAGGAAAATTAACTTTTTTGGAAACAAAATTTTAAAACGGTGCTATTTTTTTAAAAGTGCTTTAATTTTGGAAAAAAAAACATTTAATAAGTATTTATTTTTTTTTAAATCTTGTATATTTAAAAAAGTACGCACTGAATTTTTTTACGGGTAGACCGGTCTACCCGGCCAGACCAAAAGACCGGGTAGACCGTAAGATTGGGTAGACCGTAAGACCGGGTATGATAGCCGGTCTACCCGGTTAACCGGTCTTGACCTTAGGCCCTAGTAGCAAACTAAAAAAAAGTTTATAGTGTCCTGGAGTTGTAATTTTTATATTTTTTAATAACATTACATGATAACGCCTATTTATTTTTAAAATTTGTCCACTTGCTCTTTTTAATTTTTCCTTTTTTGTTTCCTACACAAATAAATTATCAAAAGTGCAATTGCATCATCCGCTTCTCATTTATGTTTTCTCTTTAAAGTTTAAGGTTGTTGTGATTTGTTCGTCGTGTGTGGAGAAATGGTAAGCGAACAAATCACACGCACAAATCAGTCGCATATGCTTTACAGATTTAGAATTTCATAGTTTTTTCGAAGAAAAATACTTATAATTTTTTTTTTAATTTTTTTGAAAAATTAAAAAACAAGATTGAAAAATATCGAAATTGGTTCACTTTTTTGATAAATTTTTAAACTCCAAATAGTTACAAAATAAAACTATAAAGTTTCGAAAAAGATTCATTTTTTCGGAAACGATTCGAGAAAAATTCGATATAAAGGACTTGCAGACTGGGGTACGTTTAAATAGACGGTAATTTGTTTGCCCCTAATATTCCAAATTTTAACAACATAATTCTCAATTAAAACTATGTAAATGTTTGAAGACATTGCTTATTATCATTGAAAAAAAATTAAAACATTACGATTTAAAATTTATAAATATTTCAGAATTTATAACACAATTATTGCTTTATTTAATACAAAAAGTTGAAACTCGAGTTAACTAAAATTAAAATAAAATGCCAAAAAGCTGCATTCAAACCGACAGCTTTTATTGGAGGGCTGGCTAATAGTAAACTCACGCGTAAAATCGTATAAATATTTTATTTTTCATAAAAATTCCAAATATTTTAATCTTTTGCACCAATTTTACATTGAATTTTTTACAAAACTTGGGTTTTGAAGTATTTAATTTCAACCGTAACCCCACGATTATTTTATGCGGTTAACCAAGGTTTCGGTTAGAACTGTAATGCAAATTCTACTCAATACATAAAGAAAAAAAAACAGTTGTTACATTACATGTAAAAAAATCGAAAAAAAATAAAAAAAACGAATAAAAGTCATAATCACGAGAAAAAATTGATTCACGCACACTCACTAACGAAATTTATTTTACCGCTCATGGATCACGCATGATTCACGAAATTTTGTGTCACGTGCGCACTTCTAGTCAGAAGGTCATCCAAAATCTAACTCACAATATGTAGGTCACCCCAAAATCTAACTAGACTAATGTAAATTGCATTTTTTGTTGTTAAAAAAAAGAAAGTTTCGGTCAAATTTTTCATATTGTCTTTAAGAACTTGATAGAAACTTTGTTTTACGCATTGACGGGTATTTCTGTCAACACTACCAGTCAAATGACTGCTCATATAACCGTCACTATTCTTGCACTAGGGTAGTTTCCCTTTGAAATAAATTTCTTTTTGACAATAAAAAAGCGCGAAATCAAAAGTTATGGCAATTAAAGTTTTTATTTAAAAAAAAATGCGTACCGCTGGAGACTTCGCACAGTGGGGTGACACAATGTTTTTTTTTTTGGATTCTGTTTATATTGATTACTATAAAAACTTTAAAAAAACGATGTATTTTTTTCAAACAATTTTAAATATTACCACGCTATCAAGCCTTTAATTTATAATATAAGATTGTTTAAATAAGTTTTAAGTTTTTTTCGGAATTTATATTTCTAAAAAATATATAACGAAACTGAAATTCTACAAATATTTGTTGTTTTTTTTAAATTAATTTTAAAAATTACGTTTAAGAAAGCCTCTGATTATACACATACATATATAAAAATATATATTTTTTTTTGAAACAAGGCACATTTATTGCTAAAATATGGAATTAAAAATCATCTTCATAATTATCTTCACCTTCATCATAATGATGACGATCATCATTATTATCATAATCGGAAATATTTGGCAGAATAAGCAAATCAAGTGTTGCTTGTGGAGAATTTAAATTATGTAGTTTTTATCATAATGTTTGTTTTTGCTTGAAATTAAAGGATCTGTTGTTATAAGAAATCGATTAAAAATGTCTTCATTCGATTTTTCGCGACTGCATTTACGAGCATACCCAACAAGCAATACGTTCCGTTTACGTACCGATTTCTGGATCCGTATACGGGATTTTAGGGAACATTGAAACTGATTCGAATCCGTTTAAAAACCGTCAATGACGGACCTTTACGGATCGGATATATCGGATGAAAAATGGAGTTGTCCGTTGAAAGTCCGTCATTGGCGGACCGTTTACGGATCCGTATTCCTACCGTTTTTTCAACAAAAAACGGAGTTATGTAAATGCCTAAATTTTTTAATTTGGAATAACAAATAAAAGTTTTATTCTTTAAATTTATTTATATAGATATGTTAAAAAATAAAATAACAAAATAAAACTTTTACAAATTTATTTAAATGAAATATTTATCTAAAGCATAACTAGCATCTCTATCCATCACTGCGGTTATAGCCCATTGAATATCATGAAAAAATAAAACAAAATTTTAATTTGGGTTTAATTAATGGCGTTTACGAAATGATGTAGCATACAACGTAAATTTGCACATTTTTTAACAAAATCTATTATGAATTGGCAGACAATATTTTTATTTGCAAAATTGCATAAATTTGCGCACGTGACCGTAAAACTTGTTTTAAATTTCATATATATTTACCTCAAATTAAATTTATTTTCCGTGTATCGTTTTTCTTAACTTTAGCGCGCGACCCGTGAAATGATCACAGACATGTTTCAATTATTCGTTGTTGACACCAAAACGAATTCAAAAGCGACGGAAGAAAAACTAATTAAATTCGAGGAAGTCCGTATTTGACGATACAGAAACGGATGTACCAAAACGGAGTCAAAACGTACTGTTTTCGAAAATTCAATTATACGGACCGTTAATATTCCGTTTACGTACATGCTTTGACGGATACGTATTTACAGTCCGCAAACGTGCAGTAGAACCGGATTCAAAAGTCCGTACGTGTCGGAGAGTCCGTAAAAATGTTTCATGGGTATTAGACCGTACCTCAAAAAAAAGTTCACCGTACACCCTCAAATATAAAGTACTTTAACAAGAAAATTTCGAAAATGTTTTTTTTTTTTGGCCGAACGTAGGGGTCGCCATTATATATTTTTCGTTATATCTTCGCCATTTACCGTCGGATCTTAAAGTGTTGTATATCAATGTTGTTTGTCTAGCGGAGACCGATGTTTTCCTCGAAGGAGCCATTGACCTCAAGTAGCCCGTTCTAGTATTAACCCACCAGATCTCAGTTGCTACCACCTTAATGTACTACCCTAATATTTTAAAATGAAAGCTCGCAAAGAAGCAATAAACTTTTGCTAGGAAAGTATTCCAATAATTCCAGCGGAACTATTATTTTATTTTTTTTTTTGTAATTTTTTTGTTGCCGAAAGTAGGGCATTTTTAATTTTTTTGTCATATCTTCTGTATTTACAGTCGGATCTTAAAGGGTTATATATCAATGTTTTTGTCGCAATGATACCAATTTGTTACCTCAAAAATTATTGACCTCAAGCACCCTTTTATACTACTTAAGGGGTAACACCTATGTAAAAAGCCTATATATAAAAACTTCCTTTTTTATTTTCTTTATTTACAAAGATGTGTTAACAAAGATTGGTTTTCACAAAATTTATGAAGGAGTACAAAAAAATATTTGTTTTACACAAAGTTTTACGAAATGATAGTATATTTACAATAGAGGTCCACGGCACGCAGCATTACTCAATCAGTTTTTGGTGGATTTCTCTGAAATTTATAATGCATATGGAAAACTAAATTATCTATGGACACCGAGCGTTTTGTTCATGTAGTACATGAATCTTCTATTGCGGCCACCGATGAGCAACGAATATTTTGAAAATCAACATTTCTTTGAAAAAAACTAATTTTTTTGACCAATATAAAAAAAGATTAAAAATATTTCTGCAATATTTTTCTTTACAAAAATTAATGAATAAATTAGTCAAATACCTGAAGAAACAATATGCACAAATCGCAATCAAAATATCTTGATTTTCACTTTTTAACAAATATTGACGGGTTTTCGTTCCACAAGTTACTATGAAGACATTTTGTTACTTTGGAGACTGTCCACAAACTTTTCATTATTCTACTGTTTACACTGAAGACATTTTACTGGATACAGCTCGTATTACGGGGTCTTTTTTGGCTGTATATACAGATGTCTTCAAAGTATGTGAAATGCATATATACATATATATATACATATATATATATATATATATATATATATATATATATATATATATATATATATATATATATATATATATATATATATCTATATATATATATATATGTGCACAGCACATGTTGTGGGGACGGGTTTTCGTTCCACAAGTTACTATGAAGACATTTTGTTACTTTGGGGACTGTCCTTAAACTTTTCGTTATTCCAGTGTTTACTCTGAAGACATTTTACTGGACACAGCGCATTTTATAGGGACATTTTTGGCTGCATATACAGATGTCTTCAAAGTATGGGTAATGCATATATATATATATATATATATATATATATATATTATTTCATTTTTATTTTACTTAAAATATACGGTACATGCTTTAAACAGATTCAGAAGATTGTTCACTCCAAGGTCTTAATCCAGTATCTGTTTCAGTAAAAAATTCTAATATACGAGGGCGGATAAATAAGTCCGTGACTTTTCGAGGTCCATAAAATAGGCATTTGTTTGATCAATAATTTCATCGTTGGAGCTAAATCTTTATCCACCGAGCCATTTCTTTAGGTTTGGAAATATTCACTGGGGTCTAAATCCGGAGAATAAGGTGAATGAGGGGCAATTCGTAGTCTACTTCATGGATTTTTGCCATGCAAACTAAGCTGTCACACGATTTCGTTGGTGGTCGATTGTGAGTAAAAGCGGCAGCCATCTTGTGGATAGCTTTCTCATACCCAAGTGATCGTTCTAAATTGAAACAACTGAGCCATTTGAGATGCCTATGTCTTCCACAATCTGTCGCATATTCAATCTCCGATCGGCCAACACCATATCGTGAATTTTTTTAATTGTTTTGGGTGTAGAGACCTTGGAACGTTCGGCATCTTCCGTGCTTGTAAGGCCACCGCGAAAGTCAGTAAACCACTTTTTTACCATTGAAATCGATGGCGCAGAGTCCCCATAGTATTTATCAAGTTTTTCCTTGGTTTGATTGACGTTTTTTTTTTCGCAAAAAATAATGTTTAATGAGCACTCGAAATTCACTTTTTTCTATTTTAAAAAAGCCACGAGGTTGTTTGTTTTGAACAGCTGTTAAACGCAATGTAAATGACGAAACTTGCTCAAAATTTGACAGTAGTCTATTAAAAGGTGGTACTTGACGGGAGCAGTGTTGCATTTCATATAACTAAGAGGGAAGTTCGAAATGTCACGGACTTTTTGATGAAATACTGCATACACCTTGGGAGTTACTGACAATTTGTGGATAGTCAGTTAACAAAGTTTGAAGAAATTGTTTTTAAATGTTTCAATATATTGCGCTGAAATTTTTTACCAATACAAAAGCTTATCACAATATTGAAACTTTTAAGTTTTCTTAAAGAATTCCCATTAAAAGTTTCACGATGCATTAATTCTGTATAAACATAACAAAACTTAGCCAAACTATGTGGAATTTATGGAAACATTTTCTTCAAACATTTGAAATTTGTCCGTAACTATGTTTCGCCTAGCTCAGATTTAATTGGATTGTTAACACAACACTTCGCATGAACAACACGGAAAGCTGGATACTCTAAAGACCCAAAACTATATTGCCATATTTGAAATCATTTGCAAATACTAAATTGTTTAGTATAGTCTGAGTTGATAAATTTAGTTTTTCAAAAATAATTACCATGTTTTCATAATTTTCCTAAACGTCTGGAGCAATCGCTAAAATAAACTCGTTTTTGGCTTGATTGTCTTTAATATAAACTTATTTGAACACAATTCCTTTTTTTATTAATGTTCTCTGTAGGTATGTGTATGGTCATAACGTACCTAGGGAGGCAATTTTTCAACAGAAAACTTTTACTTTTGATTTCGTCGTGAGATTTTTTTAAGAGTAGGTTTTTTTAAAGGAGAACTAACGTTCTTTAACACCATATACATATTTTCTGTTTAGTACTTTTTATTGCAGTTGTCGTTTCTAGACTTTAAAACCTTAAATTTTCATAAATTTTAAATTTGTGCGCGGATTTTTTTCAAATTGGTTTTTCTCAAATCTCAAGTTTTTATGGAGATGTTTTTGTTAATAACGAATTCCGAGCCACCTGTGTGAGTAATAGGATTGGTTTTTAATTATTTCCCTCATTTTAATTTTGCTTTATTAATGAATGTATGAATTGGAACCAATCTTTTCTTTGGGTGTATAAATTAATATTGCTGAGTTTGCATCCAAAAAAGACGGTTTCTGTAGACTTAATTATCGATGTCTGATTTATTTGCCATATTACAGGGTGGGAGATATACAGGTATCTTTTTAAATCATGTCTTATTATGACACTGATAGATTTTTTTCTGATTGAAATATTATATAGTCAGTATCATACCTCCACGGACCAATATTGCAAACTTATTTTATTTCCAAAGTGAGTGCTGTGCATACCTTAAGAAAGATAAATCTTTGTTGAACTAATTCCCGAAAATAATTCCTTTCATAAATCAACGAGTTGATTTAATATTTTATAAATCAATTTATTAAATCCGATTCAAAATCATAATTGATTAATCAATTTCATTTGATTTTTTTTAATTCCATTGAATCAAATCATTTCAAACATAATTCTTTTTTAATACGGGAATTAAAAAAAGATTGATTTGATTTGCGAATTAAAAAAAAAATAAAAAAACATTAAAATTGACTTGCAAATCTCACTTAGTTTTATAGATATTTGCCATTTTGTAAAATGGTAATTTGTAAAATGGCCGGTATCTCGAAAACTAAGCGAGATAGGGCAAAACGGACAAAATTGTTGCCAGGTCCGGAAGACATCCCGAGGAATCTGTTTTTATAAAACAGCCACAGGGTGACCCATTGTTATACGAACGAAATGGAAGGGGAAACGAAGTTTGTATTATCGGATAGTGTTAATTTATATTATCATTCTAATTGATAAAAAAAATAGTCACCCCGTGGCTGTTTTATAAAAATTTATATACCCTTCGGGTACATGGTCGAGTGTACTCTATCGAAGGCTGCTTTTTGTCGAGCTTTGCTAAAATTTTGTCCGTTTTGCGCTATCTCGCTTAGTTTCCGAGATATTCGCCATTTTATACAATGGTCATTTTTAAAATGGCCGGTATCTAGAAAACTAAGCGAGATAGGGCAAAACGGACAAAAATTTTAAATTGGATTTTTCACTTGATTTATAAAAATAATTACATATTTAAATCAACTTATTCTAATAAGATAAAGATTGAATCATAGTAGGTAATAATGCAATCAGAAAAATTTAAATTTTAGTCAGATTTGTAAATTGATTTAAGTAATATTTTTTTAAGATCTGGTGCTGTGTCGCCAAAACTGTGCATTTGTTGAATGGAAGCACAAGGTAGGAAAATCCCAAAGATTTCCAATAATCCATCTTTTGAGCACTAAGTTCGATAATCGTGTTATCAGCCGTCTTGGCAATGCCAATGGGCACTTGCTAGTTTCTATATTCTAGTTTTCTGAGCCATCAATTGTTATTTTTTTCTTTATAGTTGAATCCTTTATACTCATTATTTTTTACATAAGTTGGAACTAGCAAGTGCCATATAGCCTTAACCTAATAAAACCACCATCACCAATATTATTTTCAACAGTGAAAAACATTTATTGCTTTTTGTTTTCTCAAATTTTTCTTACAAAACCCCCAAAAAAGTTAAAAAATAAATAAAATAGTCGAAATATTGACATATTTGTTGTCAAAATTATACCTATTTTGATATCGAGAAATTTCAATCGTTTTGACTACGATTTTGTGCTTATAACATATTTTTTTTTGTGCTTACACACAAGGAGTTTGGTTTTATTTGTCAAGAAAGTCGGTTGAAAATTTTCTTGCTCCGAACATTTAATCAAATTAAATTAATAAACTTTTTAATTTTTTTTTTAATTGTGAATATTCTGAAATTTTGCTTATCTATTGGAATCTTCTAAAAGAAAAAGCCTTTTAAATGAATATCCAATTCAAGCAAGTGGGGGTGGATTTCCTCCTTTAAAATTATCTCCTGACAAAATGAAGCCATCTGGTTATGATGAAAATGGTTCTTCATTGACCACAACAACATCAAATTCTGAGGCTAAAAATGAAGGGTCATCAGTATCTAATCATGCTTCTAATGACCGGTATCAAAATGCTCAATCAAAAGAAATTTCAACGGACAAATATAATGAAGAAAATCCAAATTACATTTTACGTTCCTTATCTGTATCTTCAATGGAATTTGATGCTGGTAATTTAACAAAAGATCTGCAAGAGTTTATTAACGTTAAAGGTAAAAGAAGAAAACGTAATCAGAAAACGTAATCAGTTCAATTGGATTTGTCAGATTTTGATGCTTCCAATGTTAATGTAAGTAATAACAGCAATCGTTTTCAAATTTTGGGAGAAATTGAAATGGAAACTACCAATGTCAAGGCAAACAAGAAAGCTCAAAACGAAAAAAAATCTTTCAAACTAAAAGTTGATAGTTTTTGTCCTCCTATTTTTATATACAACCTAAACATTAAAACTTTGGTTCACCAGTTAAAGGCCAAAAATGTTGATTTCAAAATCATAAATAAATCAAGACACAAAAGTAAGCTTTATTTACGTGATCCATTGGTACATCAAGAAATGATGACATTATTAAAGGAAAAAAATGTTGAATCTTACACATTCACTCCAAAAGTGCTCAAGAAAAAAAATATTGTCCTTCGAGGATTGTACCACAAAACTGATATTGCTGATATTAAAAATGAACTTGATTCGATTTTACCAAACACCGTGGATAAAGTTTCAAAATTTCAAACCATATATTCAAGGAAATTTGATATTGACACTGGTTTATTTTTAATTACATTACTTCCCGGTAAACACGCAAATGATTTCACACATATAAGGTATTTATTAAGTCAATCTGTTTTTTGGGAATCACCTAAGGCAAATTCTAGAGAGATTCAATGTTGGCGTTGTCAACAATGGGGCCATTTTTCTGGCAATTGTAATAAACCTCAAGCATGTGTTAAGTGTTCCGAAAAACATGGCCCAGGTGAGTGTAAGTTGGTAATGGATGAGAACACAAAACCATTTTGCAATAACTGTAAACAATACGGACATCCGGCAAATTGGCGAGGATGTCCAGTTTATGTGAAATACACGAACCGTAAAAAGGAAATTGCAGATATTGCTAAGGAAAATGTTAGGAAAGTAATAAATCAATCAAATTATGTTTCAGTTGATAAAACTTTTGCACAATGTTTCAGTAATTCAACAAAAGCAAGTAATATTTATCAGAAATCGCCGTTAATTGAGGAGTTTATGAATATTGCTAGACAACTTTGTAAGGAGGAAACGTTGTCCTTGGAAGATAAAATTAGGAATTTTATTAGTAGCTACAAAAATTGTACACGAACGCAGGCTAAATCTGATTGCTTAAAGCTTCTTAAGGAAATTGAATCTGTTTATGGTAAATAGAACAATGGAAATTTTAACTTTTAACGTTCGTTCTCTGGTAAACTCCAGTAGAAGAAAGATTTAGCCAACACTTTGAGAAGTAATAAGATTGATGTAGCCTTTGTTCAGGAGACACATCTTAGTAGAAACCACCGAATTTTTTTGGATAACTATTCATTTGTAAGGGATAACAGTTCAGTGGGTGTTGCTATTGCTCTGAAAGAAAATTATTCTGTTCGTCGTATTATTTTTGAGGATATTTTATTTCCAAATTTATTTGTTGAAATTTTATTGATAATCGACGGGTTGTGTAAAAGATTTCTTTTTGGATCTCTGTATATTCCATGCAATTCAGACTATAATTTAATTTATAATGGATTATCTATCATCAAGAACAATGCGTCCAACTATGAAGGGATTATTTTAGACGGCGACCTTAACGCAAAACATTTAACGTGGGGGGACATTTTAAATAACTCTAACGGTATTGCATTGTATGATTGGTTGACAAATAACTGTTCCACTTTTGTAAGATTTTTGGATTCAATTCCTTCCTTTCCTAATGGAAACTCCTTTTTAGATCATTTTTTAATAATTACAAATTTGGTGGATATTTTTAATCCAAATTATTCAATTAGAACACTTCCCACATTTTCAGACCATTTTCCTTTAAATTTCCAGTTAAAGTTTCTAAATTTTGAATTTGTTTTAAAACAACCACGTCTTATTACTTCGTTTACTAACACTAATTGGAACTCGTTTAGGGAGGAAACCATTTCAAAAATTTCTGTAAACTTTCCTCCATCAAATATTAACTTATCAAACTCTGAAATTGATAATTTTGTCGAAGAATTTTCTTCTTGCGTTAACCAAGTGACAGATAATCACTGCGAAAAAACTGAATTAAAAAATAAAAAAATTATATAAAATTAAATTTGAATGGCAAAAAAATTTAAAAAGATTATACAAAAGAACTTTAAATAGAAATCACTCGGATTACATATTGTTATCAAAACAAATTCAGTTAATCAAAATTATTATCAAGGAACAAGTTCAAATGGAACAAGCAGAAATTTTTCGTAATCGTCTTAAAAACATAAAACCAGGACCAAGGGCATATAAGGAAATTTATAATATCTTAGGAAACTATAGGAAATCTGCATTTTCAAAAATTTTAATAAATGGAATAGAGGTTACAGATAATACTCAAAAATTAACACACCTGCAAAGGCATTTTTCTTTAATTTATTCTGTTTCAATGCCAAACAGGGATTTATCAGAGGTAGAGAACACCATAGATTTACATTTGAACCAGATACCAAATTATATGTTTGACTTTGATGATCAATTTCCTGCAACAAATGTTCAGAAAAATACCAAATTGACTGATGCCAATCAAATTGAAATCATTACAAAATCATTAAATAATAACAAATTTTCAGGCTTAGACGGTATTTCCAATTTTATAATCAAAAAACTTCCTATTCTGGCATTCGAGTTTTTACCAATAATTTTTAACAATCGTATAAACAATGGGTATTTTCCAAGTGCTTGGAAACTAGCTAAAATTTGTCCAATACCAAAAAAACCGAACAATTACGATTTAGGTAATATAAGACCTATATCGCTTTTGTCGAATGTAGGAAAGCTTTTCGAAAAGTTATTCGTTTAGGGATGGATATAAACTTGGAAAGATCCTGTATTCCAAATCATCAATTTGGTTTTAAAAAGTCACATTCAACTTGTCATGCACTACTTAAATTTCAAAATGATGTTATAAATAATTTAAGGGAAAGGAAATGTACTGTTGCAGTGTCCCTCGATATAGAAAAGGCATTTGATCACGCATGCCATAATGGAATTATTTTCAAGATGATTAATATTGGCTTTGAACCTTACATAATTAAATTGATAACAAATTTCTTTGTTGATAGAAAGTTTTGCGTTCAGTTGCAAAACGAACGTTCCACCTTTGGAAAAATTAAATGCGGCGTCCCTCAAGGTTCGATTTTGGCCCCACATTTGTATAACATCTTTATTTATGATTTCCCGCATGAATATGATGGATCAACTGGTATTCTATATGCCGATGATTCGTTGGTTTATGCACATGGAACTTCTCCCATTGAAACTCTTAGAACAGTGTCGTTGCATTTACATAAATGTTGTTAACAACTACTATAAGGATTGGGGTATAAAGATAAATGTTTCTAAAAGTGAGACTATTTGCTTAAGAAATGCTTCAGGTAAGTGCAAAGATTTCGTTGTACCAGAAAGTAAGCTACTTAGATTGTTTCTTGATGGTTATGAAATTCCTTTTGTACATAATTTAAGATATTTAGGAGTCCATTTTAACAAACTTCTAAAATTTAATAGTCATGCTAGAATTTTTCTCAATAAAGCTCGTCGAATAAAAGTTTCTTTTGGAAAACTATTTAGTAGTAAATATTTACCAGAAAAAACAATATTATTAATTTACAAAGTGAGCATAAGACCAGTTCTTCTTTATGCTTTTTCTATTTGGTTTACAATTTCACCAACTGTGATGAGGGAATTTGAAATTTTTGAAAGAAAAGTTCTCAGGCTATGTATTAATAAACACTATGAAGCGTTCAATAAACGGTTTTCAAATGAATTTATTTATGATTTGGCAAAAACTAAACCCTTCGCTACATATGCATTTGGTTTAATGAAACGTTTTATTGATTCTTTACAATATATGGATAATATTTTAATTCAAAATATATTAAGCAGTCAGGTCGGTTTTAATTGGCTTAATACCAACTACTATTCTCCCTTGGGTTATGTGGAACAGGAAGTAGCATGTGTTAACAGTTTAGTGCCAAAATTTTACGTTACCAAAATTCAAAGTGCCCACAGAGGTTAATTTTGTTTTGTTTGTTTCTTTTATTATAATTTTTAGGTTTAAGTATAGTTTTAAGCACACCATTAATTAAATTTTCAAACAATGTTGTGCCGGGAGCAAGCACTATACACACTTTTTTTTACCAATTCACTTAAACTGAAAAGTTTGTTACTGTTTACTAACTAATAATTTAATTAAAACAAAACATAATAGTTTTAAGTTTCCTTTATAATCATATCTAATTTCTTTTATATTGTATGTTTTTTTCGTAAAGTCTCAAATAAACTTAAGAGCTAACTATATTATACTTTTGCTAGCTTAAGCAAATGTGCGAATACATGTAATCAAATGTGTATGACTATATTGTACTTTACAAACTTTTCGTTAAGTTTCGTCAAGTGTCATTTGCTTAAGCAAACAGCGAAACTGACCGCACTTTACTTAAGGAATCATGTGTTTTTAGAAAAACTGTTTATGAAAAAAAAAAAACAAATTGCAATGTACGCGAAAAATATTTTTATAGAAAATTTAATTGAAAATGTTAAAAAACAAACGTGCATGTATAACAAAAGGGGTGGGTTTTGTATTTGTTTTTCGATTGAGATGCAAGCACTGTTGCATTTTTTAGTACTTTTTTATTTATGTTTTCATTTATTTCTTTTAATTATTTAAAATTAATATAGATTTACTTGTTAATTGTAAAATATTTGTAAATTGAACACATTAAATAATATTTTTCGAAAAGATACATATATTTTGGAAATATAAGAAGAAAACAGTTTTTGCAAAAGTACAAATATTTGCAACTAAGTGTAGTAAGTATTTAAGTTTAAAAAGTACATTGTAGCCACCCAAAAGTCTTCAATAAGTTGATTAAGCATTTGACAGACTTTTCGTTAATTTTTGACAGTAGCTTAAGTTAGCAAAAGTATAATATAGTTAGCCCTTTACTTACAAAAGCTTACACACAAAAAAACCTATAGGTAATATTGCCTACTAATATTACCTATATTCAAAGACAACATAGAGTTAACGGCAATATTACAATAAAGAATATGTAATTTCTTTTTGACTTTTATGTTCGAAAAATCATATATAATTTTTGTAAAATTATCGGAGAAAAATAGGTGTATTACCAATTTTAATGTAGGCAAAATATTGGCAATTTAACTTTGATATTTGAGTATTTTTTTTTTTATTGGCAAAAGCCCCACATTAATGATTTTTTTTTTTTTGCACACACATAATTTTTTATTTTACAATTTCTATAAAAAAAATTGGTATTTAT
Source organism: Eustalomyia histrio (assembly GCA_949748255.1). Taxonomy (NCBI): domain Eukaryota; kingdom Metazoa; phylum Arthropoda; class Insecta; order Diptera; family Anthomyiidae; genus Eustalomyia; species Eustalomyia histrio. Next base: position 102,980,985 of record OX456525.1, on the reverse strand, counting down.
TTATTTTATCAAATAATGAAAATTAATTATATGTTGACGTTTACAATTTCAAAAGAATTTTTCGAAGAGTTACCTATTTACAGTAGTGGAAATTACATTGCCAATAGGTAAAATTGTATTGTAGAATTACCTATCGACATACTAGGAAATAAAACTATTTGCCTTATTTGTATATAAATATAGGCTAACTATGCCAGCCAAGGCAATATATCCTTCAGAATTTTTTTGTGTGTATATAACATTACAAAAATTTCAGTTACATGAAGCAACACAGTTGTCAAAATGATATCGTCAGACGATAATCGTCCTAAAGAATTGGGGTCCTAGTATATGGGTATCCATAAGATCCTCGACCAACATTCGTGAGAGACGTCAAAAGAAAATAATTATTAAAAACATAACAAAAATAAATCTAAACCCAACACAAATGATTAGAAGTGTTGCGTGGCTCTTATGTTTGCTTTGGGAAGAGGAAAATAATGAAGAACCTGTCTGTTCTGTTAACTGTCTTCCTCCCAACTGTATATATATTCAAAATTTTTGATTCAAACTTGTAGCTCTAAAAAATATTATTAACATAATTAGCAGTAGATCTTTACATAAATATAATGAAAATTGTACTCCGCCAAAGAAAATTACTAAAGAGCTAACTATATTATACTTTTTCTAGCTTAAGCAAATGTGCGAATACATGTAATCAAATGTGTATGACTATATTGTACTTAACAAACTTTTCGTTAAGTTTCGTCAAGTGTCATTTGCTTAAGCAAACAGCGAAACTGACCGCACTTTACTTAAGGAATCATGTGTTTTTAGAAAAACTGTTTATGAAAAAAAAACCAAATTGCAATGTACGCGGAAAATATTTTTATAGAAAATTTAATTGAAAATGTTAAAAAACAAACGTGCATGTATAACAAAAGGGGTGGGTTTTGTATTTGTTTTTCGATTGAGACGCAAGCACTGTTGCATTTTTTAGTACTTTTTTATTTATGTTTTCATTTGTTTCTTTTAATTATTTAAAATTAATATAGATTTACTTGTTAATTGTAAAATATTTGTAAATTGAACACATTAAATATTATTTTTCGAAAAGATACATATATTTTGGAAATATAAGAAGAAAACAGTTTTTGCAAAAGTATATATATTTGCAACTAAGTGTAGTAAGTATTTAAGTTTAAAAGTACATTGTAGCCACCCAAAAGTCTTCAATAAGTTCATTAAGCATTTGACAGACTTTTCGTTAATTTTTGACAGTAGCTTAAGTTAGCAAAAGTATAATATAGTTAGCCCTCTATTTAGAAATATTTTTAGTTTAAAAATTTGGAATTTAAAAGTAACTTTAACATTTTCAACTGAAACCTTTATATTTATAACGGAATATGAACTGATAGCATCAATGATATCAATTCAAAGTGGCTCCCATTAATAATAAAGTAAAATGTAGTAAACAACCGCAGTGATGTATTTTTGCACTTCTACAAGAATGTCAAATTAAAATAGAAAATGAAAATCCGAAAGGAACACGTCAGTTGATTGAATTGCTGGCACGGCACAGTTTTTCAGCTGTAGTTTCTTTTTTATTGATATAACTAAGTATAAATACTAAGTTGTGCATTTAATCAAATTTTAATAAAAATTAATAATTATTTAAGCAGTTGAGGTAAGTTTTATTCAAATATAAACAAAGTTGGATGATATTGCAAAAAAAAAAAACATATGGGGAAAGTTTTCTTTCCGGCAAAATAACCTTAAAATGAAATATATATCGGAGATAAAAAGTTTTTAAATGATGATTATATATTTTTAAAATAATTTTTAGACTAATTAATTCAACTTCACAATGATGTTACAAAAAGCCACGTCAAGGTGGTATTTGGCAATAAGGCTCTGCTTGCTATTTGTGACTGCCTCTCAACTACGTGGCGTTCAATCGGCTGCTGTTATGTCGGTTGATTTGGGTTCGGAATGGATGAAAGTTGGGGTTGTCTCACCTGGTGTGCCCATGGAAATTGCCTTGAATCGTGAATCCAAACGAAAGACTCCAGTGACTTTAGCATTCCGTGATGGTATGCGTACCTTTGGCGAAGATGCCGTTACTGTTGGTATAAAAGAACCAAAAGCTGCTTACAGTTATCTATTAGATTTGTTGGGAAAAACAATTGATAATCCCATTGTTGACTTGTATAGGTAAGTGATAATATTGATTTATCAAACATTAATATTACATTTACATATTTTGCATACAAACACATAATTTGTATTGATAAATAAAAATAGATATCATAGATCCTTTTTTTACAAAAGTTTAATGAAATATATGAAATCGTAAAATTTTTATATTATGAATTACTCTTTATTATCTGATAAGACATGTTGTCGATAAAATTGAGATACATATTGTGGTTTCAATTTCATTTTATAGTAAAAGACAATTAAATTATACTGAAGACATTCGGTATACATATCGCACTTGATCAACAAGAGTAATAACTCAAAATTTTTAAAATTTCACTTTTTGCTAGAAATCAATTAAAACCATCAATATCTATCAACTGTAAAAATCTCAACTAGTTGCGATTACTCTTTCATCTCGCACATTTGAGACCATTTTCTTGATAATGTAGTGACTACCTTTATATCAACAAAAAGGTATTATTTTGAGTTAAAACAAAAATTGGAATAGAAATGAATCGTATATATTCATAAAAAAGGTATTATTTTGATTTGAGCCTTTATTCATGAAAAAAAAAATCAAACTTTCATTTAAATTTTGTTGTATTTTGAGTTGATACTGTTTTAGTGATAAAATTTGTTTAACTGTATGATTTTAACTCGAAATGTAACTCTTTTTTTGATAAAAATGTTGAAATTTTTTTTTGAGTTGTGACCCTTTTCATGAAATATTTCAATCTATTAGTTATAACCATTTTCATGATATCGTGTTTATAATAAATTTACTTTAACATAACTACTTGCTGATAACGAAATCAATTGCTCATTGCAGTAATAATGAAAATATTGAAATATAAAAAATTATTGTATTTTATATTGTACGAACAAGCAATAGTTACTTAAAATTTAATATGACGTGTCCAAACATGCAACACTTTTCTGCCTCTTTACGTTTAGAGGATATACATAGTGGCAATAATAGTTATAGCTCTGCAGATCCATTCAGCGATGATTCGAATGACGATTTCAATCTGTCGTTGGTAAGTCAAAGCAGTTCTTCGGATATAGAAATGCAGAAAGCGGTTTTATTTAGTTTATCCTCTATTTATTCGGAAAGGCATCCTCTGTCGGAAAATAAGAAAAAGGATCTTAAGGAACTTGTAAAAAAAATAAAATCCCAAAACATATTTATGAGTTGTATTACAAAAATTTAATAGATACTTAATTTAAACACTTAATAATTGTTGTTAACTTTATACATAATATGTATATTATCATTTAAATTATATTATCATTTAATTAAGACTACTCGTAGTATATCTGAAATTAAGAACATGTATTCAAGATATAAAAAAATGTGGAGTTCATAGAATATCATAACAAGATAAAATTTTTGAGTTAATACCCTTTTGTTGAAAAAAATGGAAACTTTAATTAAATTTCAACAACTCAAAATTATACAAAAAAAAATGTAGAGAATTTTCAGAAAAATGATAAGTCAAAAAATTGATTTTTTTTGCAATTATGCAAAAATTAAAAGGAAAAACAATGTAAATTTATTTTCAAATGCAATTTGCTTACTATGATGTATTTGGGTTTTTAAATTATCTTAAAATGAAACCACAAACCGTTTTTCACCTCTACTGAACATTTTACAAATTTTGAGTTATTACTCTCTTGTTGATCAAGTGCGATATCTCAAGTCTTCTCAACATATGACCATCAAAATGTATGGCTTAAGTTACTGATAAATCTATCTCAAAATAGGTGTGTTCGACGTACGTTACCGCGGGTGCCCGCAAGAATCCAATCCTACCAAAAAACGTTCCTTGTAACAAAAATTGGGTAAATGAGAGCGTTCATGAGAGAGTAATTGTGTTTCTCATTTTACCAGAACTTACCCGTACTTTTTGTTTGGGAAAAATGGTAAAACTGTCAAATCATCAGCTGTTGCTAATAAATTAGCTGTTTAGTATTTTTGAAAAAAATTAAAGTTAACTAAAAACTTATTATAAAGAACTTTTCTTTCTTAATAATGAAAAATAGATTTGAAAATGTAAGTAGAAATTTGCCATTTCAAATATATTTATTAATTAAACTGTTTCTTAATATGAATAAATTTGACGTTTATTTTTGGGTATGAAATGTGGTTTTGTGCGTTCGCAGTATTTTGGGCATTTTTATGGTTTTGTGAGAGAATTTTTTGCTTACTCTCATTTTACCAGACTTTACCCAAAATTACCTCGTACAGACCTAAGGTTTAACATGATTAGAGCTTTTTATTGTGATCCTGACAATATCTTTACTTTCGGCCTTACCTCTTACTGCTATTAATACCACTAGTAAAGTTTTAAACAGGATTAAAGAGTATCTCAATCCTAATTAATGCTCCTATAAAGTAAAATCCTACAAAATCTTGATATTTTATATTTTTACTTATCGAGATTTCTATATTTTCTACTTTTTTGTTCTTTGTTTTTCCCGGTAATTCTTTCAAACGCAGTCCGCATTCATCAGCGTTGCACAGCTAATCGTCGCACAAGCCATGTTCTTCCATTTCTGCTCTTAACTTCACTTTAAACGGGTCTACTAACACTGGCTGGGCATAAAGCTTTTCTCCAGAAATTATAAGAAGTCGAATGCCACATATTTGCTTATAATTTTGAAGCCATTCTTCGCTTGCAATAACGGCCATTTTCATAAATGGCTTCTTTTTGTTTCACATGTTAAGAAGCTATTTAGATAAGCGTAATTTTTTGCGTTTTCCAGAACCACAAAATGTCTCATTTCTTCTTTTTTTTGAACAAATTGTTGATTTTGCGGCTTGATATTTTTAGGCTAAACCTCTAACACTGCAACCTTACTAAGGTTGCAGATATGAAATCTTTGAAAAAAGAACAGCACGAAAAAGTCAGTACATTTAAGAATATCTGAAAATTTATTACAAAAAAGTAAAAATTTATATAACTAAGAACTAAAAAACAAAAATTTAGTACATAACAATAACAATTCATATTATAAAGAAACAAAAAATAATAGATCATAAATATTTAGTAATTACAGAAAAAAATAAAATTGGTCAGGTTTCAAGTTTTATTTCTCAAAGAAAAAGTTATCTATATTAACTTTTTTTTTTAATATCACGTTTAATAGAAATTTTTTGTTCTAATTCCAATTTTAATGATTTAATAATTAAATGTACACACAAAGAAATAAAAAGTGATTTCAATTAACAAAACCGCATAACTTTTTTATTAAAAATTCCCCCAATTAAACAAATTTTAACTGTTTAATTTAAAATTGATTCAATTAAATGTTAATGCATGATTTTATTGCTATTGTATACATTATCGTTTAAAGCTTAATTCATTCAATTAATGTTTAATTGACATAGAAAATGTTATACAAAATTTTGTGCAGAAGGAAGTAAAATTTGTAAAAAAAAAATGATATGCGTACTGCTGAAAACAATACGTCTGGAAAGCCTAACCCTTACAAAACTCCACAATTTTGGCTTTTTAGAAGGCATTTGAAAATAATTATTCCACTTTTAAAATTTTCGTTCACAGGTTGTATTTAAAGTGCAAATGGCAAATGGGACAACTTAAAGGTCAATACATAAACAAAAATGTTGTACAGCTGCTCGGGAATTCCCTAAATTAAAAAATAATAACAAAAAAAAAACGAAAAAAATTTGTTCTCGTGTTAAAGATTTCAAACTTTGTTTACATTTTAGAGTAGCCTGCATAAAAATGTTCACGTTTCCGAGTAGTTCACACTTTCGGGTTTTCACGTTTTCGCGAGTTGACTGTATTGATGGAAGGAAGACAAAAACTACTACTACTTTACTACTTTTTCAGAAAAATTCAATATAAGCAACACACAATGTAAGCTGTGTTTTTTTTTCGGCAAGCTTTTATCACTCCCATACAAGTTTGACATAAGTAACGTTAAGAAGTATTTTCGTTTACCCACTAATTTGTACAAATTTTTACAGGATTCGTTCGTTTACACAAATTCTCAGTAAACATAAAGAAAAAAGAGAGAATAAAGTGACAGTTTGATGTTGAGAGTTCTTCTTTCTGCAAATTTTTACTGGACAAATTATTGCCAGCAAGAATTTGCAAGCAGAAAAAAACATATGATTGAAAAAAATGTGTTTAAATTTAATATCCAAGTGCAATTGTGTAATACAAAAAAAAATGTTTCACAACTACATTGTTTTATGCAAACGCAAAGCAACAAATATTGTTAAATGAATTATTTATAGAAAAGATTAGAAAATCTTCTAAAATGTTTTTGCTTAAGATTTTACAAGAATCCTTTTTTTTCATAGCGACCGGTTATATTTATTTTTGCATTTGGTTTGAAAATCAGCTGTTTAACAAACATGTAAATTATTGCAAATTTTCCGTTCGCGTACTTTTTTAGAAAATTTTAATTTTGAGAGTAAATTTGTCTTACTCTCTGTAAGTTTGTTACTGAGTAAATCTTACTGGACTTGACTGAGAAAAGTAAACGAATGAACCTATGGATTAGCACTAAACGTTGGCTTATGTCAAATTTATGCGAGAATGACATAAGCCAACATTGATGGCTTCCCGCATAAACATTTTGGAGATTTTCATGAGATTTCTTTATCTGTTGTAAACAAATTAGTGTATACTCTATTTGGAATTTGTGGTTATATAATCTTGAACCAATATATCACCCTAGAACCGAACAAAAATAACACCTAGAAGGTCAATGTAGGTATTTTAGACCTACATATGTATATGTTTTACATTTTTATAATTTTCGTCCAAACAACTGAAGTTTAGCTATTTTTTTTTTTTTTTTTGGAAATTTGAAACCATCGAAAACTTTACATCTATATCATAACAACAAATTTTTTGTAGTACAAAAACTAACGTAGGGTAAATAAAGTGCCACGCGAAATTCGCAAACGGGCCAGGCCGCATTTTGCTGTATTATCACAAATTTGATTTTCTTTAGATTTTAACTTATCAAATTGACAAAGTTTAGTTTAACTACAAATATGAATGGCAAATTTCTATGGTCTTACGAGGGCGGCTCAATAAGGCCGTGACTTTTCGAACTTCCTTCGAGGTCCATAAAATAGGTATTTGTTTGATCAATAATTTCATCGTTGGAGCTAAATATCTTTCCACCGAGCCATTTTATTAGGTTTGGAAATAGGAAATAGTCACTAGGGGCTAAATCCGTAGAATAAGGACAATTCGTAGTTTACTTCATGGATTTTTGGCATGGAAACTGAGCTGTCACACGATTCCGTTGGTGGTCGATCGGCATCTTCCGTGCTTGTAAGGCCACAACGAAAGTCAAAAAACGACTTTTTTTAAAATCAATGGTGCAGAGTCCCCATAGTATTTATCGAAAAGGCTTGATAAATACTATGGGTTGATTTACGGTTTTTTTTTCGCAAAACTAGTGTTTAATGAGCACTTTCCATTTTTAAAAAAAGCCACGAGGTTGTATGTTTTAAACAGCTGTTAAACGCAAAGTAAATGACGGAACTTGCTCAAAATTTCACAGTAGTCTACTAAAAGGTGGTACTTGGGAGCAGTGTTGCATTTCATATAACTACGAGGGAAGTTCAAAAAGTCATGGACTTATTAGGTCTGTACGAGGTAATTTTGGGTAAAGTCTGGTTAAATGAGAGTAAGCAATAAATTCTCTCACAAAACCATAAAAATGTCCAAAATACTGCGAACGTATAAAACCACATTTCATACCCAAAAAAAACGTCAAATTTATTCATATTTAAAAACAGCTTAATTAATAAATATATTTGAAATGGCAAATATCTATTTACATTTTCAAATGTATTTTGCATTATTAAGAAGTAAAAGTTCTTTATAGTAAATTTTTATTTAACTTTAATTTTTTCCAAAAATGCAAAACGTCTAATTTATTAGCAACAGCTGATGATTTGATAACTTTACCATTTTACCCAAACAAAAAGTACGGGTAAGTTCTGGTAAAATGAGAAACGCAATAGCTCCCTCAGGAACGCCCCTCAGAACGCCCCCGCATCCGCGGTAACGTACGTCGAACACACCTATTGATTTGACCTCTTACTTAAAATTTTTGTTTAACTCTGGTTATTTTTTATTTGTTAAATTACAAATATGATTATAGTAAAATTAATTTGTTAATTTTTTTATTTATCTTCTGTCTCTTTACAGAAAACGTTTTCCATACTATGATATTATTGGTGATCCAGAACGTAATACCGTGATTTTCAAGAAAAGTGAAATTGAACAATTCTCTGTTGAAGAACTAATAGCACAAATTCTCGTTAAGGCTAAAGAGTTCGCCCAAGAATCAACAAATCAAGTCATAACAGAAGCTGTAATAACAGTACCCGGATACTTTGGACAAGCCGAACGTGAAGCTTTACTCACCGCAGCACAGTTGGCCAATTTAAAGGTGTTGCAATTGATCAATGACTATGCTGCTGTGGCACTTAATTATGGTGTATTCCATCCTTCAGGTATTAATGAAACCACACAGTATTATATATTCTATGATATGGGAGCTAGTCATACTTCTAGTGCTGTAGTTAGTTATCAAATGGTGAAGGATAAACACACGAAGGAAACTCATCCAGTTGTGCAAGTATTAGGTGTTGGCTATGATCGTACGTTAGGTGGTTTGGAAGTCCAATTAAGATTGAGAGATTATTTAGCGAACGAATTTAATGCTTTGAAAAAGACAACCACTGATGTTACAAAATCTCCCAAAGCTTTGGCTAAATTGTTTAAGGAAGCTGGACGCTTGAAGAATGTTTTATCTGCCAATAATGATCATTATGCCCAGATTGAAAATCTTTTAGAAGATCATGATTTTAAAGTGCAAGTGACACGCGAGAACTTGGAAGAACTCTGTTCAGATTTATGGCCCAGAGTTACTAAACCTTTAGAACAAGCTTTGCACAATTCGGGTTTAACATTAGATGTTGTTACACAAGTTATTATGTTTGGTGGTGGTACACGTGTTCCCAAGGTACAGGAAACTATTAAAGAGTTTATCAATCAAGAATTAGGCAAAAATATTAATGCTGATGAAGCAGCAGCCATAGGAGCCGTTTATAAAGCTGCCGATTTAGCTACAGGCTTTAAGGTGAAGAAATTCATTGTCAAAGATGCTGTTGTATTGCCCATACAAGTTACTTTCAATCGCGATCCGGGCGAGGGCGCTGAAGTTAGACAAGTCAAGCGGGTATTATTCGGTTTAATGAATTCTTATCCCCAAAAGAAGGTAATTACCTTTAATAAACATGTTGAAGATTTTGATTTTTATGTTCATTATGGAGATTTAAATCATTTAACTGCTGAAGAACAATCCTATATTGGTGGTTTAAATATTTCTCGAGTAGAATTGCAAAAGATTAAGGATCTCTTGGAGCAGACGAAAAATGATTCAGTAGACTCTAAGGGTATTAAAGCTTTCTTTGCTTTAGATGATTCTGGTATATTCCGTTGTACGGCGGTAGAGTATGTGTACGATAAGCAAAAGATTGAGTCGGAAGAAGAAGATGAAGGTACTTTAGCTAAATTGGGTAGTACCATTAGCAAACTCTTCTCTAAGGATGACAAGAAAGATGATACACAAGAAGGTAGTGGTTCTGCAAATGAAGGTGAAGAAGCCACTGGTGAAGAAAAACCTAAAGATTCTACCAAGAACAGTGAAAAGAAAGAATCTGACGATAATAAGCCGGAAGAAAAAGACGCCGCTAAAAAGAATGAAACTATTAAAATTGTAACAGTTAAAGAGCCGGTGGAACATAAAGTAACTTTGCAATTTTCAGCACCCATTTCCGGTAAATCATATCAAAAGTCTATGGAAAAACTGGCTGCTATTAACAAAGCTGAAAATTTAAAAAATCGTTTAGAATCCTCTTTCAATGCTTTAGAAACGCATATTATAGATATGCGACAAAAACTGGAAGAAGATGAATATGCCAATTGTTTAACTGCAGAAGAAAAAGACAAAATCTTAGCACAATGTTCAGAAATTTCTGAATGGCTTTATGAAGATATTGAAAATCCCACAGCCGAAATTTATGAAAAGAAATTAGAAGATTTGAAAGAATTAACTAATGTTTTTATGGCACGTCATTGGGAACACGAAGAACGTCCAGAAGCTTTAAAGGCTTTAGATGGCATGATCGATGGTGCTAAAAAATTCTTCGAAACTGCCAAAAATCTAACCAAAGATACAAATCCCGAAAAGGATGTATTCACCCAAGTCGAAATTGATAGTCTTTCCAAAGTGATTGCAGAAACTATTGAATGGAAAAAGACTGAAACTAAAGCACAAAATAAACTTAAACGTTATGAAGTTGTACGTTTAACCGTTAAGGATATTACCGATAAAATGTCTTTATTAGATCGTGAAGTTAAGTATTTGGTAAATAAAATTAAAATCTGGAAGCCAAAAACAAAACCAGTTAAAAAAGATAAAAAGAAGAAGGAAAAAGTAGAATCGACAGATGGCGAAGAAGAAAAAATTAAAAACGAAGGAGATCAACCCGAATCGGGTAGTGGTGCAGAGGAAGCAGAACAAGTTGAAATTCCTGTGACTGAAAAAGCACATAATGTAGAAGAAGAAGACGATCAAATTACAGGCGATATACCAACGCGCCCAGAAGATCACACACCACGTTCAGATCTTTAAATAGAACTTTAAAAAGTAAAACAAAAAAATTTATAATAATTTATGAAAGACTGTGGTATTAAAAACTTAAATTAAAAAAAATTGATCATGTTAAGCGAACTTCAGAAAAACAAATCAATTCACAACAGCGAACTGAAAAAAAAGCTAAAAAAAATGTAATATTCCTTAACGATAAATTATTAGAACCAACTCAAAAGGCCAATTTCAATAACAACAAAAACAATACAGCTCTTTAAAAAACACTAGAATTTATCAACATGGAAAAATGTATATTGTATGTTTGATTTTTTACAATATTTCTTGCAAATTCCTCCCATTTGCATTTGATTTAAGTTTATATTTTAAATATATTTAAATAAGCTACAGACCTTAAATTTGTGAATGAAAAGAAAACATCAACAAACAAACCATTCCATTCTCAATCACTACATATTGTGAGGTCTATCTTTTTTGTTATATTACGAGTATCTTTAATAATTTTACCCAACTATGGATTTTGTACTTTTGCAGCTCCTTTTCCCTAAGAAAATTGTTAAAGGAATTTCCTTTACAAGACCTTTAATAAACACATCATTTTTCATACTTTTTCATTTAATTGATTATAATATTTTAGCATGATTTCTTTTATTTATCATAAGCTTATAATTTAGTAAAAAAAATCAAATTAACAAAAAATAAATTAAAATACATACATACATATATATAAAAAGTGTTTTATTTGGTTTTAATATGTAATTAATTTTAAAAGAGGTTGGCGAGCGAAACCGCTCAAATAGAGTTTTTGAGTCAACATTTACTGACCGTTATTTAGCTGTCATAAATATTAATTTTTAATAAAACGTATCAATTAATTTAAAATTATGTTCTCGTCAAATCCATCGATTTGAGTAGATATATAATATAATAACGTTTTACTTGTTCTGTATTCATAATTTTGACGGACTTTTAAGGGACAAGTCCGTTTTTCACCCGATATATCGGTCCGTCATTGACGGTATTTCAACGGATTCGAATCAGTTTCGATGTTCCTTAAAATCCGTTTTCTGGTCTGTATGCGAATCCAGAAAACGGTACGTTAACGGAACGTATTGTTTGTTGGGATTCCATACAAATTTAAGTAGATATATAGACTTGCTTAGAAGTTTAGATATAGATAATTAAAAATTAAGAATGCTGACAAGTTATAGAATTTATTTGTTTTTCTGTTTAAAATGTGAACAAAAATATTTGTCATAAAAATATATGAAATGTCCGTATTTTTAATTTGATAAAATATTAAAAACAACAAAGGCTATTAAACGAATTATGTGTTTGTTTATAAGTAAAGGTAGAGCAGGGCAAACATTACAATTGCTCTATTTCGCGTTGCCGCGAGTTCCATATACGATTTTATTTTGCACACATTTGTATTCTTGTTCTTTAGCTTCATTCACATTTGGTTTTAGAAAGAAAAATGTGGACATAAAAACATACTATATAAATTGAAATGACTTTAGGAAGCAACTTTAAAAAGGATTTGAGAAAAAATTATGCAATCAATTTCTTTGTGCAAATTGGCTCAAAGTAAAAGAAATGCGTTAGTTATATAGTAGGTTTGTTTTTTCGAATTTTTTATCTATAACTACTTGTAAAAAAACGACTATCCCTACTTACCTGACTTTATTTTTTGTAAACAGATACAATATGAACATTTGGGGCCTCCTTTTTACGAAAGCTGTTTTCGTATATGGACTGCGCGGGAACGCGAAATAAAGCAGTTATATTATTTGTCCTGCTCTACCTTAACTTACAAACAATAATTCATTTGTTAGCTTTTGTAGTTTTTAATATTTTATCAAATTAAAAATTTCAAATATTTTTATGACAAATATTTTTGTTTACATTTAAAAGAGAAAAGCAAAAAATTTCCAAGACTAGGCAGCATTTTTATACCTTCTTAATTTTTAAGTAGCTATATTTATAACTACTTAGCAAGTCTATATCTACTTAAATTTGTATGGAATATTTATATAAAATTCGAAAAAAACCTAGTATAAAAGTAATTAATATCGGCGGCTTTTTTTAAACCGGTTCTAAGCGCCAATTTACACGATTGTTGCAAACGGGGTATATAAGTATTCTTATTCGCCCACAAACAAGACATGCAATCATGCAAAAGAAGAATCTTGTAAGTCGAATCTAAAAGCCGAAAAAATTTTCAGTAGCTGCGGATTTTAAAAATTGACGGCGGCAGGACTGTAATCCGTTCGGCGCAGGTCTCTGCAATTCCCCGCTATAAGAAATAAATACCACTAGATTAGTGGGGAAAGCGTTAAGCTGGCAACAGTGGTTGTGAAATCAGTTCGTCTGTTTTTATTTCATGTCCGCGTATCTGACTATTAAAAATTATAAATAAAAATGATTTTTTGATAAACGGAGAATTTCGAACATATTAAAATGTTCTAAAAGAAAGGTAAATATGTCTGGTATATAAAAATAATCTTAATAAATTGTTTTTCGAAGAAAATATGTAAAAAAATTAAACGAAGTTGCTGCTGTTGTCGTTTCTTGTTTATTTATTTTCGTTTTCCTCTTGGGTTTCAATAGTGGAAAACAATATTGCCACACTTAAATATATTTTTGTTGCACAAATGATTGCCAAGTAACATTTACGATAAAAGCGGGTTATTTTTATAGAATTGGATATTTTAATACCATTTCAACTTAGTATGCAAAAATTACAAAATTTCATCTGCTAATCAAAAACCACTAATTAATTTAATGAGTAATTTATTTAATTAATTTAATGAGCGAATAGAAGATTGTTGTGTTTTTATTTCATACTTCAGTATTGAACACATGTTAATTATAATTCAAACCTCCAGTTGTAATTTCGAAATTGCTTGATATTCAAAAAATAACAATTATATTATTAATTGCAACATTTGTTTATCAAAAACTCTATATGTTGTTCAAAAAATATCAAAATTAATTAAAAAATAACAAATGTTATTTAAAATTTATCATTTGTATTTAAAAAAAATACTAATTGGAGATCAAAAAATTCCAAACGTTATTTAAAAAAATACAATAAATAAATTAAATAAAATAATAGGTTTTCAAAAAACAAAAATTTAAACAAATACCCTAAACTGCCAAATAAAAAAACCCAAATTCTGCCTACTGATCTTACCTGGGAACCCAATCCGAATGTGTGAATCTGTGCGGTGATAAAAGTTTTCACTATTTCGCAAAGAATCCGATTCTTGACTTAACTTTTGCGAAAACTTTCTGTTAAAATTTTATCATGAGTTGTTTTTCTACGCTAAATAAATGTTCATGAAAAAATGTGAGTGTTGAACTGTTTTACAGCGTCTTATATTGAATTCATTATTTTTTAATATTTTTTATTTTTTGTAATATAATTGTGAATGGAGTATTCAAAAACCGAAACCGAAAACCTATCAACCGGTTTATATTTTTTAAACCGATCGGTTTCGAATATTTTGTAAATTCGAAGAAAACCGGTCATTTTTGTTCGGTTTTTTTAATTACATCACCAACTGGGTTACTTGGTCTCTTTTATTTCTTCCGAACACTTTTATAATCGTTTGGTTATAAAGATTTAGATGTAAGTCAGATAGATTCCGATGAAGGCTTAACTTTGGATATTTCAAATAGTTTAATTTCTGATCTAAATAACACAATAAACAGTATTCAAAATCAATTATCATTATATGATGATTTCATATATCTTGAAAATGCGACAAAAGAACTGAAAAGTTGGAAAATTTATATAATTGTCTCTTGACTATTTGTCCAACATCTACTATTAGTGAAAGAGTATTTTCCACTTCTAGCTGTATCAAAAGCAAACAAAAAAAAATCGTCTTAAAACGAATTTAAATTGCATATTATTTCTAAAATATTATTTTAGAAGTGAAAAATAGGTTTTCTTTTTACATATTTAAAATGTAATATTAAAAAAACTTATTTAATGCCAAACGTTTTAAACGTTCAAATTACTAACGTACTTATTTTACCCAATTAACAAACTTAATGATCTCTATTCATTTGATATGAATATAGTTTTATAATTTTATTTTTTAGATATTATATTAAAAAATATTAAAACCAATAAATAAAATGTTGAAATGAAATACAATAAAAAAATATTATAAAATATTTTTTTTTTTAAAGAATGTATTTTTTTATTTTTCTAACTCGATATATTAAATTTCTTTTTTTTTTGTAATTAAAACAATTACCGAATTATATAAGCTTTTTATTCAAATAAAAAAAAAAAACGAAAAAACCGGTTGACCGGTTTTTTCTGCAAAAACCGAAACCGGTTTTTAAAATTCGATATTTCGAAGAAAACCGAAACCGGTTTTTCCAAAAAACCGGTTTTTTGAATACTCTAATTGTGCCAAATATAAATATTGCCAAATTTTTAAAAGTATTAGAGAATTTATAAAAACAGTAATTACATTTTTATTATACGAACAAAAAACGCTCAAATCGCATTAGAAAAATCCATGTTTGCAACACGAAAAACAAAAGTTTTTTTATAACAATAGGAATCGCTTAAAATTAAAACAAAGTGAAAAAATATATGTGAAGTGAAAATGATAAATAATCACTTCGCTACTCAATTTTTTGGCCATTATTGCCCGGCTCTGTATTTTAGAAGAGATCCGAGAATACTGTTTGGATAAACAAACCCGCCGTATTGGCAACTCTTATGTAAAAACGCCCCATTATTTTTTAACGTAATCTGGCAACACATTAATTTATCACTTTTTGTATTTTCTTTTCCGCAGTATTCAATGTCTGGCGAAAGTGATTTTTAGTTTGATTTCACAGCATCGGGTTTTTTTAATAAAAAAATAAAAAGACATGTAAAATTACAAAAATAACAACTAAAAAAATCCTTAAACATATTATATCAACTTAAATAATCGGAAATACCCAAAATATAAACAGAAAACACGATTTGTGACAAAGAAAAATAGTAAATTTTGCAAAACTTGTTCGCCATCCAGACTGCAGATTTCTTTTTTCGGTTGGTCGATTGGTAGGTTTTTTTTGGTGTAGTATTGTGTATGCTTATGGTGGCCGTGTATATGTAGTTGTGTTTATTCGTTGAAATCCATAATGTAATCGTTGGTTTATATATTTTCTGATATTCTTTTGTGTATTTTTTTTCATACGTCTGTTGTTTTTTTTTTTTTTTGTTGAATTTATATTTTGGTAGAAAATTAATATTTCAATCATCAGTAAAAATCGCAACTTCTGTTGTAAAAAAAATTTTCCAAGGAATTTTGTCAAGGAATATTAATGGTGTTATAAATTGAAGTTAAAAATTAAAAAAAAAAAAATAAATAATTTATATAAATAAGACACGTTTAACAATAGAACTTAATTTGTTTAAAATTAAAAAAATTTATATAAAAAAGTCATGTTTAACAATAGAACTAATTTTGTTGTTGTTCTACTTTAACAAAATGTAGACAGAGCAACAACACTCGTCAGGTAAATCAAAGCAATTTTAAGGAAAATTATCAATTGCGGACTCGTTACTATCATTGCAAAACAATACCTGGTATATATATTAGATATATTTTCTCTAAATTATTACAACAATATGGCATAAATTCATACAGAAAGTAAACAAAGAGCCCCAAGAATATCCCAAAACCCAAATTCTACCATGCCATGAACTCTACCTAATAACCTTACTTGAACCCCATTTATGTATCAGTGTCCCGATTCTGAATGATTTACGATGCTGCGATCAAAAGTTTTAGTCTTCACTCATTTAAAAACGATGATAACAAATTTTTATCACTTCCCAATAATAGAACCGCTCAGAATCGGTACAATGATCCGAGAAGTTTTCGCATCGAGCAACTTATGGTCACCTTACTTTGTTCAGTGTGACTTAATAGATGATAAAGTTTCTGGTGTACATGAATAGATTAGCCTTTGATATCTTCTTTAGATTAAAATATATACATATTTAATTACCTGTGACGCCCTATAAATAAATGCGAAAAATAAAGCAACAAAGCGCTGCTATTGTTGTGCCATGGTTATTGTAAAGGCTGGACCAACCAGACGTAATGATATCTATGTATCTCTTATATGTTAAATAAGAATATAAGATGTGTTGTCATATTCGTTTCATTCTTATGCATTAATTATATAGAAAACGTAATCACGCAAAAGAAAATATATTCAAAATAGATTTTCATTTTGTGTTTACGTTTTGTAATATAATGCGTAAATATGATACAGAACAACACAGCTATTCATGTATATAGAAATAAGAGCGTCTGACTTATCCACACTTAATCAATTATGCAACCATAAACGTCACGTATGGGTAATTTTTGCTTAATGGCTCAAGCTAGAATTAGGCATCCGTAACGTATCTCCATATAGTTGTCTTGAATTGACTTATTAATTTGGATTGAATTAGCTTATACGTTACGTTACGTATGGCTAATGTAAAATGAGGTATCTGCATATAGTCGCATTAACTTTGTTTTGTATTGCATCAGTTGATTCGACATTTTACGTCCAAGTAATTCTACCCAACAAACAATGCGTTCCGTTTACGTACCCTTTTCGGTCCGTCATAAACGGAATCCAACTCCATTTAACCCAAGAAACATTTTTACGGACTCTCCGACACTTACTAGAGTATTTAAAAAACCGGCCTTTTGAAAAAACCGGTTTCGGTTTTCTTCGAAAAATCGAATTTTAAAAAAACCGGTTTCGGTTTCGGTTTTTGCAGAAAAAACCGGTCAACCGGTTTTTTCGGTTTTTTTTTAATTTGAATAAAAAGCTTATATAATTTGTTAATTATTTTTATTGTCATATTCATTTAAATTTTTTTTATTGCATTTCATTTCAACAAAAAATTAACTTAAAACCAATATTTTTTATATTTTTTAAATATGTAAAAAGAAAATCTATTTTTCACTTCTAAAATAATATTTTAGAAATAATATGCAATTTAAATGTTTCGTTTTAAGACGATTATTTTGTTTGCTTTTGATAAAGCTAGAAGTGGAAAATACTCTTTCACTAATAGTAGATGTTGGACAAATAGTCAAAAGACAATTATATAAATTGTCCAACTTTTCAGTTCTTTTGTCGCATTTATCAAGATATATGAAATCATCATATGTGACATTCTCCGAGAAAAGGGACCTAATGTGTCAAAAAACGGGTTTGGACTTAAGAGTGGATTCTGGTACCTAAAAGGGTGTAGAATAAGATTAAATGAGTTAGATTTCTGATAAAAATTTATTTACCCCATAAAAGCGTACTATTCGAAATTGAAAAAATCGATAAAAATGAGAAAAACATTAAAATTTTACTTTTTTGGTTTTAAATTGTCACTCTAAAAACTAAAAAAAATACGTCACCACATAGGCATGACGTCACCAAAGTCATAACTAACCATACCAAATCGCATCCCCCAACTGAAGGTATGTTCACAGTGATAAACTTTAAATGCGTTTTTTCCAAAACTTCATTTTCACACACTAGGTCCTTTTCTCTGAGAAGGTCACATATAATGATAAATAATTTTGTACAGTCTCTTTTTTAGGATTTTGAATACTATTTGTTGTGTTATTTAGATCAGAAATTAAACTATTTGAATTTGGAATATCCAAAGTTAAGTCTTCATCGGAATCTATCAGACTTACATCTAAATCTTCATAACCAAACGATTATAAAAGTGTTCGGACAAAATAAAAGAGACCAAGTAACCCAGTTGGTGATGTAATTAAAAAAAACGGTTAACCGAACAAAAAATACCGGTTTTCGGTTTTCTTCGAATTTACAAAATATTCGAAACCGATCGGTTTTTAAAAATCAAAAAACCGGTTGACCGGTTTTCGGTTTCGGTTTTTTAATACTCTAACACTTACGGATTCATGAATCCGGCTTCAACTGAACGTTTACGGACCGTAAATTTGTATTCGTCAAAGCTTGTAAGTAAACGGAACATTAACGGACCGTATAATTGAATTTTCGAAGACAATACGTTTTGACTCCGTTTTGGAGCATCCGTTTCTGTATTGTCAAATACGGACTTCCTCGGATTTCATTAGTTTTTCTTCCGCTGCTTTTTGAATTCGTTTTGGTGTCAAACGCGAATAATAAAAACATGTATGTTATCATTATACGGGTCGCGCGCTTAAGTTTAGTAAAACATATGCTCTCTTACATCTCACACCGAAAATAAATTTTAGTGATTCCTATGAGGTAAATATTTATAAAATTTAGAACTTGTTTTGCGATGATGTGCCAAAATTTATGCAATTTTGCAAATAAAAATATTGTCTGCCAATGTGCAATATTGTCTGCAAATGTGCAAATTCGATTTGAATGCTACATCATTTCGTAAACGCCATTAATTAAACCATAATTAAAACGTTGTTCTATTTTTTCATGATGTTTAATGGGCTATAACCGCAGTGATGGATAGAGAGGAATATTTCAATTAATTAAATTTGCAAAAGTTTTTTTTTTGTTATTTTATTTTATTACATATCCTTATAAATAAATTAAAAGAAAAAAAACTATAATTCAAATAAAAAAGTTTAGTCATTTACATTAATTCGTTTTTTGTTGAAAAAAACGTTACGAATACGGGTCCGTAAACGTTAAGTTCAGAAATCAAAAAACAAAATTAATTTTAGTTAAATTAAAAAAACTTATTTTTGTTAAAATTTTGTATATTTGTTAAAATTTTGTATTTTATTAGCAATAAAATGGAAAGTCTTCTCTACCATAGTGCATTTGACATAATTGTGCTATGGATTGGACATTTATTGCATTTTAAGATTTGCGATTAACCACGACATAATACCTAGTAGACACATTACAAAAAAAGTCAATATTTCATACAAAAAGTAAAGAAAATTTCCTAGAATTTAAAACAAAAAACCCAAATTCCATGGCATGACAAAAACAGGTAGACATACTATAAAACATGATCTCTAGATAACAAAAAATTTCAAAAATTCATTTAAAAAGTAAACTCTAGACTATCAAATAAAAATCCAGATTCTACCTAATGACCTTACCGGGTATTGGTTTGCCATGCCAAATTCTAGCCAACAACAATATTTTCGTTGATTTGTGTCTAATTTTTAAATTTTATTGTATATTAGTAAAATGTGTTTTTTGTTATCATAGCTGTGTTTATGTGGCGAGCTATCAAAGTTGGCTTATGTCATTCCCATATAAATTTGACACAATACAGCGTTTAGTGTTAACGCTTAACGTTTCTTATGTCAGATTTGTATGGGAATGACAAAAGCGAACGTGGATAGCTTCCCGCATAACAGCTGTTATTTATACTAATGCACACCTTTCGTAGAAACCTAAAAAGCACAATAAAAAATCACGTAACACGCTAACAGAGTGTGTGAGAGGAATCACGTCAACAGCAGCAACATAACCAACCAGCATCAGTTACACTGTTCACGTTCCCAATTTAACGGTAAATTTTTATAATTACAAGAAATATAACAATAAAAACAATTGGAAACAAAGCAGAAAGGAATAAACTACAACAAAAATGTAGAAAGCGTCAGCACAAAAATTACAACAAAGAACAACACAGCCATTTGAAATTTAAATCGCCATCATCTCAGTACAACTTATTGACGACGACGAAGTTGGGCGACAACAGCGAAATTGTTGTTGTTATTGTGTTGTAAACCTTCGCTCCCCAATAACTTTGTTACTTCTCCAACACCACAATTTGAAATAATCATCAATAATAAAAAAAAAGAAAAATTTTGTTTGTGTACGGATCGTGTGTAAATAATAAACCAGTAAAAAAACTTCACACCATTGTTAATTCGATTACAATATTTGTAATAACTAAAAACATTTTGTTTTTATTTCTTTAACTTAAACAACAACAACAGCTATCTAAAATATTTTTGATATCGAACAATTTGAAATCACAATCATTATCAGCAACTTCGTCTGATATACATATTTTATTATTCTTCAACTCCAATATCTTATCGAGCCGCTGAGGACTCCTTTTTAAATTTCATTTGGTTTGTTTTCCCCATCAACTAAGGCACGATGGCGTGTCTTAATACTTTAAAATTGGAAATAAAAACTTTGGAAAAAATCTTTACAAGAAATCACGAACGTTTTCAACTTCTCAATTCAAGTGTGGACGAGCTCACATGTCGTTTCATCGGAAAAAATGGCAAACGTTATGATATTCATGCTAATATTACGGTAAGTTTAAATATGTTTTATAAAGTTTATTTATTTATCCATATTGTAATACAAAAAGCCTTCAAGGCCAAAAAATATATATTACATAGCAATTCTTAAAAACTAATTGAAACTATACATACAAAATATATAATATGTATAAAACAAAAAAAATTAGTACGCTTAAACATGATATACTTTATTTGGCTCCCTAGCCGAAAGAAAAAGTATAATTACATAAAAATCCGGTAATCATTGTAGTAATAGCTCAAAGCATAGAAAATAATTTAAAAAATCAAAATCACGAAACCAAGCTTGAAAAATGAGATAAAAGTTTTAGCCCAAAAAGTAAAAAGTTCCAACAATGAGCAACTCTAATAGGAAAAATTCGATCATAAGTAGCACATCTGCTCAATGGAACTTCAATATGGAGAGACCTATCAAAATTGATAAAAGAAAACTCATTACATAACGGCGCCACTCTTAAGAGTCCTATAAAAAAGAAAAACATTACGAAATTTAACAAAATACTTAAAGTAACACCCCAAAAATCTCTTAACATAGCCAGACATGTGTTCACGCCTCCTTGTTTTGTATATGTATCTAGCTACCGAATTTACAATACCCTCAAGTGTTTTAAGATAAGTGGCAGTAGTACCAGAGTACACCTCAAGGCCATACAAGATCTGAGGCATTAATAGAGCATTAGCAACCTTACATCTTAAATAATTGTATTTAAAAATTTTGAATATTGTAATTTACTTAATAAAATTGCTAATCAAATTTCTATTATATAATCAAAAAATCGGGGTTTTCCATTAACCTGTCCAAAATGCTCAACTATGTAGAGTTCTCAAAACTGGTTTTCGAATTATTCGATAAAGCTATTGCTGTTTTGTGAAATGGTTGCGTAAGTGCATCCAAAAGTGACAAAAATTGATTAATGGAAAATTTAGCTATAAATCGCTTAGTCGTTGTTTTATGTTAAATATCAATTGAAGGATAATTCAAAGCATCCTGAGACTTTAAAGAGAATCATGCAGTTTTTTTTTTTGGATGAACCTAAGGGTACTTTTACCCATTTTACACTGTCTGCTTTAAAGCAACACATACTTTCATACATAGGTAAGCGATATAACTATGAAATAAAAGCATGTGAATACTTTGCTATACAAATTAATATCAAAATTATAAAATTTATTGTGTCATAAAAAATAGTATTTATTTTATTTATTCAAGTTCTGTAATAAAAAGCAAAAAATATATATTACGCACATCATTCCTCAAAAAATTTCAAGCCGAACGGACGTTTTTTTTGTCAATTTTAAATAATTAAAAAATATTGAAATATTGAATTTGAAAAAAATTCAAAATAAGAAAATTTTTAAAATATTTTCTCAAAAACGTCTATATATTAAAACAATTTGCATTTGCCGTGGTCTTTGACAGACATTTACCGTGTTAACATCCTGCTTTAAAGCGGTTGTGTTTATAGACTTGTTATTGTAAAAATTAGAAAAATCGTGTTTTCAATTTATCTATTTTTGTGTTAATACAACGTACTAACTTTATACATCCTTATTAAAAACGTACTAAATTTATACATCCATATTAACATAATAAAAAGGAAAGTGCAAAGTGTTTAAGATTCGAACATGAGTGGGGCTGATCCCCCCGATCAAAATCGATTTAGGATCCTTGATCCTTCATACGACAGAAACAAAAATACCGAGAATAAAAGAATAAGAATAGATGATTTTGTACCATTGCCAGGCGTTGTTAATCATGATGATCATATTCCTCGTTACTTAGTAGCTTCGGCACTTCCTCTATCCCAAAACAAAGAACCAAAACCCTTATCGTCGTACAACGTGTTTCAAATCGAGAAGGGCCTTAATTTTATATCACGAGACTACATAGATGTTACGGAAATGCGTAGTGGAGATTTGATGATTAAAAGCTCAAATTTGAAATTAGCCCAAAAATTCCTAAAAGCAAAATACATTGACATTGTACCTATGAAAATAGTAATGCATAGTACTTTAAACTCTTCCCAAGGTAGAATCTTCTCCAAAAAAATCATTGATCATTTGTGGTAATGTTCCACCTCATGACACATGTACTGCAACAGTGAAACTCATTCATAATTTTAATCTTCTTGCCCTACTTTTATTAAACATAAATCTGTTATCAAAATCAAAACTGAAAAAAGATGTACAGTACGTGAAGCTTGGAAATTATTTAATGAAAACCCTACAATTCATACCATAAAATCATTTAATAAAAAAACTCCCACTTTCTCTGAAATCGTTCAAAATAACGGTATGCAAAATAATCAAGCAGAAAACACAAAAGTAAATCAAGTTTAAAAACCATTCCCCAAGCACCAAAAAATAAAAGCATGAAAAACACCAGCAATGAACATATCAATAAATCTGAATTCACAACAAAAGAAAATAGTAATATCACAACTAAATTAAAAACCTTCAACAACAACAACAAAGTCCGTAAATCAAATTCCATTGAGCAAGCAAAAGACATTATAGCAGTAACTGAAAATATTAATATCGATAACAGTTTTATCGATTTATTAAAGGAAAATAACATTGCCAGTAAAACAACAGCAGATTTTATTCAGATCACTGAGGATTGCAACACAACTGAAGATTTTTCAAATATTTCAAATACAACAAACACTTCTGTTGTCTCTCCGTGTAGTAATTTATATAAAAAATTCCCTGATTTAAATGTAATAATAACACCAAACACACTTAGAAGAACAAAGCCTCCAAGAGATGACGATGATTTTTAATTATTCAGTTTAATTTAGTAATTATAGATATTGGTTTAAATATTTCAATTCTGCAGTGGAATATTAAGGGATTTATAATCTACAAGTTTGCCCTAGAAAATATAATTGCAAAACCAAATATTATTGCCAGGAAACTCATATTATAGAAAAAAATAAACAGTATTTACATCTTACAGGTTATAAAATTTTTCATCACAACAAATTTTATAATTATGCTAAATCTGGTATAGCACCCCTTATTCAAAACAACTTAAACGTTACTCAACATATTACATCATCTGCGGAACTACTGTTCCAAACAATTACTATTGAAGGAAATAAAAACTTACATAAAACCAATGTTTACAAGGAATGTGATATCACATTATTAACGAATATGGTAAGTTGTATTGAAAAATTTGATAATGAACATCATCTAGTAGTTGGAGATTTAAATTCGCAGAATCCTTTATGGGGATCCCAGTCATTGTCACCTGGTGGCACATGTAATACTCTAACATCAATTGATGTATCTATGACTGGTGCTGACCTAGCTCCTTCGTTAAATTGGGTGACTTTGAGCTCTCCGGAAGTTGGTGATCACTTTCCAATTCATATATTTAATAATAACGAAACCTTTAGCAAACGTTTTCAAAATTTTTAGATGATAAAGCTGACTGGACTATATTTTCAACGAAAGTTACCAATGTAATGACATCAATAGGGAAGCTGCTCAGATTAAAAGAATCATAAGAAAATCGGCCAGTGAAACTATACCACAGAGTAGAAAAACTAAGAACAAACATTCACCTGCTTGATTGAATTCTACCATAGCAAAATTAGTCAAAGCTAAACATAGTGCTTGAAATCTCTTCAAAAGACATAGAAGTCAGCATAATGCGCTGAATTATAGAAGAGTTTGTGCCCAAATTAAACGAGAATCAGTTATTGCTAAACACCTTACTTGGAACAATTTTTTGAATTCACTTAACCCAATGTTGGACGTCAGAACATTATGGACCAAAGTAAAGAACATTAGAACTGAAAAAAGTGGTAGTTTTCCATTTATAATTGAAGGTGACTCCTTTTTAAACAATCCCGTAGATATCGCCAATAAGATTGCAGAAGCTTGGTGTTCTATTGGTTCTGATGGTTTATTTAATTCTACTATAGTATCAGAGAAACGGAATTATATCTCACGTCTGGATAATTACGATAATATTGAACATATTTGCCTTTGTGCGGAAATCACCATCGATGAACTAAATCACATGCTTGACAAAGTAAAGGGCACAACTCCTTCCATTGATCGTATCACGTATGCTTTGATAAGAAATGTACCTCATATGCTTAAGAAACTTTATAACAATATTTTACAAAGTGGAATCTATCCCCATGATTAGAAGTTTGCTCTTCTTGCACCTATACCAAAATTTGGAAAACCCCCAAATAAATTAGAAGGATATCGGCCTATTTCATTAATACCTGTTTTCACAAAAATTTTTGAAAAAATAATTTCTACCAGGTTTTGGAAACATGCTAAGGAAAAAATATCAAAACTACATCATGCATTTTTACCCAAACATGGAGTTCATTCATTATGCCATGAACTAAAACGCACGCTTAGAAGCAATCTTTCGAAAAGAAGACATAGTGTTGTTTTATCAGAAGACATTGAGAAGGCATATGATAGAGTTGTTTCTACTTTTATTCTAGATGAATTACGGGAATGGAATGTTCCTATTGCAATTATAAAAATTATACATTCTTTCCTGTCCGATCGCAGGGTAATGGTTGAAATCGATGGTTATTTATCACAACTTCACCCTTTGGATAATGGAATCCCTCAAGGATCTCCCATGTCTGTAATTTTATTTATAATTTACGCAAATTCACTGTCAAAATCTATTCACAATTTACCAGGAATTGATTATGTTGGTATATATGCCGACAACATTTTCGCCGTTGCTTCTGGCACTAAATCTACTTAATAATAATATACAGACTTGGGCCACTACCCGTGGAGCTATTGTACCTGTAAATAAATCTAAATTGTTGCACATTTGTAGAAGAAGAAATTGCTTTTCTTCCAATGTCAGAATAGATAACAATTCTGTATTGCCTCTCAAAGAACAAATGAGGATCCTTGGGTTATTTTTTTTACTAAAAACTTATTGTGGAATGTCCATATAACAAATTTAATAACAAAGTGAGGCTAAATAAATAACCTTTTTAAATTAATTTGTTCAAAAAAGAAAGGACCACATATTGACACTGCTATTGACATAAGCAGATCTTTAGCGCATAGTTTAATTCAACACTGCATTACTATCTATGGTTGGACAACTAAAGCAAACATTGGAAAGCTGAACGCTGCTCTAAATAATTGTTTTCGAACTGCTACTGGCCTTTTAAGAGCTACGCCAATCGAATCTTTGAGAGTAGAGTCAAGAACACCAGATTTTACAACAATATTAGAAAAAATATCGGTTAATTTGGCATCAAGATCTATTACAGACTCATCAGACGCTCTTCACAACACGTTTTGTATTACTAATGGCTTTGGATTGGAATAGTAGTATGTTATTAATATTTGAGGTAGATGCGGTACCCATAGTTGGATACCATGTGTCCCAATTAGTGTCAGTATACATTTATATGTGTGTTTTATAAGAAATTTAATTTTATTGAGTTGGATATCTATAGCTTTTGCATGTTTTATTATTCATATAAATACCTGGTTATTTTGCACTTTATTGAATGTAAAGATAAGATAAGATGTAACTGATTTTAGTTCATTTGGTTTTATTCTCCTGTTCGTAAGCCATGTAAATATATTAGTTCTACATTTTTGAAAAATTTCACTCGTAGTCCTTGTGTTCCTATGTAGACAGAGCTTCTTTATCATCAGAAAAAGTTCCTATTATAATATCTTAAGTTTGTGGAAGATAAACAAGCAAAGAATTGTGCAAAGGTCACTCATTTATTTTTTTCTTTTGCATAAAATGAGCGATTGTTTAGATTTGATCTAATGAATAGGTTGTAGTTTGTGGAAAACATTTTCTTTATTTTGTATAGAATTAAACTGCTAAGAGATTCAGATCAATCAAAACACAAACATTATCACAAATAACTTTCTCGCTAATATTGTAAGTTTAAGAAGCAAAGATGTGGTATAAGACCCATGAAGTATGAGATTTCTAATAAGATGTTTAGGCCGAATAGTGTTACGATTTTACGTTTTAAAATTTTTGATAAATTTCCTTTAAATAAATCTAGTTCTTTTTGTATTGCAAATAATAAACACAGTTCAAATTCTCTTTAGTAACTCTTTATTTACACAAACTTAAACTCTAGCGGTCTTCACTAGTGCATATTGTAAATTAAAGAATCATCTGATTTTTGTTTTTCATCTATTTCAAAACTTAGAATATCAAAAAGAATTTGAAGTTAAGACGAATACTCATAATTACGGAAAAAGATAAAATTATAATTTTTTTGTGCAAAATGCAAATGACCAAATTGAATTTGCAGAGATTCTGAAATTTGAAGGTACGGTATTAGGCCTTATTACGGTTGTCGTAGTCGAATTCGGCAATAAGTTGAATTTGCTGAAAAGTCGTATAAAACACTACTTTTAAAAAATTTTACCACTGAATTTATCATAAATATAAAAAAATATATAATCAGAATTTAATTTCTTTATAATTTTCAATTTTCGCAAAACAATTTTGTATGGAGTCCAAAATTTCAACAACAAATTCGGCAACCGTAATCAGGCCGATTACTTGATTTAATAAAAAACCAATAGCTGTTACGAAAAATTTTATATTGAAGAGATCCTAGCCTTTGCTAGAATTATTAGTTGTAAATATTTCTCGATAGAATTAATATACACTTCTTGGCCGGCATGTTTTTCTACGAGCAAATGATAATTCGAATTTTCATAACAATAGATATTGGTCTTGAGTCTTCTTGTTCATGAACTACTCCCGACTTTGGCACTACGGCACAATACGTGCAGCCTTACAAGCAATAGAAAAAACATACGTCAATATACCAAATTCAGAACGGAGCTGAAGTACTGGACAATATTGTAGAACTTTTGGAGTATTTTTTAAACTAAGCATCTTGTTATTTTTTACTGTGCCGAAGACCCGTTTTTATTGTAGTAGAAATGTCTTAATTTTTCTATTCTGTCCTGCATAATTTTCTACTCTGTCCTGTATAGTTTTTTAATTTGAAAAAATTTAAATTTTTATCTAAATCTAACACATACTCGCTAACATAATTTAAAATAAAAAACAAGTAGAAAAATGCTAAAATATTCATTTGTTTACAAAATCAAGCAAACATATGGCAATCTTGGTGAGATAAAAAATTTAAAAAATGAGAGCATAAGAGAAAACGTGATGAATATAAAATCAGTTTTATTTTATTTCGTTTTTCCTCAGCGTTTTCATATGTCAAATCTTCATATAAAAACAAAAATAGCACACCGCATCATAATGTTCTGTTCTCCCCGCAGCGTGAAGTCGCCGTAAGATTCTGTGAAGCATCTTAATCTAGTTATTTATTAGATAAGCTTCCTGCCAATAGTCCTTATTTATTTAAACTTGTGAACACTGAATAATTTTTTAAAACAATAGGTGTTTCACATGTTTGTTTACTCCACACATATTTACCTTACATATTTAGAGAAGTGTTTTAAACAAATATTGTAAAAAAATTTATATGTGAAATTATGGAGGCGAATAAAAATAGTTTGAGGTGAAAAACTTTTTTGGTTGTGAAAACAATTTTTGTGGTGGAACAGAATTTTTTAGGTGAAAAGAATGTTTGTTGTGAAAAAAATTTAAGGAAAAAATATTTGAGGTAAATACAAAGTATTATTCACTTCCAAGCGACTGGTGAAAAATATGGGAAAATACTTTATGATCCAGTCACTACTATAAAATTGTACTAAAATACACCAATTTGTTGGAACATTTAGAGGTACCTTCACATTTTCACTCATAACTTTTTAACAGATTTACCGATGTTGCTCACTTTCAATACCAAACTGGTCTTGAGGATGTACATTAGGTGAAAATGAGCTTGCGTCTTCGCACCGTGATCGCCATTTCAAAAGACTGACAGACGGACATCGATAAATCGACTTAAAATCTAAAGAGCACACTAATTCTAATTAAATTAATTGCAAATCTATTTCCAAAATTATGTAAAAAAAATAGATTTAGGATTTAGCTTAATTTAATTCACCAGTTGCATTTTTGCAAGAATTTAATTTTTTTCACACTTTATTAGAGAATAAGTAGTAGATTTATAAGAAAGTATAATTTTTTATAAATTAAAAGAACAAATATTCTATATTTAATGAGAGAAATTAAATCCAAAAATATATCCGGTGTACCAATTATATTCAGTTGTCGAACAAAAAGTATGAAATTTTTGAGGTGTTTAACTTCAAAATGCGGGCCTGTTAAAAGTCCGTACTTTTATGCTAAAATGTGAAAGTACTTAAACTTAATGTGTGTTAATTTTCTTCGCTAGTAATAAAGTTAACTTACTTTTTTTTATTTTTTTATTAAATTCAGTTATTGCATATTATTTTACAAAAAAAAATATTCATAAATTTACAACAATAAAAACAATTAAGTTTATCAAAATTAGTTTAAATACAAGTGTTCAAAACATTTGCAACTCTTAAAGAATTGGGCCAATCCCATTTCCTGAAAAACACCACCACACCTTCGTGCTTCACTGTGGCGGTTGTGTATCTAGTATTAAACGTTTCGCCTCGTGTTCGTCGAATGTAGACTCTTCCATCAGAATACTGGAGGTTGAATTTGGACTCATCGGACCATAGTACATTCTTCCATTGAGTCCAATTTTAATGGGTGCGGGCAAAGTTAAGTCGAGCTTTTCTATTTTTTTTTCCCGACGCAAAGGTTTTTTTGCATCTAAAACTTCCAAGACCATATTCTCGGGCTCTTCTTTTAATGGTGGAAAGAAAAAAATTCTTAATTTTAATTCCAGAAAAAAATTCTTAATATTTCTGTCTTCTATTACAGTAGTAGTACGGGGTCTTCCTCCCATGTGAGTTGTATGGATGTTACTACTATTAACAATGCGACAAATTGTTGATATTGGAACGGAATATTTTAAGGAAATGTCTTTTTGAGAAAGTCCATTTTTAATGTCATTTACAAATTTGACCTTGAAATAAGAATTGTATGTGTTTCCTGCCATTTTCACAAAAGTAGTTCTTACGATGTCATGGATTCATATCTTATTAAAACGCTTATAGCAAAATAATTATCGTGGGTTTTTCTTTTAATAAAATACAACGATCTAAATAGCGAATTAATAAAAGGAATGCGATTACCGTTATTTCCTAGCATTTTTTAGTGTTAATTGTATAGTTAAGAGTAATAGTAATAAGAATTGCAAATGTTTTAAACAGCAGCATTTTGAATACATCTTTTAAAATAAATTTTTTGTTGTTTTACTTTAACATTTTATGATGATATAAAAAAAAATAAATTTTAGTAACGAAATGTGATTTGGAGAAAATTAATCAATGAAAAGTTAAAAGTTATACGACTGTATATTGTGCTTTACTAGTACCTTAAATACGAAATAATAGTACTCAAAACGCCAGAAGAAAATGACATATGCATAATCCCTGTTGCATGGTGTCTGCCAATATACATATGAATTAATTTTTTAATGTATTTTATATAAATTTATTAATTTAACTCAATTTTCACATGTTCTTTTTTCTTTTTCTTAATTTGTTTTTATTTAATATTACTTTAAATATAACTAACTTATATCAAAATATAAAATCTATTTTATTTCGTCAGATTTTAGAAACGGACTAGCGTGATTTTAGCACTAGTCTAATACAATTTCCTTAATCTCTAGTAAAAACTACTGTTATAGTAGTTCAAAACTGTCAGTTAAATAATTAAAACTGTCAGTTAAATAACATATCCTTTGTGCCACTGAATTTTTTGTCCTGCTGCTAGTAATGCTAAACTAATACCGCAACTAGTAATGTTAAACTAGTCCTTTAACTATTCCGAAGTGCCTTCAGCCCTATGACACCTCCATGTTAAATTCTAGAGTTGTAGAACCAAGGACCATATAAACCAGGATGAACAAACTACCAAATTTTTAGCCACCCATGATGCCAGGATGCCAAATAGTGCGACTACAACAAAATTCTTTGTTGAGACCACGAAATTCATAGCCGATTTACAGAAAAACTTAGCCTGGTTCAAATAAACTGGTACATAACTGGTTCTGCACTACACTCAAAAAAAAGACATGAACTAAAATGTAATAAAAAATTTCCTTCAAAATAGTTTATAAATTGTCCTCAATTTAAGTAAAATTTTATTAAAATTTAGAAAAATTTTCTTAAAAAGAATAAAAATTCCTAATTCTGAGGAAAAACGAAATATTTTTCCTAAGTAATATTTTTTGATTTTAAGAAAAAAACAAGTCAAATAAAAATTTATTTATTTTAAGAAAAAACATCTTAGTTTTAAGAAATTTGCATACTCAAATGTAATAAAATTAAGTTTAGTTCAAAAATAAAATTTAGGACATAATTTACTCCCATTTAGTTCAAAAAATGTGTCTAACTTAAATTCAGAAAGTACTTGAACTTAATGTGTGTTCATTGTTTATTCGCGAGGAGTAAAATTAACTTAATTTTAGAAAGCCATTTTCAAATTCAGTTTTTAAGTATACCACTTTCTAATTTTGAAGAATTGTTTTCTAAAAATTAGTTCAGACAATTAAAAACAAAAAGTAATAAATTTTTTCCTATGTAATAATAAAAATTTACTTGATTATACAAACTGATGAACTATTTCTAAGGAAAATTTTCATGCAACTTAGTTCAGATAAATTTAAAAAATTTTAATAAAATATTCTTTTTAGTTTTCCTAATTTCAAGAAAAAATATTATTAAATAAAAGAAATTAAAGTAACCATTTAAAAAAACTATCGTGTATGATTGTAATTTTTGGTTCGTGAGCGTGAGTCAAAAATCCCTCACGTGCCCATCTCTAATCTTAACAGTCTTAAATATTGAACTTAAAGTAGCTTAAAATATATTTTAAAATTTTGTTATCAAAGAGTAAAAAATTTCGAATTTGCGCTTTTATGTAATAAATTTGTTTGTTGACTACAATACAAAATATCGCCGGCACATTTTATACATTACGGCATAATGGCTTTCCTATAATTGACGATGCACCTATTAAACTTAATATTTATCGAAGGCATTAAAACAATTTTTTTTCAGTTAACTTGTACAGGTTGGTTGAAAAGTTCCTGCGCTCACCAAGAAATGGCACTGCTAGCTTTGAACTTTTTTTTTCTCAAGTTGGTATAACTGTCCTGAGAACACATACAAAGTTGCAAGTCATTCTGTGAATTCTTTCTTTGTTTACAAGCCATTTGAAGTTGATGTGTCATTGATTTTTTTTATGGAAAAAATTGAACATCGTGCAATCATTAGATTCTTTGTTTTGAAGGGTTTAAAAGCAAAGGAAATTTATGAACAATTGTTAGAAGTGTATAAGGAGTCCTCACCTTCAAAACGCGCCGTTGAATTTTGGGCTGGTGAATTAAAACGTGGTCGTACCAGCCTTGAAGACGATCCACGCGAATGACGACCAAAAACTGCAACCACAGCAGAAATCATTGAGCAGGTACATAATATGGTTAGTGAAGATCCAAGTTTGACTAAGCGTGAAATTGCTAATGCCATAGGCATCTCAGACGAACGAGTACTCCATATTTTACATGAAGAATTACGTATGAAAAAACTGTTTGGAAAGTTAGTGCCGCACACATTAACAATTCAACAAAAACCGGATCGAAAACAAATTTCTCAGCGTAATTTGGAGCGTTTAAAGCCGAATAAAACCGACTTCTTGTGTCGTTTTATAACTATGGATGAGACTTGGATCTACCACCATGATCCTAAATTGAAACAAGTACGTTTACAGTAGACTGAAGCTGGTTGTTGAGCTCGAAAGCAGGTGAAGTCACAACGATCAGCAAAGAAGGTTATGGCATCAGTTTTTTGGGATGCAAAATGAATTTTGTTGATTGATTATCTTCAGAAAGGTAAAACAATCAACTCTGAATATTATTGCAGCCTTTTGGATCAGCTGGATGAAAAAATTCGTGAGAAAAGACCTAGTTTAAAGAAGAAAAAAATCATTTTTCATCAAGACAATGCACCTGCTCACAAAAGTGTTTTGACGATGGCTAAATTCAAAGAATTAAAGTACGAATTGCTTGAACATCCACCGTATTCACCAGATTTGGCTCCGAGTGACTATTATCTCTCAAACAATTCCTTCGTGGAAAGCATTTTTCGTCGAATGAAGAGGCCATAGCAACCGTAGACGGTTATTTTGCAAAGCTTCCGGAAAACCATTATAAGGATGGGATAAAATTATTGGAAGATCATTGGAACAAGTGTATTGAGCTTCTAGGAGATTATATTGAATAAAAAAATATATTTCGTAACAAAAACAGTATTCTTTCATTTCGAGCGCAGGAACTTTTCAACCAACCTGTACATTGGTGTTCAAAACATTTGCAACTGAATTACATTTGCCTAATTCTTTATTTTTTTAACACAGACTTTCAGCATACGTTTTTTTTTATTTTTATACTAAATTCAGTTATTGCATAGTACTTTACTTTGCATAGTACTCTACAGTTATTGCATAGTACTTTCAGTTATTACATAGTACTTTAGTACATAACAAAAACTGTAAAAAAATGGAGGATAAAAATAATTCGTTAAATTTCGTTTGTGTTGTTTTCGGGATTTTTAATTTCTTTCCAAACACTCAATATAAAATAGACAATTATCAAAGCAATAACCCAAGAGGAGAGCGTGGATACTAAGGAGGGTTGCGTTGCGGCAACCGAAAATACTAAGTATTCTATCCTGCTGGCTCTGTGAAATTTTTTCAATTTTTGTTCTATATAGTTTACTAATAAAATGTTCATATTTCTTTGCAATAAAAGAATTAAAAAAAAATAATATGATTATATGATTTAAAATTCTATTAATACCATTCAATTACCAAAATAACAGATCAACAATACATAAAACTTCCTTAACAAACAAAATATTCCTAAATTTACAACAATAAGTTTACATTAAGTTTAACAAAACTTCTGTTCAAAACATTTGAAACTCTTAAAGAAATTATTATACAAATCAAAAAATTGATTTCAATATTCAGTATTTTGTAGCATAGCCCTTATTTTGTATTACCTCAGAACATCTTTTAGGCTTTGAGCTTTTTAATGTAATCTTCGGGATCTTCATTCCACTGCTTTTCCAACTTTCCAACTTGGCGAAAAGTTCATCACCATTTCGGAATACTTTATTACCAATATTCCGTTTTGCAATCATCCACATGTTCTTAATTGAGTTGAGATCGGCAGATTGTGGCGGCCACGACATGACACTAATATTATTTTCCTACAACCCCTGCCGATTTTTTAAAAACTAAATCTTTTATCTCCTTCCACATTTGTTTTTGATCTTTGGCATTGTTTATTTTATTATTAACATATTTATTTTTTATTTTTTGAATTATTTATTTTATTTTTTATTATCATTACGGACCGTCTTATAGTTTTTCCACGCTACGTTAGTATTTTCCGTTTTGGCAATTTGATATTTCATAATTTTTAACCGTTTATGCAATCGTAATACACCATTAAACCATTTTTCATTAATTATTTTTTGTTTGTAAATTTTTCAATCGTTTTCTCAATACATGAATCGGAAAAAGCTACAATTTCATTTATATCGTTATTTTCATTAGATTTAATATTGCACTTAGTTCTCCATTAAATAAACGTTTATTATAAGAAAACCTTTCTATTTCCCTTTATTGCACTTTCACTTCTTATTCATTTTCACATTCGATATTTATATCTATAGATTCATGGTCCGATATTTTGTTGTTATTATTATTTTTTACCGATATTTAAATGAATTTTCCGTAATTCTGGTATGTTCGTTAACTATTTATTTTAATCCATATACCACCTCCCGTTCTTGTAGAGTTCGAAAATGATAGTTTATGTTCATTTATATCTTTTGTCAAGTGGATTTCAGATAATATCATGAAGTCTGGTTTTTCGTTTCCCATAATAATTTCTACTTGATTGATTATAATTATTTATCAAGCCTTGTACATTTGTACAAATACCCCTAATTTGCTTTGATTGTTAAACATTTATACCAATTGGTTTTTTTCTAATGTTAAGCTTATTTTGTTACAATGGACATTCTCTATTCATCGTGAAATGAATTTTGTCCAAACCCATATCTAATTTTTGATTTATGCGCACACAGTTTGTACATTTTTCATTCACTTCCTTATCACATTCCTGAGTTTTATGGTTTCCATGACATTAAAGATCTGCTTCTTAATTTAACAATCGTTTGATTTATGGTTATAACCTTTAAATTTTAAACATTGCACTATTTCAGTTCCATCAAATACTCTGCATTTTTCCCAACCAATATTTGTTTTCTGAGCCACTATTATATTTTTGTATGATTCATTTTCAAATTTTAATTTCGCATTGTATATTATTTTATTATTTCTATTAATATCGTATTGTTTTATTATATTTATTTCACTTTCCCGTAAAATTGGATTTTGTTTCTTTATTTTCTCCATCAGTTCACTTTCGGAAAATTTAAATGTCATGTCAGTTTTAGTTACTGTCATTCCTACTTGATTTGGCACCCATATTTCGTAACCTTCACCTTCACATTTCATTTTTAATAGCAACCTTTATTTTTCCCTTTCCTCATCATATTCGGTTTGAATTACTACAGTTCCATTTCTTCTATTTTATTTATACATCAGTTATTTTTAATTTCACTGGATTCACTTTTTTGTTCAACTCTTCTTTAGTTTTTTTACCCCCTGGTTTTCCCTTGGGTTTTATTATTTAATGCCAATGTTATCGAGAGAGCAGAAAAATCATAAAGCTGATTGTTATTTTTGTTTGATGAATGTGGTCGGCCTAAATGCAAAAAAAAAAACTAACAAAGTATAAATATACTGACGTGTCATCAGTATACAAGCCAGTTCCCCAAACGAGCAATGACCCTTTGCCAATTTGTCCGCGTATGAGTGCAAATTACATGGAAACTTTCAGTTCATCGTCGACCGAAGATTTTACCATGGAAGAAAAGCATTTAATTTCGCAAAGTCAACTGAATGACTTGATTCGTGATTTGGATTTATCGAAACAAAAAGCAGAATTGCCCGCATCACGGTTGCAGGAATGTTAATGTCTTGACACTCAAACAAAAGCCACTGTTTACAGAACCAGAACGGAACATATGTTTCTGCGATGACATCAACGGTTTATTTGATGCGATGAATACACCGTACGATGTAAATGAATGGCGTTTGTTCATGGTTCAAAATAAAGCCGGAAGGCACAATGGAAATATAAAACCAACGAACAAGCGAAGGAATGCTACGTTACAATATGTAAAAATTTTACCAAGATCAAATACAACGAGCATCAATGGAAAATTTGTGGCGATTTAAAGGTTTGGAAATAAATTCTAATTCAGTTTTAAAGAATAAATTATTTACATACTATTTCAACAGGTCATTGGTCTCTTAATGGGGATGCAATTTGGTTTTACGAAATTTTAAATAATGTTGGTAAGTCGTGCAACTTACCAACATTATTTAAAAAAAGATTGGCAAAGTCGTACTAGTTATGAACCAGGAAAACAAAACGTCTCTTCTACATCACTTACTTGTAAATCCACAGTACATTTTCCTGCCACCTCTCCACATAAAACTTTGTCTTATTAAAAATTTCGTCAAAGCGCTCAACCCTAAAAACAAGATTTTTAGTACTTGACCAAGTTGTTTCCCTATTTGTAGTATGCCAAAATAAAAGAGGGAATATTTGTTGGACCTGATCTTCGAAAATTAATGGCCGCCGGAAATTTTATAAAATGTTTAACGCCCAATGAAGAAGCAGCATGGGCATCATTTCCCCGTAACCGCAAATCCTGGATTTCAAGCAAATAATCGACAGTTTGTTACAAAATCATCACAAGATTGGAGCTCGAATGTCTCTCAAAACACTTTTTCTTCATTCCCATCTCAATTTGTTCCCTGAAAACTTAGCTGATTTGGCAAATATCGAAAGACGATATCAAGGATTTTGGGACGAGAACATGATTGACTGCTGTTGGACTCTAATGTGTGAAACAGATCCCAGACAAGACAATACAGTTAGATTTCTATATTTTCACTATTTCTTAAATAAAATGGACATTAATTGTCAAAAATTTTTAAAAATTGTAAAAAATTATTTTATTCAATATCTGATCCCAAACCTTGTATACTTGTGTAATTAGGAACTTCATATTACGAACATTTATAAAGAAAATAATGTTAACCTACCTCCATCAGTTGTAAACAATATATCTATTATCGAAAATAACCATCATTTATTGCTAGGGGCTTTAAACTCTCAGAATATATTATGGGGTTTGTCCTCAAACTCCATTCCGCTCTGCCGGAAACCTAAGGAAAAAAATAACTTCATAAGGTCTAATTCGGATATTTCTAAATTAATTTTTTTGAGCCAAGAGGAATGGAAAACTTAAAAGATTTCGTAATAATGGTAAAGTAATTGATTACAAAAGATCATGTGCAAAATTTAATAGGGAATGTAAAATCGCTAAGAGGAAAGCATGGGCTGTTCGAATGTTTTGGGGTAAAGTCAACAACTTGATGGCAAATCGTATTCAGAGTTTCCTGATGTATTTGTAGACAATAATAAACCTAACACACCCCTTGTACATTGTTGATGGGTTTGCGCGTTTCTGGTCCTCCTTTAGCTTGGATGTAGCTTTCGATCCTTTGAAGTCATAGCTGCCAAAAATAATTTGAATATTGAAAATCTACTACCAACTGATCAAGAGTTTGCTGCAATGATCCAACAAATCCATATACCTTAAAAAATTGATATAATGAAAAAAAAAAAGGATTAACTTAATAAAACAATGATGCTTCGAAGCCTGAGATATGGCAAGCATAATTTGGTCCTTTCGGATGACATTTAAAAAACTTTCGACCGCGTAGTGTCCAAATACATCATAACGAAGCTTCATGAATAGGGTATCCCAAAAAGTATCCTTCCGGAATTAGTTCGATTAAATTTAGACAATCTAGATATGAAAATACATCAGTGGGCTATGAACAGGGGTGATTTTATACAAGGCCACAAATCTGAAATTCTCCACATTTGTAGAAATTGAGACTGTACGTGCTACACAAATTCTATTAGACACTAACATTCAACTTCCAGATCAAATACGAATTTTAGGTTTGCATTTTACCGGAAATTTTCTTTGAAACAGTCATGTCAAACAGTAAACTTGTAAACTAAGTTTAATTAACAACCTGCAGAAGCTCATTTGTTTAAGGAATAAAATTGCCCTTAACATCTGTCGTACTTTAACAATCAGAACAATTTTCCATGGTACAACTATTTACAGCTGCACTTAAAAAAAAAAATTGTAGATAAAATGAATACTTCCATCAACAACTGCTTCAGAACAGCCTCTGCTTTGCTCATACAACGTCGCTCGATAAACTGAGAACTGGGGCTAATTTCACCGATTCTTGTACTCGTGGAAGAAACTGCAATTATGATGTCATCTGATGTCTAACATAATTCTTTTTGGGATAATCTTAACTCTGCAACAATATTTCAAACATTTTGTTAACACTGAAGCCAATAGCACCCAGGTTTTCTAATGCTATTTTTCAGGCGGATGACAGTTTGAGTAGTTTCGTCAAAAACATTACTGATCCAATGTGCTTCAAGACAATGCTGCCTCAGAAAATGTCTGCACATGTCTGGGTGCCGCGTTTCCTCTTAATTGTCCATAAAGGTAATCGTGTGACGTGTGTAGTCTCAATGGCACAAAACTCCATGAATTGGGCTACGAATTGGTACCTCATCCGCCATATTCAGCGGATTTAGCCCCCAGTGACTATTTCCTATTTCCAAACCTAAAGAAATGGCTCGGTGGAAAGAGATTTAGCCCCAACGATTAGATTATTGATCAAACAAATGCCTCAAAAAATCCTATTTTTTCGAAGAAATACAAAAATTGGAGAAACGTTGGACTAAGTGTATTGAGGAGATTATGTTGAAAAAAGTCAGGGACTTATAGATCCGCCCCCGTAGTTTTTTCTTAAAAATACAAAATTTTATAAAAAAAAAAATTTTCCTACAAATAATAAGTGGCTTCACTCACGTAAAATGAAATCACTTTGACAATTACTTGCTATCATTTTATTGTATGTAAAGACAACGGATTAAACCGACTATGATGTTTCCAGGTATTTTTTTTTTGTTTTGCAAAAGGCATCGTTTTGTTATGTTAAATTGAGTAATGTGCTACATATGGTGCGTTATTGGTTCAATGCTCTAATTAAAGGTTAAATTTCACTTTTTTTATTGTGTTAAAAATTACTTTTCACATTTTGCTCTCGTTCAAGTTTTTTTTTTTTTTTTTGTTTATTGTTAACCTTACAGGTTTAGAATGAATGACACTTCTTTTAACAGTACAAGTAATTTAATTTAACATTCCTTACTCTCCTTTTATTAGCGTGTATGTATTAGTTTTTTTTTTTTATGAAACTTTAAATTTTTTCATATCGTTTTTCTGTAAAAATAAAAATATCTTAAAAATATACTTTTATTAATTGGTTACAACCATAATATGAATTACAGAAACTATTTCCTTGTTATTTTCTTTCAAACCATATGAATTTTCGACGGAAACATATTGCATAAGGGAAATAATTTTATATCGAAATTAAAATCGAGCGTTACCTATCGAATCGATTTATGTTTCAGTCTTGTAAAATAAAAATCTAAAGCTGGGCCGAATTACGGCATTCGTGATCGAATGAAATCTTTCGAAAACTGTTTTTTTTTAAACAAGTAACTACAATATCACAATCTACCACCGAAAATTGAAAAATTTCGGCGTAATCCGACCACACTTGTACAGTACTAAAAAATGTAAAATATTAAAGAAAAAACCTAACAAAGAACATACGTTTTTTTTTTGTTAACTATATATAACCATTTTTTTGCGAAAATACAAGCTAATATTTTTTAGCTCTGGTTGACTTTTTTTTTGGGTTTGCCCATATGTTTGTTTTTATAAGAATTAAAACAAATTTGCGAAAATTTAAAAATAAAATAAATGTGCATAATTAGTATACAAAGGAATTAAAGTAAGTTTTTTAAATCTTATCTGTTCAGTCAGTTAAGGAGGATACTTTTGATATCGTAAAAAGTCAAATGCTTTACAATGATGGTCCGTTAAGTTTGTTAAACAATGGAAGACATTAAACGGCTTAAGTGGAGTTTACTGCCATAACTTTGATAGCTTCAAAATGTTTACCGTATGGGACTGACAAAAATTAAACGGATCCAATTAAATTTCGTTGTTAATTGAACGTTAAGTTAAATGTAGCACTCACCCAAGCAGAATTGACACAAAAAAAATCGTACTGGCAAACCACTATTTTTCTTGAAAATCCATCCCGTAAGAAATAAACGAAAGATAAAACTAATATTATTTTTGTAAAACACGTTTTGTTTGTAAAACTATAGTTTTACTTAAATTTACTAAAATTCTGTTTGTATTATTAAACACTTTCAAGGAAATCATATTGACCCGAATACCTACCATAAACAAAGTGAAAAACTTGGTTTCAAATAGACATCTCTTTTAAAAACATCTTTAACTTATGAGCTATATTAACATTGGGCAGTTTTAACCAAAGAGTATGTATTTTAGATATACATTTTGCTTCCTACGTTTTTCAATATATTTGCGAACTATGCCCGAAGAGAAAGCGCTATAAGAAATCCTATTTATAATAAACGCTATCAAAACTATAGAGTAGGCGTTAAGTACTTAAGAGAGGTATATATAAAGGTCAGGTTTACCGCTACTGATGAGTTGTAACGCCTTATGATTTACCCAACCTGATGAATGATGTTTTTTGTTTTTAAATAAAAATATGTGAACAATTTACCCAAAAGTTCTAAAAATTTCTTATACAAAAATGTAAAACAACACAAGAACACATGAAAGTAAAAGTAAACGAATGGCAACTTAATACAAACCAAACGGGTAATTTTTCCAAATCTGTTGCCGTGTCCAGGGTGGCTGCTTCATATATTTGGAAACTAACAAATCAGAAGAATTCATATACTTAAAATTAAACATTCATGATAAATTGTACTGAATGGAACTGGCAAGATTTTTTGTTTTATGCTCACGTTCGAAATTGAATAGCTAAGATTTTTTTTTAATTTCAAGCACGCATAAATGAATACATTTGTTTTTTCTTTTAAGTACGTGAATAGTGAGAAGTCAAAAAATTCAAAAACTCAAATATGGGAAGCCTACTCATTGCTCTCATTAATGTTCATATACACTAACTCCAATGGTAGTTTTTATCGTATGTGCTCGGATTGATAAGATCTCTTTTTATACCCTCCACCATATATGGTGGAAACATAGGTAATATGTCGAAATATATTTTTAAGACCCTATAAAGTATATATATTCGTGATCCTTATGCAATTTTAAGACGATTTAGTGATGTCCGTCTGTCTGTTGAAATGGCGATCACGACGCAAAGATGCAAGCGGTGGTGCCTATTTTTACCCAGATTATTTAACATCCTCCCGAGCAGTTTGGTATTTAAAATGAGCAAAATCGGTCAAGCGGTTCAAAAGTTATAAGTGAAAATGTGAAGGTACCTCTAAATTTTCCATACAAATTTGTACAATTTTTCTGTATCTATTTTTTTTCTGTTAAGTAAGTAAAAATGTTATTAAGTCTTCTTATTGTTCGATTACATTTAATGTCTTACATACTATGAGAAGAGCTATATGTGTGTTACTCTGATAACTAAGTTAAGGTAAAAATCAACAATGTTAAAGTCGCTAACAGAGCAGACCTCTGTAAATAACATTGCTAAAACTAAATAAATAACATTACTAAAACTAAATAACAAAAGTTCGTTACATAAATTGACAAA
Organism: Eustalomyia histrio; assembly: GCA_949748255.1. Lineage (NCBI taxonomy): Eukaryota > Metazoa > Arthropoda > Insecta > Diptera > Anthomyiidae > Eustalomyia > Eustalomyia histrio. Next base: position 102,938,868 of record OX456525.1, on the reverse strand, counting down.
ACATATTCATATTACAGTTCATGCAAAATTTAGTATATACAGTATTGGCCATAACTAAAGCACCCCTCAGTGGCTATTTTTAATATTTTAATTTAAAAAAGAAAACGAGGTATTTCAAATGTGTAATCTATTATTTTAATTTTTTAATTTATTTTTTGTTGATAAACAAAAGCTTTTGTAGTTCAATGTTCTATAAAAAGTGAGTTAATATAAAAAACAATACAGATCCGAAAATATAATGGACAAAACTAAAGCACCCCTATTGGAATTAAAAAATTTTAAATTAATATGTAGTGGCAAATCCTTTGTTTTGAATGAAACAGGCACATCTCTTAGACATCGAATATATTAAATTATGTATGATGTCTTGCGATATTCCTTCCCAGGCTTGTTTTACGGCTCGAAATAGATCATCCTTATTTCGGCAATTTTCCCGATTTATTTTAGTATTAACAATCTCCCACAAGTTCTCAAAAGGATTGAGATCGGGGGATTGTGCAGGCCAATCAAGAACTTCAATCTTATTGCTTTGTAGCCAGGCCTTACAAACTTTGGAGGTGTGTTTAGGATCGTTATCCTGTTGGAACCTCAATTGAAGTGGCATTTCATCGTCAGCATATGGTAACATAACTTCTTTCAAAATGTCACGATACATGAATCGATCCATAATACCATCAATTTTATGAATCGGGCCAATTCCTTGACCAGAGAAGCAACCCCAGACCATTAGATTGCCTCCTTCGTGTTTAATTGTTGCTTTGCAGTACTTAGGATTTAGTCTTTCTCCCTTTGGTCTGCGTACACGTCTTATTCCATCCGAATTTTTTAAATTAAACTTAGATTCGTTAGAGAATAGCACTGTCTTCCATTTTTGAATACTCCAGTCAATGTGGGCCTTGACAAACTCAAGTCTAGCTTTCCTATTCTTTGCTGATATGAATGGTTTTTTTTTGCTGGTCGTCGGCTGAATAATCCTGCTTCTGCTGCTCTTCTACGGATAGTCCTTTCACTAACGCACAAGTTTAAACTTTTTTTTAATTGACAAGCAGACGCTGTGGGATCTTTTTGTAGACCTCTTAATCATGGAATCATCATATCGAGAGGTTCTACGTGGACGTCCTCCCGAATGCAACGGTGATATTCGACCAATCTGCAAAAACCTTGAAATCAGCCTGGAAATGACTGATCGGTTTATTGAATATTTTTTACTCAGTTCATGTCGTGATAAACCAGTCTTCCAGTCATCAATTATTTTAATTTTAAATTGACTTGAGTACTTGTTTCTTGCCATTGTTCTTATTACATACTAAACTGCAAAAAAATTTAATTTATACACACTAAATATATCTTTATTTCTTTTTTCTGATATTTATCATGCATTTGAGGTGAGTACCGTTAACTCGCATTCCAAATATGCAGTGACGTGTTCAAATATTTAAACATAATATAAGGGGGTGCTATTGTTTTGTCCGTTTCATTTTGTGCTTTTAAATGTTCTATCAATTTTAACTTATTGTTTATAAAATGAACCGTTATTATATTAATGTTTTATGATCATAAACAATATAAGTTCATAATATTATAAGCTTATACATCTGAAAAACTTTGTTTTTATAAAAAAATGATGATGTGAAAAAAATTTATTGAGGGGGTGCTTTAGTTATGGCCAATACTGTACGTATATCATCTTCAGCCCCTATGGTGGAGGGTATTCAAAGATTCGGCACAGCCGAATTTAGCCCTTTTTTACTTGTTTTATTTTATATATTTATGTGTGAGTTGTTTATTTTATTTATTCTACACAAAAATGAAAAAAAGAAAAACTATTATTTTTCACAATTCGTGTCAGGAAAATGTCAATTTTACATAATGGCGAATATTTCGGAAACTTAGCAAGATAGCGCAAAACGGAGAATTTTTGCAAAACTCAACAAAGGTTACCATTCGGTTGAATAGAGTCGGTAGGTCCGCGAAGGGTTCCATGGAGTTTTTATAAAACAGCCAGAGGTTGACTATTTTTTTTTATCTTTTTATATTAATATAAATTAATACACTCCGATAATAAAATTTTCGTTTCACGTTTCATTTCGTTCGTTTAAAAATGGCTGTTTTATAAAAATTAGTGTTTCCAGTTTTTCGACCCTGATTTTTCGGTGTTTATGCAATTATATATATTGCAAGCGAATTTTTAAAAGTTTTGACTTAACTCAAAATTTGTTGATAAATCAAATTAAAAACAAAATTCTATGTAATTTTTTAGTTTTTATAAATTTTTTCATCAAATTTTAAATGAATCTATTTTTAGAAAGTACAGTTTTCGAATTTAAAGCAATTTATACAATTTTGTTTTTTATTTTTTAACATAAGTAACGTCATAGTGCTTGTTAGTAGTCACGTGTTTCATTGCTTAGGAGAAAAATATATATTTAAATAGGTTTTTTGTTAAAGCTCTGCTTTTTCTGATGAAATCTTTTTTCAGCTCGAAATACATGTATACATACGGTGGTTGAAAGCTCCAATTAAATTTTTTCGACATGAAAATATAATTTTATATTATTTAAAATTTATTTTTTAAAGGAATTGAAACAAAAATAAAAAATTTATATGACATTTGCTTTGATTCAGTCGATTTGAAAATTATTTGATTGCATTTTAGTTGATGTTTTTTCTACGATTTTCTTGCTGAAGTTAAGAAAATTAGGAAGTTTTAAGAAAAATAACAGAAAAATTCACATTAAAAATTTAACCGGTTAATCTATGAGTTTAAATTAAACGAAATAGAGGCGATCAATCGACGAATCGGTTAATCGATTAACCTAGTTATCAGAGAATTATCTTAATATTTTTTATTATGATAAAAGGATCTATGACAATTATGTGTAAAACAAAATATCGTCCAAATGATCGCCATGGCTTCGGTGGCATACCTCTCTCCGATGGTCCATATTTTTTCAATGATTCTGAGACATAATTAAGGTTCAATGTCGTAAATGTGCCGAATTATCTCATCCTTTAGCTCTTGAATTGTTCTTGGCTTATTGACGTACACTTTTTCTTTTAAATATCCCCAAAGAAAGAAGTCCAACAGTGCCAAATCACACGATCGTAACAAGAAGTCCGAACTTTGCGAGCGTGCACAGGTTTATTCACATTTCCTACAGACCCGGGTTGCTAAATTTTGCACACAATTCTCCCGATTGTGGACACTGACCAAAAAAATCACGAAGTGTACGAAATGCATTTAGATTTGAACGCTCATTTTCGTAAAAGGCTTCAACAATCTTAACGCGCTGTTCAATTATTTACCCCTCCATGGTTGAATTAGTCAAACACTGAAACAAAGAAATGTCAAATTAAGTTGGGCAAAAAACTTAAGTAAAACAAATTCGCTCATTTATGTACATTCAGAATGAAAGCAATTTTTTGCTTTTCACTTTTGAATGCGAATGAAAATAAACATTGATGATCCTATTAATTTGTGAAAAATTTTACAAAAATGTTACATCTCAAAAATGTCCAAGTGTATGAAAACAAATCTCTCTTATTTTCTCATTTTTGTATGTTTTTGACATCGACAAGTTAAAGCAACAATAAAAAACATGTTGTTTCTGTAGTGCAGTACTTGTTGTAGAATTAAAACCACCTGTAAAGTGAATTCGCCTTGGTATTTTCAAACACAAAACACAACAAAAATTAATTATTTTTCATGCGCATGATTGATAAATGAGCAAATATTTGGTACTCTGCTATTTAGTCTGAGCGCCATTGACTTAGTAATAATTCCCAAACTGAAAATTAAGAAAATATCCGTGGGTATTATAATCTGTCATCGCATTATTGACTTTTTTAATTTTTTAAACTTTCCACAATTTTTCCTCGAAATGTTTTTAAAATTGAAGTTTGAATTAAAAGTTTATTGACATCTCATTTGAGAGGTTTTTTACTGTGAGCTTAAAATTTGCTAAATATTTGATAATCATGATAATTGACAGTTTTTTTTGAAAATGATTCATATTTTTATAAAGTGTGAGTACCAAACCAAAAAATACGATGGCAAAGCGTCGGCCCAGTGGTTCCAGCATTGGTAGAACAAAAGATTTTAAAAGCCCAAAAAATGGTAACATCGGGCTGGGATTGAACGTTTCTTTGTTAAAATATCGGCAGAGCATTGGCAAAAAATTTTATAAAGTACTTTTGGCATAATTACATAAGTGCTTTACCAGCTCCAAATTTGGAACCAATAAAATATTTTTTAAATTCTAATTTGATTTCCAACAATGTTTTTTTGTAATTCTTAAATGTTAATTTAAAAAAAAAAAACGAAATACAACTAAAGTTTGTAAAGCCCTTGCTAACTTTGGTGAAGCGTTCTTATTATTTTTACCATTGATTGTAAATTTTGTAAATCAAGTACTGGCAAAGTACTTTTTACTAACGTTGGCAGAGCCTTCTGAATAAATGATCTGCCAGCATTTTATTTGTTGTGCCATTGGCAATCAGAGCTCTGGCAGTACTTTATTATACCCTTCACCACAGGTGGAAGGGTATATATAAGTTTGTCATTCCGTTTGTAATTTCTACAATATTGATCTTAGACCCTATAAAGTATATATATTCTGGGTCCTTATGAAGAGCGAAGTTGATTTAACGATGTCCGTCTGTGTGTTGAAATGGGGTTTCCGAAGAACCCAGACATGATGAGGACTTGATTTTTTTTATTTCTGTTACATGTGATCCATTTCTGTTTGCTATTAAAAATCAGAGAGATCGGTTAATAAATGGCTGAGATATTAGCAAAAAACCAGGACTACCTCTAATTTTTCCAGTAAAATCCCTTTGTTTAAAATGTATGTAGAATTTTGAGCATAACAACACATCCATGTGTTAAAATTCTTATCTTTCATCTCCACCTTTTATACACAAACAACACACATACAAAGATTTGTCGTTTAAATAAAAACTAAACAAATCCCTAATGAACGAAGACTTTTATATATGTACCTCTGATTTTGTGTGAGCTTCAATAGCTCAGTTGTCTAGACGCTATGTCACAAATACTTTTTTTCTCTAAGCCCGCGGGGTTCGAGGTTCGAATCTCGTTCAGGTCAATTCACTTTTTTTTTGTACATTTTTTTTATTATTTTCTTAAGACTGTTTTTTTTTTTGCTTATTTTTGGTTTTTTTTTAACATTTAATAATTAATTTATATAAAATTTTATATTAATAATTAAATAATCCATAAATAGGCTAAAAACATCAAAATTTGTATAAAAACCCTCTGATACAAACAAAATACAAACGGTTTTATTTCTATTTTTGCTCCGATTTAAAAGAATTTATAAAAGGATTTTTAAACCATTTTATTTCTCACATATTAAGAAAATTTTATACATAATTTACCTTTGAGTGCAACTATTTTAGGTTATAACTTATAATAATTTATAAAAAAAATTATAAACTATTTTCCTTCAAATTTTTAAAATTAAGCTAAAGAAATTACAAATATTTCTAATAAAAAAGCGAAATAAAATCCCAAATGCAAATTTGCCAGCTAAATCAAACTATTTTGTAGAAATAAAACACATGCAGTTCTAGTGATTTCTTTTAACGATTTGTTAAAATTCTTTTCTTTCACCTCTTCACCTTTTATACACAAACAACAAACACTATTCTAGAGCTGTATTATGACCTATGGATACGTCTTATATAAAAGATCGAAAATCTTTAGTATAACATATTTGCTGAAAAACTCGGAAATATCGGTTCAGATCTATTTTCTGGAACCATAAATCTTTCCGAGTCCAAGTTTTATCTCCAAACTAAATGGTTAATTTCCTCTTAAAGGCGTCCGTATATAAATCTGTCCATTTCATATATGTCCATATATAAACTTCAGTTTTTTCCCAACCATGGTGAAGGGTATATAAGATTCGGCATAGCCGAATTTAGCCGCTCTTACTTGTTTTTTTTTAACATCGGCAATTTCTGGCTTGGTTAGGTACATAGGTGGTTGTTTAATTAGGAAGTTTTTATTATTATCACATAACTTTGCGCTTATGGTTTTTATGTATTTACAACTTTTTTATTGTTTATTTTTTTAGGAAACTTATCCATCTTCACCCCCAGTTTGGTTTGCAGAGAGTGAAGAAACAAGTGTAACAAACGCTGTTCAAATACTAAGCAATACAAATGGACGTGATAATCATGTTATAAATCAGGTCAGTCAATTGCAGATTTATGCAACCAAACATTTTAATTTTATATTTCTATTGCATTTGACCCAAATTTTTGATAACATGATGTGCGATGTAAAAATATTTTTGTTTTAATGCCACATATATTTTTGTTGTTGATTTTTATAATAAAGGTTGGCATACTATTACGTGAATTGTGCCGCCTACACAATGTTCCACTGCCGCCCGATATTGATAACCTTACAATACCGTTTCAATTACCACCACCCAATTGTGCATCATCATTAAATCAACAGCCTGCAGCTCAATATCAATTCGATGATATTGAATCAGATCAAGATGATATCGAAGATCCGATTGGTGATAGTGAGCAAGAAAGTGAGGCCGATGAGGATCTGCCCTTGGAAATGGATGATGGACGCAGTGCAAATAAAGTAATCAATCTATTAATTTTAATTAATAAATACAGTATAATTCTGGTTTCAATTTACAGAAGGACGAAATGGAAGTTGAACATTTAGCAACATTAGAAAGACTGCGCCAAAGTCAAAGACAAGACTACTTAAAGGTAAGAAAGTATCCAATTTTATAAATATTCTATCTCAATTAAATTGAAACACCAGTTTTTATCAATTTTCAAATAGTTTAGGTTTTTTTGTCTAGTTTCACACATACTTTAAAATTGTGGGTGATAGCTGCATAATTAAGGGTTTGGCGCGATATATAATTTGCCCTCAATAGTAAAGACATGGTACGAAAGCACATCATAGTTAAAGTAAAGTATACTTTGGGAGTTCTAAAGTCGACTTTTCTTAAAAGTATACTTCTAAAATAGACTTTTCTTAAAAGTGTACTTTAGGCCTACTATAGACAAGTAAAAGTATACTTTAATCGTTAAAGTCTACTTTAAAATTAAAACTACCTGAAGTTGGTTTATTCCAATTTACACTTACAACAGCTGTTTTCCGCCTAAAAAATTGTTGTGAAAAAAATGTTTGAATTGCAAAATATTGAAAGGAAGATTATATCAATAAAAAAGGGATATCGCATAATAATTATGAAGTTAATAAATTTGTATTTCTATCCTTTTTTATATAAAGTTTTTCCTTTTCACATTTTTCAATTGCAAAACTTTTATTTAAACACTTTTTTCTGCTAATATAAAATCAGCTGATCAATGTTGCCACTTGCTTATTTTTTTAGTACAAAATGTATGCGGGCATTTGGTACATTAGATGTGATACCCTTTAAAGCCGGTCCAACTTTAACCTGACTTTAATTCTGACTATAATAGCAAAATAGATAACAGCTTTTTTTAATTTATAGTCCTTTTAAAAAAAAGCCGAATTTAGTGCTTGACTATGATTACAGGACATTGTTTTTTGTTATTTTACAACATAAAATAGAAGGAGAGTGTAAAAATATTGAAATGCTAAAACGTTATGCAGTTTTATCCACACATATTTTAATTTGCCTAACACAAATTAGTCAAAATAAGCAACATTCGTGTGTTTTGTTAATGTACCCTGAAAACTGAGGCGGGTTTAAAAATTTTCCAAATTGTAACTTTTTGTAAACCAAATGAAGTTTTTTTCTAAACGTCAAATAACATTATCCTATAAAATCCTCTTTATTTGGAATTTAATCATATTTAATATGTTTTACAAAAAGTTAATTACGCTGCGTTAAAATAAAAATTTCAAAATTACTTATCTCTTGCATGCAATCAAAGTAAAAAAAAAACACCTGGGAAAAACTACCAATATTATTTTTAGATTATAGAAAAACAACAACTCCTCATTTTATGCAACAATTCAATCTTTGTTGATGCAACAACATTAAAAAGTATTTTAATTTCCTATAGTCGAATGTTTACATTTTTTCATGGAAATATAATGGTGGTCATTGAATAAAATATATAGGCCCATTTCTGTATCATACTTATGTAACTTAGTGTACCAAGTATGGTGCCAAGGTGTAATTTTGAAAACTATTTTGCTTATGTTAATAATTATTCGTTTTTTACGGTCCGACAGTTTAGGTTTACGACCAGTTCTATACTTTTTGCCATATTTATTTTGATTTTTCAAAAAAGGTGCAATAACACAACGCAAACGACCGAATTTTCGAGAAATTTGTGCATAATTTAGACTTTGATATTCATATGCTACAATTTTGCATTTTTCTTTATTAGATAACACTGTTCTACGTCCCATTTTATCCAAATCAATAAAATTATAACTAAACTTTAAAATTTGGCACAAAATCATAATAATCTTTATTTTTAAGTAGATTTAAGAGAGTGCGTCGTATAGTTTTGATACGATTGCAACCAAGCATCAAATAGATCAGTGAAACTCAAGCTAACGGTACACATGCAACGCAGTGAATTAATCTACTAAAATAAATATTTTTTTAAGTTTTTCTAACTCTTACTTAAGATTAGAACATTAGACCAATTACAAATCACCACGGATTTGAGGAGTATCAAACAATCTCTTTTTTAGTGTCACATAGTTTTGAAACGCACTCTATTGACCTCTACAAAGGCTTAAAGGCGCTGGGACATAAATTTTTATTTTTTGTTTAAATATTATTGAATAATAAATAAAATAAAATTATTTTAAATTTTTGTTGATAGTTTTATAAAGTTCTATATATCGTTGGCTTAATATAAAAAGGCCCTAACTCGATTTTTTGTTACTTGATAGGAGAAGGAAAAAACTTAATAAAATCCGTAAAACATTCGCATACAAGTGCTCTTTGAATACAGTTGTTATTTACGAAACGCGCTTAGTGATTTAATACGCTCTCTTCATTTTTGTTCTAGTATTTTTTTTTTGTTTTATTTCTCCCCTTATTAAAATCAAAACTTTTATAGTAGTTTCGTTTTTAGAAATAAAAAAAAAAAATTACACGCTCTAGTGTAAGTCCAATGATGGCGTCCTCCTCAGGAGGAAACTATTACGAGCTCCTAGACCCAACTAGGAAGCGAAAAAGAAATAACAATGTAAATACTAATTACAACAAACAATTCTACAGACTTTCCGCAAATGAAAACCAAACAAAACCACGTTTCAATTCAGTGCCCAAAATACGTAGTTTTAAAAAGAAAAAATGCTGAAAATCCAATTCAAAACTTCAACATTTTTTTGGTCTCAAAGGCTTTAGAAGGTATTTCAAGCGACCCCGCACAAAAAATTTCTTTTACAAGACACGGTCTCTTACTAATCCTAACTAAAAATGAAGCCCAAGCCAACAAGTACCTGAAGGCGACTTTCTTACCCAGTGTTTGCCCAATAGAATGCTCTCTTCATCCAACTTTAAATACCATAAAGGGCGTTGTATTCGCCCGAACACTACAAGAACTTGATGAAGAGGAAATAAAGAACGGCCTCAATGACCAAGGCGTGGTAGATTGTAAAAAAATAACCCGATTCGTGGACAACAAGATCGTAAATACACCTCTACATATTCTCCACTTTAATTTGTACAAACTACCAGCTGAGATAAAAATAGGTTTTCTAAATTGTAAAATAGAACCATATATACCAAACCCCATCCAATGCAAAAAATGTTTCAAACTTGGCCATACTCGCAAACACTGTAAGGGTAACGAATATTGCGAAATTTGTGATTTAGTGATTCACGACCCAACACCCTGCACCAAAATTCAATGCATTAATTGCAATCACCCACATAGTGCTACAAACAAAAATTGTCCAATAATCAAACAACGGCAAGAGATACTAAAAATTAAAACGGTAAATAATTGTTCCTATAAAGAAGCTACACTCAAAATTAATGACTCACAAACATATAACATACCCACCGAAGACTTAGAAACTGCTATAGAAGAAAGAAATAACAAAATAAACAAAAGAAAACAAATGAACATAAATTCAAATGCAGAAAGCTTAGCTGGTGCTAATGCAACAACAAATACGCAAGACAACAATAAACCACAAGAAAACAAAACACAAAAAGATAAACTACAAGCACTCTCAGAAAAAATAGATAACTTTTTGAACCGTAGTCCACACTTACAATCAACAAATACAAAAACAATAACTAAAAACATCACAACAAACAAACCAACTACACCTTTAGAACACCCTTTAAACATTTCAAATGATAAAAACATTGCTAAATCCAACACCTTACATCATGACACTCAAACAACACCAGCAAGAATTGCTACTAGAAGAAAGGAAATTGACTCAATAGATTCCAACATGGAGCACTAAAAACAAATAAACAATTCTAATCTTATATTATATGCATCTTATGTCAATTAAAATCTTACAGTGGAACATAAACGGCTATTCTAATAATCTACACGAACTTCAAATCTTAATACGTGAACATAAACCAGATATTGTTGCTCTCCAAGAAACTCATCATTCAGCTAATCGTTTACAACTTAACGAACCTATCCATGGCTAATAGTTCGAACCATGGCGGTTCAGGGCTATCCATTAAAAATACTTCGAAACACAATTTAATACCGCCTTCAAAAAATTTTTCTGCTATTGCCGATGTATATATAGGCTTTAAACTAAAACTTGTTTCCCTCTATTTAAATCCATCAGATCCGCTACCTATCACAGAACTAACCGCCTTATTTACAAACTGCAACCAACAAACAATCATCTTAGGTGACTTCAATGCTCATTCAACCATATGGGGCTCTCCATCTACATTAACCAAAGGCAGAGTTATTGAAAATATAATATACCAATCAGACATGGTTGTTTTAAATGACGGATCTCCTACACACTTCTCAACAAGATCCACATTTACACACGTAGATCCATCTGTTGTCTCGGCTAATATTGCGCCAAACGCCTCCTGGACCATTAATTCACAACTATACGGAAGCGATCACTTCCCTATTCATTTAGAAGTTAAGTTAACCAATCATACAAACACACATCCAAATTACAACCGCACACGCTTTAACACCGACAAAGCAGATTGGGTAAAATTTCAACGTAAACTCGGTGATATAACACATACACAACACCCAACCAACATCAACAAAGAAGCTGCACGGCTTCAAAAACTTTTGATAGCTGCCGCTAATATAGCTATTCCCCACTACAAGAATCGAAAAAACAAAAAACTTACACATTGGTGGAATAATGACCTAAAAGTACTTCGTGACTCTAAGCAAAAACTATTTAACAAATTTAACAGGCATCCTAGCACAGAAAACAGAATAAAGTATAAAAAATCTAATGCACTTTTTAAACGAGAATGCAAAACTGCAAAACGTGAATCGTTTGTTGCATTTACTAGCGAAATCAACCCTAACACACCAATAAAAAAAATTGGAATAACTTACGTAAGCTAAATGGTTATAACACATTTAATCACATCCGCCATATTGAGCATAACAACCAAACACTACACATGATTCATTAGATATTGCTTACTTTTTTGCCGATAAATGGTCGCAACAATCTAATGATGAAAACTTCAACGAAACGTTCATACGTAATAAAAGGATGGGAAATATTGGTATTAATTATGCCTTAAATAATTCGGCAAAACTGTTAGAGGATGATATATCTATGTTTGAATTACAAGCTACATTACAGTCAATAAAAGGGAAAACTCCTGGCTTTGATAATATTTCTTACCCCATGTTAAAAAACGCACCTCTAAATACTAAATATTTAACTCTCCAACTATTTAATGCCATTTTTAACACTGGCATTATACCTCAACAATGGAAAACATCTACGATAATACCACTGCCCAAACCGAAGAAGGACATTAACACTATTGAAGGCTATAGACCTATTTCATTAATCCCGTGTGTCTCTAAACTTTTAGAGAAAATAATTGCCTCAAGAATAACTTGGCTACTTCTTAAAAATAAACTTTTAAGTACATTTCAAGTGGCTTTCAAACCAAATAAGGGTACAATGGATGCTCTTACTTATATAGACCATATAACCGCATCAACTCTATCTCACAGAAATCATCTCTCAATCATATCCATAGACTTCGAAAAAGCTTTTGACCGTATCGGTATACACACCATAATATCCCAATTAAAAGAATGGAAAGTTGGCAATAAAATAATTAACTTTGTGCACGGGTTTTTATCGAAAAGAAAATTCAGAATTAAAATAAACAATGTTTACTCATCTATAAAACCTCTCCACAATGGTATCCCACAGGGTTCCCCCCTTTCAGTGGTATTATTTCAGATAGCAACAGACAAACTGAACAAAATTATATCCAATAATAACTACTTTAAACATGTTATGTACGCCGATGATTTATATATAATAGCCAAGCAAAGTAAAAATGTTAATCTTCAACTAGAAATTGACCATCTATTTGCAACCATAAATGATTGGTGCAGTAGGACAGGAGCCAAAATATCATTTTCTAAAACTAAATGCCTACACATATGCAAAAAAAGGTACTGCAACAGCAACAACATTATAATTCAAGGCATCCAAATCGTAACCGTAGATTCTCTGAGAATACTTGGGGTTACATTCAACAAAAGCTTTACATGGTCTTCACACATAGAAAATTTAAAAAAAGCACTACAGCCTCGACTTAATTTAATTAAATGCCTTTCATCAAATAAGAGCAACGCTCATCCAACAATTACGCTTAACACAGTTCGGAGTCTTATTTTATCAAAAATAGACTACGGACTGGTTATATACGGTAAGGCCGCAAAATCCCAATTAAACAAAATTAATCCAATATATAACTCAGCTATCAGAACTAGCCTCGGTGCTTTTAGAACCACTCCAATTGAAAATCTAATGGCTGAATCCGGTATGCCTACAATACCACAAAGATTCAGGTACCTCACCTCAAACTTAATAACTAAAGTTATATTTCCAAGTGAACACCATCTACTTAAACGCATATCGTACATGTCTTCCCTTTTGCCCCTTCGCTATCCCTCAACTATTTGCCTTGCCATGAAACTTGCAAAAGAAATGGAAATAAATACCAAACCACAGAAGGTTTACTCCGCTTCCGAGCCACCTTGGAAGTTAAAAAATAAATGTTTTATCCAAGACCTAATGGCTTTCGCCAAGGTCTCCACACCAAACAACACCTATTTATCATTATTTAAGGAAATCTCCTCTACGTATAAAAACAACAATTGGAAAATATTATACACCGATGGGTCAAAAACGGATACCTCTACCGCAGTGGCGGTTATTAATGACAGCTTAAGCACGGATTACTTAGCTACCCTGGATCATACAGCTTCAATTTTCACGGCTGAATCAACAGCCATTTTTTACGCTTTAAACAAATATAAAAATATTCGAGGAAAATTTTTATTATGTTCAGATTCCAAATCTGCTGTTATGGCCATTCAAAATGTCAAGAACAAAAACACAACAATCTCAAAAATTAGAGACATTTTAATAAGATATCACACGAAATTTAAAATTATGTGGATTCCCAGCCACATTGGTATAATAGGTAATACCCTAGCAGACGAAGCCGCAAAATATGCTACACATGCACCGATAATACAATATCCTTTGAACAATAAAAAAGATATAGCTAAAATTATTAGAGCCAAATTATCAACAATTGAAATTGAAGACTGGAGCAGCTACCAGCATCACTACAAACAATTCAACCAAAATAAATCGAAACCAATATACCCTCCAAATGTCACAAGACTTGATCTTCAAAAATTCATTAGATTAAGGCTTGGACATACCTACATAACACACCAGAATCTTTTCAACAGCCGAAACCCAGGAGAATGCCCATTATGCAACACAGAAGTCCTAAATGTAAATTATTTAATCTCCAATTGCAGTATCATAAACCAATCACAACTCACCTTACTAGGTAGAATTTGTCTAACCGATCTACTAAAATCAATCGACATGGAAAACGTTATTTCTGTTAAAAATATACTAAAACTTTGTAATATATACCACCTTATATACTACAAGTCCTTCTTATAAAACTTTAGGCCAAAAACCTTGGTAGTTAGAGCCTAAGTAAAACCTATATTTACTTTCATAATTAAATTAAGTTTGTAAATTTTGTAAATAAATAAAATAAATAAAATCCATAAAATTTCAGATACAAAAAAAGTTTTAATGCAATTTCCAAAAATATGTTGCTCTTTTTATTAAAAATTACATTAAAACTGTTTTTGTATCTAAAGTTTTACGTATTTTATTAGGTTTTTTTCCTTCTCCCGTCAAGTAACAAAAAATCGAGTTAGGGCCTTTTTATATTAAGCCATCGAAATGTAACTTTTAAAAAAATCTAATAATAAATTTTGAGAATTTTTTCCCTTGTAATTCGTATATCGAACACATTAATTGTGCTATCAAATAAATTCCATATTTTATTTAACCCAAATTTCAAATATTTTTTACATATACATAAAGGTTTCCCTTAAATTCGGAATTGTGAAATTTCCATGATAACAACCCCAGTTTTTAAATCTGTCAAAAAATTTTCGAGTTATTGCTACTTGCTTTTCACTAAAAATAGATTTTTTTTTTAATTTTTAAAAAGTTTTTTTTTAATTGACCGTTTAAAAAAATTTATGATTTTCCTTATCTGCATCCGATGATTAATCGGAAACGGTATATCGCATGATATATAAAACATATTTAAGATCGTGGAAGTTTTCAAAAACATGGGAAATTGGTATCACGCACGGGTTTCAAAACACAAAATATATTAATAAATTCATACACTTGAATCCAAAACAGAGCAAAACTGGGAGTGTAAGCTACTACATATAACTTAAGGGACACCTTAAATACTTTTACCTGATTTATTAAAATATTTAAAAAATGTTTTGCTTAAACTTTAAAATGCTGTTGTGGACCAAACGCGCGTGTTGAAAATTTCTTAAGATTTCTAAACTTTTGATAAATTTGAAAAAAATTTCACCAAAAACAACAACTTGGCAAATACTGTATCCAGCTAAAATTACACTTAAATTTTTTTCATATAAATTGGAAATTTTTTTCATATTGTTGGAAAGAAATGTCATCCAGAAACTGTACGCAGAGTACTTAGATATGCTAATTTTCATGGGCGAACATCAAGATACAAACCGTTTATTAATAAGCAAAATCAAAAAGTCTACATACATTTCGCAACATACCATGTTTACAATAATTTCTTGCTGGAACATAGTAATTTTTGCTGATGAGAGCAACTTTAATATTTGAGCATCAGATGATAAGGTATATGTGTGGCGGAAACCAAATACTGAGCTCTAAACAAAGAATTTAAGTGGCACAGTAAAACATGGATACAGACCTGTAATGTTTTCGGGTGCATATCGTCAACAGGTGTCGGTAAATTGGTATTCATAGAATCTACTATTACTAAAGAGGTATACCTAGACTTGCTGAGGCGAAATTTACTCCAAAGTGCTAAAAGACTTGGGCATACGCTTCTACCAAGACAACGATCCCAAGCAAAGCCACTATAGCGCAAACTTGGCCCACACGTCATCCAAACATCCGCCCAATCCCCAGATTTAATGTGATTGAAAATTTGTGGCACATTCTAGAGATGGCTATTGGAAAACACCATATTTCTAATGCCAACAGTTTGAAAGCGTCTTTAAAGGAAGTGTGGACAAAAATATCGTGATTAAAAGCTGTAATAAAGCAAAAAGGCTACCCTACAAAATATTTAATAATTATTTTTAAAAAATTTTAATATTTTTTAATGTTCTATTGCCATACACGAAATAAGCTGTGGCATACAAATTATGTGTTTGTTTAGTTTTGCTTTTAATTTGTCTACAAAACTGCATCATTTATTTGTAGAGTTTAGAATAAAATATACATCTTTCATGCTCGGTTTTTCAAAAATGTCCCTCACACGAAATAAGCTGTGGATCACTGTACATATTATTGATATCATTTTTTGTACCAACATTTTTTCAAAAAACTTACATTTTCAGATTTTTCTTTAATAATTGTGTAAATTACAAACTTACTTCCAACTGTAAAAGTATAGTGTAGTTGTAGTATGTCGCTCTATTGTGCTCAACTGCATAATATGCAAGGGGCGAGAGTAATCACATTAATAGGGAGTTGTTGTATAGACGCCATAAAGGGCGAACGTGTTGTCTTACCTTCTTTGATATAATTTCTTTGACAATCCGAATAACTTTGAATAAATAAACTAAATTTGTATTTTAATATTAAACTAAATGTAAAGAGTTTTATTCGGTGTCCTGACAGATTCAGAAGTGGGATAGAGATCCATAAGAGGAAAACGTGTGAGAAGAAGAATAAAAAGGAAAAACGATTGAGTGTATATATGAAAACACATCGAAATAAAACAACAACAACGAGTGATAACAACGGAAATATATCCACAGACAACTAGAGGAAAATAGTGATGTTGAGACTACAAATGGTAGCAACGTATAACATCAACAACGAGTGGTAACAACGACAACAAATCCACAACGGGGAAAAATAAATCTGCAAACGGCAGCAACGTATAAACGCAACGAAGAATACAAACGATAAAATTGTTTTTGTTGTTGTAATGAAATCTGCAAACGGCAGCAACGTATAAACGCAACGAAGAATACAAACGATAAAATTGTTTTTTTTTTGTATGTAAGGAAATCTGCAAACGGCGGCGGCGCACAAACGCAACAAAGACAATCAACGTAGAAAACAAAAGTTTTTTTTTGAAGAAGAACTTGACGCTACTACAAACGTATATAGAAAGAAAAAAGAAGGAAAAAAATTGTAACGGAAAGAAAAAAACGAGAAAACGTGGAATATTTAAGAAGATTTTTTTTAGAAAAGAATAGAAGAAAAAAACGAGAAAACGTGGAATATTCAAGAACATTTGTGGAAATAAGAAAAAAGATATAAAAATGCCAACGAAATTAGAGGAGTTACGGGTGAAGCAGCTAAACCAACTCCTGAGAACAAATGGTTTGCCAACTACGGGCACACGCGCAAATAAAATTGCAGCATTGATGGAAGTTTTGGAAACGGATGAAGTGGAAGAAGATGAAATAGGTGTCGAGCCATGGGAGGCCCAAATCGACGAACTAAGGTTAATGATTGCCAACCTAACACGTACAGTAGGTACAATCAGTAATGTTCAACGGGGTGATAACATTGAAACACCATCAACACCTAATGCATCCGGTCTACTAGGATTCATGGAAAACGGAAATCAGGCCGTAACAACGCCTGCTAGGCACACCAATAGCACACAGGAAATAGTTGGAATCCTTCCGGAATTTGATCCGATAAAAAGGTCTTTATCATCCGGGCAATTTATACAGAAAGTTGAACAGCTACAACGAGCTTATGGCTGGAACGACGAGAGTGTTCTATTTGCAGTCCAGCATAAGCTTAAGGGTTTTGCGAAAAGTTGGCTAGATTCCCAACCCGTTTTTGGATCGTGGATCGGGTTTTCTACAGCTTTCCGACAAGATTTCCCAGACATGACAACGGCAGCTGATGTTCATCGGGAGTTACAGGATCGTAAGCGATTAAATTCAGAGACGTTGGTGGAGTATTATTATACAATGCTGAATCTTGGAAGACGTGGTAATCTAGATGATTGTTCGATTATTTCGTACGTGATCAACGGTATCAACGATTCATATTTGGTGAAAACGTTATTGTCATCAAATTTTATAAGATGCAATGATTTATTGCTTTCTCTTCAGAAACTCACGGTGTCAGCGGTATTATCAAGACAACATCACAAACCAGATGAACGTAAAGGTGAATCAAAAAGGCTTAAATGTTACAATTGCAACGAACCGGGGCATATTTCGGTTAACTGTTCAAAGCCTCAACGTAAAGAGCGATGCAATGGATGCCATAAAATGGGACACAACGAGAAGGAATGCCGTAGCAAATCAAAGCCTTCAGTGGCCAACGTGGAAGATACGGGCGAGGTTGGAACAATTATGTCACCTCCCATCATGAAACAAATTAAAATCAACGATCAAATTTTAACAGCATTTGTGGACACTGGTAGCGTTTATTCATTAATAAAATCATCTTTAGTACAAAATGCAACGTGTCAGCCAGCACATAAACGTTTACAAGGATTCGGAGGTTCTATTATAGAGGTGCATGAAACGGTTAATCTGCCTATAGAAATAGATGATGAAGTTGTAGATACGAAATTCTACATAATTAGCGATGACGAATTGCCATATGACGTTTTGCTTGGACGTGATTTGTTGTGCCGAAATGATAAACGGATGGTAATTGAGGCGGGTGTACTGCAACTACAGGAGGCAGGTCGGAGTAATTTTACTATGACAAACGATATCGATGATGAACAACGTCGTAGTCTCCTAACGTTATTGGCGAAATTTGAAAATTGCTTTGCTGAAAATATCGAGAATATAGGACGGTGCCAAACGACAACAATGACAATTGAAGTGACCACCGATAAACCGATCCTTGGTAAACGATATATGGTACCATTCTCGCAACGTGAAATTTTATCAAACATTATTACGAATTTGGTGGAGCATAAAATCATCAGACCAAGTACGTCACCACATGCAGCATCGGCATTGCTGGCAAAGAAGGCTAATGGAGAATTCCGAATGTGCGTGGACTTCAGAGCCCTTAACGCTGTAACCGTTAAAAAGCAGTATCCAATGCCAGTGGTTGAAGAGCAGCTATCCAGGTTAGCTGGAAATACATTTTTCACAACGTTAGATATGACTTCGGGCTATTATCAAATACCCCTGGATGAAAAAAGTAAAACGTATACCGCTTTCATAACGCACGAAGGACTTTTTGAACACAACGTCATGCCTTTTGGCTTAGTGAACGCCCCGATGGTATTCCAGGAAATGATTGTCACCATTATAAAAACGCTAGAAAATAAAAACAAAATAATCAGTTACGTTGATGAAGTGATTATTGCTTCGAAAACTCCTGAAGAAGGAATTATTATCTTGAATGAATTTTTGGAAGCTATACGGAAATTTGGTCTTACGTTACGACCATCCAAATGTACGTTTTTAAATACAACCGTTAATTTCCTTGGTCACATAGTCGGTGAGCATGGTATACGACCAGGTACGCAGAAGACGCAATGTATTCACGAATATCCATCCCCTAAAGACGTTTCCGGTGTAAGAAGGTTCTTGGGAATCACTGGGTTTTTCCGAAAATTTATACCCAACTATAGTTTGATTGCAACGCCACTAACTAAGTTATTGAAGAAAAATTCCGAATTTATATGGAACGAAGAACAAGAACATGCATTTAAACAGCTAAAATATGCAATCACCAGTAAACCAATACTGACACTATACGATCCAAACCAGGCGCATGAGGTGCATACGGATGCGAGTTCGGTGGGACTCTCTGGAGTGTTATTCCAACGGGAAGGTGAAGATCTGAAACCCGTGTTTTACTACAGTCGTCAAACATCAGATGCAGAACGAAAATACGCTAGCCACGAATTGGAAGTGTTAGCAATCGTGGAAACCTTACAACGATTTAGAATGTATTTACTAGGTAAACATTTTATTATAGTTACTGATTGTAATGCAGTAGTAACCACAAAGGCTACTAATCCCTTACCGCCACGCATAGCCAGGTGGCTATTAAAACTACAAGAATTTAATTATAAATGTATGCATCGAGCAGGAAGCCAGATGTCATACGTAGACGGTATGAGTCGTAGTCCTACTCTACCTCCAGCCCAAACGACAACGGTAGCCGAATATGTTTTATTCAATTTTGACTCAGATTGGATAATGTCAATGCAGCTACAAGATCCGAAGTTGAAATTAATAGTTGATGTTCTCAAAGGCAACGATTTCACGAATGAAAAACAAATAAAAAAGGAATATTTGATACGCACCAATCGACTTTTTCGAAAGTTGAATGGAGATGCGAAATTAGTAATACCTCAGGCCATACGTTGGCGCATCACCAGGTCATGCCATGACGAAGTGGGTCATTTTGGGGTTGAAAAGACAATGGAAAGAGTTTCTAGAAATTTTTGGTTCCCACGTATGAGGTGCTATATTAAATCATATATCCAAGCATGTCCAGACTGTTGTTTAAATAAAGCGAAGGGTGGTAAACCAGAGGCTCAACTGCATGTGTCGGAAGTATTGCCAATTCCGTTCAGAAGCGTACACATCGATCATTTGGGACCATTCCCAAGAAGTAAATCTGGTAATATATATATAATCGTTTTAGTTTGTACTTTCAGTAAGTACACCATTCTAAAAGCATTAAGAAACACGAAGACCAAGCCGGCTCTCAACGTTATAAGAGAGATGATGACTACCTTTGGACAGCCATTACGTTTAATAACCGACAGAGGAACGGCCTTCACCTCTAAGGAGTTTGAACAATTCGTCTCAAATTATGGAATCCATCATATCCAGACAGCGGTCCGTACACCACGGGCTAACGGTCAAGCCGAAAGAGTAAATAGAACGCTACTCTCATCATTAAAATGTACAGCTGGTAATAACACAGATTGGGATCAGGCACTCCCAAACATCCAATGGTCAATTAACTCTCAACGAAATTCAACAACAAAATTTAGTCCTAATGACTTGGTTTTTAACTACAACCCACGTGATTTTAGCTCAAATCGAATGATTCAAGCCCTTAGTGATGAAATTAACGAGGAACCTCATCATTACGATCTACGTCAACGAAAAGCCGCAGACAATATAACCGAAGAGAAACGTAAATGGAAGGAGCGATTCGATAGAAAACACCAAGCTCCACGACAATATCATGAAGGTGATTTGGTCGTCATCGACCATGTTCCAGGTGCTACCGGTACATCCCACAAACTAGAGCCACTCTTCAAGGGTCCGTATACTATCACCAAAGTATTAAATAATGACCGTTACGTTATAGAAGATCTCCCTGATGTTCCTAAAAATCGTCGTCGGTACGTGAACGTATTTGCCAGTGATCATATAAAGCCATGGTGTGGTCTACCTAACCTAGAAGTAACCGAGGAACCGCCACCTAACTACCATGAAGACTCCTCAGATGACGAACCGTCAGGAAAGGCCGAGCTGTAAAAGTATAGTGTAGTTGTAGTATGTCGCTCTATTGTGCTCAACTGCATAATATGCAAGGGGCGAGAGTAATCACATTAATAGGGAGTTGTTGTATAGACGCCATAAAGGGCGAACGTGTTGTCTTACCTTCTTTGATATAATTTCTTTGACAATCCGAATAACTTTGAATAAATAAACTAAATTTGTATTTTAATATTAAACTAAATGTAAAGAGTTTTATTCGGTGTCCTGACACAACTGATCTTATATGTATATTTTTAGGGTTCAGTTTCCGGTTCCGTTCAAGCGACTGATCGTTTAATGAAAGAACTGCGTGATATATATCGTTCTGATTCATTTAAAAGCAATATGTACTCCATAGAATTAGTAAATGACTCCATCTATGAATGGAATATACGCCTTAAATCCGTAGATCCCGACAGTCCTTTGCACAACGATTTAATGATGCTCAAGGAGAAAGAAGGCAAAGATAGTATCCTCTTAAATATAATATTTAAAGAAACGTATCCATTTGAACCACCATTTGTTCGTGTAGTGCATCCAATAATATCAGGTAAAACTGTTACAACAATAAAACAAAAGTATAATAATCTAATATGCTTATTTTTATAACAGGCGGCTATGTCTTAGTGGGTGGAGCTATATGTATGGAATTGTTAACCAAACAGGGTTGGAGCTCAGCATATACAGTGGAGGCTGTTATTATGCAAATCGCAGCTACTTTAGTTAAGGGCAAAGCAAGAATACAATTTGGCGCTACAAAGGTAAGTAAAATAATATATATATATTTTTAATGTGGTGGTTTATATTGCATTACTTTTTTTTTAATATCTAAATCGCATAACTCAGACCTTATCACAGGGGCAATATAGTTTGGCGAGGGCACAACAAAGTTTTAAATCCTTGGTTCAAATACACGAAAAGAATGGTAAGTATTATAAATGTAATAAAAAATATCAAATATGCATTTTAATGTAGAATTAAATTTTGACTCCACATTAGTGTACATTGTACACTTCAAAAATAACAAAAAAAATATATTGTACACTTATCCGCATTATACACTTCACCGTACTACAGATATGTGCACTTTAATTAATGCCTGACCGATTGATTGCCTTCTACAGGGGTTTCGGTATAAAAAAAAACTGACAATTGACTAATAATCGGGAATTGACCAAAACCATTTGAAACATCCCAAGCAACAATAATTTAATTTCGACTGGAGAAACACATTTTAAGACTGTTGCTTCGTCTCCAGTGTGATCTATTTTTCAATTACCGTTATAAAATTCATCCGCATTGCGGTTAAACAACGCCAAACACTCTATTGAAGTTGTTACACGATTGCGTTTGTGAGCAAATAGCAGTTTTTTCACCTTCATAATTTCACCACTTTTTTCTACATTATTTGTCACAAAAACACAGGGATGACAAGATTGGACTTTTTTTTTGAAACTAATAGAACCTTTAAAGTACTATGGTACTCCTTTGGCTCATTTTGGTACTATTCATAAATGTTTCCCTTTTTTTCTTTATGAGAACTTTTGTGAACCTTTAATGCACTTTTTTTGAATCGCTCACTAAGTATGTAAGATAAATTTGTGTGGAATTAACAAACATGTTCAACACATTTTGTTTTACATCATTGTGTCAAAAAGTGCTCCAAAGATTTAATAAAAAGAAAAAAAAAACAAATAAATTACAATTTAAAATTCACCGAAAATATCTATACAAAATGTATAGAACTAAAATTTACTAGGCTGTGGTCTTAAAAGGTATAGTAAATACATGTTGTACATTTACAAGACTAAAACAGCTAATCGTTTATCCACCAAAACTAATATTTGATTTTTTTATTTTGCAATTTGTAACCACTGTTTAAATAAAGTTGAATAATGGATCAAAATAATGAAAAACCAAACTTTAAACAAAAGCGTGAAATAATAAGTAATAAAAGATAGTGAAATTCATCAGGGGTCTAATCGCCGCTTTCGTGATCGAACAACTTTGATCGAATATTTTTATTTTGAGATTATGGCATTCGTTATCGAACAAAAATTAACGTATTTTGAGATGATAAGATTCGATAACGAGCAATCGATCGAGTGCAATCTTTTACAATATTGTTCGATACAGCAATAGGTGTCGAAATTAAAAAAAAATTGTTTTAAAGTGTTTTCATATAAAAAAGTGAACAAAATGTAAGTTTTATTTAATTTTAATTAAAAAAAAGTATTAATTGTTAAGTTTTTAGGACAAGTGCAAATTTATGTAATTCGGACACACTGTCTCTTCTATGTCCTTTGCCACATTATTCACAGTTTTGCTAACAGTGCTTTGACACATACCAACTAAATAATCGTTTCCAACCGCATGTTGGAAGCTACCGGTAGCAAACAGAGACAGTGTTGCTGCCAACTGAAGCGTTGGCGGCACCGCAGTTGACATGTGCCCAACAAAATCAATCTGGGAAAGAACATAATTAAACGCCTCCTTCGACAGTCTAATTCGCTGCTTAAATCTGCAAATAAATCCTTAGTGAAGTATTTTTTGGTTTAATAAATAAATTAATTACTTTATAGCAGGCATTTGTCTTCTTATGCTTATTACGCCATGTTCTTCTTCAGATTCCGATGAGGACATGTGCATTATTAATAGTAATTGTTGACTCATTGTCTATACAAAATGTTTTAATTAAATAAATTAACTCAAAAGCATAATTGTTACTCTGTTTTAAATTTGCTGTTTTTGTTTTTCTTTTTTTGTTTACATTTGTGTGAAACATATGTCAGGACTCTATTACAATTAAAATAAAATCTTTTACAATTCTCAAAATTTTCGATTCGTTAACAATCGAATGCCGTAATTAGGCAATTCGATACCTATCGAATTTATTTTTTGTACGATATCAAATTCGATCACGAATGCGGCGATTAGAGCCGCAACAATTACTATTAATAATGCACATGTCCTCATCGGAATCTGAAGATGAACATGGCGTAAGGCGCATAAGAAGACAAATGCGGGATAAAAGCGACCCTCTTTCCTTGCCTGCTAAAGCGTAATTCATTTATTTATAAAACCAAAAAATACTTCACTAAGGATTTATTTGCAGATTTAAACAGTGAATTAGACTGTCGAAGGAGGCGTTTAATTATGTTCTTTCCCAGATTGATTTTGTTGGGCACATGTCAACTGCGGTGCCGCCAACGCTTCAGTTAGCAGCAACACTGTCTCTGTTTGCTACCGGTAGCTTCCAACATGCGGTTGGAAACGATTATTTAGTTGGTATGTGTCAAAGCACTGTTAGCAAAACTGTGAATAATGTGGCAAAGGACATAGAAGAGACATTGTGTCCGAATTACATAAATCTGCACTTGTCCTAAAAACTTAACAATTAATACTTTTTTAAATTAAAATTAAATAAAACTTAAATTTTGTTCACTTTTTTATATGAAAACACTTTAAAACAATTTTTTTTTAATTTCGACACCTATTGCTGTATCGAACAATATAGTAAAAGATTGCACTCGATCGATTGCTCGTTATCGAATCTTATCATCTCAAAATACGTTAATTTTTGTTCGATAACGAATGTCATAATCTCAAAATAAAAATATTCGATCAGAGTTGTTCGATCACGAAAGCGGCGATTAGACCCCAGATATTGGTTTTTATTATTACAAGTAATAAAGTATCTTCAAACCCAGTATCTCTGCAAATTCTATTTGGTTAATTGCATTTTACTCCAAAAATTTTATGTTAACTTCAAATTCTTTGTGATATTTTAAGTTTTCAAATTGATGAAAAACAAAACAGCAATAGCTGTGTTCCCTTACTTTCTGGGTAAAGTTCGGTAAAATGACAGTAAACACAAAGTACTCTCATAAAATGACAAAATTACCCAAAAGTACGGGAACGCAAAAAACCACTTTTCTAGCCCAAAAAAAATGTCAAAATGCATCAGTGATGCCAAATTTTTAGGTGCAATAAGTGTAACACGACGAGTGAAAACGCGCTAATGTAGAAATGCGAAAATTGAAATAAAAGACTCAAAAAAATATATTAAAATTGCCCGCCGTTTACAGTGCCACGAAATTTCGAGATTTTGATATTTTCCTCTTTGAAAAAACACATAGTTATTTCTAATAAATATATTTTTCTCATAATTAAATGTCTATGAGATTTTTTTTTATTGTTTTTTCAAAGTGGTGTATATAAAAATCTCGAGATTTCGTGCCAATGTAAAAGAGGGGTGTTACAATTTTCAAAAAAAAAAAAAGCGGCCGATCTGTCCCTTTTTTATAAACAAAATATTTGCAGTTTTTAGAAAGTAAAAAACCGCTTATTGTAACACGAAAAGGGCTAAATTAGCATCGCTGATCTCATTGACATTATTATTTTATTAGTATTATTTATTATTATTTAATTATTTTATTATTGTAAATCGTTTTTATTTCAATTTGCAATAATTTTTAACAAATCTGCTTTTACTTCCTTATGCATGGTTTTCACTGTGTCATTTTTAATGTTAATTTGTCCAAATTATTAGCAATTGTATGAAAACGGGTTGCCATATGATGTCATCTGAGTTTGCAGTCAGTTATGCACACGAACTGCCGTCTAAAATGACAATGTAATAACACAAAACGACGCACTACCTATAGCCATTTGTTTCTTTTTTATCATTTTAAAATTTTTTTCCACTTTTTATTGAACACAAATTAATATTTTCTAATCAGCTGTTCGCTCGCCTCATCATATTTGACCTTTGTAATGAAAACGGCGTGTCAGTCAACTGACACCAAAATTTGACATAAGTCTTTGACAAGCTCTGCTTTATCGACTTTTGTCAGTTTTTAAGATGTAATGAAAACGCATATGACACAAATGACGAGAATTCATTTGAGTCAGTTTTTGTTGTCAGTTCATATGACATAATGAAAACCAGGCATTAGTTTTATTTTTTACAATTATAAAACAGCTGTTTTTGTTTATCAACTGTTCTTTTGACAATTTACCCGATTTACAAAAGTCTGGGTAACTTTCGGTAAAAAGAGAAACACTAATACACTCACATAAATGCTCTCATTAACCCAATTTTCGAGTACGGGAACGCTTTTGGGTAAATTTGGGTAAGTTTGGGAACCCGCGGTAACGTACGGGAACACACTTAATATCTGGGCTCTAATCGCCGCATTCGTGATCGAATTTGATATCGTACAAAAAATAAATTCGATAGGTATCGAATTGCCTAATTACGGCATTCGATTGTTAACGAATCGAAAATTTTGAGAATTGTAAAAGATTTTATTTTAATTGTAATAGAGTCCTGACATATGTTTCACACATATGTAAACAAAAAAAGAAAAACAAAAACAGCAAATTTAAAACAGAGTAAGTAACAATTATGCTTTTGAGTTAATTTATTTAATTAAAACATTTTGTATAGACAATGAGTCAACAATTACTATTAATAATGCACATGTCCTCATCGGAATCTGAAGAAGAACATGGCGTAATGCGCATAAGAAGACAAATGCCTGCTATAGCGTAATTAATTTATTTATAAAACCAAAAAATACTTCACTAAGGATTTATTTGCAGATTTAAACAGCGAATTAGACTGTCGAAGGAGGCGTTTAATTATGTTCTTTCCCATATTGATTTTGTTGGGCACATGTCAACTGCGGTGCCGCCAACGCTTCAGTTGGCAGCAACACTGTCTCTGTTTGCTACCGGTAGCTTCCAACATGCGGTTGGAAACGATTATTTAGTTGGTATGTGTCAAAGCACTGTTAGCAAAACTGTGAATAATGTGGCAAAGGACATAGAAGAGACAGTGGTCCGAATTACATAAATTTGCACTTGTCCTAAAAACTTAACAATTAATACTTTTTTTTAATTAAAATTAAATAAAACTTACATTTTGTTCACTTTTTTATATGAAAACACTTTAAAACAATTTTTTTTTAATTTCGACACCTATTGCTGTATCGAACAATATTGTAAAAGATTGCACTCGATCGATTGCTCGTTATCGAATCTTATCATCTCAAAATACGTTAATTTTTGTTCGATAACGAATGCCATAATCTCAAAATAAAAATATTCGATCAAAGTTGTTCGATCACGAAAGCGGCGATTAGACCCCTGTGTTTATGCGGGAAAAAGTCGTTCACGTTTTGTAGTATAAAATCGTAGCAAATATACAAGGGTTGTTGTAAATATACCACCAAGAGTGAAAACCCTAATCGATTAAATTTTTAAATATTTTGTTTACATATCGCTCATTTGCTTGAAACCCCGGCATAACTCTAAAAAGCGGTTTCAAGATAATTGCATTTAAAGTTTTCAATTTAGCCTAACTGCTGAGAAAAATACAAAACACTTTTAGTCGCCATTTAATGAGGGATTATGGTGTGACCCACATTTCTGCATCATTAACACAAAAAACGTGTTTTTTGATTTATGCCGGTCTTCTCGCGGAATGTAATATATTTTCTGATATTTGATAACCTGTGCGTATTTAACGAGCGACGATCATCTTCCACTTTCGAAGTTAAAATACCATCGTTTTAAAGATTTTAATCACCAAACTGTTGAACTATAGGATTGAAAATTATTGCCTTTTTACCAAATTTGTTACAATTTTTTAAAATTTTAAGGTAATATATTAGATATTTATCTTCGAAAGTGGACGATAAACGATAATCGTCTTATAGAGTCTGGGCACTGGAATTTTCTAATTTATTAATATTATTTTACATGTGGATAATTTAGATTTGTCATCTTTTTTCTTATATTTAATATATATATATATATCTTTCGAAAAACTGTTAAAATATGAAAAAAATATTTTTTACTTGCATGGAATTGTTGCGAAATTGCGGTAAAAAATTAATAGACAATAGAAATCTAGCGAAAGTGGAAAGTTTTTATTTATTTTTTAAAATGGCCGATATCTCGAAAACTAAGCGAGATAGGGCAAAACAGACAAAATTTTTGTTCTAGTAGAGTATTAATATATTGCGGTAAAAAAAATGGGCTAGGTCCGGAAGACATCCCGAGAAGGCTGTTTCATAGAAATTCTATGAAACACTTCGGGTTTAAAATTAAATTAATCGTGATTCAAAAAAAATATTTTAATTCGCAAATCAAATCATGTTCGAGAATCAAAATATTTTTTTTTTTTTTTTTGAAATCAAATCAAAATTGATTTGATTCTTTGAAATAAAATTGAATTATTTTGTTTGATTTATAAAAAGAATTATTAAAATCAACTTGAATCTTCTAATAAGATAAAAATTTAATGATGGTAGTAAATAATTTAATCAGAAAAATTAATTCGCGAATTGATTCGTCAAAATTTAAATCAGATTTGAAAATTGATTTAAGGAATTATGTTTTTAAAGGTCTGCTTGTCAAACTGTTACAGCCGTATGCACAGACATTTAGTTGGTTCTTATAGCAGTCTTATAAAGAAAATTTGTTGTTGTTTTGCATGTTTATTTGATTTGTGTGTTATAAAAATCAACAAAATGTTTATGCATACGGCTGTTAAGCTATAAAATTTAAAATGACGGTCTTTTACCAAATTTCTAATAGCAATTTAAAATTGTTATGTAATATGATAGATATATTACTTCGAAAGTGGATAATAAACAATAATCATCATATAGAATCTGGTTTATGTATTACGATAATGTTCTAAACAAAACCAAAGTAACATAATTTGGTTTTGTTTTCTTAATAGATAAACACGCCAATAATCTTATTAAACACGATTTCGATTATGTGGTAGTGAATTAGATTTTGAAATCTGGTGGAGACTGAATTACTCGGTTTTAAGTTGACAACAGTTATAAGTTGAATTTGTATTTTCCAGGGTTGGTTAACGGGTAGATTTTATATTTCATAGTTATAAGCACTTGGAACTGTATACTTATGAAATTAAAGTCGATTTGAATGAACGAATTGTATTCAAGTGCTGGATATTCTTATTCTGCTTGAATTAATGCTTATAAATAACAAAATATTTTTAAAGGTTAAGGTAAACAAAAAAAACCGTTTCGGTTACCAATCATGGCCTTTTCTCATTTGCAATAAAAATAAATAAAAAGCATACCTTATAATTAGCAATATGCCAAAAAAATGTACTTTTTCATTTTCAAGCTATGAATGCCGAATGATTTTTTTAATGATTTTAATTGCTAATAGAGTGTCCCTCACTTGTCCTAAAATGGATTTTGGATTTTTTAAGAATTTAACGCATTACTTATGTAAACAGATACAAAATCAATGTTTTTATTTGTTGGATAGTTAGTTTGGGTAGTAATCTTCCATTTTCGGATATAGTTGCAATAATACACTAAGAAAAAAAAAATGGCAAGAACAAAACTTGGAAGTTAGAACATACTACTGCTAACATTTATGTCTATGAATATTATTTCTTGCCATTTAACACAGTTGTTAATGACTTCAAAATCTTAAATTCTGCGGTGGTGCGTGACGATCGCATTTTTCGTTTACAAGAAAATTTGAAAAATGTTCAAAAAAAAAAACGAAAAAATTGAAAAAATGCGTTCTTTTCACCTACATTCACATATAACTTTTGGAGTAGGAATGTAATCTTCAAGCACCAACGCAAGCATCAACAACTATGTTGATTTTAAAGACATAATATTTAGCCCAATTTGTGCCGTATAAAAAACATTAAAGCCTATTAATATTAATTTTGGAATTTTTTCCTTTTTTTTTTGCCCGATCAGGGCGGGAGTGGGGGCAAATGAAAGTGCTAATTACGACGATTATTCCGTCCATATAACCCAAAGACGTACCTTCCATAGGGGACCCAAAAATCGATTTCCGAGATTTGTAAAAGGGGTAATTTGTGGACGCAGCCGGTTGATATAGGGGTCAATCGACATGGCTACCGAAGCCGAAACTTTCCCTAGAACATTTCAAGGAGGTACCTCCAGGGGATACCCCAAAAACGTAGTGGAAGGTATTGGATACCTAAATGTACCCTTGGGGGGGTTATGTACCCTATTTATTACCCGATCAGGGCAGGAGTGGGGCCAAATAAAAGGGCAAATTACGACGATTATTCCATAGGACCCAAGGACGTACCTCCCATAGGAGACCAGGAAATCGATTTCCGAGATTAGGTGCAGTCAAAGGGTAATTTGTGAACCTAGCCGGGAGTTATAGGAGTCAATCTACAGGTCTACCGGAGTCGAAACTTCCCCTATTAAAATAACTAAAATTTTATTAATTTTTATTGAAAAATGCATCAAAACACTCGTATTTGCAAATATGAGTTCATATGTTCAGCAAAAATACTTGCCAAAATATTTTGTACAAAGTTGCTAAACATCATTTGGTCGAATTCTGGAATTTTAAAGGTCAAAATTTAGATTTGCTTCAATAACCTAAAAATAACGGTAATTTTGTAAATAACGGAATTATGAAAAAGTCGCTGAACAAAAGTTGCTGCTGAAGACCTTAAGAACAATTTTCAATAATAAAAAAGTTCTTTTTTGCAAAAAGTCAATTTTGACATATTTCTAATTATAATTTTCAATATTTGTTTACTTTTTTCAGGTTGGTTTACTCCCCCTAAGGAAGATGGCTAAGATGATGTGAATTAGTGTTAACCCACCATTATTGCTGCTTAGTTTTTGTACTTGTATGTGCGTGCTCTTTCTACTATAATTTTCCTATCCTTCAACTCTTCTCATCAACATTATCATTATTATCCTGATGTAAAATTGCTTTTATGTAATTTTTAATGTTATTTTTCATTGTACTTTCATCATAGTTCATAATATTTACAATATGTAATTATCATCATCTATCTATCACTACTATCTCTATATGTCGTAGCCTTGGTTATTGTTGTCTCTTTGTCGTCGTCTTCTTTTTCTATATATTTTACTCCACAAAGGAGCAGCCGCAGCTTAGTTACAATTATAGTAGCATCAAGAAAAAACAACCTCTTTTTATACATACAAAAAGAAAAGAAAATCCATACATACTATATAATATTGCAAAGTAGTTGTAGTCTGTAATTTTGTCGTAAATATTTTTAATATATAATTAATATTCGTTTATAAATTCTAGTTATTAACATTATTATAATTTATTATAATTTGCCTTCATATACTCTTCATACACCCGGTCTCACCCTTCCTCATTCTATCTCTTAAACTATCTCTTCCACCTCATTGTAGGTATAACTGTGTAATTCAATTTCAAACGAGAATTAGAATTTCAAGTTTCAAAGAAAACAAAACTTGTTTGTTCGATATTTATCACAAATTTTTATAAGTGAATGAAAATCTACATTTCTAATTTAAATCAATTTAAAGTCGCAGTTTACAGCAAACAAATAATGACGAACATTTTAATTTGACTTGTTTTTTTTCGAAGCCAATTACACAGTAATATCTAAATGCTAATTTTTTAGTTTTTAAAAAACAAAACTAAAAGAGAAAACTTATAAATATAAGTTAAAAAAAATAATTACTTTAATTGTAGCGATTTATGAATACAAAAATAGTAAAATAAAAATTTTATGAATTTAAAATTTACCCAGCAAAAAAAGGAAAGTACTTTAAAGTAAAAAACTTTTAAATAACTTTTAAATAACATACAATTTAACCACTTTAAAGACAGGTTAAAAATTACACTTAAAACAGATCCACTTTATTTTACAACGCATGTCCCCAATTGAAATTTGTGTGTGTTGGATAATAGCCGTTGTGTAATTTTTAAACTGTTAGATTGTATGCAATTTAAAAGTTATTAATTTTGCAGTGGAGAACTATTTTTTTTTGTTTGTTTGTTTGTTTTTGTTAGTTTGTTTGTTTTTGCTGGGTATAAGTACATATTATTTTTTGCAAAAATTAACACTGAGTAAATAAATTCTTGAAACAAACACTGAAAATATCCGTAATTTTTAAGTTTTACATAATACAAATTGAAAATCTAATACATTAAGTTAATATATATAATAATATAATTAAACAGATAATAAAAAATCGCAAAATATTAAATTAATAATTATATTACAAAAAAAAACAAGAAACAGACACACAAACTATATGAAGTTTAAGTAAGTTTTTTTAGGAGTTATTTAAACACTACTACATCTTTTTTTCAATTACAGAAAATTACAATTTAAATATTTTATGATTAACACCCAATTCACACTATGATTATTGTTTCCATGTGTTTTAAAACGTAGTTTTAGGTGTTTGTTGGCGAACGGCGTAGAGAAGCAATCAGGGTTTTTCTTAAATTTGTCTTTACACACATTTGTATTTTTATTATGGTAAAGTTTTTTGGAAGCAGCTTTTAAAAATTAAACGTGATTTTTAAATCATTGTATGAATTGGGTGTAACATTTCAAGATTTTTATTGAATATATTTTTAAATAAAAAAATTAAAAATATCGACTTTAATTTCATTCTTTAATGTTCCTTTTTTTAATTTAAAAACAAAATAGAAAATGGTTGTTTTCATATAAACTTTTTGAAATAAATTGAAATAATTTAAAAATATTTTTAATTAAAATTTATAATAAATACAGTGTCGAACTAACGTATTGGACCAGTAAGCACTTTCAACTTCAGGATTGATATAACGAGCGATTTTTAATAACCAAATAGTATTCCTAGATAGAATGATAAGTATCCCACAAAATTTACTTCAACAATTCAAAATTATTGAAACAATGTGAATTTTGTTGGAAACTTATCATTCTATTTAGTAAAAATATTTGTTTATTAAAAATCGCTTTAATAAGACTGTTAGTTAAATCAATCCTAAAGTTGAAAGTGCTTGCAGTGTCATTACTTTAGTTCATCACTGTATATAAAAATGTAATTTTCCGTAATAGAATTAAAAAAATATGTTAAACATCGTATATATTTATACACACACACATTCATTAATAAATATACAATTAAACATGAACATTAAATTGTATGTTTGTGGTTTAAAACCAAACAAATCGATGTGTAATTTGCAACGTCATCATTTTCACCATAAAAAATACAATATAAATAACTACAAAAAGTACATACTTTTAAAAAAATAAAAACATAAAATAAGTTAAAACAAAGTTTATTGCATTTTTATTTTCGCATAATATACCAGACGTCAGTTTATCCGATACATAAAATGAATCTTATATCTGTTACACAGAGTTGGAAAAAATAATAGAAACGCTAATTTAATTGACACAGCATTTTTTGACTCAATTGCAAAAGGCTACAAAAATTATGGATGGCGATTTGTGTATTTCCGTCAAATGTTGACACGGTTGAAAGCCTTCATGGTGATTTATTTGATCGTTATACTAATATTGTTGTTATGGAGGATTTCAATTATAATCTTTTTGATACTGTTAAATCAAATAACTTCCTTTCTTTAATTTCAAGATGTGGTATTACTTGTACTCATAACTGTTTGCCAACTCACCTTAATTTGCGAACTAATACTACCACGTTAATAGACTTTTTTCTCTTGAGTCAACCTTCTATTATTTCTTATAGTAGTCAACTCCAATACCCATTTTTTTCTTCGTACCACATCTTTATTGTTATTTCTATTAAATTTTTTTCTCGGATGCGCAATAATTGGATTGAATTCAAGGATTATAATCGGTTAAATTATGAAGAATTTATTCAGCATTTAAATATATTTGGTGTATCCCCTATTTTTCAACTAATGATGTAGATTTGGAACTTTCTGCATTAAATGATTTGGTGAATGACCTCCATAATTTAGTTCCTACATCTAGAGTTAAATTGAACTGTTATAATTCTAATTGGATGAATTCTAGAGATTGTCAAGGGACCAAGCCTATGTATAGGGCCTACATTAGAGATCGTTCTGAGAATAATTGGAGAGTTTATTGCAGGTTAAGAAATATAACTAAATCTGTCATTAGAAAGGTTCGTAGGGTCTATGGAAAATATATTTTTACTGATGGTTACAATACTGAAATGTGGAACAGGATTCGTAGACTAGGGTGTGTTGGTCATGAGGATTCTGAAATTGATGCTTCTAATGTTGAATCTATGGCAATCAATTTTTTAAATAATCTGAACTCAAATTACCTAGGTGAATTGAGTTTTGATAATTTCGTTGAAAACTCCAATTCTTTTAATCCTATAACAGAATATAATCTATTACTCGCTTTAAACTCTACCAAGTCTAATGCGGCTGGTTATGATAAGGTTCCCCTAAAATTCATAAAACTGATTTTTCCATCTTGTGAATTCTATGTTTACTACGTCAAAATTTCCGACTGCATTGAAGTTGGGTCGTGTTGTGCCAATTTTAAAAGGTGGTCATTATGGTATAAATAATTTGAGACCGATAACCATTTTACCTGTAATGTCAAAAATTGTTGAAAGTATTATGAAAATGCAAATTTTATCTCACTGATGTTCTTTCATTGATTCATCCAAACCAGTATGCTTTTAGGCAAAATCGTAATACGACATCATTGTTACTCTCTCTCACTGATACTGCAAGAAAGCGACTTGATAATTGTGATCCCTGTATTGTGGTTTCTCTGGATCTTACTAAAGCATTTGACCGAGTCAACCATCATTTTCTAGTAAAGAAACTACGATAACTTCAATTTTTCGAGATCTGCATGTAAGTTAATATATTCCTACCTATTAGAGCGGTCTCAGTTTGTTTCAATCAATGGTTTAGATTATACTATTGGTGCAGTAACCTCGGGTGTGCCCCAGGGGTCTGTACTGGGTCCAGTTTTATTTCTTACTTAAATGATTGTATTACCCTTATGCACACTAACTTTTGTCAGTCATATGTATTTGCTGATGATATTTTGCTACTGTATACTGCAGATTCTCCTCGAATTGATTATTTTGAAATCAGTTTAAACAACCATCTAAGTTCAATATCCAATTGGATGACTCTAAATTGTATTCAGGAACCGAAATTTTCTATATCCTATAATATATATTGATGGACAAGTCATTGACTGTAGATTCCTTTAAATATCGGCGTTATTTTGGATTCTAGTCTAAATTTTGACAATCACATAAATTCTCTTTTAAATAAAATTTGTCTTACTTTAAGAAGATTATACTCATTAAAACCTTATGCGCCTAGATGTGTAAGATTTCGGTTAGCGCACTCTCTATTTATGAGTCAATTTAATTATGGCCTTGAGGTCTTCTCTGGATCTTGGTTGTATAATGTGGATATTCTTGGTGGAATTGTTAGAAAGGTTGTTCGCTATGTTTTTAATGTGAGAGTTCATGAGCATGATCGTGTTAGAGAGCTTGTACTTGAGTTTTTGAAATTTTGTTTTGAAGATTATTAAAAATTGCGTGCTTTACTTTATTTTTATAAAAATATGAAATTTCAACAACCGGAACTTCTGGTGAAAGAATTTTCTTTTATAAATTCAACACGGAATAATTTTAAACTTTTTTCTTATTCCTGTTTAACATATAAACGATTACTTTAACGGATTTCCACCTTGAAAAATGTGGCATATATCTGTTATGTATTTCTTTTTTATACACTTATTTTAATGTTCACATGGCTGGGAGTCATTTATTTAATTTAAGTTGTATCATTGCTGTACATAGTTGGTTATCTAACAATACATAAATAATTGATCATGAAGGCTTTCTTTGTATTGATGTTAATAAATAAATAATTAAAATAAATTTCAATTAAAAATTATTTCCCAATGATTTTATTTTTTTTTTCAAGGCTTTATTTAAATAAAGATACTTCTTCTAGTGTTATTAAAACGTTCATAATTGTTGCTTTCGCAATTGTTATATTTAGGGTAGGCTAAATAAAATCTAAATCTAATCTTACAAAATAATATGAAGAAGCAGGCTAGATATAAATGGGAATATAAATTTAATGGGAACTTTATCATAACCAGTCGCATTAGATTTAATAGAGTTAATTGCCTGCAAAAGATCACATTCCGTAATGCGATCAAATGAAAACGAATTGGGGTTGTCAATGAAATTGTTAAAATTCAATTCACCCAGATGGTTTGGGTTTAGATTATTCAAAAAAGTAGTAGATATAGATTCAACATCAGATTCATATATTTCAGAATTCTCCCGACCAACACAACCTAACCTGCGAATCCTACTCCACAGTTGAATATTATTAACATCGGTAAAAAGATTTTTCAATACAATTTTAAACTTTTTGGTCAATTTGTATTTAGTTTTGAATTTATTTAGACACAGGTTTAAATTTTGAATTTACAGGTTTCGCGAAGCAAATTAATACTCAGCCACTGGTGTTTTAGTAAAACAAGTTTTTGTACCATCGGCAATTTCCGACTTAGCGTAAGTTTTAGAATAAGATGAAGTTTTTAAAACAGCTAAGAATTCTTATAATCATTGAGGTTACTGCTAATAATCTAAATTCGTTGAAAATCTGTAATAAATTGTTCTTTAGAATATAAAGATTTTCCTAAAGAAAACACAGAAAATTGTCTATAAAGTTCAATATTTATTTTTTAATTAAACGAAACTTAAAACTAGAACATACAGTTAGAGCTTCGAAGATTTAATTCATTTATTCTGAATGGATTTAATTCCCATTTGTTCCCGTTCGATTTGTTTTGAAAATAATTAAATCAATTGTATCAGTTCTTTTTATCATGATTTAAATCAGTGGGAACGCATTATTTTTTTGAAACGAACGAAAAAAAGAATTCATACACATATAAACATTTCTTTGAATATTTAAACACAATAAATAATTCGGAGGGCAACTTATTAAAAAAAATAACCAGATTTATATTTAAACAAAATAAATAAATGGGAGGGTAACTTAAAAAAAAAAAACTACCTAAACATACAAATATCATATATATAATTATTGTTAAGCACTTAAATATGTTATTTTTAAAAAGTTACCAGGTCTGAATGATACATATTGCATTATAAATACAAACATATTAGTTCAGTGAACGATGAAAAAATAGATTATAAATCACTGAACGGAAATTTTTTTTAAATCAGTTCGAAATTATTTTATAAAACGAACTGCTTTAATAGTTAAAGGAATTTTGGATTTAAACGCGTTCAATTAGAATTAATTCTTCAAAGCTATGCAAATTTAAGGGCGGATACCTTATCTATACAATAATCAGAGTTAAAAGTTAAGCACAGATATTTACATACAAATTTGATATTCATAACTATTATTTTAAGACAAGTTAACAGGTATTAATACCCTGGTCTAAATGTATAAAATTTAATAATCATCTACATTAATAAAAATCAAATCGACTTAAACCCGCTATACTGTAACTATCGATGATTCTTTAGCCATTAACGATTGTTTAAGATTTGAAGTTGTATTATCATCTTTAGTGAAATGTACCATATCGTCGTGTCTATTGGAAACATCTGACGCAGACATAAGTACTTCTAAAGAACCTTCCAATTCTAAAAGTTCATAAGTAATCGCCACTTCACGTTGCAAAACTGATGAAAGATGTAAAATTGTTTGACCAAATTGTCCCGTAAATTGGTGCATCTTATCTTCACAAACATCCAAAAGAATCATGCCAACATCAATAAGTACACGCATAAAACGGTGTTCTCCAATGTAGCGACAAATAAATTTGATAACATCAGTGAGAAACTTACATTCTCGCTTAGCCAAAGCACGATGTAGACCTTTACGATGAATAAGTTCTTGCATTACACTTACGGTAACTTCAGGCGCTCGAAAACTTGCTTTCATTACCGTATCTAAACATGCGGTATATTCATAACGTCTTAAATGTTTGTCGAATTTTTCCATATGTTCTGGTGTTGCATAAGTTATTTGATGATCAACTTCAATATCGGCCTTATTCGACAGAGTATGCATTCTTCTAGCAGGACGTTGGCGTTGTTTACTGCGCGGCGTTTCCATGTTTTGTACCGACACTAAACCATCAACCATACCAGCTACAACAGTTTGATCATTTGGTGCTACTCCTAAGCTGAGCACAGCATTGGGAAAATCAAGAGTGTGTACGGTCTGATAGGAGGCTACATCATAGATTTTTACATGACGATCTAGACCACTCGATAAAATACGTTTTCCGTTTGAGCCCATACGCAGACATGTCACCGTTTTATGATGCTGCGAAAGTTTTGTGAGAAGACGACAACCAGCGAATGCATCCCAAACACGAATTTCGGTACCGCCAGCACTAATGAATATACCACCTGTAGGTAAAAATAATAAAGACTCCACAGGACTGCCATGATCAACCGACATTGTGACTTCTTTTGATCTAGTGTCGTATAAATTAATTTTTCCGTCATAACCACCGGAAACAATGACATCTGTTGATACGGGATTAACGGTACCAGCCCGAATGTAATCTTGATGTTTCGCAAATGTATGTAGAGCTTTTTCACTAGCAACATCCCATAATTTAACTGTTTTATCATCGGAAAAACTAGCAATATGCAGCAAATCTGAAGTAAAATTTACACGATGCACAGGAGCTTTGTGGCCTTTGAATAAACGCAATACATTTTTACTGCAGGTGTCAAATAACTTAACTAAACCTTGTTCATCTCCAGCTACCAAGAGACGACCATCTTGTCGAAATGTACCACCATAGGCGGTCTCTTGAAAGCGTGATAAATTCTTAATCACTAACTTGGTAATGGGATTATATATTTGCACTCTCACTGAACAGGTGACAGCAAAGTAATGTGGCTCAATAGGGCTGAAGTCGACATAATCTATGGCTCCAAATTCTTTAACCAATGTTGGCACCTGCAATGGAAAACAAACATAAATTTAAAGAGCCAGATTTTGTATTTTAGGTTTAACTTACACTTAATTTTTTCCAATACTCTGTATCTGGTGTTACAACTTGTCCAGTTTTGGGATATTTTTTAATGTTCAAAGGTTTAAAATTTGTCATATTTTTCTTTTTTTTTGTGGAAATCTTTTATTAAAAGTGTATTTAAGTTCTGCTGCGGGTTTGATATTGTTTTATTATTTCTTCTCGACTACACGTGCTGCATTGTATTCAATTTAGCTGTTTTCTAGTTAAATCCAGCGATTCTGAAACTCATTTTAACTGCGTCTTCAAATGCAATAAATAATAGCGAGCAATTGTCCAAAATGATTTCAACTTAAAAATTCTTTTGACCCACTGACCATTTATGAAAAAAATTTAGTTAGTAATGTAAACTCGTTTATCTCTACATCCGTAATTTTAACACTTGATATTAAGACAAATTTATGTAAACCCACAATTACCAAACCTATTGCAGAAAAACGTCAATATGATTGCAAATGAATTGTAGTGGAGAACACCAACATCATTGTAAACAAATGTCAAACTTAGCCGTAGTATATACTGGCTATAAATATGTTGACATAAACTAGAGCAAATGTAAAAATTACATTATCTCTAGTGTGAAACAATCGATTTCGTACATATTTATTGCAGGCAATACAATTGTTGCTAAGATAAATCGTCAAACGAGCTGTCATTTTTTTTATTATTTTTCTGTTTTTATCGTATTTTTTTATAGTTGTCAAACAAAAATGCCAGATAGTTTTACGTTTTATCTTAGCAATAATTGCTGACGAATATAGCCGGAAACTTTTGGCATCATTATTTTTATATTCAATATTATTTATCTATTTTAAAATAATATTTTTCTTTTTTTAATTGTGGCGTCTTTTTCATAATTGGCAAACGAAAATGGCAGCTAGTTTAATTATAATTATTGCTAGCGAATATTGCCGGAAAATTATTGCGACATATATTGACGAAAATAAATATGTACGAAATCAAGTATGCACACTAGAGATAATCTAATTTTGAGATTTGCTAGAATTTATGACAACATATTTATCGTCAATCTAGGCTATACGGGTGTAGTAGTCAGTAAACCTGCATTTACATTACGCTCGAAATCAAGTTCGTGTATAATAGTATACAATTTCATATGACCGCAATCCAGCTAAAACTAGAATGCCGCATAAACACAGCTAGTAGTTAATTTCCAAACTGAATTAATGCCTCGTTTACGTCCACATTTAAATCACGAGATTTTTACTATAGTCATGAAAACCACTCAAATGTGTAGACTTTTGCAGAATACAATACTGCGTTTCACTTATTTTGCATGAAAAAGTTGGTAACGCTGGTCAGCAGCTGACAAAAAATATAGAAACATAATGCTATATACAGACGAAGGAACATTAGTAGAAGCACGTGTTTCTTTTAATGTTTCTTTTTTAAGTGCAGACGATGGAACCAAAAACGAAACCATATATGAAAGATCAGTTCTGTGTGTTCGAATATACTACTACTAAACAAATATACCCAGAAGAAAGCCAAATTTTTAAAATTTGTTTTTAAAAATGGTTCTATATTTTTTTGTTAATTTTTTTTTATAGATATCACATTTTATGTCCCATAATTCTCATAAATGTTTGTATTCATTTATAAGATTTATCCAATTTTTATTATTTTAAATTGTCACCATTTTCGTCTCTCTTTTATTTAATGTACATCGCAAATTACAAAATCACCGCACACAACGAATGTTTTCAACAAAGTAAGATAGAAAAAAACAGGAAACATTGCTACACACGATGAAACATTAAGTGGAACATTGTCATGTTTCCACTAATGTTCTTCGTCTGTGGCCAGCATAATAAAAATAAATTTAGGTGGTGATCCCAGTTGACGTTTTGTTTCAGACGAAATCCGTTGAAGTCTGTGTTAAAATCCTAAATTATTACTAGATTTTCATCGAAATATATCTAAACTACTTCTAATAGCGAATTTAGATTTGAACTTTTTTAAGTATATTTGAAATCTATTTTAAAATCATAATCGTTCATTTTATTTTTCGAGATTTCGATTTGACAAAACAAAAAACCGCGAAAACTACTAATGTATTATTTACGTTGCCAATCGTTTTTACGCTTTGATTAAACGTCAAAAACTCATCAGCGTACTAGCATTGCCAACCACAATTACGATTATTCGACAAATTCAGAGTTGTATTCCTCAAAGTCAATAACAAGTCTCCAAAATTTATTAGATTTTTATTAAATTTCCGTCGAAATCAACTTCTAAGTTGATTTCGTGCATAATGTAAAGTCGCTGTAAATTAAAGTAATTCTAATGTCATACGACTTTCAAAAATGTAGTCTAAAATTGTGTGAAATCCCAATTTGAGGTAATTAATTAACAATTCAGAATTTTAAAAATTTGACTGTTTGTGCACAAATCCTTACGCGAATTTATAGAAACACAATTATATAATAACTTGGAACACAACATCATTATAGAAATTTATTCTCTTCTATTTTTAAAACAAAACATATCAGTTTTTAAAAATTTACAGCACATTTAGTAGAGATTTTTATAACAATTTTTAGTCACAAATATTTTATTTTGGATCAAGTTATTATTGTTAGGCATACAAAAAGCACTAAGTTGGCATCTCGGTTGTCAGTATGGTAAACTATTTTGAATGAATTAATCTATATAAATTTTGACAATAAAACAAGTTGGGCACGTCATCCCAGGACAATTATTTGTTGAGAATTTGTAATTCCTTAAATATCTAACAAAAATAATTCTAAACAATGGTATATAACTTCATTTTAGAACTAATTATACACATTCATGAATTTGTATTTGTTACAGAGTGCCCTGTTTAACTTCCAAAGTTTGCTATCAGTGATTTTGTTTATGATTTGCACCTGTGCTTACCTGCGTTCACTTTTTCCCAGTATAATGGATCGTAATAAGACCGGGTGCGTATTTATGGTAGTTTTGAATAGCTCTCTTTAATGTACATATTTTAACTTACAGGCTGTTGGGTGTATTTTGGAAATTAGCTAGAATAGGAGAACGTAAATCCCCTTATGTGGCGGTGTCATGTGTAATAATGGCTGCAACAATACTCTTTTGGACGTGATTGCTTAGGAAGAAAGATTAAGTTTACCCCTTTTATTTAGTTGGTTTTAATGATAATCATGCATTTTTAATAATTTGTGTATATACAATTTTATTTAAGGACATGTGGGGTTTGTTTTTTTTTTGGATATTATAAGGGTCGAGATTGCATACGAGTTTGACTAAAAAATATGGCCCATACATTGCAATATTTGGTAATGTTCTGTATTTCACTAAGGTGAAATAGAAAACTAAAATTTGTTTCTCAATATTTAGGCGAATTATGATTGTACATTGTTCATTAAATGAAAAACTTGAAATCTAATCAAATAAAACTTAAGAACACGGTATAATATTGACAAAATTCAATTTCTCGGCATACTTCAATTCATTTAACAGAATCAGACGAATTTACTCAATTTTTACTAATCACTTCAACCAAAAGTGGTTCGTTTGATTTAAACTTCGCGAATTAAATCATGAAACAAATTATTCAGTCTAATCAAGATTGAATAAATTAGAATCATATCTCACTTTATTCAATGTCAAATCATTGTTTGAAAGCGATTATAAATTATTTACTGACTTATAAAATGAGTAAATTTTATGCAAATTGATTTAAAACCGATTTATCATTTTCAAGTTGATTATGCCTGAAATAATACAGTATTTTTTTTATCGTTTTGCCTTTAAAAATAATTCAATCATAAGAAATAATTTTCAAAAAATTAATAAAAATGTTTTTTTTTTTTGCGAATTATCTCTTAATTTATTTTTATTCGTGCAATAAAATTGTTTATAATTTGCAAATAAATTTTAGTCGATCATGATATTAGATTTAGTCTACAATTTTAAAAGTTTTTGGCTTTTTCTGCAAATATTTATAGTCACAGAAGTACACATATAGCAATTTGAGATACAAAAAAAATATACATCAATTTTCAAAGCAAAACATTTGCAGTTTTCAAAAATCGACAACAAATTATGAATTGGCTAATGGTTTTTTTTATTTCAAATGTTAAATAAAATATATTCGGTTTAGTTTTTCAAATAATTTAGCTTATAAAAACATGAACTCTAAATTGCGTTGGCTTTTGTATAAAAAATACATTTAGTGTAGTTTCAATTTAGCCAGTTTGCACAACTAAAATAAAAATTTCAATTACAAAATTATAGTAAAGACCAATTCATATTTATTCACTCTGCTGAGTGAATTTTGTTTTTCTCTAAACGAATAAAAAATTTACAATTCGCGTATCAAAACCTATTGTGTTGATTAATTTTTTTTAATCATTAGCTTTGTGCGGTAATTTGGTTTCGAAATCACTTCAGGTCCTATTATTGGTTTATAGTGAAAATTCTGTTAACCACAATGTACTGTTAGCAACTTGCCCCACAAACAAGAAATAGTTCACGTTATTCTCAGCCTCATACATGGGGGCTATCAATTTATAGTGAATGTAAATACAGCAACTTTTCCGTGTGTGTGCCCAGAGTTGGCATCTACTTTTTACTGCACGCTGCTATCAAAGAACCGTTACTATAGCGACTGTTTTCATTGTTACGAGACTCATAACACTTCAAAAGAAAAATATTCATATAATAAAAAAAAAAAAAAAAATGTTAAATTCACTACCAAAACATTCTGGTATTTATTTTATAAAAGATAATATCAACAAATTGGAATTTAAAATACAATTTCGTTGTATAAATACCCTACTCCAACTGCCTAAATATGAAAATCCGGGCAAATTAAACCCGAATTTCCATGCAAGCAAAAATAAATTGGATCATTCTCCTGAAGATGATGCAAACGTTGTTACAATCAAATGGCAACAAAAACTTTTTAGTCCAACTGAAAGTCAAGTATATTCAGATTTAAAAAATTGTTCCAGTGAACAACATAAAAAGTATCATGTACTGTTAAAAGAGGAGCAAGAACATAAGGATAAAAAACAAACAAAAAAGAAACGGCAACGTAAATTGCGAACTAATATGGATAAGGAAATAACGGAAAAGCATAAGGACTCAAAGGCAAAT
Organism: Eustalomyia histrio; assembly: GCA_949748255.1. Taxonomy (NCBI): domain Eukaryota; kingdom Metazoa; phylum Arthropoda; class Insecta; order Diptera; family Anthomyiidae; genus Eustalomyia; species Eustalomyia histrio. Next base: position 102,894,584 of record OX456525.1, on the reverse strand, counting down.
GTAATTTTTACTTATGTACAAGAGGATAATTTTCAACCACCCGAAGACCAAGTAACATTAAAAAGTAAACAACATATGGAAACACCTTGTGAAGTGATGTTTGTTTATGCTGTTCTTAAACCTGATACTCAATTGGCGGTACTCAAGTGGTTTAACCGTGACCGTTTGCTATGTATATATCCCGACTTTACGGATTTTTACACTCAACCATATTTTATTGAAATTGATAGCGATTATCGTCATTTGTATTCATATGGCATTGAAAATTTATCCCTTAAACAATTGGTTACTAAGCCGGAGCAGGAACAATTTCTTTATCTTCCAGAGTTACCCACACATTGGCGCATTGAAGATGATCTTTGTCAAAAATTTGCAATGCCTCCAAAAAGGACTCAAAGATGTGCTATACTTTTTACGATTAATGATTTATCTGGTTTTGAATATGACAATGTTCATGTTCGTTATCATTTAATATTACCCGATAATACAATTTTAGAGGAAGGTCTTCTAGAAGCCACTACTCATACGGCTGCATCTTTGAATCCAAATTATAAAATACACATTGGCTTAACTTGGCAAATAACTATACTGTGCGAAGAACAATTTGATCCTTCTCAGAATTTACGTATCTTTTTTGAAATTATTTCCATTGACTCGTGGCAACGTGAACGTTCTGAAGGATTCTGTTACTACTCTTTAAATGCATTAAAGCCTCATCCATTTCACACTCTACAATTACAATGTCTACGTCCAGTTGATACGTTAATAGAATCGATTAATCGTTATTTTATTGGTGGACGTAGAAAATTTGATTATATACGTTTTTTTTGTGAACACGCTAAGGACGACAAGGTAGAGGATGAGAATGCTAATTCTTCAGATATTCATTGTCGCTATGGTGTGTCCATGCAAAACTCTGGTCAATTAAGTTTAACGTGCCAGACTTTGACTCAGCGCAATTGTGAGCTTTTGAATCCATGTTCGAATCCTACAAGTGGCATGACACTGGATGATATTATGATGGCTTATAAAGAAGCCAGGCGAAGACTGGAAGCAGTGGCTTTTAAATAAATTAAATTTTAAACATATTTCAATAAAAAATAATATTTTTTTTTATTAGACAGGATATATTATCAAATTTTTTCAATTGAATGGACATTTAGGCGGTTGGATATTGATTCTGTAATTAACACCATGGTGCTAAATCGCTTATTCAGCGGATTCACTAATGGAAGTAGAGATGGAAACGTGAGCAATATCGCACGAACATTTTTTTCTACTCACGCTAGTAATTTAAATTTTTTTTTCACGCTTTAAAATTCAAAACAAAGGAATATAGTCCCAATAAATATTGAAAAGTTAAAAATTCAAGTTCTTTAAATATTGTTTGTACTGTGCTTTATTTTAAGTCAAAATTAAGTTCATACAAATAAAAATAATTTGTGTCAAATAAAATTAAAAAATTTGTTCAAATTTACAATTTTTCTATGAAGATTTTTATAAATCTGAATTTCCTCCATTGATTTTAACGAAGAGGTAAGTCATAATTATTTAGTGCTTATCTCTGTCCTTACACTATCTTTTTTTTCTAATTTCAGAAAGATACTACAAATTATTAGTGCAAAAAACATCAAAAGTCAAAAAATCAAGATTAAAATATACAAAACCAAAATTATAAAAATGTATGTATCTTTAAAAGAATTAATAAATTATACCAAAACCAATCATTACCATGTTTTTATTTGTTTAAACTTGAAGTTAGGACTTGAAAACAAGTGTTATTATTAAGTTGTTTGAACTTAAATTGAACTGTGATTCAAGGCTTGATTTAAATCATATTCTCACTGTAATGTTCGACTTGAATTCCAGTCTCCGTTTTGTTGGAATATGCTATTGAATTAAAGTGTAATTAATGTATAAATCAAGGCTTAAATTCCAGAAACAAATTTTCTTGGGTTTTATCAATTGAACCACTCTCTGCAAAAATTGCGAAACGAAATTGATTCAAAATCGTATCGCCTGATAAAAAAACTAATTGCGGCAATAATCGGAAGATAAAACCGTTTTTGTGCTTTTTAATATTATTTTTATTGAGAGAATAAATAAAGTAATAAAATATTAAAACAATTGTTATAACAGAATGAATCTCAGAAAATAAAGAGAAAGAGTAAAAAAGAATAATAAAACAACTGTAAATTACGGTTCAGCAGAAATGGTCTCAAAGAATATCGAATTGTATTAAGCAACTGGAGTGTTTTTGGTTTGTTTCTTCTGTCAATGCAATTTTTTGCATAGAGAAAAAAGAATAGTTTAGTTTTGGTTGGTCAGTTGTATTGTTATTGAGAATATAATCGTGATTCTGTTTTAAATCCGCGGTATTTGATCGAGATCCCGGGATGGATTGAGATATTTCAAGTTTTGATATTAAAAATCTTATGTTTTGTTATTATTAATATATACCTTTAACAGGCGCGTATCCAGGGGGTAGGGGGAAAAAGATTAAAAAACAAGTAAAAAAGTTTAAAATCGGCTGTGCCGAACCTTTGAATAACCTCCACTAATATCTTAAACAAATGTTCTCTACTGTGTTTGATACAAATACACTCAGAAAAAAAGTTAGTAGACAAATTTGATTAAATCCCACTTTACTATTTTTGTACTAATTTTTAGTAAAAAAAATATTATTTAGTAAATTTTTTGCTATTAACATTTTACAAATTTACAGAATATTTACAAATTTTTGTTGCTAACTTCAACAAACATTTTACAAATTTTTAAAAACCGATTTGCTAAAATTAGCAAGAAAATTTACTAATTTAAAAAAAAAGTGGATGTTGAAAGAACTGTTATTTCTAATGATTAAAACTTATAGATACAAACTTAAGTTGCCTTAAAATGATACATAGGTTGCAAAAAGGGATCGGAAGTGAAGATACTCTTCACATTCATGTTCAAAAATATGACATACACTTAAAATAGCACTAAAAACTTTTTAGTTCTAGTACTCAGCCTTTAAAACAATTTAAATTTGACCTTAAAACCCAAAAAATTTACTAAAAATATTTTTCAAAACAAAAATTAACAAATGAAAACAAAATGATAAATTCGTTTCTGTTTTTACTATTTTTTAGCCTTAGATTTTTTTTATTTTTGTCTGAAATATTTTTTAAAAAAAAAAATTAAATGAAAAAATGTTGCTCTTTAAAAAAATATTCGTTTGCATATTCGAATTCATAAGGCGATTTCAAAAGAAATGAGCAGCTTTAAAGTGTAACAAGTGTATCTAAAAATAATTGAGCTAATTTGGGCATTTTAATAATACTTTTTTTTGTATAAATTAAATTTTTTTAAGTGAATAGTATAGTAGGATTTTAAGATCATATCATATTCTTTTTAATAATTTTTATTGTAAAGAAACATGAAAATTTTTATTAGTAAGTTATAGAGAATAAAAATTGAGAAATTCCACTGAGCCAGCAGGATAGAATACTTAGTATTTTCGGTTGGCGCTACCCAACCTTGTCAATATCCATGCTCTTCTTCTCCCTTTGCGGTCATTGCTTAAATTTTTTTATATATATTACAATTTATTGAGATTAAATTATTTAAATTTATATTACATTGATTATTTTAAAATAACGTTATATATTGTTATATATAACCATATCTGGTTATATATTCTTCTTTATAAAATTATTTTTGATTTATATGATAAGATATGGTATACATATATTATATCATATAAAATTTGTATATTACAAAACAAAAGCAAATTAACGATTTTCAGCTAGGCTGATACATGTATTTCGATCCGGAAAAATATCTCTTCAGTCCTCAAAGTTTTAGACAAGCTAGAGCCTCTATGGTTAATATATGTTCCTAAATAAGAAATATTTTTGATATGGTATATATCACAATATGTACAAACAAATTTGAAATATTGTTATACAGGGTGATTCAGTCACGACCCGCCGAATTTCATCAGCGTATTCCTTGGCTCATTTAATGAAAATATGTCCATTACGACCATCCCCGAAAATGCAAGTGTGCGAAATCGCAGCGGCTTAAAAATTTTCGGATTGGTGGTCGGAGGGTAGTACGGTGAAACTGCTAACTTCTGAACCAGTGGTCGAATATTTTGTTTTTGGGCTTGTTGGAAAGGAGACCTTTCAGAATCAATTAATCGGAATCAATAAAATTAAATCTCCGAGATACAGAGCTTTAAAAAAAATTGGAAAAAGGACATTAGAACGTGCACAATTTGCTCAGCCAGATGGCAGGCAAAAAGGTTTTTTTTTCTCTTAAAAGATAGCCCTACCTCTTACCTTTCCAAAATGCTCTAAACGAAGCCCAGGGGTCTTACCGTACCAAAGTTATAACCATTTGACTGAAATGCAACATTTTTTTTAATGTTAATTTACAAAAACAAAAAAATGTTTGCATTTTGCCAATTTTCATGATGTTATATTTCGAAAACCGAAAGGGTTTGGGTTCGAAAGTTTAATGATTTGATAAACTCCACCCATTTACAAAATTTGTGGCGAATTTTATTAAAATCGGAGATGACAAATCCGAAAATGACAGTTTTCTCTGCGGTTTGACATAAATTGGCCAAAAAGTATATAATTTGTATATAAATTATATACTTTTTGAATTGGCCCAAGATTAACGGCTTTTTTTTGCATTATCTTTTGATTAGCTTCCTGAAGTTTACTGACGTCTAGTAGCGTTGTAAAATTGATTACATTTAAATCAAATCGTAATGGGTCGTGATAAATATTCACAAAACCTAAAAAATTAAATAATTAAAGATTATTTTAATGAAAAGAGTCAAATAGAACTAGCTAAAAAGCTAGTTCTATTTGACTCTCTAGCTATAATATTTCGCCTTATAAAAAAATATAAAACAACCAAATCTGTAAAAACATTACATTTGGGAGGAGAACCAAGGAAGACAAATGAAAGAACTGACGGTCACATTGTACAAATTGTGCAAAAATATCCATTAAAATCATCCACAAGAAACATTTGGCAAAAAAGTAGAACTTATTTATTTCGCTGAAATGCTTAGAATATCAATATTTGTAGGCTTCATTTTTCATGAAAATATCAAAACTGGACGCCTGAAAAATGGAAAACTGTTTTATTTAGCGATGAGTCTAAATCTAATTTTTTTAACTCTGACGGAATGTGCACTGTTCGCCGCAAGAAAGGAGATCGCTTAAACCCACGCTACTGCAAGCCAACTGTGAAGCATGGCGGCGGCTCAATTATCATTTGGACATGCTTCTCTGATTTTGGCGTTGGACCCTTCCACGAACTCGAAGGAATAATGGGCAGATTCATATATAGAGACATTCTTGCGAATGTTATGATGCCACACTCAGAATGGGAGATGCAACTTCGTTGGATATTTCAACAAGACAACGTCCCGAAACATACTTCGAAGCTGGTAAAAGAGTGGCTCGCTAAAAATGGGGCCGGCCCAATCACCTGATTTGAACCCTATTGAGAACTTATTTGGTATTTTAAAGCGGCGAGGAACTGGTCGAGCCTTCACTTCTAAACGACGTCTAAAAGAAGCACTGGAAACTGAGTGGAAATATATTCCGATCAGTATTATTAACAACCTTATAGAATCCATGTCACGTAGATGCCGCGAAGTTATAAAAAAGGATTCTTCACTAAATACTGAATTTTAATTAAATGTTGCTTTTGTTTTTAAAAACTATAATAGTGACATTTCCAAAAAATAAAGCAGTTCTTTTTGTTTGCAAATTAGGTTTTGTCTTTTTATTTGTAATGTTTTAGAGAGTAAGAAATGATAAAGAAAACTTTGAAAAAACAACAACAACATGTTTTAAAATACAAAAAAGTCGATAGTGATTTTGGTTGCTTTTGTTCTGCACAACACTGTATACCATATTTTAACATTTGAAAAAAAATTTTGAGGTGAAAATTTTTTTTGTGGTGAAAAAAATTTTAGTGGTGAAAAATATTTTTGGTGAATATAAAATTAATTAATTAATTTATTTTTATTTATTTAGAGTAAAGTTAATTCACAAATAATATTACAGTTACAGGAACTGGCTGCAGAGGCCTTCGTCCTATAAAATTAATATTTTACGTATTTTTAGTCTGGTTCGAGATCATATAAAATTTTTTTCAAATGAAAAAATTTTTCTATTTTTTATTTAGTAATCATGGAGAATACACAGAAAAAGTTATTAGACACAAGCTAAATTTTTTACATTTTCCTTTTTTTACTGTATATCAAAGTCAGCAATTAGCTAATATTAAAGACATGAGTTTCAATTGTTTTTACAAATGTTCAAACAATTCTTTTTACCGTACCAAATTATATGTAAAAGTGGTTTTTATTTTATAGTTAATCTTTTATTAATACTTATATGTATGAAAATATATTTTTAGTCTGGTTTGAGATCATATAAATTTTTTCAAATGAAAAATTTTCTTATTTTTTTATAAGTAATTATGGAGAATACACAGAAAAAGTTTTTAGACACAAGCTGAATGGAATACATTTTCTGGTCCGCTACGACCTTCATCAACATTTTTCTTGCCCTTGAAATTATAAATATCTCTATTTAACTCACAAATCAAAGGAAAAAGCTATTTTATGCTTAGATGAAATTTACTTACTCAGGAAATAATTATAATGACAAATTATACAAAAAAAATTAATTAAATTAAAAAAAATGAATTTACTTTTTTTGGGTCCACTAATTCCAAATGTACTCATATGTTTACGTTTGCTTTTTACACGTTTTTTTTTGGCGATATTTGATTTTTAGGCGATAGTGAAATTGTTATACAGTTTACTTACCACTCTCGTAAAAACTCTCTTAATATTACAAAAAAGGAAAGTTTTAAAATTCAAAATTAAGAGAACTCAATAGGATGAAAAGAGCAATAAAAAAAATATTTTTGAAATTCTTAATATTACAATGGAGAGAGGCGTCAATGTGTCTACAAGCAACTGTCGAAAATTTGACATGTCCTTTAAGAGAATTGTCTTATACGGGAAAATTTCGATGGCCAGAGTAGAAAAATAAAAGTTTTTCGAATGTGAATGTGGTTTTTGTGCTTTAGTGACTTATAAACTTTCTTTAGTATAAGATGTTGCCGCAATAAATGGTGTAGGAATGATTTATTTTGAAATGTATTAATTTATGCATCTCTGTACTAGTATTTTGTTACTTGCTACACTTGAAATGCCACTTCCAAACAAAACTGAAAAAGATTGATTTTAAGAATTTATTTTAATAAATTAATTGCACGCATATTAATTTATTTTAATAATACCTCTTAAAAAGGAAATCTTAGTAGTAAGTATGTCTGTCTGCCCATCTGTCACATGCATGTTAAATTATTTACATAAATAGTCTGGATTAGATAAATTTATGAGTCTCAACTATGAACTTAAAGTAAACATACAAAACAGTTCGTTAGTCAGTCAGTCAGTTAGTCAGAGTTTATTCATTTTTGTAGTTAGTCAGTCAGGCTTAAGCTCATAATGACCATAAATTTTAATATGGCTGACATAAATTTTGAATAAGTGTAACAACCTTGTAATGTGCTTTATGTGTCTTTGTGGGATATTTTATTTTTGGCTTCGAATGTCCACCACAATGAATTGTTTATTATCATTTTGTGGTAAGTAGACAATGAATTATCATAAATATTTGAAGAAATATTACATCCATACACATACGAAATGTATGTGTGTTAAGATTTTAAGTGTATATGTTTAAGAAATCAACATAGTTAAGTGTACCATTTATTAATATATATGTACATATAGTCTTTTAAGTTGAACCATAAATTGTTCTAAGAAGTGCTTAATTCAAGGTAAGTTTGTGATTGATAAATCACCATAACAACATTGATGACCTTTTGTTGCAGTCAAACTAATCTATTGAAATAACACAATAAATTTATAAATTTTAATGAAACTAAGTTATGTGACTATGATATAGTACTTGTAATTTATTCGTGTACTTCTTATGCTGTAAGTACACTCTAAAAAATGTTTGTCAATTTACTACTATAAAATGGGTAAAGTTTTATGTAATATTACAAAAATTCGGTAATTATAAACACAAAATGCGAAAAGTTTCTTTGAGCACACTTTTATATATGTACATTAATACACACATGAAGTATTTTTCGACACTATGTGTTTACAATTAAACATATTATGCCTAAAATTAGTATCATTTTGTTGAATAAAAATTTTACGCATAAAACTTGTAACTATACTAATTTATAATGATAAATAAATATGACATTTTTAAATAGAGAAAAAAAAAAATTAAAAACAAAACTGTATTAGTTTTTTTAAATTTATGTTATCGTACCGTTCGCACGTTTTTTTTTTTTTGTTTCATCTTGTCAAATCAAAATTATATTAAATGCTTAAAAAATATAATATTAAATGTTCGCGTAAAATCGTCTATGCTTAAAATAATAAATAAATTTCAATATTAATAATTAAAAATAAGTTGTGTTGTGGCTATTGGATTAAAATTTATATTAGAAACAACATTAATGCACAACAAAAATGTATTTGAAGAAAATTTAAAAAAAAAAATATTAAATGACAATTATATTACACTCTAGCATAAATCCAATTTTCAGCCGGTAGTAATCTCGGCGAGAACTATATGTCGGTTGTAAAATGTTTGAAAGTTCAAGGACAGAATACAGGCATCTCAGAACTTTGCAGTTGGGAATGGATAAAGAAAATACAGATGGTAGAAAAACATAGGCCAATCATGGAATTATAAATGTGTGGAAATGTGGAATATTAAAGATGCTAAAAATATTTATTCAAGATTCCCTAAAAAATACTTAAAAATTGATGTGTACTGATAACCAAGATGCTTGTACCTTATTTAAAACTTTTCCTCACCGTTCTCCAAATATACAGAAAAACTGTATTTGTTATGTGTAAAAAAAACAAAAAAAGTCTTAAGAAAATATAAAAAAATGTTACAAAAAAGTTGAATAGACGGGGATCGATCGCGCGTCTAAAAGAAGAAAACTATTTGTGAGAAAGCGCTTAGACCACTGAGCCATTGAAGGACATACGCAATCATCCTTAATAGAAGTAAATAAACAGTTTTCGTTTAAAACAGATTTGTTTGGTTTTTAAATGGCAAATCTTTGTATGTGTTTGTTGTTCAACAAAAAAAAAAAAATAAAAATAAAAAAACAACAACAATCACAATGCCAATCAGTGCTGTCATATTTTTTTTCAAAAATCTTTTTAGTTCTAAAAAAAAACTTTTTTTGACCAAAAAATTTTTTTTTACAAATCCTTAAAAGAAATTACTAGAACTGCATGTGATTTATTTCTACAAAAACATTTGATTTAGCTGGCAAATTTGCAATTAGGATTTTATTTCGCTTTTTTAAAAATATGTATTTCTTTAACTTAATTTTAAAAATTTGAAGGAAAATAGTTTATAAAAGTTTGGTTTATAAATTATTATAAGTTATGACCTAAATTTTTGCACTCAATGACAAATTATGTATACAATTTTCTTAACATATGAGAAATAAAATGGTCTAAAAATCTTTTCATAAATTCTTTTAAATCGGAGCAAAAATAGAACTAAAACCGTTTGTATTTTGTTTGTATCAGAGGGTCGCCTGAAATTAAACTCAACTACATGTGCTTTTTATATCTGATGGTACATATATCAAAATCTACCTAAATACTTGTTTAAATATTACCATTTTACCATTTATTTTAAGTTTGCTAAAAATAAGTCACTAAAATTTTTTAAGATTAAATAACAAAAATCATGAAAAAATTTTAGTATTATTTCTAGCATTTTTCAAAATCAGTTTAAGCATTTTTTGGCCTTGCTTAATGTCAGAGTTAGCTGTAAACAATTTTAAAGATCTGGTCACACTGTTTCCATGTTATTGTTTTTTAAATATATACATATTATTAAATTGTTGAATGTTTTGTTTTTAAATAAGCCAAATAAACACATGCAATTTTTTTCTGAAAAGATAAAATTTTTGAAAAATAGTATGGCAAGACTGTGTGTAAGAATGGTAAGGGGGTTACGGCTGAGAATTTTGAAAAAGTAGCACAAATAGTCGTTTTCTCAAAAAAAAAGTCCCACAAAAAAGTTGCACACTTTTTATTAAGAAATAACATTTATTTAAACAGAACTTATAAAATAAATAAATAATTCAAACAATTTAGTTTAACTAAAAAACAATTCATTGAAAATATGGTTAAACCATTTTTAATATAATAATTTTACGTATAATTTAACATTTTTTTTCTTTGAAACTTCGTTTCTGTATTTTTGGACAAGCTGTTTACTTGGAATCCAGTCTTTAATTTCGGTATCCAGCCAATTTAGAGCTGAAAGCATGGACTCGCAAGTTTTTACTTTTAACCTATTGGTTAATTTATTTTTTATTAATCCTAATTGAGAAAAAATTCCTTCAGCACACGCGCTGCTGTGAGGTAAAGTTAATGCATGCGCTGCCAATTTATATAAATTTAGGTACAAAGATTCTTTTAAAGCATTTTTGATATTACCTTCTGTATGCCAAAAAGTTTCAGCATTTTTGATTTCAAAATTGTGTTCGTATGATTTATCCTTAGCTTTACTTTATAATAATTTGTATTCGCTAATAAAAGCCTCAGGTTCATTTATAACATAATTAAATTCTGATATGAGATCAATATAGTTAATGTCTTCGTTGGAGGTAAAAAAAGTTGGTTGTAAAAATCTGTGAGTCACAAAGTCCTTAAGTCGTTTTGTGCCCAACATTTATTATTTATTTTTTTTTATTTATTATTATTATTATCTATTAAATTATATTTGTTTTGTTATTGAAAATGTTTCGTCTAAGTTTATTGTCCATTAATGCCAATAACATTAGAGCCATCTGTTGTTAACCAGATGCATATCGATACCAACCCTGTGTTGTTAACTACAACTCTGAAGTGACACAGCTGTTGATATTGACAACAGATGTGTCTAACAGGCAATAAATGTAATGTGTATGTTTGTGTTTTGTGCTTGTCATTGATCGTTCATCAGGTATAAATAGCAAACGAGAACAGAAAATCAGGGAGTCAGTTTGGTGGTCTTGCCAAACTAGGTCGTAGTGGTTAGAGTGGTTGTATGCCGCTAAAATTGTTAGGTTGGTTGTATGCCAAATTCAGAGAGTGGTTGTATGCCGCGAAAATTGGTAGAGTGGTTGTATGCCGCTAAAATTATTAGGTTGGTTGTATGCCAAATTTAGAGTGGTTGTATGCCGCAAAAATTGGTAGAGTGGTTGTATGCCCCTAAAATTATTAGGTTGGTTGTATGCCAAATTCAGAGAGTGGTTTTATGCCGCAAAAATTGTTAGAGTGGTTGTATGCCGCTAAAATTATTAGGTTGGTTGTATGCCAAATTTAGAGAGTGGTTGTATGCCACAGAATTGTTAGAGTGGTTGTATGCCGCTAAAAATTGTCAGGATGGTTGTATGCCATATTTCGTGATTCGTCTATGTGTATTGTCAACGCCGTGTCGTATATTCGTGTAAAAGAAAAGAAATTGTGTCATAATGAATCGACCCAATAAAGAATTGTAAATTTTATAACGTTTAAAGAACAAAGCCTCGTTTTTTTATCCATCCCGAACAAAAATAAATTTTCTGTTAACGAACCCTGGGCACGGTTGAGCATACCCCGGCCCAAGTGAAAACACGTCGTTACAAATCTTAAAATATTGAGTCTCTTATTAGTTATTTTTATTCTTGACAAAATTTCGTCACAGAGTTTTTGATAAAACCAAGGACATACACTAAAATTTTTAAATAAATATTATTTGTACACGACAGCCCCTCTTGAATTACACGTATTTTTTTTCAATGTTTTTGGACATTTTTCTTCGAATTGAGCCCGAATAAAATAATGCTGCAGTACTGTCCATTATTCTAAAATTCTATTTGCGACTGACTCAAACGAAAGCCATCTAGTGTCCGAAAGTCTTAAAAGCTTAAGCTCTGGGACGACAAAAAGGTTCTGCAAATCTTTAAAATCCGCTTGCCTGTTTGAGCTTCTAAAATAGTTAAAAACATTTTTTGATAAGTTTTCTACATCTAGGTAAGCATTCTAACGCTGAAATGTTCATAAGATTCACATAATGGCAAACACAGCCAAGATGAAACAAGTGCGGAATTTTCTTTTTTATTAACCTGGACACTCCAATGTTTTTTCCAACCATAGTGGAAGCGTTGTCAGTCGCAAAGCCAATGAAATGTTGTAATGGAATTTTATTACTTTCCAGTGCTTCAAGTTTCACCTTTTCCATTTTCTGGCTGTACAAAACGAAAAAAATTATCTTCAGTTTTACCTTGATCTATGTCAAACTGCCTCACTACCATTACTAGACACTTATCGGTGGATATGTCTGTTGTCTGGTCGATAATGAGGCTAAACTGTTGTTCTTGCATTTTACGGACTATAGCGAGATGACCTTCCCTTCCGAGAAACTGTGCAATTTCTTTAGATTTAGTGCGGCCGCAAGATACCTGTAATAAACAAACATTTTTCTTGTTAAACAAATGATATTTTATAGAAAATGTTTGAACTTACCGACTTAGCTTTATTCGAATCAGGAAAAATCAAAGAATTGAATTTACCAAGTCCGTCCATAGAATTGTAAGACTAGTTTTTAATCAATGCACTTAACACTAATTTAATTTCTGCAATTGCAAGATTTTTCCGGCAGTCAGTATTTTGATTGGGCAAGAATTCAGTAAGCTGTATTTTTTTATTTTCAGAAGCTTGGTTTAAATTAGCAATATGTTTTTTTGTTTCTGCATGTCGGCGAAGATGATTTTTTTGATTAACCAAAAGTTGTGTACAAGCAACGCAAAAAGGCCACATTGTCTCCTCATCTTGCTTAAGCCATTTATACTGCAATTCCCATTCTTTATAATATTCCCGAGTACCGTTGCGCCTTTTCGAAGAACATGTAGGTTTTTCAGCATTTTCCAATTGGGACTCAACGGTGTCGTCAGATTCTGAACTTATTTCAGCACCTTTTTCCAGGAGTACAGTTTCCTACTATAAGTTGGGCAAATTTTAACAGAAATTATTTAGAGTGTAGGATAATTGCAAAATTTAGTTTATTGTTGTACATATTAACAAGGAAATTGCTGTTGGGAAAATGTTAATGCTAATTAATGTTTGTAATAATTTCCTGATATTCATTCTGTTCTATTATTCAACTAGACGGACAACTGTACTTTTTTTGCAGATAAGTTTGTCGGAAATACTGCGGAAATAATGCGTATGGACACAAAATGTCAGCTTATTATTGGTTTGACCTATACGCCAAAAGGTTGTTACTGAGGAAAACGATAAACAAGGTTTACAATTTTTAATTTTGGTATGCAAAACTGGCATTTAGATCGAATTCGATACATGGTATCTCAGATATAATACGGAATATTAAAAAACGGGTTCTGATATTAGAAAAAGGATATTTACATTATATAATATATTCCAAGCTCTATTTTTTTAAATGGTCAGTGTATCAAACCAATTATAAGTTAATCCAGTAAAAAGAGTATTAAATCCTTAATAACTAGTGCAATCAGGAGCATTTAATAGACTTTTTAAGGGATTAACTAACTTGGTCACATTCTGTTTTATGAAATCATTGTTAAAACACTTTACAGTATATTGAGTAGGGTTTTAAAACCCATTTCTTTACCGTTTCGGTTTTTCTAAATTTTCAAATATCAATTTTTTTCTACAATATCTTATTTATTTGCTCAACTGTGAAAAGTCATTTTTTATATAGAGTTCAGTGTTGCCGTTTTGGTTATTTTTAACCAAAATTGGTAATTTTTTTCTAATGTAGAGATATGATCTCTTTTTTTTATTTTGGTAACTTTTTTGGCAATCAAATATATAAATTGTTTTTTAAAAGTAAAGATGTTTATATACGCATTTTTATTACGTTGATTTGAAAACACTGTTAATTTTTTTATAAAAGTATGTAGTTCGTTGTAGAAAATATGTTAATCAGCTTTGGATCAGAGAACTGCAAAATAAACTTTTTTCTTGATTTAATCATACACAAAAATTCTTGTTCACATTTAATTACTCAATAAAATTCACTGTAGAATAAAATCAGCATCATCTTACTGAACGCGTAATTCGGATCAGCTTAAATCATCTGTCGATTATGTTTTATGCAAATGTAATCACACAACAAAAAGTCAGCGTTGAATAAATCAGAAAAAATAACAAAAAACGCGTATGTGTGTATTCATAATTGAAACAAAATAGAAACACATTTAATAAGTGATATAGTGTACATTAGGGTGGGACTTAAATCCGCTTTTTTCGAATTTTTGTTAGTAATACAATACTAAAAACATTCTTCTTTGTGAAATAAAAATATTTTTTTGGAAAAAAATTTAGGTCAATATCTCAGGCTTGCCTAATCCGAAAAAATTTAAATAGTCTCTAATATTTTTTCCTCTATTTTGATTAAAATTAGGCAATATTTAACTTTAACCGGATTGGGCGAGCCTGTGATATCGACCTAAATTTAAAAAAAATTTCCACAAAGAACAATATTTTGGATTTTAGACCCACCCTAATGTACATTATAACATTTATGAAATGTGTTTCTACAAAACCACCCTCTTTTTATAAAGGGTGTCCCAAGAAGAACGCAATTTTTAAATCTGGCAACATTCGAAGTGTCATTGTTTGACATTTGAACAATTGTTATTGTTTGCTAGTAGAAGGTACGAGGTTAGTAAAAATGGAGCGCTACACGAATGAACAACGCATTCTCATTGTGAAATTGTTTTACCAAAATGGTGAAAGTTTTGCGGCTACAGTTCGCAAATTGCGATCAATTTGGGGTCACAATAATGCTCCAAAAGAGTCAACGGTAAAGAGATTAATGGATAAATTTGCCGAAACTGGGTCTGTTAGTGATGTAAAGACAACAACGCGCCATCGACCAGGTCGATCGACCGAAAATGTCGCAGCTGTACGTGATGATATCGCTCAAACTCCATCCACCTCAATTCGACACCAAGCTCAGCAAATTGGTGTCTCCAAATCCACTTTGCAGCGAATTTTGACGAAAGATTTGCATCTTCATGCATACAAAGTTCAATTGACTCAGGAACTGAAGCCACCTGACCATGGACAGCGAAGGGAGTTCGTTGATTGGGTATTGGAGAGACAACATGAAAATGCTGATTTTGCCGATAAAATCATCTTCAGTGACGAGGCCCATTTTCATCTTGATGGCTTCGTCAATAGGCAGAATTGTCGCATTTGGGGTAAGGAAAAACCTCGAGTGATTCACGAGAAGCAAATGCATCCTTAACGTGTCACTGTGTGGTGTGGTTTTTGGGCTGGAGGAATCATTGGACCTTTTTTTATGAAAATGAGGCAGGTCAAGCGCAAACAGTCAATGGTGTTCGGTATCGTGAAATGATAACCAGTTTTTTCTTGCCTAGAATTGAAGAAATGAATGTGGAGGGCATGTGGTTCCAACAAGACGGCGCCACATGTCATACAGCCAGAGAAACAATTCAATTGCTGCATCAGTCATTTCCCGGTCGTGTTATTTCGCGTTTTGGAGATCAGAATTGGCCGCCTAGATCGTGCGATTTAACACCATTAGATTTTTTTCTTTGGGGTTTTTTGAAGTCGATGGTTTACGCGAATAAGCCGACGACGACTCAAGCCTTAAAAGAGGAAATTGGACGCTGCATTAATGAAATACCGCAGCATTCATGCAAAACGATCATTGAAAATTTCATTAAAAGATCGCGTGCATGCCAGCAAAGCCGCGGCGGCCATCTGCACGATATATTGTTCCATACATAACCTCATTCTGTCTACTTTACTATATAATAAAGTTTCACTATTTTTTTTAAATATCTGTGTTTTATTTAAAATTTAAAAATTGCGTTCTTCTTGGGACACCCTTTAGATAAGAACCTAATTTGTTTAAATTATGAATCCACACAAACGCGTTGTTTGTTGTTTTTTCTGATTTATTCTACATCAAAATAATTATTGTTGGCTCGAACGAACAGAATAAAATCAATGGTATGAAAACGACCGATGATTATAAATCAGTGACACAACAATTTGCACGTCGTTTGACTTAAAATCATCAACAAAGGTGTGTTGAAGTATATTCAGCGTTTGAACGAAAACACATATTTATTCTTGTGTTGATTGCATATGAAAGTTTTGCAATCAGCAGTTGCAGTTCTCTACTCTGGGTTAACAAAATATGCATGACTGTTTCAATTGGTGGCATTCTATCGATGAGAACAAGGATTCTGAATTGAACAATTGCTAAGTAGACTTAAGTGTTAGTGGTAAAAAAATAAAAAAAAAAAACATTAAATAAATGCACAATGGATTAGTATTTGTATTTTACATTGTATGCGAATTTAAGAAAAAATTTTAACTTCCCAAGAAACATTTTCACGGGCTCTCCAACACTTACGGTATCACGAATCCGGGTTGTGCGACACGTTTACGTCCGTAAAACGCGTATCCGTCAAAGCTTGTACATAAATGGAACATTAACGGACCGAACAATTGGTTTTTAGAAAACACTACGTTTTTACTCCGTTTTACCGGTTTACGCGGCTAATCGAGAAGTACTTTTTACATTGTAAACATTATCAGCTGACAATAAACTAATTTGTTTTTTTTTATTTATATCAGGTATTAAACTTTATAAAAGGCCAAAAACGTGATAATGGATGTTAATTGCTTTCTTCGAATGATTTCTTTGTGCTGTTTATTATTTTCTTTTGTTTTAATAAATCTAAAAAAATATACATATAAATATAATATGTACTACTCAAAATTAATAAAAAATAGGATAAGCTTAGGACCAAGAACTCAAGACTGTTTTTAATTAAAAAAACGGTACGGGTTCTGACCGGATACGGCGTACAGAGGGGCGAAATCCATCAAAAGTGGCGATTAATTCAAAAGATGAACTTTAACTTTCACAACCGTATTTGGTACCAAGTGAAAGTAGATAAAATTCTACATCTCTAATTGCAAAAATAAAGTTTCTAAGTTGTTTAATTAAAAGTTCAATAATTATTATTATTTTTGCGCGCATTGGTTGAAAGTGAAAATTTTGATATGTTAGATGATTATTTTTTTATTGAGACTTCTAAAATAAAAGTTTTTAAATGGAACCGTCTACTTCAGGTAATTGCGCATATAATTTATTTATTTTTTGTTTAGATAAATGTTTTGGTAATATTAAAAAAACAAGTAAGAGCGGCTGAATTCGGCTATGCCGAATCTTATATACCCTTCACCATGGTTGGGAAAAAAGTGAAGTTTATATATGGACATATATGGAATGGACAGATTTATATACGGACATCTTTTAGAGGAAATTTACCATTTAGTTTGGTGATAACACTTGGACTCGGGAAGATTTGTGGTTCCCGAAAATAGGTATTAAAAAAATGTATGTTTTGGTCATAACTATTTTCAGCAAATATGTTCTACTAAAGATTTTCGATCTTTGGATATATAAGACGTATCCATAGATCATATTACAGCTCAAAATTTTAGTTTTTATAAAAATTTGATGTTTTTAGCCCATTTATGGAGTATTTAATTACGGTCTTACCGTTCTTAAGATATAAATTAATATATTTTGTGCTACGCCCAATTCAAGGATCCCGCCCACATTTGGTCAGATGTTGTGTATTGATAACCAAGATGCTTGCACCTTATTTGCAAACTTTTCCTCTTTCCGTCCAAAAAAAAAAGTCTTAAGAAAATCAAAAAAAAAAAAAAAAAAAGTGTTAAAAAAATATAAAAATAAAAATTGTACAAAAAAGTTGAATAGACGGGGTTGGATCGCGCGACTAAAAGAAAAAAAGTATTTGTGACAAAGCGCTTAGAAGGCAAATGACAAACCTTTGTATGGATTTGTTGTTTGTGGGTAAGAGGTCAGGAGGTGAAAGACTAAAAGTTCAACAAATAAAATAAAAACAACAACAATCACGATCATAATGCCAATCAGTGTTGTCATATTTTTTTTCAAAAATCTCTTTAGTTCTAAAAAAAGCTTTTTTCGACCAAAAAAATATGTTTTTACAAATCGTTAAAAGAACTCGCGTTCTTAGAGAAAAAAAGTATTTGTGACATAGCGTTTAGACAACTCAGCTATGAAGGCTATATGGAATCATCGTTTATAACGTATGCGGAATAAAATTGCAACAAATTTTGCAACGCTGGAAAAGAAAAAGTATTAAAGGTATTAATTTTTACCGTTATATTTGAATAACCACATGTTTTCTCATGTTGCTTTTACAATTTTATCAATAATTTGACATTTAATTATTTTAAAATGTCGACAAAAGAAGAACAACGTCGAGAAACAATTTGTAATTTTTTCAATAATCATACTAATTGGAAAACTTCGGAAATTGTTTCTCATTTTGTAGAGCAAGGAGAAAATCGGTGTGTGGTATATAGAATACTGGCTAGGTACAAAACTAGAAAAACCACAAAGAGAAAGCGTGGCTCCGGAAGAAAGTGCAGTTTGGTCGACTCATCGAAGAGGTCTCAGCTTAGAAAAGTTACTGAAGGTAAGATCGCTAAATCGTATAGAGAGCTTGTGATGGAAAAACAGTAAAAAAGTACCTCAATGATATGGGAATATAAAAAACGTCCAGGAAGAAAAAGTCGACTGTTTCCGAAGAGCAGGAGGTTACCCAACGAAAACGATTAAGAAGTTTATTCAAAAATGTAGAACAACATAATTTGCATCATGGATGATGAGTCATATTTTACACTAGATGGCAATGAATGGCAGGGAAGGCACTTTTTCGAAGGGAAGAAACATACTGATAATAAAATAAAATATTTGGAGCACACAAAATTCCCTAAAAAAGTATTACTCTGGCTTGCAATAAGTCCGCACGGGATGTCGGAACCAGTGTTTTTTGAATCTGGTTTGGCCGTCAATTCTGAACGACATATTGAGCACTGTTTGCCAAAAGTGAAGGATTTTATAGAAAAGATGCATCGAAGCCTAAATGTGATCTTCTGGCCAGACTTAGCATCTAGCTATTACGCTCGGAAATCTGTAGAAGCTATGGACACACTTTATATGCCATATGTTCATAAAGAGGAAAACCCACCAAATGTCCCTCAATTACGTCCAATCGAAGATTTTTGGGCTAATTTAAAGCGAAGAGTTTATGCTGGTGGCTTTAGACCGAGAAATACAAAAAATGTGATCGAAAAAATTAAAAAGGAACTCCTCAAAATGCAAACATCCACATTTACAACAGCTATGGAAAAAGTTCCCCAAAACTGCCGCAAAGCGGATCGGATGGGACCAAATTTTTTTTTACATTAAATTAATATTATGTATTGTTTTTTTTTTTTAAGTGAAATAAAATTTACGTTAGTTTTAGAAAAAACTACATCATATTATATTTTGTTGCAATTTCATTCCGCATACGTTAGAGTTTTCGTTCAATAGGGATTTGTTTGGTTTTTATTTAAATGAGAAATCTTTGTATGAGTTTGTTGTTTGTGTATAAAAGGTGAAGAGGTAAAAGAAAAGAAGTTCAGCAAATCGTTAAAAGAAATCACTAGAACTGCATGTGTTTTATTTCTACAAAAAAGTTTGATTTAGCTGGCAAACTTGAATTTGGAATTTTATTTCGCTTTTTTATTACAAAATATTTTTAATTTATTTAGCTTAATTTTAAAAATTTGAAGGAAAATAGTTTATAATTTTTTTTTATAAATTATTATAAGTTATGACCTAAAATAGTTGCACTCAAAGGGAAATTATGTATAAAATTTTCTATTTATGGATTATTTAATTATTAATATAAAATTTTATTTAAATTAATTATTTAATGTTAAAAAAACAAAAAAATAAAAAAAGTCTTAAGAAAATAAAAAAAATGTACAAAAAAAAAGTTGAATTGTGTCTTCAGTAGGATTCGAACTCGCGTTCTTAGAGAAAAAAAAAGTATTTGTGACATAGCGTTTAGACAACTCAGCTATGAAGGCTATATGGAATCATCGTTTATAGAGTTAAATGAACAGTTTTCGTTCAATAGGGATTTGTTTGGTTTTATTTAAATGAGAAATCTTTGTATGTGTTTGTGTATAAAAGGTGAAGAGGTGAAAGAAAAGAAATTGATGTGTTTGTTATGCGTAATATTCAACATACATATAAAAACAAAGGAATTTTAGAGGTAGTCCTGGTTTTTTGCTAATATCTCAGTCATTTATCAACCGATCTGGCTGATTTATAATATAATAGCAAGCAAAAATGGATCACACTTAACAGAAATATATAACAATCAAGTCCTCATCATGTCTGGGGTCTTCGGAAAACTCATTTCAACACACAGACGGACAGACGGACATCGTTAAATCAACTTCGCTCTTCATAAGGACCCAGAATATATATACTTTATAGGGTCTAAGATAAATATTGTAGAAATTACAAACGGAATGACAAACTTATATATACCCTTCCACCTGTGGTGAAGGGTATAAAAATTATTTACCGCTGCTTAATTTTAGTAAACTTTTTGTAAAGTGGAATTTAAAATCGTTTTTCAAAAATCAGCAAAATTATTACTAAATATTATTAATATTATTACAATGAAATAAGTATAAACAATTAATAAGCGCTACTTAATTTTAGTTATTTGCAATTTAAACAGATCTGCTAAAATCAGCAACAAATTTTACTAAATACTAGTGAAATGGAAATAGCTGGAAAGTTAATAAACGCTACTAAACATTGGTAAAATTTTGTACAAAGTTTATTAAAATAAATTAGCTCTAATTAATAAAAAATTTTGATAAGTATTAGTTAACTAAACTCAATGAATTGTAAAATATAAAAAGATATTAAAAAAATATTAAAAATGCACAAACTAACTCAATTATTTTAGATACACTTGCTACACTTTAAAGCTGCTAATTTCTTTTGGAATTGCCTTGCGAAAAAAAATTACAAATTTATTTTTTTATCTTAATTAATATTTTATTTATTTTTTTTCAAAAAATATTTTACACAAAATAAAAAAAAAAAAATATGGGGCTCAGATATATTCTTGGAAATTTTTATTAAAAATCAGATCCCTAAATCATTATCGTTTATTCAAACAATGTTAATGAAATTTACTTCATTACAATTATTATCAATGTAATGGCAATGAAATCATCAATCAATGCAGTAGTCCCATGTATGCTTAAAGTAAAAACATAAACTAATTTACCATTTTGTTTTAATTTGTTAATTTTTGTTTTGAAAAATATTTTTAGCGTATTTTTTGGATTTTAAGGTGAAATTTTAATTGTTTTAAAGGCTGAGTTTAAAAACTAAAAGAACTTTTTAGTGATATTTTAAGTATATGCCCCATATTTGGACATGAGTCGGTTGTAAAAGTACTTCCTATCCTTTTTATGAACCTATGTAACATTTTAAGGCAATTTAAGTTTGTAGGTATAAGTTATAATTAGTAAATTTATTTCCTAATTTTAGCAAATCTGTGAAATGATTTGTGAAAAAATTTGTAAATATTCTGTAATTTGTAAATATTTAATAATAATTTTTTAACAAAAATCAGTACAAAAATAGTAAAGTGGAATTGGAAACCGTTTACAAATTTTTCTACTAACTTTTTTTCTGAGTTTATCTAGATTTTATAAGATCTCAAATGTGCCCTAAGTTTAAGACCTACTTAGATCTGGTATAATCAGATCTAATGATATCTGTTCAGATATGATCTGATCTTTTTTTACACCAAATACAAAATTTTGCTATAAACGGTCTCTTCTTTCACGTGTAAAAAATGCTTTTCTGAAAAACTCCTGCTCGGGCTTGTAAGATGAAGACCATACGCATACAATATTATTTTTTTTTTCATTTAAATTGCAAATTTAATGATCAATATTTGTATATTAAATCAATACTTAAACAAGTGAGATTGACAATAAACAATAATTTAATGCAGGCTTATTATCTAATTTATTAAAACACTTGTGGAAATGAAGTAAGCTTTCAATGAAAATTGTTTTTGTAAAAAAAAACAAGTTCCATGGCAAAAATGCAACACGTTACCCAAGTGTTTTAGAAAATATAGCCTTTAATTAAAGAAATTACTAGCTGACATTATGCCATTTAAAATTACTAAATATCAATATAAAACCTGTTGAAAATTTCTGAAAAATTTTCTCTTATATGCTGATAAAACTTTTATAATAAAAGTAGTTAGTGTCGAAGAAGAATAAAGCATGTTTATTGCTTTAACCCCTTTACAACGGAATTTAAACGATTAGAAAATTAAAAATTTTAAATGCGGATTCGTGCTTATTGATCCAACATTTCTAAAGAAGTGTCATATATGTAGGCGCATTTAGACGTGAGAGAAAACTGATGGAGATAAAAAAAAACGTCCAAATATCTCTATTGTGAAAGATTTAAGCTATATAGAGGTGTTTTTGCTCGATCTCTACCAGTTTTCTCTTGCTTGGAAATGTGCTTTAAAAAATATTTTTTTAAAATCGCTATGGAAATAGCCATGGAACTTATATATCCCATAACGAGATGAGTGTCAAATTTACGCTGAACACAAATGCGCCAAAATTATAAAAATATTTTGGGGTACATTGAAAGTTCAAGCAAAATTTGACTACAAGGAGGCCCGAAAACACTTAAATCAACGGCTATAGCTAAGTTTGCGTAGGTACAACGCTTAGCTTGTGTACTCATCACAGAGCTCTGCGAACCTGCCCAACATTGGCCATGGAAGCCATAGTTGGTCTAATCCCCTTAAATATCTCCATTAAAACTTCAGCATCATTGGCAGCACGTAGATTGAACTTTGAACATGATGGTTCTTTTTAAGTTAAGGGTCATACGAATATCTTAGGTATGCCGACTTACCGTAATAACACTGAATTGAGATTCGGCAGAAAATTCGGGGACTCAGGTGCGGGAGAGGGGGTCTTTGGACCTAACACGAGGATATCGGAGCCAATGGTCAAGTAGCCAACGGTATTCCAAGCTGAACTACAGGCTATACTCATGTGCACTAGACTGAATATTGATAAGGGTCCAAAGGGCGCATATATTTCGATCTTCTCTGATAACCGATCGGCACTCCAGGCTTTGTCGTCTTAGACATTCACTTCAGGAATAGCTCTAAAGTGTTTTGATGCCCTTCAACAGTTGGCCGCGCGTAACAAGGTAACTCTTTACTGGATACCAGGTCATCGTGGACATGTTGGTAACGAGGTTGCGGACGAACTAGCTAGAATGGGTTCTTCCACGCCTTTGATGGGAGCGAAACCGTACTGTGGGGTGAATTTGTCCACCATAGCAGCCCAGGTTAAGGAGCACGAACTACCAATGGCAAATGAACTTTGGAACAATTCTTTCGGGATGAGACAGGCGAAACTATTGGTCAGCCCCTTTTTCAATGTGAAAATTTTGGACCTTTCTAGGAACGACATTTGGTTACTAACAGGGTTTCTTACCGGACACTTCGGATTGAAGTACCATTTGTGGAAGATGAATCTGTTGGAGTCGACTCTGTGTCGGCTATGTCTTGGGGGAGACAGAACAACGATCCACATTTTGTGTGAGTGTGTTGTATTGCATAGGAACAGAAGGAAAAGTTTAAATAGGGTCCAGAGGATATAAGGAACACTTCTCCATCTTCTATATTAAAGTTCATAGGGAGTATAATACAGAATTTGGTTTAGTTTTATGATCCTTGGTACAAAAGATCCATATGGTCCGTAGTGCCGCCTTTGAGGCCAGATCTTGACTTAATAATAATAAATGGAGGCCCAAAATGTATAACCCTATCAGAATATGCTATAACTTGTGCAAATAATGACAACTGTTAGTTTTAATTTAATATTTGTGAACAAAACAAATACCGAATACACGTCGGCGAGCTACGGAACGCTATACTTCTCCCAATCGCGTAATGGACGCCTTTCTGGCAAAACTTATTATGAGAGACCAAGCCCATTTTCATCTCAACGGATAAGTAAACAAACAAAGTTTGGCTACACTCACCAAAAAAAGTCTGTAATGGCAACTGAAAATTTTGCTGTTATTACGGGAAATTCTTCTAATTTGAGCCCAGCTGTATTTTTTTGCTAATCTTAGCAACACATGTCTGCTGACGTGTAGTACAATGAAATTAGTAGCCGCTACTAAGTTTTAGTAGACTTTTTGTAAAGTGGAATTTAAAATCTGTTTGCAAAAATCAGCAAAAAAATTACTAAATATTATTAATATTAGTAAAAAGCTTTGAATTTATTTTTCTTATCGAGCATCAAAAATTTTGATTATATTTTTTAAAAAAACAAATTAATCATTTTGTTTTAATGTGGTAATTTCTATTTTGAAAAATATTTTGGTAATTTTTTTTTACTTTTAAGGTTAAATTTTAATTGTTTTTAGGGCGGATTTTTAGAACTAAAAAACCTTTTTAGTGCTATTTTAAGTGGATGTCCTCTTTTTAGACATGAGTCGGTATCTTCACTTCCGATCCCTTTTTTAATATATATAACATTTTATAGGTGTAAGTTTTAATTAGAAATAACATTTCCTTCAATATCCACTTTTTTAAAATAAGTAATATTTTTTGCTAATTTTAGCAAATCGGTTTTCAAAAATTTGTAAAATGATTTCTGAAATTAGCAACAAAAATTTGTAAATATTCTGTAAAAATTCTGTAATTTGTAAAATGTAAATAGCAAAAAGATTTGCTAAATAGTAATTTTTTACTAAATATCAGTACAAAAATAGTACAGTGCGATTGAAAACCGTTTACAAATTTTTCTACTAACTTTTTTTTCTGAGTGTATTCTGTGGCACCAATAATCCATGTATTATTTACGAAGAGCCATTACAAACTGTCATGGTGTGCCATTTACGATGGAAGACTCGTCGGGCCTTATTTTCTCGAGGACGCCATGGGTAATACGGTTACTGTGACTGGTAAGCGATATAGAAGCATGATCAAGAAAATTTTGTTGCCATAAATTGATGAATTGGGACTGGAGGACATGTGGTTTCTACTACTGAACACACAGCTCGCGCGACAATGGACATTCTGGGTCGCCTAATGTCTCGTTTAGCGATTTGGCACCCACTTTATCTACATAATCTTCAAAAATTAATGAAAAAAACTTAAAGATCCATATAAACACTTAAAACATTTAAATTATGTTGTTTCATTTTAGAGGTGAATGTTGTTTGCCCACTCTGTATAAAATTAGCCCTAATTTTTTTTAAACAACCAATACGGCCATTTTGTATCAGCGTCTTGTACGAAATGAAATGAATTAATTTAAAATTTCTTAATGTTGTAAAAAACTTGAAGGATGAGACCATGTTCTACCTTAAGTTCGAGCCCGTATGTTTAATAACATTCAAGGATATACAGGTTGGTTGAAAAGTTCCTGCGCTCGAAATGAAAGAATACTGTTTTTGTTACGAAATATATTTTTTTATTCAATATAATCTCCTAGAAGCTCAATACACTTGTTCCAATGATCTTCCAATAATTTTATCCCATCCTTATAATGGTTTTCCGGAAGCTCTACAAAATAACCGTCTACGGCTGCTATGGCCTCTTCATTCGTCGTAATATTTACTTAAACTTTGACACCATATTGATTTAATTGGTATGATTTTAAAGCAAATCTATCCTTAATCGGTGCAAACAACTTTAGAAGAAATCAGTTTGAAAATGAAGATATTATAACAGAAATTTAAAATGGGACATATATCAACCATTGGTCGTCAAAGTGCTAAACAAAGTTTCTTTGCAACTACATTTATTTAGCACTTATGTCAAAAATAGAACCCACCAACAACCCCCACTTACCTTAGACTATCTTAATGGGTTTCATGCTCATGGTATAGTTGAATTCAGTATGGCCACTTATATGTTCTTCAGTAGGTAGCTGGGTACTTGCTATGTTTCAAAGTTCTTGTCATTACATTGATTTAATAAGTTTATTCTTGTAGCAAAATAAAATCTATCGTTGCATAAAATAAACGAAACATTTGTAATAAATGAAGAAGAACTGTTCTCATCAACACAGAACACGAATAATAAAATGAAAGTAACAACGTAGCATACTCCCTCAATCTCTATGTAAAGGGACAAACTTTATGAAAATGTTTCACCAACACCAAAAGATACATTTTGAGATAGTAGTTACATACACACAGTAGTTATATAGTTACATACACACAGCACTTACACTAGTTTCATACTCCTACCAAGTATCAATCATGTACTTGCGTGGGGATATTAATAATTGACTTGGCATGAACTATATATTTCGAACTATATTTGGGTGAAATTGTAAAAGATGATTACGGTAACCGAAACTTATTTCAACTGAATAGTTCATATGTAGCCATTAATATATTTGTCTGCAGCAACATACATTCTTTTAATACAACTGGAATAGTATCCGTAAAAATCAGTTGAGATGTATTCCAAGGGACCTGATAAAGTAGTTTTTATAAGCGAAGTTCGTATTAACCAGGGTCAAATATTTTTCATATTTTTAGTTTATTATCCACAATATATTAATCTTAAATAAATTAATTGATATACATTTAAGAAACATTTTCTAAGTGTTCCTAATAAAAGAAAAAATATAGAAAAAATGCAAACTTTTTGAGGGTTCATTTTGAGGAGGAAAATCATATTCAAATTTATATGTGGAACTGTCACAAACAGTTTGTTTTAACCGAGAGTATGTCTTTTGTGACTTGGATTTTTTATAAGTTTGTCCTATCGTCTCTTTTGTGGACTTTGGTAATCTATGAACTGTAGGAGAGGATTAATTATCTGGGTGATAGGACCTACGATTAGTACGATGACTTAGTGATCTCAGTTGTGTGCTTAGACGGCGGCACTATATATAATCGTTTGTAACAAGGGTTTTAGGATAGATCTTTTGCTTCAAATATTGGTTATATGAAAAGTGGAGCTTCAACACATAAGGTACTCAGTCTAGATTCTGGATGAAAGTCCCTGGACTAACCACACCTTAGTACTAATATTTGAGAATAGCTCTGATTTTCTAATAGCCCGCAACAGAATAACGGGGATACGGGAGACATTTTAGATTGACGCTTAGATGATCCAAGGGGGTAAATATTCAGATTATGTCCGCAAACCGAAGAAAGTACATTCAATCGGTGATAATAAAGTAACGAAGGAAGGTTTTTCTATCGTCAAGAATAATATAAGATCCTAACCCTGCGGGAAAAAAGGGGTCAGTTGGGAATTGG
Source organism: Eustalomyia histrio (assembly GCA_949748255.1). Taxonomy (NCBI): domain Eukaryota; kingdom Metazoa; phylum Arthropoda; class Insecta; order Diptera; family Anthomyiidae; genus Eustalomyia; species Eustalomyia histrio. Next base: position 102,867,174 of record OX456525.1, on the reverse strand, counting down.
GACCTGTCCCGGAATAGGTGAAAACTGAACCGGTTTCGGAAAAATATATCACGAGATAGGTGAAAAGAGCACCGGTTCCTAAAGTACCTATCACATTTAAAAGTCACGACATGTCCTTTTAGACCAGTCCTGTGACAAGCCCATGTTAAAGTGATCCGTGATCGGTCCTTATCACAATGAACCGGTCATGTTACGTCTCCTGGAATAGGTCCTTTTCCCGCAGGGAAGTTATGAAGCTATAAATTTGTGGATCATCAAGGACAAATATGGGTTGTTCAGAAGGTGGTTCTTTCGTTTCTTCTGTGGACTTTAGTATTCTATGAACTATTTTTGGGGCCAAGTAACGATCTGACTGTTGGTACATTCGGTTACGACGATCACTTGGTAAGGAGTCACCACCTGGGTTAAATCTGTGGTTTCCGGATGGCTCAAAACAGACTTAAGGCAGTCACAGAATTGGCGTTTCGGGGGACAAGCAGATCCGTAATGCTTTTTAGGAACACTCAATGGGTACTTCAGGCAAAAACTTAGGGATTGGGTTAAATCTGCATTCGCCCACCACGGCTTACAGGAAGCGAAGAGGTTTATCTCAATGTTTACTGGGAAATCTCAAATGTTACTATGTCTCAATAATGTATGTATATCTCTAATTACTCAGGACATATCTTAGATACCTGAGATATTAGTTGAATTAAACTTATCTAAAAATATTCTCAATTTAACACTATGCAGAGTTATATTAAAAAAAAATATGCATTAAAATAACTCGGAATAGTGTTTAATTGAGCCCACTTTTAGATTAGTTAGCTAGGGTGATGGTGGCTTCAATGGATATTTAGAAGCTATCAGGCTGTAAAAAACATCGATTGGGTCGTAGTTTATTTCGGCTTCAGAATCTAATCTAACCTTACCATTAAAGTCAGTGGTATTTTGGGGACAATTAACAAGATATATTGACTGAATCGTAGTATTCGGTGAATAACGAGTCATCGATTTAAAATGCTAATATATGCCACTTTAAATCGCGTACTTTCTTTATTCTGTCAGGGATTATCTTGTAAGCGTGGACTGTAGTCTTTCACTATCCCTGATCCAGGAGAGTTAATTAACAACGAAGAACGTTGGCAATGTTCCGGTTGTAAGCCTTTCAATTGCTACAACTGCTTCTTTTTCTCTGCCGATATGAGCTTTAAAATATCCTTGGGCAGATCTCAGAATGCTATAGAGATATTCAATAATGCTCAAATAGTCAGATTGAAACATAAAGGAATTTCTAAGTAATGAACTAGATGGAACCCTTCTGGTGGCACTAAATACAGAGCATCACTTTGGCGCCATAGATATCCGGCGTTATTTTGACTTCTTGACCGGGCTTCACATACGAATTTAAGCAGCATTTCGCACATGCAAAATCGTCTTTCAGCTACAAGTCGAGTGGTACTTCAGTGACCCTTAATAATTTTCCTAGTTCTCCTTAGTTTGACAACTATCTTCATCGAGTAATTCCTTCAATTCTTCGTTTTCGAACTTTTTCATCTGACTTCAGTGTCACTTTGTCTTCCGTGTCATCTCTCGCACTTTTAAATCGGTGCAACATATTCAGGCTAAGCATCGGTGAGCAATTGATGTACTTGAGCTGCACTATTTTTCATATTGAAGAAGAAAGCAGAACTTTCTGTAAATGATACAGTTTTGGCACAAAATTCCACAATTTCGAAGCGAAAACAAAACTGTATTGTTTACACTATTTCGTTAAACGACTAAGTGGGAATAAATAACAGATGTTTAAGCTCCAGATGCCATATAAGTTATTAAAGGCACAAACCATGTGTAAAAAATACGCCATCTATTGTAAATCTCGAATTTTTAAGTTATACACCCAATATATTTATGAAAACCTTATGCGAAATTCGAACTGCAGTATTTTGCTTTGAAATATTTATTTATTTATTTCTTTATATTTATATTAATCATATAATTACAAATTGTATATTAATACCCTAACCGAGCACTAGTAACAAAGGGAAAACAGACCGAAGCCTCTGGTGGGAATCGAACCCACGACCCCCGCACTGATAAGCTAGCACGTTACCAACTAGCCTACCGGGGCGCTCCGCTTTGAAATATTTTTACGATTTCTCATGAAATTAAAAACATTTTAACGAAATTTAAATTTTAAAGTAAAATCTTCATGTTCGTGGTATTTTAAAAAATGATTTTTGATTTAAAAATTTCAATAAATTCCAAATCGTGATATTTTAAAACGATATCACGTTATCACTTAAATTGTGAATTCCTTCATTTTAATAATTCTAGTTATTTTCCGATAAACCGACGTACTCACACTCAAAATAGTTCGTAGTTTAATTTAACTGAAAATGTAACTTAGAGTAAAACAAAAACTACTTAAAAACTGGTCTACTATTTTTTTTTAATTAATTTATATTTTAAATGTTAATAAAATAACAATTTACAATATCCGTAAAAAAGAAACCATTTAACATTTATTTTAACTGATATGAATTATTTGAAATAAATGAGAAAAATTTCCTATATTTACTTCTTTTAACTGTCAACTAATTAAATACAAAATCACAAATAAACTACAAAATCCGCAAAAATAAATATTATACCGCTCATGTACATAAATGTCCAATAAATAAGTGACTTTTCATTTATTTTGTTTGTTAACTATTGTATAAAACAATGTGTTTTAAATGAAAATACCCAGCAAAATCTCAATAATGGGTACTCATTACTAATATCTAATTAATAAGAAGTAAAAATTATTTTTTTTCGACAAGATAATTTTTGTAAGTAGTTGTGAATATTTGATGCAGGGGAAATATATAAAATTTAATTACCCGCTTCATTACAAAAATATAAAAAATAAGTAGTTTCCTGATTCTATAAAACGAGCGACGATTATCGTCGATTTTCGTAGTTAAAATTCTATCGTTTCAATGATGTTACTTACCAAACTGTTGAATTATAAGATTAAAAATTGCTGTCTTTTACAAAATTTGTCTTGTTCTTCTTTATTGGCAAAATATTATACATTGAATATAACATTTAAATTAACATATCCATTGAATTTTTAGTTCAACTTAAAATAGATTTCCATGTGTTACGATCTTTCGCACTATTCCTTCAATTTCTTTAAGATGTTTTTCAACCTGGTCTTTCCAGTGGAGCATACGTCGCCCTTTCTTGCGTATTCTCTCGGGGTCACGATCGAATGTTTTCCTGGTTGGATCATTATCATCCATGCCATAGCCATCGTTGTCGATGTATTTTGATGCCCTTTACTATGTCAATGTCAGCGTATAACTCGTAAAGCTCATGATGCATACGATTTCGAAGGATTTTTCTCTCAAATACTCTAAGAACAGCTTCATCATGATTGTGAAAGCAACCATGCTTCTGCACCATATAAGACGACGGGTATGATTAGCGTTTTGTAGAGCGTTAGTTTTGTCTGTCGAGAAATTGCTTTATTTTTAAATCGATTGCTCAGACCGAAGTAGCATCAACTTGTCAACTATTATCCTTCGTTTTATCTCAAAACTGATGTTATTGATTCTATTTATGGCGGTACCGAGGTAAATGAACTATTCCAATACCTCGAAGTTGTAGTTACCAACGTTCACAAATCGTGCTTCTCTCAAGGCAGTTTTTTCGTTGAAACCATCAACTTAGTCTTGCCTTCATTTACTGCCATACCCATTTTCGCCGATTCCTTTTCGATTCTTGCAAAGGTTGCAGTTACTTCTCACAGTGATCAACCTATTATGTCGAAGTTTTTAGCATATGCGAGAAACATATGTTCTTCGACGAATATTGTACCGTTTAAGTTTACTTCTACATCACGTAAAACCTTCTTAAGCAGTAAATTGAAAAGGTCATATGATAAACTGTCACCTTATCTTAAGCCTCATTAGGTACTGAACGGTACAGATAGGTTTTTCCCTATTTTAACTGACGATCTTGTTTCAGTTAGTGTCATTCTGCATAATCTGATCAAATTTGTAACAACAGTTTAAAATTTGTATGCAATATGGTAGATATTTAACTTCGAAGGTGAACGATGAACGATAATCGTCTAATAGAATCTGCGCACTGATAAGCATTTAAAAAATACGTGGTTATATGTTTGTGAATAATAGGGCTTACTTATATAGTTATTACTAATAAAAAAGTAAATAGTTAGTAATATTACAATATTTTTAGAATTAAATAAGTAGGCGTGGATGCGCTTAACTGCTCATAAAAACGATTTCGCCTAACTAAAATAACTAGTACTAACGTCGAATTATATGCTGTAAGATATTTAAGTTTCATTATATAATCACTTATTAGGTAATGAAATAATTTTACTATTTATATGTATTTTTTTAAATAAAAGTTAAAAGAGTTAAAAATATATCTGCATATTTTTAATATTTAGCCTGATTTTCACTGCGTCCCGTTAGCTACTAACTAGGCCCTTAACTAACAAATTTTTTGCTGTTTTCCATAAGAAATTCTAATTTATCTCTTTGGTAAATTCTAACGAGACATTTAGTATTTGGAACTTAATCATTAAAAAAAAATGTACGGATAACTACTGAACAAAATGTGAGTTACTGTAAAAATACTTTGAGTGCAGACATACCCAGTGTAAAAAATGATTACCAAATAATGGGTAATACAACAAGATAAATGGAAACTTGAAACTTTTCTAATTACTTGTTTTATTTTTTTCTAATTACTTTTATAAAAATAATGGGTTATCAATGTGCTTACCAGTATTGGTAAAAATAATGACAATATTTCTTTATTAATATATTGTTTTTAAATAAAATATTTTCGTGTCGGGAATCAAACCTGAGATTCCAGATTCGTAACGCATTACTTTGTGTATTACAATAATGAAAAAGTAACTGAATATTAGTAACTTATTATTATTATACAATATGTTTTAAAGTAATGCTACTCCGTATCATTACTGGTAAAAAATAATTATACCCCATCACCGTTTCAACACTGGGCAACAAAATATGTGCGCACAAGATTGAAAAGCAAAAAATAGAAGAGCCAAATTTAATAAATGACTTTTAAAGTTAGTAGGTGAGTGATGTCAGATAATTTTGAACAATAATAAATATGAATAAAGTATAAAACTAGATAAAAGGGGGAAAAAGCAAACCAAAACAACATTATTTATTAGCATATTTCTTTTTAGCATATATAAATATTTAAATTAACTAAATTAAAAATATTTAAAAGGAAACAACTATAAAACTGTACCCAAAACAAATATATGTGTAGTAAACAATTAAATGGCAAAGTTAATTAATTACTACACTGCGTATCACAACTATAAAACAGCTGATACTTATGGTTCTAAGTAATTTAAGACGAAATAATTTAGTAGTTAGAAATCTCATAAATGGGTGAAAAATCGATGTAATTCCACAAAAAAAATTAATTTATAATACATCCTGACTATAAACATAAATATAATTTAAATCGTAGTTTTTAAACGTGCTAGTGTTTCAGAACTGTAGCCGAACTTAGATAAAAATTAATTTTAAAGCTAAAAACTTTTGGGTAAAAAATTAAGTAAAATAATTAAATGTTAGGTAAAGTCTTACTGATTTGGAAAAAGCCCAAAAATTCCATTTTGCATTTAACATTGTCCACTGTCAACCAGTTTTGTTCCAAACGCTTGCATTTATTGGCCTCCAAATACGAAATTCTGAACTTTTGGGATCAAAAACTCTTTGTTACGTAGCAAAACTTAGGTAATGGGTGTGATATAATCATACATTACCTTGTAATAAAGGTTCGTTACCTTTTGCATTATTTGCAAGCATATAGTAATGAGTTATTGATTGTATGTATTGCATGATGTATAAACGTACATAATACTTTTAATATAGTTCCATATTTAAATTTATCTTATTTGATCCGAAAATTGGCATACATAATCTGATCTAATGGAATACCATTCATAAAATTTGATCTGAAAAATGGTTATATATGATCTCATATCAAGAGTATTTTTGATATGATGTAGCCCAGATGAAAATGATCAAATATAAGCATGCATGTAATCTCATATATGTTCAGATCCGCCTTGTTTCTGGTTCTGTAAACAGTGACATTTGTTTCAGTGTCAAAACATTTCCACTCCTGCAACCATGATCAAGTCATTCAGTTGACTTTGCGAAATAAAATGTTTTTCTTGCATATTTAAATCTTCGGTCGATGATGAACTCTTTAACGATGATGAACTGAAAGTTCCCATGGAATTTGCACTTATACCTGGATTGGTAAATGGTCCATTGCTCGTACTGGAGATTGGCTTGGACACTGATGACACGTCAGGATATATATACTTTGCTAGTTTTTTCTGCAATCATCTACAAGATTTTTCTGCTCTCTCCATAACATTGGCAATGCAATTGGAAAGTATATTTCTTGGCCAAAACAATGCGAATATGCATCTTTAATCACATTTGTAATATTTTTCCACTTTTTCTTATCATGTAACATCCACAAACATAACAAAAACACTTGGAATCGACTTTGCATTTTCACAGATTGTTTTTTAACAAAAAACATTAAAAAACATTAAGAGATGATGTTTCTAGCGATTCCAACAGCTGATTGTCGTTATAACAGTACAGTACTGCCAACATGCGAGAACTCGGAAACTAGAACAAATCTTGAAAAACGAAACTGGGTTTCGAATTTACAAATAAAGTTAAGACTTGTTCTCATCGCCTCTGATCCAAAAGTTTACCGAAATTTGTAAGCTTTTGTAATTCTGTATATACAAAAGTTATATAATTTTTTAGATTTATTGTATTGTATATAACACTATGCAACAAATTCTGGGTCATTGAAAATTGCCTCTATAATTTAAGCACAGGATGAAAGTAGACCATAAGAAAGACAAAATTGCAAAGGGGTTTGTCAAAGTTGGTTCGAAAAAAAAGTTAGGCTTCTTGAATTTGGGCATTATTGACCAATTTTTCATCATGAGTTAATATTAAAAATTATTTTTTTGTTTGCTTCCAAATATATTTTTGATTTTTTTTTATTACAAAATAACACAATTAAAACTTTTTTTTTATCATACACTCAAAAAAAATTTTAGTAAAAAAATTAAAATTTTTATTTTTTTCGTTGTTATACAAAAACACGTTTTTCGATGAAAAACAAGAAATCTTATGAAAAAAAGTTTGAAGTTTAAAGTTAAATTAAAATAAATACTTAAAGTTTTAGAGACGATTTTAAATTAGATTAATTTTGTAATATATTAAGATTTGGATTCAATTGAGCTGAACTTTTGTTGTTGACATATTGTTAAAAAAAACTAAAATAGAAAAGAAATTAAAATTGAAATACATATTTTTTTAGACTTTTTTAAAAGTCGAAGAGACAAATAAAATAGCACTCGATTACTTAGATACAATAACAAATTTTTCTAAAGTTCAAAAATATATAGATTTATCCAACGAATTTAAGAAAAATACATATAAAATATACTTAACTTAGTTAATTATAAAACCGAAACAAGGAAAAACATTAAAAGAATATTGTAACTTTAAGGCAGTCAGTTCAGTCTCCCTCTTAAAAGGCAAGAAAAAACAAAAGTTAAGCTTTAACATTGCCTAATTTAAAGACTATGGAATTTATTGGTTTGTTTTATAAAAAACATTTTAGTGCTTTAACTAACAATGCTTTCACAATTGCAGGTAGTGAATTTCATAAATAATGTTATTGCTTTTTTTATAATAAAACCAAATAGTATTTGTGAAAAAATAATGATAATAAATTTTATTTAAAAAACCAGCAACGGTACTCTGGATTAAGTAAAAACATTTGCCTATTAACCCTGAACCCTGAACCCTGAACATGCATTAATTTTTTTAAAAGAAGCAAAAGGTGTGCATTAATTTCATAAAAAATAAAATATTCAGATGGTCTATGAATGATTACTTTATAAGAATTTGCTTAAGAACTTTAAAAATTTCTCTTAAATATACCTACATACAAATAATCACTTAAGTAAAAACAAATTTACACTCAAAATAAATTGTTGGTAAAAATTACATAAAAACAAAGAAAGAAAAAATTTTAATTTTTTTACTAAATTTTTTTGAGTGTATAATTAAAAAAAAATTAATAGTGCTCTTTTTTAAAAGAAAACACAAAAAACAAATTAAAATATAGATCAATAAAGAAAAAATTAAATTTTTAATATACTCATTTTATATAACTCATAGAAAAAATGCTAAAAAATGACAAACTTCAAGTAGCCACAACTTTGTTTTTCGAACCAACTTTACCAAACCCCTTGGGGATTTTGTTCTTCTAATGGTATACTTTCATACTGCGTTCAAACCATTGAGGCAATTTTTTCTTGTTGCACTGTGTAATAAGTATATAAAGGGTGTCCCAAGAAGAACGCAATTTTTAAATCTGGCAACATTCGAAATGTCATTGTTTGACATTTGAACAATTGTTATTGTTTGCTAGTAGAAGGTACGAGGTTAGTAAAAATGGAGCGCTACACGAATGAACAACGCATTCTTATTGTGAAATTGTTTTACCAAAATGGTGAAAGTTTTGCGGCTACAGTTCGCAAATTGCGATCAATTTGGGGTCACAATAATGCTCCAAAAGAGTCAACTGTAAAGAGATTAATGGATAAATTTGCCGAAACTGGGTCTGTTAGTGATGTAAAGACAACAACGCGCCATCGACCAGGTCGATCGACCGAAAATGTCGCAGCTGTACGTGATGATGTCGCTCAAACTCCATCCACCTCAATTCGACACCGTGCTCAGCAAATTGGTGTCTCCAAATCCACTTTGCAGCGAATTTTGACGAAAGATTTGCATCTTCATGCATACAAAGTTCAATTGACTCAGGAACTGAAGCCAGCTGACCATGGACAGCGAAGGGAGTTCGTTAATTGGGTATTGGAGAGACAACATGAAAATGCTGATTTTGCCGATAAAATCATCTTCAGTGACGAGGCCCATTTTCATCTTGATGGCTTCGTCAATAGGCAGAATTGTCGCATTTGGGGTGAGGAAAATCCTCGAGTGTTTCACGAGAAGCAAATGCATCCTCAACGTGTCACTGTGTGGTGTAGTTTTTGGGCTGGAGGAATCATTGGACCTTTTTTTATGAAAATGAGGCAGGTCAAGCGCAAACAGTCAATGGTGTTCGGTATCGTGAAATGATAACCAGTTTTTTCTTGGGTAGAATTGAAGAAATGAATGTGGAGGGCATGTGGTTCCAACAAAACGGCGCCACATGTCATACAGCCAGAGAAACAATTCAATTGCTGCATCAGTCATTTCCCGGTCGTGTTATTTCGCGTTTTGGAGATCAGAATTGGCCGCCTAGATCGTGCGATTTAACACCATTAGATTTTTTTCTTTGGGGTTTTTTGAAGTCGATGGTTTACGCGAATAAGCCAACGACGACTCAAGCCTTAAAAGAGGAAATTGGACGCTGCATTAATGAAATACCGTAGCATTCATGCAAAACGGTCATTGAAAATTTCATTAAAAGATCGCGTGCATGCCAGCAAAGCCGCGGCGGCCATCTGCACGATATATTGTTCCATACATAACCTCATTCTGTCTACTTTTTTTTAAGTTATTTTTTTTATGAAAATCTATTTTTATACTCATTATTTTTTACTCATTATTTTTCCTTCCTATAAGTAACCACTTACCCTATCACCACTAAGGTAATGTTTCCATCGTCTGTAAAGTTCATCAATGAAGTAAATTGTATAGTAATGCATCGGCTCCTAGGGCTAAACATTACTTTACACATTATTTGGTAATGTGTGTTTTTGCTGCGTACTATTTTATGTTATTCGGCTGCTATCCGGAAAAATATGGGTCATTCCATTTATTTTGTATTTTAAGTGCGACTATGATTATGATACGCATTGTAGCAAAATTTTATATCCATTATGCAGTTTTTTTAAATAGTTATAATTTTTTTCCTTTTTAAATATATGATTGTGTAAGTGGAACGGATGTGGACGATATCTTAAAAGATTTTTGAGATTTAAAATTTGTTAATGAAAGGAAAATTCGATAACGATTCTGGAAAATAAATATTTCAAAGAAACTATAGACAAATTGGTAGAGACATATTTACTGATATACAAAACATGTTCGAGAACTTTTAAATATTTTTGTTATTCAATAAAATGTGTGCTTGAATGACAATAAAACTAGGGTTTAATAAAGGAATATTGGTCGGTTTAATTTAAAAATCAAATATATTTATGCTTTCTGATATTTGTAATCGTTTGGTGTTTATGCTACTTTTTCCTAATGGCTTTTTCCACCTAGTGTCAACATCGCATCTGCCACTATATTGATAACAAACTTTTTGTTGCCTCGAGTAGAGATGCAAGTCGACACAAAATATCCGACATGTTTTTCCAAAACGACGACTCTTGCTGGGTAATTTGTGTCGATATCAGTACAAAAACTTTTTTAAATGTCGAAACATCATTTGAACCAATGACTATCTCACTTTTAGGTCAATAACTTCTTAATTCTAGTTTGCTTTCAGAAAACAAAATTCATTTGAATTTCTGTTTGTGGGTGGGCACGATATGTATTTCTATCTATGTTTAGTTACATACAACATATTTCTTTAGGTACTTAGTTGATTTTACGTATTCTATTTTTTTTTCTATAAAAAAAATTGTTATTTCCTTTTAAGCTTTAAATAAGTTTATTGTAGGAGTATTTTGTTTAACCCAAACACGTATGTTTGTTGCTAAACCAACAGGAATAGGTAACAAAATACATGTACACCTATCCCTCAATTTAACAAGTAAATGCGTACTTTTTATTTAAAAAATCTTGTAAATAAAAAAACATTTTCAAGGAAAATATTTTAAATAAGTGTCAGCAAATTACTGTTACTTTTTAACGTTTAGAGTCTATTTATAATACTGGATCAGATACTCTACTTTTTTTTCTTGAATCCAATCTTTAGCGCAGCAAAATCCAATATGAGAATGGATTCTTAAGAGGAACAAAACAAAAAATAAATTAAAATGTAAAACCACATTTGAAGTATTTTTTCCTCTCTGAGGTTGGTATCTCAAAATCGTATCTTTTGTTCCTTTAGGGGGAAAAAAATGAAATCATATTTTTTGTATTTATTTTCTTTCATTCGATCTTCAATATTATATTATATTATTCTCTCAAATTGAGTCTAAGATCTTTTCACAAAAGTAATGATTATTTATTTTCTTCTTCCAATATTTCGTCTCCACATTGGGTGACTTCTTTAGGGAAATAACATAATTTTCTCAACAAAGTACAACAAAGAATAAACTTAAAACCAGAATTGCAGGACATAAATCAGATCAAAAATACAGGAACACCATTCCTACACAAAAAACAGCATTACCATTACGCTGCAATAACTCTAATCATTATCCTGATTTTAATAATACGACAATTTTGAACATAGAGAATAATTACAGACGTAGATTATGTTAGAAATGTTACAGATAATGAAAATATTATCTACACAACGGATTAACTATAAAATTATTTTTATGTTAAATAATATAAATATTTTAAAATAGTTTTTTGTTCTATGTAATATTTTTATTTTAAATATTTAAAAAACATTTTTGTTTCCTTATCTTTTTTAAATTGAAAATATTTTTGTTTCCTATGATATATATATTTTTCATATTGTCAAAAACAATTTTTATGATTTCCCGCCATTTTTAAAAAAATTCATATATACATATAAGTTTTAGTTGTTGAGAAAATTATGTTATTTCCCTGAAGAAGTCATCTATGTTATTTCCCTGAAGAAGTCATTGGAAGAAGAAAATAAATAACCATTATTTTTGTGAAAAGATCTTAGACTCAATTTAAGAGAATAATATATCATATTTTTTGGTTTAAATAATCAATTGCTTAAACTAAGAGTAAGTATTATAGAGCCAATTTATACGATGCAATTGATTGCATGCAATTTTCTTTATTCTTTTTTTGTTCGCCACCAAACAAGAATTGCATGCAAAACATTCACCGTGTAAATTGGTCATTATACAGAATTTTTGATTCTCACAGTTCTCAGGATTTTTCGAGGTCCATAAATAGGCATTTTTTTCATCAATAATTTCATCGTTGGAGATAAATCTCTTTCCACCGAGCCATTTCTTTATGTTTAGAAATAGGAAATAGTCACTGGGGGCTAAATCCGGAGAATAAGGCGAATGAGGGAGCAATTCGTAGTCTACTTCATGGATTTTTGCCATGGGGACTAAGCAAACGCGGCAGCCATCTTGCGGAAAGCTTTCTCATACCAAAGTGATCGTTCAAAATTAAAACCACTGAGCCATGTGAGATGCCTATGTCTTCCACAATCTATCGCACATTGAATCTCCGATTGGCCAACACCACATCGTGAATTTTTTCAATTGTTTTGGGTGTAGAGACCTTAATTGGGCGTCCAGAACATTCGGCATCTTCCGTGCTTATGAGGTAAGTAAACCACTTTTTTATCATTGAAATCGATGGTGCAGAGTCCCAATAGTATTTATCAAGCTTTTCCTTGGTTTGATTGACGGTTTTTTTTCGCAAAAAATAATGTTTAATGAGCATTCGAAATTAATTTTTTTTCCATTTTCAAAAAAATTCATGAGGTCGTATGCTGTTAAACGCATAGTAAATCACGGAATTTGCTCAGAATTTGACAGTAGTCTATTAACAGGTGGTACTTGATGGGATCAGTGTTGCATTTCATATAACTACGAGGGAAGTTTGAAAAGTCATGGACTTATTGATCCGCCCTCGTATCACAATAATAAAATTACATTATTTTATCAAAATATGTTATGGTAATTTGAAGTATCACGATATGATTGAAATAATCATAATATTATTTATGATAATTACGATCATACTATTACATTCAACTATATTTTTCCTCTGCATTGTAAATGTTGTGCATCAAATTAGCGGAATAACTAAAACATGCGAGTACTTAAATAAATTGTAAGAAAATATACTATGTTATATTACACATTTGCTTCATTCCTATTATTTTTTACTGTACCCAAATGCTAACATTGTCTTACTGACTATTTGAGTTTCGATTCACTCTGTAAAACGTATTAGAGATTCCAATCGAGAGTGATGTTTTGAAATTCTGGGATATTGGAATTTTGTATTTAGCTTCCCTAAAATGTACGTAGTGTTTTAAAAATATTTTTAATCATATACCCCTATGTTTTTTTGTTAAAATACAAAGCATTTGAAAATAAAAAAAAAATATTAAAATACAAGACAATAACGAAACTAAATATAACAAATCCAAAACGTAGGGTCTACTGCTTTTTTTATTTCTAAAATATAGTTGACAATTTCTGAAATACAATTGACTATTTCTGAAATACAATTGACTATTCTGAAATGCAATTGACTATTTCTGAAATACAATTGACTATTCTGAAATGCAATTGACAATTTCTGAAATATAATTGACTATTTCTGAAATTAAGTTGACTATTTCTAAAATACAATTTACTATTTCTGAAATACAATTGAATATTCTGAAATATAATTGACTATTTCTTAAATACAATTGACTATTCAGAAATACAATTGACTATTTCCGAAATGCAATCGACAGTTTCTGAAATACGAAAGCAAAGCGCTTTTGCTGACTCAAGCCAACTGGAAAATTTGGTTTTTTAAAAACGTTAAAAAGTATACTTTAGGAGTTCTAAAGTCTAATTTTCCTAAAAGTTTACTTTAGGACAACTGTACACAAGTAAAAGTATATTTTAATCGTTAAAGTCTGCTTAAAAATCAAAACTAGCTGAAGTTGGTTTTATCCAATTTAACAAAACTAACAATCAGCTGTTTTACGTCAAGAAAGTTTTTGGTGAAAAGCAATTTTTGAATTGCGAAATATTGAAAGGAATTTGGATTATGTTTATTAGTTTAATTAATTTTTATTAATTTAAATACACTTTTCTTTCCTTTTTCACGTTTTTCAATTGCAAATCTTTTATTTACCCACTTTTCTTTTTTCAGCTAAGATAAAATCAGCTGATCAATGTTGCCATTTGTCTATTCTTTAGTACAAAATATATGCGGTCATTTGATACATTTAATGTGATGCCATATTTAAGCCGGTTCTACTTAAAACTGGCTTTAATTCTAACTATAATAGCAGAATAGATAATATAAGGTATAGATAATATAAGGTTGCAAAGCTGACATAATACTGAACTGATTTAAACAGAACCCACTTTGTGTCTGCAGAAATGATGACATAACACTAATCTAGTTCAAAAAGAAGTGATTACACATCTGTTTAGATAGTGACATATAACTGCATTAATTCAAAATGAATCCAATGTGCATGATGACGTCTCAAAGACAGGCAAATCAATCAGCCCGCGTTTGACTAATAGGTATCACAACACTTAAAAGTTTATTAAGATACACTTAGGGGGGATGTTATCCCCAAAAATGCAAAATTTGTTATCGAAAATTTCGATCGACGACTCTTTTCTCTTAACATTGTCAAAATTTGATTAGAAAATTCTTTAAATATATAAAAATTATTTTTCGCTTAACTCCATTATGGACAAAATGGCTATCTGTTTGAAAATTTCTTAAGTAACATTTAAGTGAAAAATCCTAATAAGTTGTTACTATAATACAGGCTCTTAGACTTAATTTGTCTAAATTATATTAATCCATTTTCCGAATTAATTTGAACAAATATTTTTCACAAGTCTATGATTAATTTATTGAATTAAGTGGGATATGATTTAATATAATTTATATTAAATTAATTTTGTTTCCATAGAAAAATTTGTTTTATGATTTAATACGTGAAATATACGTACATACATATGTACATGATTTTTTGTTGGAATGATTTGGTAAAGTTGATTCCATGATAAATAAATATATAACGATCACAAAAATTGCATAAGAGTCAAAAATTTGATAATTAAAGGAAAAGTCGGGAAAACGTTGACAGCCAAAGAGCTAAACTTCGTGCTGGGGCATTAGCGTGAATAGGACTGTGCTCTTTGACATATAACAAGTTTTTTATTAATTACTTGTTCTTAGACCTGTGATATGTACACTTGAGCCAGTCAGGTAACGTTTCATTTTGCACTAGATCTGATACAAATCACGTAGTATCTAACATGAGAATAGTTATGTGTAAGATAATTCTAACCTGTTCTGTTGCGCTTTCACTTACACCAATGCAGTGATATGGTACCCTAAACGAGGTCAGCGATATGTCGCAAGTATCTTAAAAGGTAGAAATTTCCACCTCCTATGACAAGCCCATGTTAAAGTTACCGGTTACTTTCATATAAGAGAACCAACTCCGGTCACGTGACTAACTCTGTGATTGGTCCATTTCCCGTAGGGTATTTGGCATTTTCTTCTGCAACTAATCTTCAGACTCTTTTCATCTATTTTTTGCGAACTTTTGACTTAGTAAGTAATAAAATAATTATATATTCTACTGATTATCAGGTTCAAGATCATAATTAAGTGTTTAATGAATAGAAAATTTTCTATATGAAAAATATTGTGAGGATCAGCGCAAGAAGGAGTGCACGCATTGAGAAATTTGTAAATTGCAAAACTTGTCTAATATTTATCAATTAATTCCAGGTATTTCCATATGTATGGCATGTAAATCAAGGGATATGTATATGTTAATACTAGTAAGTAAATAAGAGGTATGCACTCCAATAGCAAAATGTGTTTGGAGTCTAGAGTGGTCTCATAAAAATTGCTTACTGCCTAAGTAAGCACCTGATCTAGCACAACTTTTAAATGGTAATACCCTTAGAAATTTATATGTTCAAAAATATCTAAATATGTATGGGCAATTCCACGATATGATTGAATGAATTATTTTAACCCACATTATCCTAGCGTCATCATATTAAGGACTGTGAAACAATAGAATGTGTAGAGTTAAAATCATCAAGACAATCATCCAGACACCAAGACAACCAGCCACCAATCAGAGTTCAGTCGCCTCGAGTTGAGAAACTTCTTCGCTGAGGCATCTAGTGGGTCCAAAATGCATTTATATATATTTTTTAATTTTACTCGTACATACATGTACATTAAATTTCTATAGCAAAAACTGTATCATATGTAATTTCTTGGAAAAACGACATCGTTAGAAAAGATAAATTTTTTAACAAAAAATATATCTTTTTCGTATCACAAGTTATTAAATAAATACAGTTTTGTGCGAAAAAATAGGGACACTTGCATGCAAAAAATTTGAAGTAAAAAAACACACATACATTTTGGAAAGAAACTAACAATATTATTTTTAGATTATAGTACAACAACAAATCTTAATTTTAAGCAACAATTCAAACTTTGTTGTTGCAATTAAAAAAAAAAAACAACATTGAAACGTATTATAATTTCCTATAGTCGAATGTGAATAAAAATAGGGACAGTAAGAAAATGGTTTGAAATATTATGCATATTTTCTTTGTACAATTAAGCTAGCAAGTTATTTCATTTATATGGAGAATTAAGCGAGTACTAAGCGACTAGTTCTTAACTAAATAACTTGCTAGCTTAAGTGTACAAAGAAAACGTGCCTATTATTAGATGACTAATGCCCGTAACTTCAAGCAATATATACCTACCAGTGCTTAGATCTATATCGTGTAAGTGAACAAAAACCGTCAGGTATCTAAATACCGTTAAGTATCATCTATTCGTTAAAATTACGGGCATAATTGGGATATTTATATTATTTTTTTTTGTTACAACGTTATAAGACATGGTATAAGAATTGCCAGGTAAAGTCGCTGGGTAGTGACTTAGTAAATATTTATAGTTTAAGGAGTTATATCTATCTGTTTCCGTAGAAAAAAAATCTTAAAGACACAACTATAATTGGCTTAAGCGACTTAAGTTTTGTTTTCATATGAAACCAATCTTTATTAATACAAATTTTTAATTTCAAAAAACTTTGAATTTCGATACCTAGCTAAAGTCCGTTCAGAAAACTGTAGATGGTCCTTCTTCTATAAAAGAAAAATATCTCAAATCTGATGGAAAAATTTCTTAGAATCTAATGGATTTCCTGTAGGAAATATTTTCCATAATGTGAGGTTTTTTATATACCGTGATGATGGTTTTTCTAAAGAAAAACTACCTTGGGATAACAAATAGTCCTCCGTATAGCAGGATTTTTAGTAGGATGAGTCCTCTGTATTTGAGAATTTTTAAAAACAAAAAGTTCTATAGAAGAATCCTCAGAATCTGAGGCCGATCGAAGAGTAAAAGTGCGTGAGATTGTTGATGCCATAGGCATTTCGTATGGCAGTGTGGTTTCGATTTTTAATGATCAGTTGGATTTAAGAAAGCTGTCTGCAAGATGGGTGCCGCGTTTGCTGTCAATTGACTATAATGCACGGGTGCACACGTGTGTAGTCTCAATGGCAAAATTCCATGAATTGGGCTACGAATTGAAACCTCATCCGCCATATTCTCCGGATTTAGCCCCCAGTGACTATTTCTCATTTCCAAACCTAAAGAAATGGCGCGGTGGAGAGGTGGAGAGATGAAATTATTGATCAAACAAATGCATTTTTTATGGACCTTGAAAAATCCTTTTTTTTGGATGGGATACAAAAATTGGAGATACGTTGGACTAAGTGTATTGAGCTAAAAGGAGAATATGTTGAAAAATATTTTTTTTTGCAAAAAAAAAACTATGTTTCATTCAAAAAGTCACAGACTTATTGATCCTTAATATCTGCGGATTATTTAGTATGGATTTGAGGGTTTTTCAAAATGGGGATTTTTAAAACAACAAATTTCATAAGAGTGTGAGGATTTTTCTAAAGGATTTCCAATAGGAAATATTTTCCATAATATGAGGTTTTTGTTAATGCAAAGTTCCCTGATGATGTTACTGTAGAAAAAATTCTCAAAATCGGCGAATTTTTCTCCGGATATCAGGATTTTTAGTAGGATATGTCCTGTGGATTTGAGGAATTTCAAAAACAAAAAGTTCTAAGAATCTGAGGATTTTTTCTGATGATTTTCGATAGAAAAAATTCCTTAAAATCTGAGGGATTTTATTAAAAAACTTCTCAAAATCTGGATATTTTTTTATAGGAACAGATTCTTAATAACTGCGGACTATCCAGTATGGATTTGAGGGTTTTCCAATAAGGGGGTTTTAAAAATAAAAAATTCCATAAGAGTGTGAGGATATTTCTAAAGGAAAAAGTTCAAATGATCTGAGGATTTTCTATGAACAGAATTCCTATGAATATGAAGGTTTTCCTTAGAACCTCTGGGTGCTTACATAGGACGAATTTCCCAGAATGTGAGGATCTTTTTATATGAAAAATGCCTCAGATTCTGAGATATTTCGCTAGATAAAAGTTTGCAAAATCAGTGAATTCCCCTGTAAGGAAAATGACCTCAGAATCCAATTGTTTTCTGTAGAAAAAATCTCAGATCCTGAAAGGTTTTCTTTAGGAAAAAGTCTTCAAAATCTAATGGTTTCTTTTCGATCCGAGAGGTCTTTAGAAAAATTTTTAAAATCTTAAGGGAAAAGCCTTAAAAATATTATGATTTTTTTGTGAAATATGCGGGTTGTTTTAAAATCTGAAGGCGTTTATAAACTAAAATGTCCTTAGGTAGTTTTTCCATAGAAAAATGTACCAATAATTTACATCTTATTTAAGCATTGTTTAAGTTTTGTATTTTTATAATATTCATTTAAGTATGTTATGTTCTTTATTTTGTTTGTAATATATTTGTGATGATTAATTAAAAAATGTTTAAAAATATTGGAAACAGCGTTTATATTAATTTCTAAATTAATTCGGTTGGATTTCGGTCGGGCTTACCAATTAAAAGTTATGTTATAAAATCTTAAAAATTTTGTAACAAAAGTTTGTTTTATTTAAACAAAGTTATCAAATCAGTCAGCATAACTAGACCGGCAAAGCTTGTGCTACATAGAACATTTTCATCTTTGCAATGAAACAAAAACGAATTTCCTTATGGGGAATTTTATAAAGACAGTCTAGTGTAAGTTTAACACTATAACATTATATTCTGGAAACAGAAGGTACCATAGGTTTTTATTAAGCTTTTGTAGATTCCGATATTTATGGACAATAAAAATTTAAATCGGGGTGTCAAGTTGTTATGCATGTGGGTTATTCATTAGGGTGGCCCATATTCATTTGGTAAAGTGTATTAGGGTACACTACAAAAGTTTTGATATGGATTCTGTTACGAGGAAAGTTAGTTGCAATTTTAAGTTTTCCTTTTGTCCATCTACACATTTGACTAAATACGTTATATTAGGAATGATTACTTTTTTAAGTTTAAATAAATTCGGTCCTTAAAACTAGTTCCTATATAAAATATATTTAGGTTTAAATGTTTTTAGGTTTTCAAGTTGTTTTTGGTCATTTGCAGGTCATCGTATCGTCAATCATGACCGCCTATAATTTTTCTACTACCTTATTCTAAAGTATCCTTTTTTCAATCATTATGCAAAACACATCTGCAGGTTGCGAATTTGTAACACTTATTTCTTAACCAAATTTTGTTTGTTATCATATATGATCCATTGTATATTGAGAACATAATGACTTTATTGACTATATAATGACTTTGAGATAATGACTTCAAACGGGTTTACAACAGCAACAACTGAAATGTAAAACGTAGTAAAAGTTTATTTAAAATAGTACAATAAATTGGGAAACGGAAACAAATGTGAGAAGCTATTATGTATAGGTTGGTATGTATGTATGTGTGTATGTATGCATATGAACTTTTACTTATTAAGTCTGGCCAAATACATAAATGTTAGATAACATATATGTTGTGTTCATCTAAATTCCAAATACATCTTTAAAAAACAAAAACTTGAAACAGAAAAAAAGGTTTTTAAAAAGGAATCGTGTTTTGCAATTCAATAGCAAAAATAAATATTAATTGAAACACAAGCAATATTTGTATAATGTACTAAATAAACATATGATGTTCCTAATTTTATTTTATTTTATTTTTGAAAAAGGTAAACATTTTTTTTTTTTTTAATTGAAAAGTTTTTAGAAGTCATTACTTTGATTATGAAAGAAATAACCTTATTTTACGATATATGAGAGTTAATGTATTAATTGTTTAGTTGAAAATGGCAATTTAACATCATCAACATTCATCATTAAATAAACAACAAAGAAAAAGATTTTTTTTACAACATCCATTAGGTGCGAATAAAATCACACATTGATGTGGGAATACAAAATTCATACAAATTTTGTATTCATGATAATGTTTCACTCGAATAAGGGTATAAACTACAGTTTTTTAAAAACGCATACTACATTTTAGTTATAACTACATACCCTCTTCGGTCCTCTTGTGCAGCCTGCTGGACATTTAAAAAATAAGTTTTCATCTAATGACCATTTATACAGCTAACTGGACATGTTTTTTGTACTAAACACCAGGACTTTTTTGAAAGCTGGTCACTATAAAAAATGTTGCTTCACATTTGTGATCAGTTGATCGTAGAAACACGTTTTCTTAAACACTTAACCATTTTAATTAATTTTTTTAAAATTGTGAAATATAAAAACTAAAAGAAATATATAATTTTACATTATAGCGGAACAATTAATAGAATAAGATATAAATATTTTCATCAATTCAAAAATGAAAATGCATAAAAAAAATTCCTCGAAAGTTTTATTTAAAAATTTCCAGTCGTCCTTTATATCCTTGAGGCATATAAAAGTATTATTTCAGACTTTTGACGCTGGATTTTTCCTTGAAACTGAGGAGGATACACCTGCAAAGAAATATTGCTAAAATTTTATTATTAATTTTTGCACATAACAAAACTTATTTAATTAAAACATTGTCATGATTTTTAAACACTGCACAAGATTAATTAATATATTTTAACAAATACATTTTAAATTTCAAGTATTTCAATCGTATACCTAGAAACATAAAAACATGGGAAAATAAGGGCACACTGAGAGAATATATCAATATGATGTCGTCCATTGGAACTTTTCATTAAATTAATGCCGATTTTTATAAAATTTTATGAAACATTTCATTTTTAAAAAATTATATACACTCATTAAAGAAGTTTCATTAAAAGCTGGTTTCATAAAATCTGTGAAGCTTTACAGCGCAGCGCGATCTACTACGAAACGGTCAAGGGCGAATGATATTGGCGTCAAGTCATGTCCTTGGACCACACATTAAAGTAAAAATGGTCGGAACACCAAAAAAGGTATGACAAAATGATTTTGCAGCTTGAAAACGCTTGGCCACATGTTGCAAAACCGGTCAAGACCTACTTGAAAATGCTGAAATCGGGAGTCCCACTCCATCCGCCGTGTTCTCCAGACATCGCTCCTTCCGAAGTTTACTTCGATGATTGGATTGCCTCAAAGAACGAGTTGTGGCCAGCGATAGACAGTGCTTTGACTAATATATTTGTAATCATTTTTGAACAATAAATCCACTTTTTAAATTCATAAAACTTTAAAAAACTCTTTTAGTTTTAACCAAACTGTCATAATCTGAGAGTTTTTTTTACAAACAAAAATTGTAAGTTTTTCAGAACTTTCTCCTATAAAAAACTCGTAACAAGATTCCAAAAGGTATTGTTTTGAAAACTTCTTAACCAAATTCATATTAAATTGTTTTTTCTAACTGTACAATTATTAAATGTTTGAGATTTTTATGCATTGTAATCATTTGTATAATAATTTTTTGACAAGGAAAGATAAAAACTTTTAAATGCTACAGTCGTTTTTAATCGTGGTGACGTGTTGTATAATGAAATACATCAAAATCCTTCAAAAATATAATTTAAAATTTTGGTATTATATTTTGCATTTAATATAACGATATGTATGTATGTAAGTAAATTTTTAACAGTTACTACGGTTTTACACGCACCAACACTGATATCCTCTACACATTAATGTTTTTGTGGTTCGTTACTGTAGATGGAAGCTGGTAGTTGTTGTTATCAACATGTTTATATGCATGTAATAGCTATTTTTTTTTGAGCACACTCAAACATTTTTTTCAGTAACTACATGTAACTACGTGCGGTCAACGGTAGTAGTTACTTTTAATTGTCATTGTAGTTTTTTTAATATGAGAAAATTAAAATAAATATTTATGTTGTTAAAGAAATAACTACCTGATTATATATAATCTTATCATATATAGTAGATACATATGACGGTATACTTAAACATTAGACCTGTCCTTATTTCTATGAATATTTTTCAAAATGGCGGCGCATAGGAGAGTAGGGTCCAAAAAGTTTTCATTTTATGCCACAATGCTCCATGTAAAATTTGGGCTCGATCCGACGACTCCAAGTGAACCCAAAATTGAGTTGAATAATAAGACAAGGTTTTATTATAAGAAATTAGAAACTTTATTCGGCATTTTTGGAAAAAACTCAATTGTGGTAACAGTTTTGTCAATATTTTGTAATTTTCTTATTTTTATGTTATTCTCCAATAAATTACACGTGAAACACGCGTGACGCGGAAAAATCACGTCACGCGCACATCTTTAGTGGCATTGTTATTTAGCATAACTGCGTTGCTGCTTACTTCTGAATTAGTTATTACATTTTCCTGCAAAATACCGTGATGTGATTTAATTATTGTGGCAACCAGGCCAAGAACGAGAGAACAACTGTCAAACGAATGAGTAGACGTTTTGAGTCAGTCGTATGAGAACAGCCAACCAGTGTGTTACTTAATTGTGCTAAAGAAGTAATCCAAAATAATAAAGTACCAAAGTTAATTGATGTAAACTAAATTATAATTGTTATTATAGGTTGTTATAATTATAATGTCAGAACCATCAACATCAAAACCTGCATCGGCTTCTGCATCAGCCATTTCCTCGATAGAAACGCGTCAAACCGTTCAATCGCTCCACAACATAGACTTAGTGGGCAGAACAGCGCATCAGATAACCGGTGTCAAACTGCCGTCCAATAGGCAAGTCCTACAGGTCTTCTTTTATAACATGCGTTTTGTGAAACTCGACGCAAAGGAGAGTGCAAAATTAACGCTCGATGCAGTGTATATTTTCTGGCAACAAGCACGAATTCCAACACGATACGGAACAAAATGCGCGGAGAAATTGTTGAAATTGTACAATACGTGGAAAGATATACAAAAAGTGCCCGCTAGCAAGAGATCTGTGGCTTGGAAACACAAGGAGCTTGCATTTACCAACGATCTGGACAATTTGCTTGATATTGCGACTGCAGATGCCCTAAAAACCATTCGACAAAACAACGACAACCAGGACGCCCGGGATGCATGATTGGCTGCGATATGGTTTTATTTCTGCGAGAAAAAAGAGCATCGGAACGAAAGGAGAATTCTTCATTCATTTTCTATCTTATTGATTTATGTAATATATAACACATTTTAAACTTTTTGCAGCTGGCCAATATACAGAATCGAGTGATGAAGGTGAGGTTGAGGTTATGGAAGGAATTGATGAAAAAGCTGAGGACGTGGGTGAAGCGATTGAGGAGAGCACTGCCGATGCCGAAACTAGTGACTTCGTTGAACCGCACAAAAGTGTACAGAAGAGAGGGCGTAGAAATTTTCTAACGCCACGACTTGCTTCTGCGCTTGACCACGCCAAGCTAACCAATGCAATGGCAGCTCATGTGTTGATAGCCTGCGCCGATGCATTTAATTATTCCGTAGACAAGCTGGCTATTAACCGAACAACGATTTATCGATATCGTCGGGAAAACCGCCGGAAGGAAGTAGAAGTTATCCAGACCGAATTCGTAGAAAACGTAATTTAGTATTATTTATAGTTAGCGTAATAAGTACTTATAAGTCATTCGTCTCTTCCCCTAACAGCTAAGTATTAATAAGCCGCTTGTCGTACATTGGGACGGCAAAATGTTGGTTGACCTTGTAGGCAGCGCAAAAGTTGAGAGAGTTGCAGTTATGGTCAGCTATGATGGGACTTCGAAGTTTCTTGGAGCACCTCAAATAAAATCTTTTAAATTTGTTGGTTCGTTGGAACATTGTCGATCGAGTTGAAGCAATGTCATTCGACACGACCTCCAGTAACACTGGAGCTCTCAATGGCGCTTGCATTATCTTTCAGAAACTACAGTATTGCCGTCGAGAACTGCTGCACTTGGCCTGTCGCCATCATATTTACGAAATCGTTCTGCGCCAGGTTTTTGAAGTAAATTGTCGACAAGCAGCGATCCTGAAGTTCAATTGTTCGAGAGATTCGCGAAAGTCTGGAAGAGTCTTGACCAGACTGCATTCCAGAATGGTGTCGAGGACGAAATCGTTGGTTCAAAAATTCCCCCCGATGAACAAGCCGCCATCAGAAATTACTGCAATCAGCAGTTGAAAGAACGTCACCCTCGTAATGATTATAGAGAGTTTCTCCAACTGGTTGCTGTTTTCTTGGGTGAAACACATTGTGGTAGCTTCCGTTCTCCTGGCGCTACCAGCAACGCGCGATGGATGGCAAAAGGCATTTATTCACTCAAAATTTTCCTTTTCCGCAACCATTTCACAATGACGGCAAGAGAACTGAGTGGATTGCGCGACGTGTGCATTTTCTTGGCGCGAATCTACATTCGTGCATGGATTGGTTGTACAAATCCAATGAATGCTCCAAACCAGGATTTCAATTTCATACGAGATTCCATTGAATACGCTCAAATTGATGTTCCAGTTTCTGCTGCCATATTGAAGAAGATGAGTAACCACATGTGGTATTTATCAGCAGAACCAATGGCTTCGGCTTTCTTTGACTCGAATGTTTCTCTTGAACAGAAAAGAAAAAGGGTTGAGGGCATTGCATATAATGAGCCTATTATTGAAGTGAATCAAAATCGGGCCGTTTCAAAACCGCAAACATTCGCGAACCATAGCTTGAGCAACTTCATTTCAAACAAGACTAATAATTTCTTTGTGCGGTTCGGTTTGTCGCCGGAGTTTTTGAAATTTGACCCATTAACATGGGAAACCAACTTGCAAAAATTTAATGACACCGCTGAAAGAGGAGTGAAGTTCATGAAGGACTATAATCGGATATTGATCAACAAAGAAGACGAAAAGCAATTCTTATTGCAAGTTGTTAAAGCTTATCGCAAAAAATATCCATCGTTCAAAAAAACTTCTTTAGTTAAGATTTTTCTGAGCAATAGCTTAGCGAAAAGGTGAAGAATAACATAAAAATAAGAAAATTACAAAATATTGACAAAACTGTTACCAAAATTGAGTTTTTTCCAAAAATGCCGAATAATGGCTCTACTTTCCTATGCGCCGCCATTTTTGAAAATAAGGGCAGGTCTAATAAACATGCATATATTATTGTGCCATATATAACCACATCTAGTTATATATTGATATCTTTAAAATTACATGCGGTTCATTCAAAGGAGAACTATGAAACTATGGACATTTTGCTGAAATGCATAGAGTATAGGAAATACAATTGGAAAATATGCGCCGACCTTAAAGTTGTGGCCATTCTGTGTGGACTCCAAGGAGGCTATACGCGACATTGCTGTTTTCTGTGCCTTTGGAATAGCCGCGCTGATGATCAGCATTATATAAAAAAAAAATGGCCGGTACGAACGAAACCTGTAGTTGGAGAAGCGAATGTTCAGCGCAAACCACTAATAGAGAACCGTGAAAATATAATACTTCCGCCGCTGCACATAAAATTGGGTTTGATTAAAAATTTTGCCAAAAAATTAGACAAAGAAGGTGAAGCTTTTGCCTATTTACGGTCAATTTTCCCTTACCTTTCGCTGGCAAAAATTAAAGAAGGAGTCTTCGCAGGACCCGAGATAAAAAAAATGTTGAAAGATGAAAAATTCCCAAAGCTGTTATCACCCATCGAAGCCGCAGCATGGAATTCCTTCAGGCTTGTTGTGGAAAACTTTTTAGGAAACAACAAAAGCCCGAATTATAAGGACATAGTTGAGGATCTGGTAAAGAACTATGAAGCCATGGGAGTGCACATGTCACTTAAAATACACTTTCTGGATTCTCATTTGGATTTTTTCCCTGAGAATTTAGGAGACGTGAGCGACGAACACGGCGAGCGCTTTCATCAGGAATTGAAGGCTATGGAACGACGCTATCAGGGCAACTATGACACGGCTATGATGGGTGACTATATTTGGACCCTAATACGTGAGACCGATTGCAGCGAATACAAAAAACAAAGAAGAAGTCAGCAGTTTTTCCACATGGCATAAAATGTACACTTATATCTTTGTTTTTACTCATTTTTTTGTGCGTTGATTTGCTTAATTTAATTAGTTAGTTTAATTTCGTTAGTTTAGCTAATTGTGCGATACATTGAGCATGTAGTGCTGTAAATAAATTAAAAAATAATATACGAAGACTAATTTGTTTATTTTAAATTAAGTTCAAATGTATTTATTCGTTTGCGTTGGGTAGGTAAGCTGTGCAAATAATGAAAATCAAAAAATCGTGAAATAGCGGAATTTCGGTCGTTTACCAAAAAAATAATAAGTCGGCCATTTGTCATCAGATTTTGTTAAGTAAGGGCTTATTTTCTTTGGAAAAGTGTCAGCTATACGTAAAAAAATTAAAATCGCTGTTAACATCGCGTTTTACATTTTATATGAATTTTTATATGAATTTTTCAGCCACATTTTTACTAAAAAAACGCAGTTTTTTAACCTTTTTAAGCCGCCAACATCAAAACTACTAACCCGATTTGAAAATTTTCTGAGAATAAGTTGTAGACGGCTCAATTGTCTTTAATTTGAGTAGTAGTAGGATAAAATAGGTCAAAGAAGACTAAAGATATGCTCAAAATAGTAAGTGTACCTCCAAAAATTAAAAAAAAAAAATTAAAAAATTTGTATCTCGCAAACCAATCGACAGAAAAATTTTTAAAATTCATTTTCGTGTTCAGTAGGTCCAAATCCATGAGAAAAAGTATGCTAGAAACAAATAACAGACAAAAGTTTGTTATTTGTGACCTAGTGTAATAAGACAAGGTTTTATTATAAGAAATTAGGAACTTTATTCGGCATTTTTGGAAAAAACTCAATTTTGGTAACAGTTTTGTCAATATTTTGTAATTTTCTTATTTTTATGTTATTCTCCAATAAATTACACGTGAAACACGCGTGACGCGGAAAAATCACGTCACGCGCACATCTTTAGTGGCATTGTTATTTAGCATAACTGCGTTGCTGCTTACTTCTGAATTAGTTATTACATTTTCCTGCAAAATACCGTGATGTGATTTAATTATTGTGGCAACCAGGCCAAGAACGAGAGAACAACTGTCAAACGAATGAGTAGACGTTTTGAGTCAGTCGTATGAGAACAGCCAACCAGTGTGTTACTTAATTGTGCTAAAGAAGTAATCCAAAATAATAAAGTACCAAAGTTAATTGATGTAAACTAAATTATAATTGTTATTATAGGTTGTTATAATTATAATGTCAGAACCATCAACATCAAAACCTGCATCGGCTTCTGCATCAGCCATTTCCTCGGTAGAAACGCGTCAAACCGTTCAATCACTCCACAACATAGATTTAGTGGGCAGAACAGCGCATCAGATAACCGGTGTCAAACTGCCGTCCAATAGGCAAGTCCTACAGGTCTTCTTTTATAACATGCGTTTTGTAAAACTCGACGCAAAGGAGAGTGCAAAATTAACGCTCGATGCAGTGTATATTTTCTGGCAACAAGCACGAATTCCAACACGATACGGAACAAAATGCGCGGAGAAATTGTTGAAATTGTACAATACGTGGAAAGATATACAAAAAGTGCCCGCTAGCAAGAAATCTGTGGCTTGGAAACACAAGGAGCTTGCATTTACCAACGATCTGGACAATTTGTTTGATATTGCGACTGCAGATGCCCTAAAAACCATTCGAATTGAAGAAGATAAGAAGTTTCTCATTCAACAACGACAACCAGGACGCCCGGGATGCATGATTGGCTGCGATATGGTTTTATTTCTGCGAGAAAAAAGAGCATCGGAACGAAAGGAGAAAGAGAAGCAGAGAAAGCGGAAATTTGAAGAAATGTCCAAGTCGAAAGATAGTGGTTCGTTTTTGGCTTTATGTCATTTTCTATCTTATTGATTTATGTAATACATAACACATTTTAAACTTTTTGCAGCTGGCCAATATACAGAATCGAGTGATGAAGGTAAGGTTGAGGTTATGGAAGGAATTGATGAAAAAGCTGAGGACGTGGGTGAAGCGATTGAGGAGAGCACTGCCGATGCCGAAACTAGTGACTTCGTTGAACCGCACAAAAGTGTACAGAAGAGAGGGCGTAGAAATTTTCTAACGCCACGACTTGCTTCTGCGCTTGACCACGCCAAGCTAACCGATCCAATGGCAGCTCATGTGTTGATAGCCTGCGCCGATGCATTGAATTATTCCGTAGTCAAGCTGGCTATTAACCGAACAACGATTTATCGATATCGTCGGGAAAACCGCCCGAAGGAAGTAGAAGTTATCCAGACCGAATTCGTAGAAAACGTAATTTAGTATTATTTATAGTTAGCGTAATAAGTACTTATAAGTCATTCGTCTCTTCCCCTAACAGCTAAGTATTAATAAGCCGCTTGTCGTACATTGGGACGGCCTTGTAGGCAGCGCAAAAGTTGAGAGAGTTGCAGTTATGGTCAGCTATGATGGGACTTCGAAGTTCCTTGGATCACCTCAAATAAAATCTTTTAAATTTGTTGGTTCGTTGGAACATTGCCGATCGAGTTGAAGCAATGTCATTCGACACGACCTCCAGTAACACTGGAGCTCTCAATGGCGCTTGTATTATCTTTCAGAAACCACAGTATTGCCGTCGAGAACTGCTGCACTTGGCCTGTCGCCATCATATTTACGAAATCGTTCTGCGCCAGGTTTTTGAAGTAAATTGTCGATAAGCAGCGATCCTGAAGTTCAATTGTTCGAGAGATTCGCGAAAGTCTGGAAGAGTCTTGACCAGACTGCATTCCAGAATGGTGTCGAGGACGAAATCGTTGGTTCAAAAATTCCCCCCGATGAACAAGCCGCCATCAGAAATTACTGCAATCAGCAGTTGAAAGAACGTCACCCTCGTAATGATTATAGAGAGTTTCTCCAACTGGTTGCTGTTTTCTTGGGTGAAACACATTGTGGTAGCTTCCGTTCTCCTGGCGCTACCAGCAACGCGCGATGGATGGCAAAAGGCATTTATTCACTCAAAATTTTCCTTTTCTGCATCCATTTCACAATGACGGCAAGAGAACTGAGTGGATTGCGCGACGTGTGCATTTTCTTGGCGCGAATCTACATTCGTGCATGGATTGGTTGTACAAATCCAATCAATGCTCCAAACCAGGATTTAAATTTCATACGAGATTCCATTGAATACGCTCAAATTGATGTTCCAGTTTCTGCTGCCATATTGAAGAAGATGAGTAACCACATGTGGTATTTATCAGCAGAACCAATGGCTTCGGCTTTCTTTGACTCGAATGTTTCTCTTGAACAGAAAAGAAAAATGGTTGAGGGCATTGCATATAATGAGCCTATTATTGAAGTGGATCAAAATCGGGCCGTTTCAAAACCGCAAACATTCGCGAACCATAGCTTGAGCAACTTCATTTCAAACAAGACTAATAATTTCTTTGTGCGGTTCGGTTTGTCGCCGGAGTTTTTGAAATTTGACCCATTAACATGGGAAACCAACTTGCAAAAATTTAATGACACCGCTGAAAGAGGAGTGAAGTTCATGAAGGACTATAATCGGATATTGATCAACAAAGAAGACGAAAAGCAATTCTTATTGCAAGTTGTTAAAGCTTATCGCAAAAAATATCCATCGTTCAAAAAAACTTCTTTAGTTAAGATTTTTCTGAGCAATAGCTTATCGAAAAGGTGAAGAATAACATAAAAATAAGAAAATTACAAAATATTGACAAAACTGTTACCAAAATTGAGTTTTTTCCAAAAATGCCGAATAATGGCTCTACTTTCCTATGCGCCGCCATTTTTGAAAATAAGGGCAGGTCTAATAAACATGCATATATTATTGTGCCATATATAACCACATCTAGTTATATATTGATATCTTTAAAATTACATATGATACATAATTATATATGATTTAATAATGTCCCCAGATCAGAAATATTTTTGATATGATATAAGATATAATTATATACAACTCAATATATTGTCTCATATATTGGCACAATATTTGCCAACAAATTTGAGATATAGTTATATATGATTCTATATTAAGAGTATTTTAGATATGATATAACATATAATTAGAAATAATATATGTATATAAGCAGATAATTAACGAAACAATGTAGTCTCATAGATTAAATCATTACATGTACAATTTTTTTTCTAAATTCTGAAATAAATAATTATATATAAGTTCAGAAGATGTAATTATATACAACACAATTACACAAGCAATGTATTCTTCTAAAGCCATATATTATATATAGCAGTGTGTGGCTGAGTTAATTAAGCTGTTGATTTCAACTCTGCCAGTCCGTGTTCAAATACTACCAAGGCCATTGCTTTTTTAGGACGCAATTTTTACAAAAACTTTTTTCAGATTTTTTTATAAACTAGATTCTGTACAATATATTGCTTATTCTAATCTGATACAATTTGATCTGCCATTTTTTGCATCAATTTGAATCTTATTAAATCCCTGGATGCTGGATCTAATTTAATCTGTAATTTTTTGGATAAATTTAGATCTTACACAATATATTGCTGGATATAATTTGATCTGCCATTTTTCGGTTTAATTTATATCCTTCTAAGTCCCCAATTATATTGTTGGATCAAATAAAATCAGCTAGATATTAGCAGATATTAAAGAATATCAAATTGGATGTAATTAAATATTGAGCCAGATTTATATATATCCCCATATATTGAAATATATGATTGCATGTACGATCACTAAGGTAATAAAAAAGTACGAATTCACGAGCTTCATAACCCTTCAAATATAGCATTATAGAACAAAATATGGTCTACCAAAAAATCTCAAAAAAGGTTTTTGTTTATAGGTAGAACACGCCAAAACATCGTTTCAAAGTTGTACTTTTTCTATAATTTTAAATTAATTAAAAATTGAGAAAAATAAAATATAATTATTATGATTGCGACTCATCAAATCTAATATTTTATGAGTGTGCATTACAAATATGAATAAAAAAAAATACATATAAAAAATGTTTGAATTTCATCAACAAATTTTCTTATATTTACCTCTACACAAAATTCTGTTTTAAATTATTATGTGAGACAGGATTTTTGTTAAAAATTTAATTTTAATACGCTGAATAATAGCGAAAAACTAAAAAAAGTAAAATTTGACCTTCGGTTGTAAGGATAATTTTTATACTTTCAAAAATTAAAAACAATGTCATGTTTAATGAAAGCCCTTGGTAACTAAATTGATTGTAAGTACATTTTCGATTTTTCGATGAAATAGGAAAATACTACAAAAAATCGAATTTTGTTAAATTATCAAACACCGCATATTATTAAAAAACCACAAATTTGTTTTCATTTGCAGATTCGTAATTCTCATAAAAATTAAGATCAGATTTAAAAATTAAGTTGAATTTTTACTTACATCTTTTAAGAAAATTTTGACTAAAATATGTTTTTTATACCCTCCACCATATATGGTGAGGGTATATATCAGTTTGTCATTCCGTTTGTAATATGTCGAAATATAGGTTTAAGACCCCATAAAGTATATATATTCGTGATCCTTATGCAATTTTAAGTCGATTTAGCGATGTCCGTCTGTCTGTCTGTCTGTCTGTTGAAATCACGATCACGACGCGAAGACGCAAGCGGGGGTGCCTATTTTTACCCAGATTATTGAACATCCTCCCGAGCAGTTTGGTATTTAAAATGAGCAAAATCGGTCAAGCGGTTCGAAAATTATGAGTGAAAATGTGAAGGTACCTCTAAATTTTCCATACAAATTTGTACAATTTATCTATTTTTTTTTCTGTTAAGTAAGTAAAAATGTTATTAAGTCTTCTTATTGTTCGATTACATTTATTGTCTTACATACTATGATAACTAAGTTAACGTAAAAATGAACAATGTTAAAGTCGCTAACAGAGCAGACCTCTGTAAATAACATTGCTAAAACTAAATAACAAAAGTTCGTTACATAAATTGACAAAACATATTCATATTACAGTTCATGCAAAATTTAGTATATACGTATATCATCTTCATCCCCTTTGGATTCGGCACAGCCGAATTTAGCACTTTTTTACTTGTTTTTATGTATAAATTTTGATTTCATATTTCTTTTATGCACATTAGCCAAGACTATATTGGAAAATTTTGTTAAATTATATCGTATGGTTTCTAAATAATTAAATTTAAATTCACCCCACTTTATGTATAAATTACTCCAACAAGAAACTACGAATTTTTTAAAGTAGATTATTGTGCTTTCTCTAAATATACACGAGTTTTCGCACACAGGGTTTTTAGATATTAAGGAATAGGAGCAATATTGTGGAGATTACGAATTCAAACTTTGATTTGTTTTTGGACCTCTCTAATAATCATATTTGAATGACAACCTTAAAAGCCCGATACTACGTTACCGGAAGTTTTAAATCTTTCTCCCTTGAAAACCATTTTTAACACCTTCTTATTCAATATTCCAGAAAAATTTCATTAGTGAATTGGCCCATACCTATGAGAGATCATATTTCAAATTTCAGTTTTTTGACAAAAGGTTGGAAAGGGCGTAATAATTTTCTAAACCACCCGCTGTGTGGATGCCTACACCAGAATATCAGCCAACATTCTAAATTCCAAAATTCAGATTCATTCCATTTCTTCGTGTCTAGGCTTTTGATTCCACTCGTTCTCTATTCCATTTAAATCCCTACTTCTTGTCTAGTGTTTCAATTCCGCCCGTTCTTCAGTCCAGTGGTTTAGTTCCATTCGTCCCCTTGTCTAGTATTTGAATTACACTCATACCCCGTTCCATTCCTTTGTGTTCCTCTTACCCATTATTTCAGTTCCACTAGTTCCCCATCCATTATCATGCCAAACCATTATCATGAGATAATCCTGGCATTAACATTATCATGTTAAGAGTCGACTTTTCCCCCTTTTAATTTTCATAGCCTTCCATGTCCCAGGCAGGCCAACAAGTGGATGACTTTCCTCTTTTTTGCCCCTCCCCATAGGAATACCCGTAAATCCCGTACCAAACCTTAGCTTTTTAGTTTCAGCGGTTTTTGTTGGTTCGATGTTGAGTGAATCAAACAGTAATGTTATTCCCTTACATATATGGTATACATATTCTAGGGGTATACATATTCTAATAAAGTCTGAACATTTGCTACTGGTGTACAAAATCATTACCAGATACCATTACCATTTCTAAATATGATATACGTTTCCAGAAATTGCAACTAGTTACTTTTACATTTATTACATTTATTGTTAGCTTTATATGGGGATGTTGCGCCAATCTTATATGCTTACCAGTATAGAAAAAATTTAGACAATTAGTTACGCCTTATTTTTTGATTTGAAATTATGGAAAAACTAACTAGTTTTTAGTAATGCAGAAAATCGGTTGGTATTATTACACAGTGTTAAAACGCCATTGGGGATAAAAATTTCCATTTTGGGATCCGGAGATTTGTTGGGATTTTTAAGGGGGGTTTTGAGGATAAAATATTAACAATATTTTCTTCTCTTTTCATTTTAGAATTGGTGCTTACAGTGCAGAGTTGCAATCGATACTGCTCAATACTTTTAAGTATTAATTCGATACTACTCAACACTTTTTACATTTTATCTAAAGCGGAGTTATAAATTACGCTTATATACAGAAAAATACAACTCTGGAAGTATTGATTGAATTCTTTTTTTAAATATTGAGTAGTCAATGCCAAAGGTGTAAATAGTTTCGTTAGAACGATTTATGTTATATAAATCGAGGGCTTACTATCGCAACTTTGTATCTCAAAAACTACTTCTTTTTAGGAGAGACAAAAAACATCTTTAACTCTTGGCATTTTTTAAATTTTTCTTTTAAATTTAAAATTCATTACTTTAACACTTAGAGCCCCACGTGTCCACCGGTGGTCATTTTTTTTCTGCACCGGTGGACCGCGTGCTGACTAGTGGTTATTCATTAGTTGACAAGCCGAGACCAAAATTTTTTAACTTAGTTTTATTGATTTTTTGCAATTGGTGTGACTTTGTGATATTTATTTTTGATAAACCAAATGTTTTTTTGTTGTTTTTTGTCCTTTTTTTTTTGTTACCACCGGTGGTCACGTTGTCCCAGAATGTAAAAATACATCTTGGGCCCAAGTGGCCACCAGTGGGCATTCTCTTATTTTATATTTTTATGTTTTTATCTTTTTGATTTTTTATATATTTTTTAAAATTGTTTTGTTTTACAGATTTAATTTAATTTAAGATGTCTAGAAAACATTTAACACGTGATGACATTGCTGCCGAGCTCGAAA
Source organism: Eustalomyia histrio (assembly GCA_949748255.1). Lineage (NCBI taxonomy): Eukaryota > Metazoa > Arthropoda > Insecta > Diptera > Anthomyiidae > Eustalomyia > Eustalomyia histrio. The sequence goes on along the minus strand of OX456525.1, from coordinate 102,832,492 downwards.
CATCGAGTGCAGACGAAGTTACAGGCTTTTCAGATGACTCATTTCTTGATAATGACTTTGAGCCAGATTCTGAAAGTTCTTGTTCAGAATTTGATGACGGGGATTTAGACGATAGTGACATAGCAATGGACTTGGATAAAGATCCTGACGAAGAAGTTCCTATTGCAAACTTGATAAATAGTCGAACATGGGGGCCTGTTGGTGGAGATCGACTGACATTTGTTGAGTCTCCGATGTATACAGGCGTGACTTCTGATGTTGCTGCCACTTTAACTGGAAAAACTCCTGCAGATTTTTTAAACTATTTAATATCCGAAGACATAATAAATCTGTTTGTTGCAGAAACTAACAGGTTTGCTGCGCAACATATTATTGCAGCCGAAAACTCCTTCAATACGTCGCAGACAAAAAGGCTAGCAAAATGGGTTGATACCGATCCTTCAGAAATGCGTAAATTTCTTGGAATTATGATTTGGATGGGCCTACTTCAAGTACCACAACAAAGGGATTATTGGTTCAGGAACATACTGTATAAAAATCAAATTCCTAAATTTATGAGCAGAAACAGATTTGAAAATTTATTGAGCATGTTTCATACTTCTGATAACGAAAGCCAAGCAAATCTAGATGATCGTCTTCGCAAAATATCTCACATTCTAGATATGCTCCAGTCCAAGTTCAAAGAAGCGTATGTTCCAGAAAATGTCGTGTGTATTGACGAAAGTAACGTTCCATTCCGTGGAAGGATACACTTCAGGCAATACATACCTAATAAGCAGCATAGATACGGCATTAAAGTTTTTAAACTGTGTGTAGCAGGAGGTTACACCTGGTCATTCAAAGTCTATACAGGCAAAGCGAAACAGGACAATACAGCAGTTTCAGAGACAGTTGTTACTGAGTTAATGGAAGGACTTTTAAATACAGGAAGAACTCTCTACACTGACAATTGGTACACAAGTGTTTCGTTGGCAGACAAGATGATTCAAAATAAGACCCATCTCGTTGGAACTCTAAGAGCCAATCGAAAACAGAATCCTCCAGAAATAATAAAAGCATCATTAAAAAAGGGCGAAATAGTTTCCCGACAGAATAAAAATAAAACAGTAGTACTAAAGTGGAAAGACAAACGTGATGTACTAATGCTTACTACAAAACATGACTGCTACCACAATTGTAAACGCCTTACATCTATTTAATACATTGAATGGAAAAAGGATGAATATAACGCGATTCAAGGAATTAATTGTTTCAGGCCTTTTAAATTCAGATGAGGATTTGATGCGACCATCGACATCTCGAAATCCCAAAAGACGCATATTAAAAGAATTGGAGGGCCAAAAGAGAGTGACCAGAAAGAGATGTTTTACATGCTATAAAACAATGTCAAAGAAACACAACGCGGCGTATGCGCGCAAAAATACCAAAAGGGTGAACACTATTTGTGAGCAGTGTGATGAAGCAATGTGTATAGTGTGTTTTCAAAACCACAGATAAATCCTTATCCAGATTTATTTTATATTATGAATAGTTATATTCAGTTGTACTTGCTTTAATTTTTTAAGTCATAAAATGAATTTTTGGAATAAATGTATTCAATTGGAATTGTTTTAGTTAAGAAAATCCATCTCTAAATCTATCTATCTATGAAGTTTTCTTACCTAAATTTAACTCACTATTTTCAAGGCATTGGCAGACCAAATTACAAAGTCCAAGCCAAATAGGTTTACATCCTGGGACCGAACTTATTTTATTTCAATGGTAAATGTATGTTGAACGTTTCCACTGGTGATCACAATGTCGGAAAGTGACACACAACGTGTGACCACGGGTGGTCACGATGTCACATAAAGTAAATCCACCAATGACCACGGGTGGTCACTTTGTCCCAAATCGTCAAAATACAAATGTCCACCGGTGGTGCACGTGGGGCTCTAAGTGTTAAAACTAAACAAAAATTTTAAAAAAATTTCACGAGTTTATTATAAAACTTTTTTTTCGCTCCTGAAAACTAGTCGTTTTTGAGATACAAGGTTGCGTTAGTAAAATCTCGATATTAACCCATTTCCAGCGAGTGATGCTGCAAGGCATCACGAGTATTCCGAAAAATAAATATTTTTCAACAGATTTGGATTAAAATAATTTGTTTTTTTTAACAAATAAATTAAATTTAAATGTACAAATACCTCTGCAAATGATTTACATTACAAAAAATATTTTATTTTAAATTAATTTAAAAAACATGAATTTTGGTTAAAAACATTTTGGGGATTTCCGTTGATCAGATAATAACAATTTGGGGTTGACGAATCAATAGTACTTATTACCTGCATACATGGCATATCACTCATATGCCTTGCTGAACTAGATATTAATGTGCCTTTTAATGTAATTAATACAAAGTACATATGTATAAATTCTTTGACATATTTGGTACAATTAGAACATTTCAATATTCTTGTTAATGTGTTTTTTATTTTAATTTCAAGAGTTCTTTTTTGTTACAATAACAAATAACACAAAATCCCTCTGGATAAAACATTTTGATCACCTTTTTAATTACATTTGTAGTTATTTTAACTATCATCTCTAGCATACACTCACTCGAAAAATAAAGTCATTTGTATCTACTAACTTTTTCGAGTGTATGCTAGAAGTGGAATGATTTTTATGCATGTGTGTGTATGTGTGATAGTCGGCACTGTATGATAGAAAGTGGCTTAAATTCCATACTACTGAAAGCAATTTTATAATCATTTTGTGGATTAAGTTGTCTAGTTTATTGTTATAACATCATAGTTATGTTTAGCCGGTTTGATACTGTGTGTGTGTGTATTCACACATATGTATGTATGTTCATGTAGCTATGCCTAGTACATATGTGTATATGTATAGTACGTATGTGTTTTTATTTAGTGTTTTATTATTAAGCGTAGTAAATTGTTTTTCCCGTGGAACATTTTCCATTAAATTTTAATGCTCCTGAATTGTAAAAATTAATAATTTTTCTACACAATAAACGTGAACAACTTACTGTACTTTAACTGTTAAATTTAGTTTGGTCGAATGTTAACAACCCTTTAAAGGCATACATTTCTGTAACAACAACTTTATCTTGTAAAACATGATTTGATAATTGACCTTCTTTCGGATTTCGAAAAAAAAAAACGGTAGAGTAAATTTAAAATCAAGGTATTTCTTTCCAATGCCATCAAAGTATAATTGAGTATGTGCTCAAAATCGATGATTTTAAATCGATGATTTTTGAAATTTCAGCCCAGAATATTTTGTATGTTTATTATTTTATAAATAAAGAGGTAAACATATTTAAATCGATTTACCTGGTTTAACTAAAGCATTTAAAAATAATTTCAGTTATATTATATTTGTCTTTTCTAATCACTTTTTAAATTTCGATTTTTAAGCAAATCTATCGAGTTTCATCACATACCAGAATATGTTTGCATTTAAAAAACGAGTTTAACTATTTTGTTATAGCATAGTATCCGGTATTCATGTGCTTTGAATAAATTGGTTTTTAAATAAAACCACCATAGAAACTAAAGGATTTAAATGTACACTCAAAATAATACTTCAGTAATTTTATACAAAGATTTTTGACTTTCGAATAAGAACAATTTTATTTAATTTATTATCGAAAAATTTTGTTTAGTTTTCTTCGATCTTCTTGATTTAAAGATGTTTTTTTATAAACAATGTGTTATAATTATTTATTTATCCCAATATTTTTTAAGTTTACTTAAGCATATTTTAAACGAAAATATTCTCTTACTTTCTCTGCAAAAACGTGGCATTCATCTTAATCGTCGCCCCACCTGGAAAACTCACATAGACGCTAAACTTATCCAGATACACTTGAAAACTGGTCAATTAACAGAAACTTAAAACATAACCGTTGTGGTGTAATGGACTAGTACACATTAGTTTGGGGGTTCGATTCGCAGATGGTGGGCAACAAATGTTCTAAGAGTTATAATCTCTCGCAATTATTTGAAACCCTTCATCTTTCACCACCTTTCATCTCTTCTCTATCTCCTTTCCAAAGAAAGCAACACGTTTATAAGTATGAAGAATTTCCTGAGTGTTGCTTCTCTTAAAAAAAGTTCTTTTAAACAATTTCCGAACATTAAATTATTTTAACTGAATCGATAAGTAAAAATTATCAGAGATATTTTTTTTCCACCTAGTAATCTAAATACATTCCCTAATTTTATTAATCACCTGCTTTCATCACGTCACCGACGCTTCAATTCACTCATCTTATATATATATATATATATATATATATGTATATTAGGGCGGGTCAAATTGTATTGAACGATTTTTTTTGATGAAGCAAAAACGTAATCTATAGGTGATTCTGAGAAATTTTGCTCAAGAGACCATAGCTCTAAGTCGGATTTGGAGCCCTCCAAAATTTCAAAATAGAAATTTTTCCATATATACATAGAACAATTTAATAAAATTCGTCATAAAATCAGATAGAATTATAGTAGATTTCTCAATCTGCCTTTGTTTGAAAGGTATTTTTATCCCCTCTCAGAATCTGTATTGATACCTGGCAGCATTGTTCAATTGAATAACTTTGTAACACTGAATAAAAAATAATGACGTTTACCAACACTAAACGTTGCCAAGCTTGCTTTCCTTCTTCCTTAATCGTTCATCGTGCAATGCGCACGCAGTTTTCCAAAATACTTAAATAAAAACTCGGTTATACTAATATTATTTTTATTTTTAAATTCAGTGTGACACAACAAAGAGTGCAGTGATAATATCAAAGTTATTATGGATAATCAAGAACCATCAACATCGTCTGCGGTGTCTTCGCAAATGGAAGCAACAACATCAACAAGTTTTGACTCTAGATTGACTAACATGCCTCATCAAGATATTGTTTTTTTTTGGTTTATCAAGTGATTTAAATGATATTAGTTTGCCAACTAAATGTGACATTTTAAAATATTATTTTTTTTAAGTGATCGTGCTAAATTTGAAAACAAAATGTTCTCGTATAAAATTTTTACTCCTCATGTAACAAATAAATTGATCTAAATTTGGTGTAAATTAAATATTGAAATCATTAATAGAAAGAGTGTTTTAAAAAAATTAACTGGTTTGCTTGATAAATACCAGAAACATGTACAACATAGAAACAAAATAGATGAATTTAAAGCATTTGTTGATTCAATAAACGAATAAAAATATGACTGAAAATTAATGACAAATTTCATACCACTATGGTAAAAGAACCGCATTTAGTTGTTCTGAAAGAGCCCTATTATGAGTTAATTGGATATGTAAATTTGGGTAGTCAAGAAGATGCAAAAACCAAACACAGAAAACTGAATGAATTTTTCAACAATAAAACATTAACAGTTGATCAATTAATTGGCATATGCAGTGATGGTGAGCCAGCAAATACTGGAACAGAAAATGGTGTTTTACGATTATTTGAAAAACAGTTAAATAGACCAATTCACTGGTTTATATGTCTGCTTCATTTCAATGAACTGCCATTTCGTCATTTATATGAAGCATTGGACAAAACAGTCACCAGTGGACCACGAGCAGCAAGTGGAAAGTTATTCAAAGCTATTCAAGAATGTGAGAAATTGCAGGTATGTAACACTTTATTTAATTTAATATCATCATTTATTATCATTATTTATTGTAATTATTTTACTTTTTCGATTGGAATAAAGTTAAAATAAAATAATTGCATTTTAATTGATCTAAACATTTAATTTTTCAGGTATTAGCTGATTTTGATCCAATACCACTGAAGAATATGCCTGCAATTGTGGATCATGAACATGAACTCGAACTATCAACAGATGTTAAATATTTATATCAAATAGCTAAAGCAATTTCGAATGGTATTCTTCTAGTTGATTTAGCTAACATTAAACCAGGACCAATTGCATATTCTCGTTGGATAACCAAAGCAAGTAGATTACTACGATTATATGTAACAACTAATACACCATCGACCAATTTAAAAACTTTGGCAGTTTATATTATTACAGTTTATGTGCCAATGTACTTCAATGTGAAGTTTTATAACTCTGTTGTGTACGGCAGTGCACTTTTTTTAAAATTTATACGTTGGACACGATACTTACAACTAAACTTTCGTAATATTGTAGATGGTGTAATTCAAAACAACTCATATTACGCACATCCAGAAAATATCTTATTAACAATGTTATTTGATGATCGAAAAGCAATACGGGATAGAGCTATCAAAAAGATTTTACACTATCGAGAAAAATTGTACGATCCAACTAAACTCAGAGTTTACAAAAAATATATCTTAAATTTCGATGCTACCGATTATGTCAATATGGTTGATATGAATAACGACGATATATTATTTGAACCAGCATTTACTCGACAGATTCCATATGATCACTTGGTAGAATACTTAGATTTCGATGAACCACCACTGGCTGATCCACAAATTCCAATGCACATACAAGGAACAGAAAAACATGTACAATTATTAACGAGTGCTTCAAAACGAGTTATAGAAAAGAATCGTGAAGGAGTTATGGCAGTGACATTAGAAAGTCGTAAGAAAACTCCTCGAATGGAAAGTAAAAAGGACCTTAAAAAATAATATTACCACGTTAAAACATTAAATTGTAGGTCGAGAATAATATTTAAAAATAAATTTAATAAAAAATGTAAAATAGTGTTTTTTGTTGAAACCTTGAAAATGTTGATTTTTTAGATCGATTTTCCTACAAAAAGGAGTTCGAAAACAAAAAAATTGTTCGTAATAAAAGTTGTTGGAAATTATCATAATCTGCAAAAAAAAATCTCGAAAAAAACGAAGAAAATTCAGAATTTATTAGTTAAAAGTTTATTTTAGGCTATTTTTCGACAAAAAATTCCTAATATGTGTACTTAAAATAAAAAAAAAACTATTGGTATCAATATAGATTCTGAAAGGTGATAAAAATAAAAATACCTTTCAATCAAGCCAAGATTCAGAAATCTACTATAATTCTACCCGATTTTATGACGAATTTAATTAAATTATTCTATGTATATATGGAAAAATATATATTTTGAAATTTTGGGGGGCTCCAAATCCGACTTAGAGCTATGGTCTCTTGAGAAAAATTTCTCAGAATCACCTATAGATTACGTTTTTGCTATACGCTTCATAACAAAAATAATCCGCCCTAATATATATATATATATATATATATATATATATATATATATATATATATATATATATATATATAGAGCAATTCCATATGAAAACGATCAAAATTGGCAAATTTTTGGACGACCCCTCTCCGATTTTAAAATAAATAGTCTCAATCGATTGCCCAGCAAAAAATAATGTACCTACATATTTTTTTTTTTTTTATAGTGACTGGTTTAGTGGTGGTGTACACCACTGTCATGTGACAAAATTGAAGAATTCTTTATAAGGGACCTCATTGAAAGTTGTTTTAAAAAAAACTACTAAAGCGATCGCAACGAGTGATAGCTCGTTGGAAAGGTATATCAGGCTTTAATTGAAAAATAAAATTTTCCTAATTTTTCTCAGAAATTTACCTTTTTTCCCATGAAAATTAAATTTTTCCATGAAAATTAAATTTTCCGATTTTCCACAGAAGCTCCTAAATTTTCCGGCTAATTTTATTTTTTTTGGATTCCTCATAATTTTTGCTTTAAGAATCAGCAATAAAAAAATGGGCCCCGACTCCTTGTTTGGACAGGAGAAGAGCATTTAAGAGACCACCTTGTTCTCATTGTTTTTATATTTTTTATAATTGAATTATTTTTAATTATTTAACATTATTTTATTTTATTATTAAAAATACATTTTAAATTATATTAAAAATACATTTTAAATTATATTAAACAGTTAAAAATACATTTATGAAGAAAAAATCAATTTTTTTTTAAACAACTTTCAATGAGGTCCCTTATGAAGAATTCTTCAATTTTGTCACATGACAGTGGTGTACACCACCACTAAACCAGGCACTATAAAAACAAAAAAAAATATGTAGGTACATTATTTTTTGCTGGGCAATCGATTGAGACTATTTATTTTAAAATCGGAGAGGGGTCGTCCAAAAGGTGATCGCTTTCATATGGAATTGCTCTATATATATATATATATATATATATATATATATATATATATATATATATGTGAGCAAAGGTTTTTGCTCACTTTGTAGTGATTCATATAATTTAGTGTTGGCATCACTTAAAAATTAATAAAAATCTAAACAAAAACCAAAAAATACCGTCAATGACGGATCGCTTACGGACCGATATATCGGATGAAAAACGGAGTTGTCCGTATTTGCGTATTCGTGCCGTTTTTTCAACACAAAATGGATTAATGTAAATGCCTAAATTTTTTAATTTTGAATAACAAATTATAGTTTTTTTTCTTTAAAAGTATTAACAAAGATATTTAATAAAATAAAATAAATAAATTTATTTAAAAGAAATATGTATTCATTTCACTGCATTCACTGAATATCATGAACAAATAGAACAAAATTTTAATTTAGGTTTAATTTATGGCGTTTACAAAATGATGCAATAATACAATGCAAATTTGCACGTTTTTTAATAAAATCAATTATAAACTGGCAGACAATATTTTTTTTTGCAAAATTGCATACATTTGTGCACATCTCTGTAAAACTAGTTTTTAATTTCATAAATATTTACTTCATAGATATTACTTAAATTTATTATCGATGTGAGATGTAAGAGAGCTAACTGAAAATATGCATCTGCTTTTTTAAACTTTAGCGCGCTACATTCATATTCTTTTTTAAAAATTGTTTTATTGCAAAGAAACATAAAAATTTTATAAGTAATTTATTGAGAATAAAAATTGGAAAAATTCCACAGAGGCAGCAGGATAGAATACTAAGTATTTTCAGTTGCCGCAACACGACCCTCTTCAGTATCCACGCTCTTGTTGGGTCATTACTTTGGAATTTTTCCAATTTTTATTCTCTATAATTTACTAATAAAATCATGGATCATGAATCAAGGATTTCTATAAAGTCCTTGGAATCTAGAAGCAATATCTCCTCATTATTGTTTTAGCATGGTGTTGTTTGTGGCTTAATTGATTGCCCCGTTCTTTTAAATTTAATTAATATATTGGTTCCTCAAACGTCGCTGAGAAGAAATATTTTTTTACATATAGATTTTCACAGAACTGAATGAAGATTTATTAGATTATTTAATAGTCCTTGTTCTAAGTTAGACTTAAGTTTTTCTGGTAATTAATTTAAAAAATTGTTTTAGTTTATTTAACTTTAAGCTGTTAGTCTGTAAGGATTTCATTGTATCCATAGACTGAATAACGAAATAATAAATGTAATAATAAACTACCCAAACACCGATTTATAACGGTATGTAAAATGAAATATATAAATTTTTTCTGTAGAGTAGTGTAATATTTAATGTTACGTATGTCATAAATTAATCCATAAAAATGTGATATTTTATTTAAATATTCAGGCATTTTAAAGCATGAATAAAACAGAATATTAGATTTGTATATAAATAAAATATAAAGCAAAAAATTCACAAATTTTTTAACTTATTCAAAATTTAAATCAATGCAAAGTAAGAAATTAGTTTAAACATCCTTCTTTAATTCGAATATAACCCCGTTAAAAACTAACGCGAATGTATTCAAATAAAAATTTACACTTCGTGTGTCCACAAGAGTCGTCTCATAAAATTAAAAAAAAAAAAACAACACTTTGGCAAGTTTTATTTATTTGTTTATAAAAATGGTAATTCCAAACTAATTTAAAGTTGCAGCAAAATGAAGTGAACATTTTGTGAAATTTACATAAAATTAGATGAGGGAAAATGAATGCTGTATTCAGTTAGTTAGTATGTTGGTAGGTTGTTTGGTTACTGGTCGGTTGTTGGGTTGGTGGTTGTTTCATTTGCTGTTGTATTAAAATTAAACCATAAATAAGCTGATTTTAGTAAACGCAAATGTTGAGAATGATGATGATTAGTATGCTGATAAGTATATACAATAAATAAGCAAAAATTGGCATTTTCATAATTTTACTCTAATTAAAAATTTATACAAATTTAAAGCTGCAACAGCAATATAAAATAGCTATTAAACACACACATACACTCTTACGTACTTGAACATATTCCGAGAGCAACAGTGGTATTAGAAAGTTTGGTTTGAATAGCAAACAATAAGGTTTTGTTTTAATTTCCAATTAATCTAATTGAAAGTGCAATGTGTCATCATAGTTTGTACATACAAGATGTAAAATAAATATACATTATTTGTGGTGAGTATGTAAAATGCCTAAATTTTTACACTTTGCTGGCAAAATTGTCCACATTTGTTATTATTCAATATTTTTTTAAATAAAAAGTGGACCAAAATGTATCATCTTATCTGAAGATGGTAAAACTTCTGCAAAATGATGGCAACTCTTAGTTTTTTTTTAGCCATTACGGAAATTCATTTACGGCGGAGGTGTAATCGGACCTTACATTTTCGAGGACGCCGTGGCTAACACGGCTACTGCGACTGGTGAGTGATACAGAATCATGATGAACGAGTTTTTGTTGCAGAAAATTGATCAATTGGGACAGGAGGATATGTGGTTCCAGCACGACTGCATACTTAGCTCACGCGCCAATGGTAGATTTGAGGGATGCGCTTCCGTTTCGCCAAATGATTTTTTGTGGCGATTTACAGCTGCCCACAAGATCTCCCGATTTAACCTCTCCAGACTTTTCTATTTGGTGTTTTTATGTCATGGGTGAACAAGCCACCTCTGTAAGTTCTCAAAGAGAATATCCGACAAAAGTGGGATAACTTATCGTCTGAAGTTCTCTCCAGAACGTTACGGTAAAATTAGCCCAAATTATCATCAACAATATCGACGCCAATTTGAAAAATTAATGAAAAAATTTAAGTGTTTTCCAAAAATTCGCATTATCTGACTGCGTCTTAAACGAATTTTAGTATATTTCCATTCAGAATTTATCAGGTTCAAGATCATTTTAAAGATTTAAAATATTAAATTTAATGAAAATATTAAATGAAGAATTGTGAGAATCAGATCTAAATATTTTTGGGGTACAGTATTTACATATAAATCGCGACTTTTTAAGAGTCAACAGAGCTCTTCATTCTCCTAATAACGTCGAATATGATTTCGTTAGGTTTGTTATCAAGAGCTTCTCTACACTCCCTCATTTGCAGATATATACAGTCATGACACTGTCCTTAATCGTCTAATGTATGTTCTTGGCGGTCGTTGGTACGGAGTTTAATGTGCTAATATTATTACCGAGTTTAATGGAAGCTTTCTTCTTTTCTTGTTTCGTATCCCTTTGCTGTTTTAGGGTAGCAGTACTAAATGCGATATTGTTTGTGAGTGGTCTCATTACCATCGAACTTTTCCTTCGCTTTAATGAGACGGATGCAGCTGTGTTATTTGCCCAGAAGATATTTTAGTAAAATTTCACTTCTACCTACCGAAGTTCTAGAATACCAAAACTGTCAGCCCATGGATGCGCCGATTCCAAAACATTATCCAGGAATGCCTTAACATAATTCCTTTTTGTCTGGGTTTTAGTTCCTTTCGGGAGGAGTAATATCGGAGGTATACTGGTAAACAAATCTATTCTTCCAGAGCTGCCATAATTAAAAAAATACCTGACTTGATCCTTCATAGGGTAGTGACTGGAAAACCACGGAGTTGTCACCCTCCTAAGCACACCTCTATTGAGGGTATCCTTGTATTAGGAAGCCTAGTTAAGGGCAGTATTTAGTCGCTCTCTCGCTGAGTTTCTCCGAACACAAGTGCCCTTTTAGTATGCTCTCTATACGTGCGAGAGAGAAATATAGATTTTACGAAAAATCTATATTTTTGCTTAAAATAGGTTCATGGTTTTACCTAGTGCATATATAAAGCCCACCTAAAATGGGCTTGATCGCAAACTACAGGTGTCAAATACGAGTATAACGACTAAAAAAGATCGTGATGCTGACAACAGCATCACCAATCTAGTTGGAATTAATTTTGTGTTTGTCTTCGAAATTTTAGTGAGATTAATATTTGAGATAATATTTGTTAACAAATAGAAACTGTTACAAATTGTTTTTATGTTAGGTATTTTTATGAGGGAATCCGAAATATGGTGCATATAGGCACTAAGTTCACAGGAATCCATATAATTCCTATGGTTTGTAATTATTTTTTGGATACATAGTGATTCAAAATCGAATTTTCCGAATCGAAATAGGATGAAACCAAAAGAAAATAAAAGTTGGCATTTTCCATAACAAAACCCTAAGGTGTTTTTTTAGTTTAGTGCGAGATTTTTTTACACGCTTTTGAAGTTGGTGATTTTGGAACGCTGTCTAACAAGAAAAAATCATCAAAAATTTGATACATAATGCTTATTTATTTTTATTATCCTGGAAAGTTGTGGTATCTTAATGTTTTTGGGGTCGAGGAATCCATTTTTGATATTTATTTTTTACCCAAAATCCCCGCAAGATGGTGCTGTCATACAAATTTTGATATTTTTTGTAGATTGTCATAGAAAAAATGGTGTTTTTACTATTTTTGAGGTTAAAAAATCAATTTTTCATGTTGGCTTCATTATTAAATATGTTTCTAATGATATTACGAAGTACATTTTATTATTCTCAGTACGTTACTATTGAAAATATGTGTGTATGCTATTTATCTTAATGATATTTTCGTCTTTTTGGATTCGCTAAATCATCATCACTGTCAATGTCCATGTTTAAAATAGCGAGAGCTCCAGAAGCAGTGGATTTTGGATTATTTGTTTTTATAATGACTAAGATAATCATTACATGTACTATTACAGGTAACTACTTATTTCAGTACGTTCTTGGTAAGGACTTCATAATTTTTATATAATCGTAAGCTTTGGGTAACTATTTATCTCCAATGACATCCCCATGTTGAAATAGTTTCACCAAAGTGTAACTACCCACAATTGTTGGTTTCTTATTCTCTTTCACATTACCTGCTAATATAAGGTTTTGGTGGGAAGTCTTATGTCAACGTACAAAATTGTTGTTGTTTCGCGAGTTATTTTTGTCAAATTTGACAATATTTTTTTTTTGTGAAAATTTTAATTAAAAAAAAAAAAATTCTATTTTTACTTATGATAAAAACGATATTCCCTCAAGGACCATGTTCTATCTACCCTAATATATCGTACATATGAAAAAGAAGTCGTTTATTTATAGTGCAAAAAAGGTTGGGAATCACTGCATTAACACTAATGAAAGTGAAAATTACAGTATTTATTGTATTATATGACACAAATAAACATTGGAACAAATTTTTTTTATTTTCCAAAAAAATTTGCTGGGTTTCTTTGATTTTGAAAGGATGTAAACAACGAAAATATGGGGAAATTTGGAATTTAAAGCAAAACTAACGCAAAGTTAAAAATGTAAATTTTTAGCTGATAAAATGCTGCTTCGATTTCTCATATCAAAATTTATAAAAAAGACAAGATATAAAATTAAATTCTTTTGAATAACATTTTTTACTTTTTTTTCTTTGAGAGTTTCAGATTTTCAATTGAAAAGCGCAAGTCGGAGAAACTGAATTTAAAATTTTCGGGTTTGTGTTTTTCAGACACCCTGCATTGTAGTACTAGTAATTTTTTTTGAACACAAAAATTTCTGTAAAAATTTATTTTAATAAAATTTAAATTAATTTAAAAAATTTAATAAATATTATGAATTGATTATTGCGCTTCTAATATATTAAAATTACCCACATTGAAAACTACTGTATTAAAATGTAAAATATTTTATGACAAAATTATTTGAATTTGTAACGTTATTATCATTCTCCAGAACTTGAATTAATTTTCATTTCGTATATTTCAATAAATAAGCTTTGAGATTTTTCAAAAAAAGGACAACTTTTCAGATGAAAAAAACAATTCATTAGATTCGATCACATAAAGCCCTTTGGATCACATGATTATTTAATATGATAGTAGCAAAAAAACATGATAAATGGGGTTATTATGTAACCAAGTGAAAATGTGTTACGTTCAAATATGCAACTTGAACATTTGTATATACCTTAGGAAAATTTACCATTATGTTACTCTTCCTATGCTAAATATGGTAGAGTTGCATATTTCATTGTGACAACTTTTCATATAGTTACGGAATAACCTCCCCATAGGGAATTCTAATATACAAATATTCTAGAAGTATGCAGTTTTGAGGAGCTTTTGTTTAAAAATTTATTAATGCTAACAAAAACAAGATTTTTTGTCTTTCGAGAGATTTTTAATGGAAAAATTAATCAAGGTTCAAAAAAAGGACAACTTTTCAGATGAAAAAAACAATTCATTAGATTCGATCACATAAAGCCCTTTGGATCACATGATTATTTAATATGATAGTAGCAAAAAAACATGATAAATGGGGTTATTATGTAACCAAGTGAAAATGTGTTACGTTCAAATATGCAACTTGAACATTTGTATATACCTTAGGAAAATTTACCATTATGTTACTCTTCCTATGCTAAATATGGTAGAGTTGCATATTTCATTGTGACAACTTTTCATATAGTTACGGAATAACCTCCCCATAGGGAATTCTAATATACAAATATTCTAGAAGTATGCAGTTTTGAGGAGCTTTTGTTTAAAAATTTATTAATGCTAACAAAAACAAGATTTTTTGTCTTTCGAGAGATTTTTAATGGAAAAATTAATCAAGGTTCTCAGAACTTAATTGACCTCCCAAGTATTTTACAATCAGTCTTATATGAGGTAATTTAATAAGTTTCCAGATAAGTAGAGTTGTCAGTGTAGTTGTCACCGAACTCTTATAAAACATTTATTTCGTGTTTCATGTATACATCACCCTCTTATGACATATAAAAGGACCGATCCTGTTAATTATGGAAACAAAACCTAGAGTTACAGAGAACAATTAAAACAAAAGTTCACAAATCTGTCAGTTAAATAAATTTTCTGGTTAGTGTTGTTGCAGCTTACATTATTGTTATGTTTACATTAAATTTTGTAGTAAAACACGTATGTTGTCAGCATGTGGAATAAAAAATAGTATATGTATATTACCTATATTAGGGGTGGCCAAACATTTCCGATCGCGTGCCAAAAGTTTATACATATATATTTACATAATTCAACAAAAATCTCGGAAAAAAACTAACAATTTGAAAAAAAAAATTACATTGCAATGGATGTTTTTTTTTAAAGGTTAAGCATTTTAAGTTAAAATAAAACACAATTTTAGGAAATTAAAAAAAAACTTTTCTCCAAATTGAAAGTATAGTAAATGGCAATTAATTATTTAAATACTTAAGTCACATCATTAAAATTCACTCTCTTGCATGGATCAATTTATCGTATAAGCAAAAGCGGTGAAAATTTGTATGTTTTTTTGACTGTAAATGGCGTATTTTTTCCAGTGCCCTACATTTGAAATAAGAATAAATTCTCAAATTGAAGTCATATTTTTATAAAGATAATTTTTTTTTGTTCAAGATTATCTGAAAAACCATTGGGAAAGGTTATTTTTAACATGATGCAAAAAAATAAATTTTTGCCTGTAACGTTTAGCCGAATAAAAAATTTGACATTCGTCCTCCCGAATGCGCTTTAAAAAAAGGTGGTTGCCACAGTGGCGTGCCCAAGATTTTGTTCCGGGGGAGGGTGGGCTGATTTTTTTGTTTTGTTGTTGTATTACAAATACAAAAAGTTATAATATTTTATCGCAAAAATCTTTGTTCACATTTAAATGAGAAAAGCTTAGTATTTCTAAGACTTGGCAGCATTTATATAAATTATTAATTTTTAAGCAGCTATATCATAGCAATTTAGAAGTCTATATCTACTTAAATTTTTATGGAACATTTATATAAAATTCAGAAAAAAAACCTAAAATCAAAGGCTAACGATAGAATGAGTGTAGCATGCGTTGTGTAGATATAAGGACAGATTTTTTAATGAGCAGTTGAACACAATTTTAAACTAGTAAATGAAGTACAAAAACTAATAGCATATTTTATTAAAATAGTCAGTATATCAGTCCGGGCCCCCTGGGTGCACACATCTGTTATTTCCATGGCAAAAATCTATGAATTAGGCTACAAATTGCTCCCTATTCTCCAAACCTGGGGAAATGGCTCGGCGAAAAGAGATATGGTTCGGTAACTGAGAGAAAATTGAGCAAATTTCCCTCATTTCAAAGCAAATTTTCCCCTATCTGCATAAAATTTAGCCAATTTCCTTGAAATCTCCTTAAACCCAATTGGACATAAAAAAAATCAATATAGCTTGCAAAGAAAATTAATTGGAAGTGGAAAAAAAATCTATTAGAAAATGTCATACCTCTCTAATCTGCACATATAAAAACCAAGACTATGCTTTTTTTGCATCGTGGGAGACTTCGTCATGGTGTGGTGTCGTTTTAATATCTTACATTTTCAAAAAGCCACGTAACTATCACCTGATCTTCTTTGCTTTAAAAAAGTTATGCTTAAATCTAATTAGAAAGGATTGAATTTAATTAGGTTTGGGGCCATATATGATATATGATATAATTAAATATGACATATGTGATACACTTTATAGACAGATCTGATCAGATCTAGTACCAGATCTGTTCATATCTAAAGGGATCTCGAAAATTTGTTGATTTTTCTGGATAAATATGAGCAAAAATGGTCACCTAGTGACAGATCTGTTCATATCAGATCAGATCTAGTAGCCATTTGAGCTAAATAAAAATGTATGTAAAAATAAAGGTATTTCTTTTTAACTTCTTACTAAATCTGATGGACATATTATAATATCCAGAGCAAATTGGAGCTGAATTATACGGCACGTTCCCAGTTTTCAGACCTAATTAAAATAGGTTTTTTTGCAATGTCAATTAATTTTCTTTGCAAGTACAATTGGATTTAAGCAGATTTCAGGGAAATTTGCTCAAATTTGAGCAGAAAGGTGAACAATTTGCTTTGAAATTAGGTTAATTTTCTAAATTTCCCTTCAGTTACTGAACCTTTGTAATATGTTCAAAATTTTATTTGGCTGATTCTTACGGTGAAATTCCTACCCTTAGCCTTCCTCTATGTTAGAGCATGTTTATCACTTAAAAGTATATTCAATTTTATTTATATTAAATAAATTTTTAAATAAACAAAAAATACAAGATATATTGTATGTATTTATACTAAAAATAATAAAAAACAATTGTAATTTTTAAAATCACGCCTGGGCACGCCATTGCATGAAAGTTCAATGTCCCATATCATACTCATGTCGAATATGATCCAGGACCTTCACTGCCGCAGTTGTACAAACAACTATTTTTAGTGGCGATTATGGGGCAGCAGCGACTCAAATATCTTTAACAAAACAGGAAAAACACTTGTTTCTATATATTGAATGGGACGAATGGTACAATTCTACCGATTTCCCATAAACCTGGTAAGGCAGAAGTCGTCATCCAATGATTTAAAATGGACTTATCACAAAACAGCATTGAAATTATTATTCATATTTCACCTACATAAAAACATTATCTTTAGATACCGGACACGCCTTTCCAGCATCAAACGCAACACGACTTGAGTTTTGCGTTTGGTGCTGCTACACGCCTTTGTATTGCCACGTGCTACAGTTTCGCCACTCTTGGCATATAAAAAACTAATAGTATTAGGGTGGTAGTGTATTCTATGGAAAATTGTTGGTATAATTCCTTGGGCAAAATTTGGTTATACTTGGTCAAAAATATTGTTGCTAAGTTGGATTAAGTTAATTCGAGGCATATTTCAAGCAAAAATTATATAAAATATTATGGCATATGATTTCCAATTAATTTGAGCATGATGAATACGAAATTTCCTTAAAAAGAGAAAACATATTTGTTGTGACAACTAAATCTTTTGCCAATCAAAGAGTTTGCTTGCAAATAATTTGTTTGCTGCAACCAAATCATTCAGTTGGTAAGAAATTCGTTTGACACAATCAATCTGTTTTGTTTGTGGGCTTATAACTACAGATGAGCTAAAAAATTAATATAATAAAAGGTGTCCTGGAAACTCTGTCTGATTTTTTACATATGCGTGTTCAGCATAGATATTTTTATCCAATTGTCACAAAATTCAGCCCAATACTTGTTTGTCAAAAAGTAAAATACTGTCACCCTAATGTAGAACTATACTTATTCAAATGTATAGAGACTCACACAGCTACATGCAGTGAAGATTCATATCGATTGCAATATACATATTTACATGCAAACTTTAATTTATAATTATGTATACTATGTCGTTTGTACGGAATCCGTGACGACTGTTATCATTTGATTAATCTTAGTCCGTCTCAATGTTATGCGCTGGAACTTGGATGTGTCATAAGTTTTTCAAAGAGACTTATTGCAATTTCCTTTAGACTCTTGAAGATTATAGAGAGTATATTCACTACCATCTTGTTAATTATCCAGATAACAACACACTTTTATATAATCGAAGGTATAACATTTGGTTATACCAGAGACCCGATTTCGTTTATCTCAGAACATTGCAGTTAGTCCGTTCACATATTTAGCAAACTCATGTGTCTGCCGCGGCTGGCTTCGTAGTATCTCATCCTGTCGGTCCAATTTTCAAAGACTTTGTTGACGGATTCTGATTTCATGAATGGCTCAGCTGATAACACGATTATCGAACTTAGTGCGAAAAAGATCGATTGTTTAATGAGCAGCGTGACATGGTGCGCCATCCTGCTGAAAACAAAGATTATCGAAGTACATATCTTCCATTTCAGCACATAAAAAGCTAGTGGCTCTTAGTGCTCGCCGTTGACTGAAATGGTGTTTCCAGAAGTTTTTTCGAAAAAATTGACCATAATCCACACTAAACTGTCACTCTCTGTGAATGCATTGGCTGCTCGGCAATGATGTGCGGGTTTTCCAATCCCCAGATGCGGAAGTTTTGTTTGTTGACATAGGCTCGTCAGAAAAGATTTTTTTCGGCCAAATTCGATGTTCGATCGGAGTTTCTGTGAGGCTTAAACAATTTGGGCAACACAGCATTTACTTTGGAAATAAGTTTGCAATTTTTCCCATTGTTGATCAATGGTTAAGAGACTCATTTTGGTCCGCAGAGGTCAAAAAAGCAACACTTTTCTATCCGATCAAAAATGTAATTCAACACTTATATATAAGCAGTGGATTCAAAGTCTATTTTAGAGATTTTAGACCGTAAAGCAGGGCGTCGGTACTTATCAATTACAGTAGGATATCCACATTAACTACCTCTTTGGAGCATCAATGAAATTTGGGTTACCTAACACTTTTGTTGCGACACAACAATGGGAAGTGTTCTGCTGATATAAATTAACTTATCTAAACACACGCTTACCGAAAAATTTTCATCTGTTTGTAGTCGTCTGACCAGTGGAATAAACTCGCCACAAATGTCTTCCGTGATACTCACAATATAGAAAAATTTAAGTCAAACGCCTTAAATACTACTTTCTTAACCTTTTTCATAACCAATATTTCTGATTGGCAGATTGCATAAATTGTGTATACATAGATTAAAAATGTCGATTTTCTTTATCCAAATTAGCGTATAAAGGTCAGCGACATTTTCCTGTTAGTGCATTCGGAAATATACAGAATGATTCAAAATTATTCACCGGATGTTGTTTCGCTATATCATTGAAATGAAATAATTTAAAATTTTTTTTAGTGTTCATTTCGACCTTGAACTTTTTCCCCACTAATTGTTGAAAATTATATCGGTCAAGAAGGCGTCGCCTTTGTTGATAATCATTTGAGGCAATTCGACTACATTTTCCATCGTTCTTTTTTTTTTTTTTTTTTTTTTTACGTTAGACTAACACTCAGGGGATGTCCCCTACTAATGCAGTGCATTGTGTTAGAATTAGGAAAATATGTTATGAGGGAGGAAAGAGGGAGTAGTGTTGAAGAGTACAGACAATATGCAATATATCTGCAAGAGTACAACAACTGGGTACACAAAATGGGGTATGGAAAATATAGAAAAAAATTAAAAAAGGGAGAGGAAAGGGAAGGGAAAAAAATCAAGCAACAATAACACAGGCAAATAGTTTTTTTATTAATTGATTTATTGTAATTATTATTTTATCAACACTGGACATAAAAACGGCGCGTTTAAATTCGATTTAACGACACTAAAAACATAAACGATATATGCGGACAAAATGCGTGTTGACAATTTAAAAGACAGAACACTACTCTCATATAATAAACCTATTAAAAGCTAAACCTATTTAAAAGACAGAACACTACTCTCATATAATAAACCTATTAAAAGCTAAACCTATTTAAAAGACAGAACACTACTCTCATATAATAAACCTATTAAAAACTAAAATATAATAAACCTATTAAAAACTAAACCTATTACAAAACTTTTTTATAACTGATGTTGCGAGCGAAGATAAATCACGTCTGTACTCTTCAACTGACTATACTATACTATACTGGAGAGAACTTCGGGTAATAAGTTCCATTGTTGGATATTCTTTTTCAGAGATTTTAGAGTCTGTGGCTTGTTAATAGACTTATGATTTAAAAAAAACACAATGTAAAAAGTCTGGATCGGTTAAATCGGTTAAGATATTAGGCGACTCGGAAACGCGTCCTTTAAAGTCTCCACTATCGCGCGAGCTGTCTGTGCGGTTGCGTCGTCCTGTTGGTTCGACATGTCCTCCAGTGTCAATTCATCAATTTTCGTCAATGAAAACACATTGATCATATTTCCGTGAAGCTCACCACTCACTGTTATCGTATTACGCACGCCGTCCTCGACAAAATAAGTTCCCACACCTCCGGTGTAAACAGCACACCATTCAGTGACTGAGTGGATGTAGTGGCAATTTGTAAATGATAAATTTGGACAGAAATTGTAAAATTGTCGCAAGTATTTTTAAACAAGTTTATTTAGATTTTGTACAGATTATGTATGCCGGCCTAATGTCTCGTATCAGGTTTAGTGCTGTTTGTTGGTTGTTAATTATTCATTACAAATTTTGTTTACTAAATAACTAAAGTGTTGTTTGCTGCTGTTGTTGTAAACATTTTAGCATGCATCTATGTAGACCATTGTCTACTAGGATAAACATGTCCACTAGGATGGATCGATATTGGAATTTGGGGGATGATATGAAAGCCTTACCAAATCAATTCAAAATCAAAATAAATTTATTATTATTTTTAGATTAGGTAAAGTTGAATAAAATACAGTGGTACGCATTCGATTAATCGCATTTGATTTTGTTAATAATATATTTCCTTATACATACGAAATGAAGACAATAAACAAACATCTCTGATGTTTTTATAGGCTTATTCAGAACGGACTCTTACCAGAGAAGAAGCTTAAGAAGAAAAAGACAATTTCAATGAATTTAATGCCTAAACATGAGATTGTAAAAAATTGTTGCCTATTAGTTGAGGAGGTCCATAACAAAACGCAATAATTCCACTTTTTAAGTTTTTTTTTGACTAAATCCAATTCTACATATTAAAATCTATGTACCCATGATTATAAATCATACCAAAGATCAATAATTTTACTGTAATACAATACCAAAAAAAATGGTTCGGAGCAAAATGAAACAATTCCATATCTTTGTTATCAACATCTTTGAGATATTAGTGATAAGTCAATGGTAAAAAGTAATTTAATTGTTATGGTAACTCTACAATAAATGTTATATTTGTTGCAAAGGTTAATATAAAAATCATAAAGCCATGTTTCAGTAAATACTATGACTTGGTGATTAATGTTAAAACTTTCTATATACAAATTCGATAGTTTTGTCCTTAAACAATGATTTAACAGTAACACTTTTTAGTTTTTTTGCCAATAATATTATAAGATATTGCTCTTTCTTTATAAATATATTCTTGAACTAAAGTATTCTCAGACCAGAAGTTTGAATCAAGAACATTTTCTTTTCCGCAGAAACAGCAACTTTAAAAAATGTAATACATCCCGCTTGTCAAAATTTAAATTTTTGTATTAAAACATCATCATTTAGATTTTATGTAATTTTCTAAAAAATTTTGGATTTGTCCTTTCACAAATCGTACAGTCACAAATGTGGGGAGTACAATACCCATTTAATTATTTTCAATCGTGTGCTGATACATACAAATCAAAAAAACAGGTGGGCGTTGTGGTGTAATAGTTAACGAGTTGGGCTGTTACACAAAAGGTATCGAACTCGCAACCCTAGCCAAGGCAAAATGAATTTAGAGTTTTATCTCTCATACATATCGCAACGTCCTCGTTCGGTGTTCCCATAGCACTTAACCCCACCGAAGTAAAATAACAAAAACAGGGCTATGAACTTAAAAGCTTCAATAATTCCGCCAAATCTTCATCAGATGGCGGGCAACAACTGTTCTAAGAGTTAACATCTCGCGCAATTACGTTTTTGCTATATTTGAAGCCATTCATCTTTCACCACCTTTCATCTTTTCTTTCGAATAAAAGCAACACATTAATTAGTAGGAAGAATTTCCTGAGTGTTGCTACTCTTTCCAAAAAAAAAAAAAAAATCAAAAATTAATTAGGATCAATATCTTACACGGTTGATAATTCCATATGTATGCAAGCGCCAGAAGTATATCCCAATATACAAAAAAAAAAAAAAATTTCTCATTCATTTTTTAAAACACAAGAACAAATCAAAGAGTGTGTGTCAAGCCTTCTTTCTGAAAGTATTGTCGGTTACAATTGCAAAGACTATTTTATACAGTTGTGAAGTTCATGAACGAACTAGTTCACTTGAACAAGTTCACTCAATTGATCAGAAGCTCTAGTTCACAACAAAATTATCTTTTGTTCAATCGTTCATTACATTTTTTCGCCTGGGGACAATTTTATCTTATTTATTCTTTTTAATCTGATTTTCTGAAATTTTGTATCTTTATCAACTAAAAGCATTGAGAAAGACTAACAAAATAATTAGTTCGCAAACCAGATGACGAAGCGAACGATTGAGGACAGTTATATGAACGATTGAAAAAATTTTCAAAGAGCGACTGAACTAGAAGAACGACTAGGTGTTTACAAAATATTGAACTAGAGGTGGAGATAGGTTCACAGCCTAAAATTTCTCAAAATTTACCAGCGAAAGAGAAAAAAAAACAGATAAAACAGTTTGTCACTTTCTTATAATACTTGTGCAATTCAAATCAATTAGATATAATTACAATTTTTTTCGAAGCAAAAAGCCATTATTCCAAACATAGTTCATATCAAAGCGCAACAACTCCAAAGGGCTTATGCCGCATTCTAAATACCTTTTAAAGTCCGAGATCGTTCCACCCTAATGTCAATATGAGTGTTCTATGGCTTTACTCTGTATTTATAAATATTTTTTTAATAGTAAATATGTTATTAAGTTGTCGTATGTAAAGTGTCATGTTAATATAGAAATTACAAAAAGAAAAAAAAAGATAGCTGCTGTATGCAGCTATCCCCCACCAAATCATCGGCGACGCTCTTCAACACATGGAGGAAGGAAGTGAGCCTGGAACTTGATGTCAGAATTTCCACAGTATAACACCCCAAAATACTCGGTGTCATAGGTTAGGTTAGGTAGATGTGGTAGCTTGCAAATCAGACTCACTTAGACTATAAAGTCCCTTGTGATACCACGGAAGCTAGTAAAAATTATATCACTTCCCCCGTCGAACCATCTCGATTGCCTCAAAAAGCCCTAAAGTCGGCCGATATCGATATCAGCCAAATCGCCCAGGTCCTCAAATAAACATGAGCCCAAATGCAGCCCCCTCCCGCGAGCCAGTGCAGGACAAGTGCAGAGAAGGTGCTCCACAGACTCCTCCTCCTCTTCGTCATCACAGCTTCTGCAAAAGTCACTAGCCGCAACCCTCAACCTAACTGCGTGCCTTCCAATCAGACAGTGTCCTGTCATGACGGACACAAGTAGGGATATATCGGGCCTTGACAGTGACAGCAACCTGTGCGCGCGCTTTCTATCCAGACGGGGCCATATCTGTCTGGAACGAATATAACCACGGACAGAAGCCCACCTATCCCTTGCCAACCCATAAGCACTCTCCCGCAGCCGAAACTTGCATGTGAGGTAGTCCCCCGTCTTGCAAGCTCGTCTGCCCTACAGTTCCCTGGTATGTCCATGTGGCCCGGCACCCAAATAATATGGATGCTGAACTGCTGAGCTCAGTGTCATATTCGACAGTCTCTATTCATCCTCAGCGCTTGTCACTGAAACATGCAATAAGTTGCGAAGTAGAAACAAGTTCTTCAAATCGAAAGCCGGCAGCACTTGGGGTAAGTATAAAGAAATCTTGTTAGCTTCGTACAAATTTTTTAGCCGGATACTAACGGATACTAACGGATTGCTTCCAGATGACTTTAATACATCACCAACGTGATAAGTCGAAAATCCTTACGATCAAGGAACATAATAACATGTTGACGAAACAGTTCCTTCTTGGATGCCATTGAAAGGGCATCCGAACCACCAACTCACGGAATTAAAAAATTTAGCTATAAGTATTTCACTTAACAATAAATAATTGCATATTTTGTATTCAGACTACTGAAAGTGATACTTTTAACTGTATTTTTTAGTAGCACTTCTTCTAGGACCTTTTTTCGAACCCCATTTTGATCACTTAAATTCCCGTTGTACGAGGGCGGATCAATAAGTCCGTGGCTTTTTGAATGAAACACAGTTTTTTTTTTACAAAAAAAAAATATATATTTTTCAATATAATCTCCTTTTAGCTCAATACACTTAGTCCAACGTTTCTCCAACTTTTGTATCCCTTCAAAAAAATTGGATTTTTCGAGGTCCATAAAATAGGCATTATTTTGATTAATAATTTCATCGTTGGAGCTAAATCTCTTTCCACCGAGTCATTTCTTTAGATTTGGAAATAGAAAATAGTCACTGGGGGCTAAATCCGGAGAATATGGCGGATGAGGTACCAATTCGTAGCCCAATTCATGGAATTCCGCCATGGAAACTTAGTTGTCACACGATTGCGTTTGTGGTCGATTGTGAGCAAACGCGGCACCCATCTTGCAGACAGTTTTCTTAAATCCAACTGATCATTTAAAATCGAAATCACACTGCCATATGAAATGCCTATGGCATCTATCTCCCGCACTTTTACTCTTCCATAGGTCAACACCATATCTTGGATTTTTTCGACATTTTCGGGTGTGTTGACCTCAATTGGCTGGCCAGAACATTCAGCGTCATTTGTACTTGTGCGACCACAACGAAAGTCAGTAAACCGATGGTGCAGAGTCCCCCCATAATATTTATCAAGATTTTCCTTGGTTTGATTGACGGTTTTTTTTCGTAAAAAATAATGTTTAATAAGCACTCGAAATTCACTTTTTACCATTTTTAAAAAAATCCACGAGGCTGTATGTTTTGAACAGCTGTTAAACGCAAAGTAAATGACGGAACTTGCTCAAAATTGACAGTAGTCTATTTACAGGTGGTACTTGATGGGATCAGTGTTGCATTCACATAGCTACGAGGGAAGTTCGAAAAGTCACGGACTTATTGATCCGCCCTCGTAGATACTTTAGAATATTTTATTTCTACAACAAAGTTTCATCCAAATCGGTATTTTTCATTTGCTTTTCAATATTCAGAATTTGTGGAAAAGAAATTGAACAAAAACATTTAGTAAAATTATTCTCCTACTTTCTATAACTAATTCTTTTTAACACCATCTTACAAAGACAATTTGTTTGTATATACATTTTGTAATAATCAGGGTAGCGTCTTTCGCGCACTAAAAAATAGAAATTATGCGTATATTATTTATACGCATGCAGTAAAAATTTGCAAAATATGGACTAAAACATGCATTACCATGAATATATGCACGAAAACCCAAAAAATTTGTATTACACGCATTACACGCCAACTGAATTTTTGTACTTCCATCTACCGAATTTTATTTACAAATTGCGATTTTTTTGCAATATTTGATTGCTTTTCTATTTATCTATAAATAGATATTCTACTAACAGAAACGTGTTCCACAAAATTTATTTTAAAAATAAAAATTTTGTATGCTGCGAACTGGGCTACAACCGGCAACTTTCTATTTGTCAGGCAATTGCTTTTCCTTTATACTAATCTGTAATATATTTCTTCTAGTCAAATTTCAAACTTGAATATTTTTCAGGTTTGGAGTTTGAATATTTTTGTTAAAAAATAGCATTATAGTTTTAATTTTATTCAATAAAAATATATTAAAACAAGAACATTTTAAGAATTTCTTAGTGTTTGAACTCAGAACCCTTAGTCTTGCAGGCTGTGTTCCTAACCACCGAACCACAGATACTTATACTAAGTTGTTGTTTAATTTTGAATATAAGCATGTATATGAATAAACACACCCAGAAAACAGATTCGTGCTGACAACCGAATTTATTGCCAATCGAATGGTTCAGTTGCAGCAACCGAATTTTTTAGTTGTGACTACCGAATTGTTCTTGAGGCAACCGAAATACAGTTATCACAGTCAAATTACTCATGTCTGAGTTGGGTTTAAATTGTCACAACCGAAAAATTCGATTACCACAAACGAACCATTTGATTGGCTACAAATTCGGTTGTCAGCACGAATTTGTACAGCAAACATATAATACATTTCAAAATTTTGTTATAATAACATTTTCGGTTGCTAATCTTATTATTTTATTATAATTTTCAATATTGTGGAAATTAGTGGTTGATTGCACTAATATTGGTAATCAGTATGACATTTTTATAAAATTGATTGGAATAACTAATATTTTAGATAGAGCAATAGTTTTTATTGAAACAGAGATAATATTAGATTTGTGCTGCAAATATTCTATTCAAATGACAAAATCTTTGATAAATTGTTGGTTGTGGTAACCCAATATTTTGAATGATGAGACATTGTTTCGGTTAATTTGATATATCTTCTGTTTATAATTAAATTAAACTACCCAGCAAAACTTTGGCAATGGGTGCGATATTCTCATGCGTTACCTTGTAATGATAGCTCTTCACTTTTTTCATTATTTGGGAGCATAAAGTAATAAGTTACTGATTATTGAAAATCTAGTTTTAGACACATTACTTTTTCCATTCTCGTAACCACATAAGTAACCCATTACATTATCACTTCTAAAGTAATGGGTATATACATTACTTTTGAGGCTCATCGCCTGTAAAATTTATCAGTGAAGAAAGGTGTAAAGTAATCCATGAGCCTCTATGACTACACATTACTTTACACATTATTTGGTAATGTGTGGTTTTGCTGGGTATTCTGATGATGAATTTTAAGTACATACAATTACAAATTTTATTATCATTGCCCATTTTATTGCAAATTATTTGATTCGGAAAAATATTGGATCTAAATCGTTTTTGGATTATTGATTACAAACATGCATTTGCATGAAAGTCGCTGCCTTGTTAATAACTGCAGACAGATTGAGTTTGTTACTTATAATGTACTTTGTGTGATTGTGAAAATTGTATTCCATCTTCACTATAACTATTTAAAGAAGTTTTTAAGTATAGTATACAAAATAAATGTTTAGCTGAGTCATTAATAACATTAGAAATTGATTATGAAATTGTATTTGGAAACGTATTCATCAATTAACACAACTCTATTATTCATTCATGCCACTGTTAAGAACACAAAATAGAGAAATATGAACTTTTCCATTGATTTACGATTATTATATAAAACAGAGTAAAATTCTTAATGAGGTTATTAAAACCACACGTACAATGTGTAAGTGTAATGCATAGCCATAGGAGCCGGTACATTACTTTGCAACTTACTTCACCTTACTCGCCATTAAATATACTTTCAGTTGAAATAAAAAGTTTTTTTTCGTAAGTCAGTGTTTTATTTTAAATAAAAGTTTTAAACCTCTAAAAAAGCACCCTATATTTCTATTTTTGACATATAATTAAATTTTTTATTAATTTTTGTTGTTATTTGTATTTGTGGTTGCTTGTTACGTAATTTAAAAGTATTTGTCAAAATAATAATAATTTTAAATAAAAATTTAAATAGTTTCAAAATATGTTATTGGCAACTCATTTGCTTAAAATAACCCACCAACAAATAACGTAACACGTAAGTCTAAACGAAATTTTAAAGTCGCCATATATAAAACAAATTTCTTGCGTGATCGTTCGTTTGATTCTTGTTTCTTTTAGATAAACAGACCGTTAGAAGAGAAACCTTTCGATACATCCCAGCAAAACCACACATTACTAAATAATGGGAAAGGTAATGTATAGCCATAGGGGCCGATGGATTACGTTACACCTTACTTCATTGATGAATTTTACAGGCGATGAGCCACAAAGTAATGGATTCATTCTTACAATTATGCTTATTAAAAAATTACAAGTAATGGGTTACTTTTTTGCAGATAGGGGGTAAAAAAATAATTGGTAACCTAAATAATATCGAATAGGTTAACAATAACAATAATTAACTTAAAATATCTATTTTTCAGACAAATTTAGGCTTTTCTACAGAAATACAAACTAATAAAAACACGAATACTAGAGTTTCTGAAACTAAAAATGCTTCTTATCAATAGATGGCAGTATTTTTTAGATTTAACAGTAGTGTGTGGTATAAATAAAAGCACATCCCACAGTCTAAAATGGAAACAAATATTCTCTGTGTGGATGACTTAATATCGTAAATATTTATTGCCGGCAATTTATGTTGCAATATTCGTTATCAATTATTGCTATTACGTAAAACTCAGCTGTCACATTCGTTTAGCAATTATATAAAAAAGACGACACAAAAAATATCAGACAAAACATGATGAAATTTAAAAGAATTAAATAAATTTTAACAAATTATGAGAATAACCAAAAAAATAAATTTAACATAAGCTCGGCGATGAGCAACTTTGTGCCATTTATCTGTACTTATTGCTAAGATTTTTCTGTCTTATATAGATGGCATGGGATACAAATTATTTATCAAATATTGATTTTTATGCTACGTATGATTTCAATTTAAGAGTCATTATTTTATGTTAAATTGTAATGCATTACGTAACCAAATGTCGGTAAGTAATTACTTTATGCTTCTAAGTAATGCACTATTTAACCAACTATTGGTAATTTATTACCTTATATTTCATAATAATGCTGAAGGTAAGGTGTATACATTTCAAAGTAATGAATTATGTAACCAAGTATTGCTAATTCATTATTTTTGTTGAATTATAATGATATGTATCAATTATCGGTAACTCATTAATTTATAGTGATAGGAAGTACACATTACAAGGTAATGCATGAGCTTATCGCACCCATTACCAAAGATTTTTTTTACCAAATATTATACTCAAATGAAGGGGAATACAAAGGGCATCCAATAAAACTACTTTTCACTGCAAATTTCCTTTTTGATTCTGAGAAAATG
This sequence comes from Eustalomyia histrio, assembly GCA_949748255.1. Taxonomy (NCBI): domain Eukaryota; kingdom Metazoa; phylum Arthropoda; class Insecta; order Diptera; family Anthomyiidae; genus Eustalomyia; species Eustalomyia histrio. Next base: position 102,802,887 of record OX456525.1, on the reverse strand, counting down.
ATCATTGCTCTGCATTTGCAAAATTGTTCTTCTTTTTTTTGGATCAGATTATTTTCAAACTCAAACAACGTGCATATAATTTATAATTTTAAATAAACTCACGACTTGCAACAATATATTACTAGTTTGTATGTTAAAATTTAATATTTCATTTAACGAGATACGACATCGTCAAGTCGTACAATCAATATATCAGCTAATATTTATATCACTTTGACACTTTTAATGGTTGCGTGTTCTAATCAAATATTCTTTGAATACCACACACAATGAGGAACTTTTATTACGCGCCTTCAACTTTACAACGACTGTACTAATTGTTGGTGTTTCTTTTTAATAAATACCGTCTGACTGTTTAATAACTTTGGCACTACTATTTATAAAACAATAAAAAGTCCTCTAATTGTTTTTTTGTCGGTTCCTTTGCTATTTTATTATTGTTATTGCTATTTTCTTTCGACGGCTGTCGAGTTATTAATATAAAATAATATTAAACCAAAGTAACAAGAAATAAAATAACAAGGTCATAACAAGTTTTTTTTGTCACTCCGCTTATAACTTTTTTGTTATGTTTAGATAAAGAATTGTTACAACATTTTTTTACAAATATTTTTAAAGGTGGGTTTTTCCATCAGACGTTAGATTAATTCAATAAATATTAGGTTAATTATAAAGATGATACAAGGATATATTTAAAAATTTTATTTTGTTATTTCGTATGAGAGTTTTTAAATATGTTATGTAGAAGAAGCATTTCTTTAATCATATCCGATAAATATATGAATTGTGAATTGTGAGGAATTATTTCTTCGCAAAACTTCTTCATTGCACAACTTTCGAATAAAATCCAACATATTAACTAATTTTGAGAAAATCTGAGCCACATATAAGCTGTAGAGAAAACTGCAGAGGTATTATTGCTCTACTGCGTTCAGTTTTTCTCTCTCGTATACATGTGGTTTTATGTAGAATTTCTTTCCAAATAAGCTTTCCATAACTTTTAACCCAACATGTTGTGATTGCTTCCTATGGAATTTATGTTAAACTTAACTATTGGGTATGAAACTGAGAATTAAAGAAATTTGTTAATATTTCGTTTGTAGCATTATATTTATTGTTGTTTTTAAAATTCTATTGCAGAGTATAATAAGGGTGATTTTTGGTTAATATCCTTAAAGTTTCGAAGTGGTTTTGTTGCCGTAGTCTTTTGTATTAATTAAATGTTTGAAACAGCCAAGCGACTCCAAATTATAACGAGTGTTTAAAAATACATCATAATGTTATGTCAAAGGGAAGACATGAAAACGATGTTAGCTGATGATGATGACGACACAACAATGTCATCTATGGCAGAATAATATTATATCAAAAACAACAGCAGCATCAACAACAACATTATCGAACAAAACAAAAGGCGACAAGATAAAGTGTTACCGTCATATTCACAACAATGGAAAAGCAAAACAACATATAGCTCCTATTTGAATTCTATTTTTGTTTCTGTTTCATTGTTTTACATAAACATATATTAGGAGAACATCTATTTGGAAGCGTTAGTTATCATCATTTTTGTATAGCATAAAATTGTGTCTCAGGAAAGATGTCCAAAAAGTGGCAAGTTTTATGAAGAAGTAAACAAAGTTTTGTTCTTAAGTAAGGCACTGCTGGGTTGGTTGGCAGGGTCAATGAGCCCAAGGGTTCAGTAGTGCTGTCCTCATATTGAGACGATCAATTTACTTTAACCTCAAAGATTACAGTTTTTTAATAAGGAGAAGCAATATTCTGTAAATGCCTCCCATTAATTAATATGTAGAATGTTTCTTGGAAAAAAGGTTAGAAAATGGCGCAAGATGTTAAGTCAGAGATTTGGCAAACTTGTTGAAGCTAATTTGTTCATAGACCTGTTATGTTATTTTTCTTCTGTGGGATAAAATATTATGGCAAATAGACCTGTTATGTTATTTTTCTTCTGTGGGATAAAATATTATGGCAAATAGACTTGCCGGTTAGAGTGCGAGACTTGGAAGGTTAAATGCGTCATTGAATAATACTGACCAGTCGTGGTGGACACTAAAGTAATAAAACCTACTTAGAACAAAAAGCAGAAAATTGTTCAGACAAAGAACGACAAAAATACCCGAGGCTTGGAGAGGTATAGTTTCAGATTCAATGCATACTGATAAGGTTAAAGGAAAATCGTGGTCAAGATTCTGTTTACCAGGCTAGGATAGGAAAGCAGTCTGACTTGCATGCAGAGATAACATGCAATGTCTAAATGGAAGTTCTCTCATCAATCATAATTTCGAAAAGCGATCAAATTAGATAAATGCAGGACGAATACAAAATATACACATACAAATCATCGGGGCTGTATGGCATTTTCACGGCACTTTTGCTAGAATTTTTGAATGTAAGATAATTAGAGAGATAAACTTGAGTATATAAGATAGTAAGGCCCAAAAGGTGGTAACAAGGGCAAAGAAGAACAGATTATTTATTCTCTTTCCTGTAGTTAACTTTTTGTAATTTAATAAAAAAGTTTTTCGTTCCATTTAAAAATAAAAGAACATACATTTATTTTTCAAAGAAATATCTATATTAACTTTTTTATACATTTATTCGAAATAATTTACTATCATTTACCGATTTTTTTCAGTTTCATTTATTTTTTTCATTTGTTTGAAATTTAATAAAAATTTACCCACAAAACGGAAACTTGTGGCTTATTTGTGTCCGTAACAGTTATAACAAATTTAAATTTTGTTTGCTGTCTGTTTCAAAAAAAAAAAAAAAAATATTCAAAAAATTTCAATTTGTTTTTTTATTTGAATTGGTTGTATATATACAAAATTTTTCAATACAATTTACAAGAACTTCTTAAACACGCATACATACACAAATACATTCACACAAAAAGTGTTTATAGCTTCATATGCATACATACATTTTGTATTGTACGAGTATATTTAAAAAAAACGGAAATAATTTCAAATAAATGAATAAAACATTTATTTTTAAGGATTGGTAGGTAAAATTTTGACATTTATTTTAACTGATTATATCATTTGTTTCTTACGGATTGTCAGTTGATTAATCAACATTTGAAAATAAATAACAAATGGCATTTAATTTAAATGAAAATTAGGTAGACCGGTTTTTAAATGAAATATCATTTCTTTTAAATGATATTTTCAGTTATTTTAACTTACAAACTTTTTTAAGTGTACTATTTAAGGGGAATTTTTTTTCCAAACGATCATCGATCTGGATAAAAACGAACTAGTTTTGCTCACAAGGAGGGGTTTGATTTTCCTAAACAAAATAAAGCCACGCATCAACTTTTAAAGGAGGCAAAGTCGCCGGGTGTCAAAGTTAAATACACCCGATTTTGATAAGTTGCACGACTGGCTTGTATGGGTGTGGCCGCCCTTTCGGCTCTCCAGTTGGGTTTTGAGGTAATACTCAGTATACCTCCTGTTGATTTATACATATATACAGTGACACCATTGCATAATCATAAAAGAGTTCGTCTGATATGTATGTCGTCTAAACTAAAACAAATTTTACTAAATATAGGAGTTTTACTCTTTACATCCTAATCATTCCAATTAATTACGGTAAATTTACATATAAAAGTATATCAACTCAATAATAAGTGCTCAACGTATAATTGGACAAAGGAAATACAGCAATGCTAAATATTCCGTTAGTTTATAAAAATGCACTTCAAAACTTTATTTTTGTCTCATTTATTCGTAAGTTGAATTTAGAAACAGTTTTAGTTCTAAAAAAAATTTCTCAGAAATGCCTCCAAATTGAAAACAATCTACTGTCGATGTGAAACAATTAATATTTAAATTGGATTTAAAGAAATCAAATAAGATCCTTTTAAAACTGCAAAAGAAATGAAATTATCTCTAAAAAAATAGCAGGATTAAAGATGTTTGCTTAAATACTGTTACCAATACACTACACAAATACAACTATCCTGATAAAAATGCTGGAAAAAGCCATTTATAAGCCCAACAAATTAAAACGAGAGTAAAATGTGAGAGTATTGGCTTAAAACAGAAGATTTTTGGAAGAAGTTAATTTAATGTTAAGATACGGGGGCGGATCAATAAGTCCGTGACTTTTCGAACTTCCCTCGTAGTTATATGAAATGAAACACTGTTCCCATCATGTACCACCTGTTAATAGACTATTGTCAAATTTTGAGCAAGTTCCGTCATTTACTTTGCGTTTAACAGCTGTTTAAAACTTTTTTTTGCGAAAAATACCGTCAATCAAACCAAGGAAAAGCTTGATAAATACTATGGGGACTCTGCACTATCGATTTCAATGGTAAAATAGTGGTTTACTGACTTTCGTTGTGGCCTTACAATGACGGAAGATGCCGAACGTTCTGGGTGCCTAGTTGAGGTCTCTACTCCCAAAACAATTGAAAAAATTTACGATATGGAGTTGGCCGATCGGAGATTTAATGTGAGATAGATTGTGGGAGACATGGCTCAGTGGTTTCAATTTCGAAATATCACTTGGGTATGAGAAAGCTTTCCGCAAGATGGCTGCCGCGTTTGCTCATAATCGACCACCAACGGAATCGTGTTGCAGCTTAGTTTCCATTGCAAAAATCCATGAAGTATAATACGAATTGCTCAAAATTTGGCAGTAGTCTACTAAGAGGTGGTACTTGATGGAAGCAGTTTTGTATTTCATATAATTACGAGGGAAGTTCGAAAAGTCACGGTCTTTTCCTTGTATCCCAAAATGTATTTTCATTGATATATTTTATTCATTACTAGGTTCTGTTTGCTGACGAACCAAATTTAATGTCCATGGTTCAGATGTCAAAAACCAAATGCAGAATTTAATCATCATGTCGAGTACCGGGGTAAGAAATTTGCAGTTTATTGATAGACAAATGGTAAAATTAAGCTATCTCAGCACATTGAAAGAAAATGTAAAGCAAAGTGCAGGGAAATTAGGCATAAAAAACTATTTTTATTTTTACCAAGACAATAATCCCAAATGTGTGGCAAGTCTTTAGTTTATCTTGTAGAAACACCGGCACAGTGTCCAGTCCTTAATGTAATTGAACATCTTTGGGAGGATCTAGTCAAAAGAGTTTACCATACTAGGAGCATAGGAATTCCATAGAACCTAAAACGTTTACAGTTCTTGAAAACAAAGGATATGCAACAAAATATTAATTGTTCTTTCTCGGCATTTTTAGCAATTCTGCTTTCTTTCGTCCGATTATGCGTTGAGCACAAAACATTAAGTTCTTTTGGTTTTTCTTTGTAAATTTACCTTTATCACGAAGAATGTTGTTGTTTTTTTTATGAATTGAAAAATTAGGATGTAGTGTAAATAAAAGCGAATTAAATACACATATTTGGAGCACAAACACTTGTCCGATTACGTCGATGGAGTCACTGTATATATGAAGCATACGGCGACCAAGGCAGCGCTCAGGCTGAGGGAGAAGCAGCGCACTTGAGATACTGTACCGTACTGCGTGTAGTTGGTGTTGCGCAACTGGATTGTGAAACAAAGTACATTATTCCGATTGCAAACTTCCAGAGAACTTATGATGTGATTTTACCGACCAGGGATGGCTGCTACATTGTTATTTAAATATTGTTTTTTTTGCATGGTTCGATGATGAAGATTTGAACGGGGTCGGTACATTTGTAAGAAGAACTGAATCTGTTAGCCAAGCTCTTCGGCACTCTGACAGGCTGGTATGTATTCCAGGTTTGCTGCGCTCATGGGGAATGAGTTGGCTGACGAATGTAAGAGGAGTTGTTCGATGGCTCAATGCAAACGAATGTTTTGGTTCCTATGGTGAAACTGTTCGACGTGATAAAAGAGGTGCCTCGCTTCACCCCTGCGGAAATCATTCCAATATCTGGCTTTGTGATTATGTGCGAAGAACTTTCGGTCATAATCCCAATAATGGAAATTAGTGTAATGACCGTTTGTAAATTAAAATACATAGAAGAAGACATGTTGGAAAGTCGCTTGAAAGCTGAACGATAATGAATAAAAAAAATTCAATCTAAATTAAATAGGCATTATTATATCGCTCTTTTGCGAGAAGACCGGCATAAATGAGAGAAAGGATATCAATACGATTGTTTGATATGCTTTAGATTATGGTGTGACCCATATTTCTGCATAATTAACTCAAAAATCGCGTTTTTTGAGTGATACCAGTCTTCTCGCATATAAGCGATATGTAAATTTAGGGATATCTTAATCCCTAAAGGAAGATTGTTGATGCCGTAAAATGAGATTCAGAGGCATTTTTAAAAAGAATAAGGGTTCCTAATAGAAAAAAAGAGACCTAATCAAAAAAAGCGCCATGTTATTACACAAACAACAAAAATAAATCCAAAGTACATAAATAGTAGTTCATAGAATATTCCTTTGTTTTCGTGTTATTTTTTTTTGTATTTTATTTTTTATTTATTTTGTTGTTCATGCTATTATTGTAAAAGTATAAATATCAAAGGGAAGACCATTTTATTGGCATTTTATGCAAAACACATCTTTATTGCTTAGAAAATTTTGACCTAATAAGCATCCATTCATATTATATCGTATTGTATGTATGTAGTCCTAACATGACATATAATGTCCCCCAAAAATACATATTTTCAATTTGGGGGTTGATTGGATTGTTGGTCGTTCGGTCGGTCTGTCGGTTGGTTATTGGAAGAAGCTGTTTGAGTTGTGTGATTTTGTTTAATATAAACTAGGCCAACCAATAGGTGGTTAGAGTTTTATTTGATAATATAGAACAATTCACAACTCACTATTCAATTTGTGATAATTTTTGCTTATTTCGCAAATACTTAAAAGACAATTTTTAGAAAAAAAAAAAAGAAAATGGATCCATTTAAAAAATAATCTTTACATTTTTAAATTTAAAGTATAAAGTTTGAAGGTACTTACTTAAATACATAATTTATATATTTTATTATTTTCCTCAGCTTTTCTAAGCATTTATAACATTGGTTTTAAAGTTTTGTTTTGGTTGGCCTAAATATAGCCAACTGCTACTACTGTCACGTATATGTAGTATAGATTGACCCAAATCAAATTTTTATTAATTTTTATTTCTCCTGTTTTTTTTTTAACTAAAATTTAAATTGGGTTTATTTAGGTATAAAAATAAATGTTAATTTTAATTCGATTATTAAGAGGACAAAGTGAAAGATTTAATGATTATTTTCTTTGCTTTTGCCACGTACATAATTTTTCTTTTGGAATATTAAACAAAAAGGACTGAACAAAAACAAATGAAAGTTTGGACAAGTTCATAACCTTTATGAAATAAAATTATTTATTTATTTAATTTGTCCAAATTATTATTGTATTTTAGTATGGGAATTTCATTCGTTTTCCTTGTGAGCAGGGTTTCTAGCGTTGTGCTAAAGAATTAAATGGGCATATAAACAATAATACTCTCAGTTGCCTCGTATCAATAAAGTAGGCATACACAACCTAAGTGTCCACTGTATATTTAGAAAAAATTAAGTTTACACCTTACTAAAACTAAATACATATGTATATGACTATAAATAAAAAAAATTGCTTTAAACTAATTTTTATGAATTTAAAAATTTAAATTCATAAATTATAATTTAAATTTATAAACTAAATGATATTAAAAATTGCTTGAAAACTCAAAATCTTACTTAAATTAAGTTTAAACATATTAAAATACTTTAAACTATAAAATTCTCATTAAGTTTATATTACAATAAAACCGGTTAAGGCGAATCTTATTTACCGTAGAAAAGTTTGTTTAAAAAAATTTAATTATTCACAAAATATTCAAAGTTTGTTAAAACAATTCAAAAAATTGTAACAATTTTTTTTATTGTATTTCTTAAATAAATTGTTTGCGTTACATTTTAACGAAACAATGAAATTATTCAGTTTAAAATTTGTGACAATACAAATAAATATATGTACAAAAAAATTTTAAATTTTTGTATAATTGGCTATAATAATGGGAAATTAAATGAGCTTTTTTTCTAAGTGTCGGCCCAAAACAAGAACGCGACATACAACGATCGTTGCTGTGAGAGAAAACGCGCCCGGTTTCGTTACGTATAACTTTGGGATTCGCATTTATGTTATTCGACAAAACTCTTGTCATTTAATCCCGGTGACATATCTTGTTGGCAAGCTGTCAGTTGGTGTTGACCAGCCAGTGAGGTATACGGCGAGCGTTCTCTAAAAAAATAGCCGCATGTCACAGTGAACAAAAACAAAAACTGAGGAAAAGCTGAAACAAAAAAATAAATTTCACTATAAACTATAAAGAGGGTAAGTACAAAATGCATATTATTGCTTTTATTTTTTCCAATACTCTAACCCATTTGAGTTTGTTTATTTTAGTTTTCTTTTGTCCAAGCATAATTCGTTCTTGGCGGGCAGGAGACATTTAATGTGCTGCCGGACCTGCTTACCCTCTTCCATGGGAATCTGTGATCCAATTTTGTAGGAAGCCCATAATCTTATCCACTACGGCAGTTTCTAGCTCACTTACCATTATATTAACTTTACTCCATGCTTATTTGAAGCCTATTTTAATCTATAAAAATCCCAATAAGCATTTTTGCTGGAATTAAAACTAAAATTAAGTGTTATTCTAGTCATATTTTCCAATTTCAAGCCTTGATTTATACTTTAATTACATTATCTGAAATAAAAAGAAATATAACGTAAGGACAGAGTTATGCTCCAGATTTTATGAAAATTTTCACAGGAAAATTGTAAATTTGACCAAAAGTTTTAATTTTATTTAAAAATATTGACAATAAACAAAAAAAAATTAAACATATTATTTTTATTTGTATGAACTTGATTTTGATTGTAAAATAAAGTACAATAAAGTACAATACAAGCACTTGAATTTTTTACTTTTCAATGTTAATTGGGATATTGTTTTTCTCTAAAAATAACATATCACACTATTTGTACTTTTATTTACGCTTATTTATAACAAAATCCGCAAATTTCTAGAATTTCAATTTAAATTAAAATTAATTATACAAAAATAGTATAGCGATAATAATATCAGATTAAAATAATTAAACAAAAATAATATACCGTAATATGAACCACATGGTTCGCTCTCTGGATCACGATTGCGAACCCTGGTGTTCAAACAATTATTGTTGTTTCACTTTGCCGTTTATATTTTTATAAGTTTCACTATTTCTTTTTTTCTTTAATTTTTATTTAAATTGTATATAAGAAAATAAATACCTATTTCATTGCTAGTTGAGATAAACTAGCGATAATTTGTTATCAAAATTGGAAGTGACAGTAAATTGTTCGTGGTTGGCAGCAAGATTCAAAATGAGCCAAGATGGTTCGCTCTCAAAATTTTGTACGGCGAAACATGTTGGGAGAGCGAACATTGAATTTTGTTGTTCGTGTGAACATGCTATAAGTGTCCACAAGTATATACATATTGTGTATACCTTCCTTTTCTTACTTGTGCAGTATATATTCGTTTTTCACTTATTTAGGATAGGATAAACATTCCTAGATTTCATTATACCCTAGTATTACGATGCCCCAGGCCTGAGAACACCCTATGAACCTGCAGCGCACCTTTCCCAAAACTCTACAAGGGTCTGCTTAAACGCGTTGTCCATAAGTTATGTGGTTAGAAGATGTTTTTCCTAAATATTTTAGTTTGTAATTTTCTTCAAAGGAGCATAAATATAGTTATTTTATTTCGAGCATCAAGTCCGTCGGGTCTCCGGTACAGCAAGGTCCTAATTCGGTGCTAAGCCTTTAGAAAATACCTGGGCACCTTTGAAGTTGCTTTTGGCTGCCGCTGGCTGGTGCATCGGATAGAAGTGGCTCTCAAATCTCCTTTTGTATTTATTTTGTTTTGATTTCCTTTTTAATTTATAATACAAATTTTTAATTTTGGTGTTTTCTAATTGATTTTCTTATTTATGTAATTTGTTGGGTTTTCTTTTTTCAGTTCTTTTTTCCTTTTTTTCTTACAAAAAAATATTCACTTACTCTTTAGGTGTTCAATTTTGTTTTCTTCTTGTTGGTTTTAACAAAAACACCGGTTTTTTCTTTTTGTATTTTTTGTATATTAATTTTTTTTTAATTTTCTGGAAAATAAAGAATTTCTTCATCATAACCTATCACTTCAAAATATTTTTGTAGAAAAAAAAAACAAGTAATTTCCTTAACCACAACTCTATATCTCCTCTTTTTTTTCTCGCAACCTCACTTCTCGACGTTATTCTAGAACTTTTTTTTTTACTTATCCAGAAAAAAACTAAACTGAATCTTTTCTCCATTTTACTTTTTCCTCCTCATCCTATTGTGGCCATTTTCCCCCTTTCCCCGATATTTCCATCCAGTTTCCATAAGGTTGCATTCTAATACATTTCTATTTTTTTACCTCTTTTAGAGATGCTTTAACCCTCTCAGAGGCGGACACGACCACTTTTACATTTTAATTTTAAAAAATCAATAAAAAGTAATAATTATTTTAATTAAAATTTAGAAACAAACATACTAATTTGGTTTATAGTAGTATGTTGTTCATTCGCTAGTACCAAAGACCCATGGCTCACATGTTTTTTCGTATGTTTCTTGTTTACAAAAATTTGTAAAATGCGGGAACTCTGTTAAGAGAATTAGAAACAAAAACAAGAGATTAAGAAAAAACGTTTTGAAAATAAAATAGATTATATTTCACATCTGCAACACTAGGCGCGTTTTATTTGTCAATTTATATTTAAAAATACGGCACGTTGTTGTTTTGTTCACTAAGGAGTGAAATCGAAGAAAAAACAAGACACATATTTCCGCCATTTAATTTATTCAGATATTAAATTAAATTTTGAATTACTCTTCGTTTATTTAAACGCGATAGCCAGAAAAAGTGCGGGCTGAGATAATCAAAATTAAAAAAAAAAAATCCATTTTGGTAGGTATGAAAACGTTTAAAGTTAAAAAAGTTCCAGATTGGAATGCATAAAGATAGAACTTTGAGGTAAAAATTAGAGCAAAAAAGTTCAAATCAAATTTTGTAAAAAAAATATAACTGCTGCGTAATGGACGACAAGACAAACATGTGCACTGGCCGACTTCTTGCAGCTGACAGGATAACATTTTTTGTTGATGATGCCAGAGGAAATGTGGAAGTATAATATAAGAACAAAAAGCAAACAAAATTTTTTAAAATGGCGTGCAAGAACATAACAAACGTTCAATGCAATTGGACTGTCTATTCCAAAAAAGTAACAGAAGCAAAAGTAAAATCATTAGTGGAAGGAATTCCTGAAAAATAACTTTTATGTGTAATGAGTTTGCAATAAATTATAACTAACTGTTTGGTTTTTATTTAATTTTATGTGTGTCTTATTCATCGATTTTACTCTTTAGATGGTTCGTTTTAAGCTTGTTCTATTAACAAATGTTTTTTTATATCAAAACTTCGGAACTTTGAAATTTGTCCTGTCCGTGTTTTTGTGCTCAAACGAAAATAATGTAGAGTGAACTTAAATCATGCATGCCAAACTAAATTTTATTATTTTCTTTTTAAAATTTGTCAACATTTTTGTGACGGAATGTGTCAAAAAAGTGTCATAGCAGACTTAGTAAATTGATTTAAAATCCTTCCTAAATACCATGTTTGTGCACAAAGTTTTAATTTTTTTGTGATACCAATATTTTAATTGTGTTTCATTAGTTAAATTCTTGAAATATGTTTGGCCAAGTAACAAAAGGAAATGTTTAATGGATATAGTAAATTTTATAAAACAAATATTGAGTGGTTAAACAAAGAATAGTGATCAAATATAATTTTGCTGGTAATCTATATATTGCTACGATTTTATCTTTCAAAATCGTTGACTTATATTTCAAATAACAAACAATAGTTAAAATTTTTATACTAAATCTTCATTTACACAATTATAGACTAAAACTTAATTAAATTAATCGCCAATTTTATATTTTCCAGTTGTTGCCGTATTAAAGATATATCTCAAACTGAGGACATATATCAGAGCGGTCATTTATATAATTCATAGCATCCTCTTGTGGAAAGTAGTGAAGCTATCCAGATGTTTTTGTCCAGACTTATATAGAGTTGTGTGGAACATGATGTCGCCACCAGATATCTCTAGGGTTGTGTGGAAGGTATTTGCTATAAACGAACTTGATAGCTAATTTTAGGCTACGTTTCTACTGAACGTGTTTTGCATGTGTCTTGCAACAAAACACTGTTTTGTAGATGTTTTCCCATATATTTTTTTCGTCAAAACAACATGATTTGCTCAAAACACGCAAGTGTAAACGTAGCATTAAAGAGTTGCTTGACTGTGTTGATTCCTAATTCAGGGCTACCATATGAATATTTCTGTTTCCGTGGGTAAATGGAAATTGATGAGTAGAATTTTCTTAACAATATGTTTGGAAATACTATGAATTATATTTGTCGTGTTTCTAATACAATATGTTTATCTGCAAATATAATATATTTGCCTCTAAACATATACAAATATATGTATATGGTTAAATCAGATGAAATGCATACAACGCAAACATATATATAGTATAATAATAAAATTACAATTGCATATATCTCTATTAAAGTGGGCAAAAAATAAGTCTCACACAACAATGCTTGCCTAGAAAAAAGGACATTAAGTTCGTCCAAAATAAAAAAGTTCGAATTCACGAGCTCCACAACCCTACAAAAATATGCCATTACGGAAAAATAAATAAAGAAATTAAGTTTCAAAGTTATACTTGTTCTATTATTTAAAAAAAAATTAAAAATTGAGAAAAATTTATTACTTTGGGTGTACATTACGAATATAAAATTAAATTTAAATTCAGCCGCGTATTTCGCGAAAATTTCATACAAAAAATTTTTCTCTTTGATCAAGAAATTTGCTTTTATTTGCCTCTAGCATAATTATTTTTTTGAAAGATTGTATGTCCACTGAATGTCGTCTTATTTGAGACAAGATTTTTGTTAACATATTAATTTAAATACGCTAAATAATATCAAAAGTTACAAGGATAACTATTATCCTTTAAAAAATTTAAAACAATGTAATGTCTAATGAAAGCCCTGGGTAAGTGGATTGCAAAAGAACAAAAGTTAGATTTTTCGATGATTTAGTTTTTAGATTTTTAGACAAATAGCACCCAAAAAAAAAATGAATTTTGTTGAATTTTAAAAAATCGCTTATAATTTAAAAACGACAAATTTGTTTTCAAATGCAGATTCCTAATATTCATAAAAATTAAGATCAGATTTGAGAAATTTGGTATATACAATGCGTTACCAAGTTGAATTTTTATTTAGATCTTTTCAGAAAATGTTGATATTTTGACTAAAATATGTATTTTTACGGATGAATTAAAAAAAAAACTCGCGAACTAATTAAAAGATACTGAATTTTTTAAGTTTTGGTCTCAGATTGCTTTAATGAACATAAATTTAGTTAAATTATATAATTTAGTTAAATCATAGCGTATAGTTTAAAAAATTGTTCAATTTAAAGTCAATCACATTTTTTGTACAAATTATTCTAACGACAAATTACTAATTACTTTTTGTGATACCTCTATACTATTTGGGCCCATTATTATAACTTGCCGATAGCTAAAGTTAGGATGTTAACGGACAGATTATTAGTTTTTCGTTATTATAAGTGTACTTTAACCTAAAAGTGACCGATAAGCTAAAGGTACGCTCATCTTGCCTTTAACTTTTAAAGTAAGGTTTAAGCATTTGAAGTTGCCACATTTTCTGCTCTGCGGTTTCGTTTATTTCTGTGTTCGGCGTCGACAATAAAATTTTTTTACAACAAACATTTTTATTTTTATACAATTCGAAGAAATTTTGTTTTTCGTTTGTTTTTTTTGTTTGTAGTAAGTAAATTAATAAATAAAAGTACGTCGTTGCCACTACGTATTTTAAAAAACTATTTTAATTTGTCAAAAGTAATCGGTTTTTTCTCTGGTAATGCCATATTTTCAAAAAACTTAATATTATTTTATAAGGAAGTTGTAATAACCAAAAAAAGTTAAAGGTCACTATATACCTCACTTTAGCTAAAGTTACCTTTAACTAACACGCATCTTAAAGGCAAGTTATAATATTGGGCCTTAAAGTCTAAATAGTATAAAAGAACTCAGCTTAAACTTGGCACTTAGATTTTTTAGACATAATGGGATAGAGGCAACATTGTGGAGATTGAAAATTCAAACTTTGATGTTATTTGGACCACTCAAATGTATATATAACAAGCATACAAATTAAATAATTGGAAGCATATTTCTAAACATATAAATACTATTATTTAAACGATTACTCAACCTATTTTAAATATTAACCGAAATCAGTTTTAAACTAAATTTTGGAAAAATGTGTTGCCCTGGTTTTTTTTTGCATTTAATGTGATTAAATATACAACATATGTATATGTAATTGCAATATTTGAACAAATTGAATAGACGCATTGGAAAACTTTGCAAATAATATTTATTTGTGAACAAAAATCATGCCTATTTGTACATCTCATGCTAATTAAACATAAAATGTTTTACTTTTTATTTATCAGAATATTTATTCTATTATTTCAACATATTTTAAAAAAGTACTTGAAGGTTTTACATAAAGTACTTGTAAAGGTGTACCAGAAAAAAATATATAAAAATATCATAAATCAATGATAAAATATGTATGTACATTATACATATGTATAAGTAACAATTTTATATATAAGTATTTTTGTGTGCAAAAATATGTACAATATGTACAAGTTATAATATTGTATCAATATGCTTTTGAACTTTTGATGTTTTTATAGTTATGATTTATGGAATTTTTATTTTTCAATACATATAAAAAATAAACGTATGTACTATATGCCTGCAAACATTTTAGAGACAAGAAATTTGGAAAATATTGCACCTATATAATATTGTTATTGTCTTATGGGTATAGTGAAATCCACAGTGGAACTCACAAGTCCACTGACGATTCCGATGGTAAAAATATTCCCCTGCTGTTAGCTTCAGTTAGGGTGTTCGGAGCCTCTCCCATTAAGAATTAATATTTCACGAGAAAATTATTGTAGACTCCCTATTTTTGTAAAAAAATATAATTAACATAAAATAATATGAATGACTAAAACGAATATAATTAAATCCCATTCTAGGCATTGAATACTGGCTAAAAAAAGTAACAATTCAAATTTGCATAAGCTCCAAATCGACTCCCAGTTATTGCAGGAGTAAGCGTTTCAAAACCGTCCCTAACCATGTCCTGAGCGCGCAAATTGGTTTATTCAGGACCCAAGATGGACGATTCCATGCCTACATAATTCATATTGCACAAAAATTCACAATTTTTTCATCCCATGGAGTTTTTAGTTGAAAATTCATAAAGCAATATCTCTTAAGATTAGCGAATAAAGTTAATTTAGCTAATTTTTTTAACTAATTTGTTCATTAGCTCACGGAACTAAAATAATAATTTATAATAATTATGAATGTACATTAGCATTTACTTTACGGTTTACAACACGTTTTTTTAAACGTTTTGGTTTGTCTAGGGTTAAATGTTAAGTAAAAAAAAAAAACTTAAAAGTTCAATGAACCCATGTAAATCAAAGCAAAAATTATACACTCAGAAAAAAAAGTTAGTAGAAAAATTTTAAAACGGTTTTCAATCCCACTTTACTATTTTTGCATTGATTTTTATTAAAAAATTTATTATTCAGTAAATTTTTTTGCTATTTATATTTTACGAATTACAGAACTTTTACAGAATATCTACAAATTTTTTGTGCTAAAATCAGAAATCATTTTACAAATTTTCGAAAAGCGATTTGCTAAAATTAGCAAAAAAATACTAATTTTAAAAAAAGTGGATATTGAAGGAAATGTTATTTCTAATAATTAAAACTTAAACATACAAACTTAAATTGCCTTAAAATATTACATAGGTTGAAAAAATCAATCGGAAGTGAGATACGTTTCATAACCGACTCATTTTAAAAAATAGGACATCCACTTTTAAATAACGCTTAAAACTGATTTAGTTCTAAAAATCAGCCCTCAAAAGAATTTAAATTTGAACTTAAAATCCAAAAAATTTACTAATAATAATTTTTTTTTTAAACAAAAATTCTTTTATGTTTGAAAAACAAAAGAAATTAGCAGCTTTAAAGTGTAACAAGTGTATTTAAAAATAATTGAGTTAATTTGTGCATTTTAATAATTTTTTTTATAAATTAAAAGTTTGCTAAATTTTACAATTCATTGAGTTTACAGCAATTTAGTAAAATTTAGTAGCGCTTACTATTTGTACTAATATAAATAATATTTAATAAATTTTTTTTGCTGATTTTAGCAAACCGATTTTAAATTCCACTTTACAAAAAGGTTACTAATATTTATTAAAAATATGATATTTTAATTATTTTTAAAGAGGATCGCATACATTTTCAATTTTATGTTTCTTTTCGAAAATACTTTTAACTACGTTCTAAGACAATTCACTCTCCTT
Source organism: Eustalomyia histrio (assembly GCA_949748255.1). Taxonomy (NCBI): domain Eukaryota; kingdom Metazoa; phylum Arthropoda; class Insecta; order Diptera; family Anthomyiidae; genus Eustalomyia; species Eustalomyia histrio. The sequence goes on along the minus strand of OX456525.1, from coordinate 102,786,290 downwards.
AAAATAATACTAATATTAGGGATAGAAATGACACATTAACAAAACTTGCTGTTTATGAAATTTTATGTCGAACAAATGCTAAAAATTTCAAATTTTTATATAAACTCGCTTATAAATAACACCGATTTTTGCTGACAGGAGAGTTACATGAACTATATAAAAGAAATAACAAACATTGGATGGTATTGAAATACTAGACATACATTCAAAATATGATTAACTGTTAACTGTTTGTAGTTTAATAAAAAAGTTTTCCGTTCCATTTAAAAATAAAGGAACATACATTTATTTTTTAAAGAAATATCTACATTAACTTTTTTATACATTTATTCGAAATTATTTACTATCATTTACCATTTTTTTTCAGTTTCATTAATTTTTTTCATTTGTTTGAAATTTAATAAAAATTTACCCACAAAACGAAAATTGTGGTTTATTTGTCTCCGTAACAGTTATTACAAATTTAAATTTTGGTTGCTGTCTGTTTCAAAAAAAAAAATATTCAAAAAATTTCAATTTGTTTTTTATTTAAATTGGTTGTATATCGAGCCCTTACCGCCAAAATAGTGTAAGCGACACGTTTATCGATTTTCGTTTTTTGATGAAAATCGATTATTTACTATTATTTGCATCATCTATAAAAATTTCATAAATGTAAAAAGTTCCGTTACGAATTTACAGCAAAAGCAATTTTAAGGTAAGTGAACATTCTTAGTTTGTTTACTTTTTTTGTGACTGCGAAGTGTCGCTTGCACTAAAATTTCTGTAACAAATAAAGTGATAAATTACAATATACTCGCGATTTTGGTATTTTTTTGCCGAATCCGATCGTTTAGCAATAAATTGACATTTTTGGGGTTTTGGGAATAAAATTCGACAAAAAGATTGGTTGATTTCCTGTATGATGCGTAAAAGCATTCGCAGGCAAAGAGGGGATGGCAACAAAAGGCAGTTTAGCAACAATTATGTTATTAATTATAATATCGCTAGTCACAAAGTCTGTAAACAATTTTAAATGAAAACGCTTCACATATCACAACAAATGTTAGTATCCGCAAGAAATAATTCAAATTGTTTAAAAACTTTTACCACGAAGAAAAAGAGTTCCACGCCTCATAATAAGTCTGACGAAGCCAAGGTGACACTTTTAAAATCTTTTATTGAACTGTTACCAGCAGTTCCATCGCATTACTGTCGCAATAAGAGTAACAAACTGTATCTACCGCAAGAATTTCGCAACATTAAAGGAGTATATGATCGGTACACTGAACATTTGAAAAGTATCAATAAGGAATCGGATCTGTTATCCTTGAGAGTTTTTCGAGATATTTTTAAAAATTGTTTTCATATCGGTTTTCACTTGCCTAAAAAAGACAAATGCGTCACGTGTGAAAATTATAATAACTTAGACAGCGAAGCCCAGAAGATTTTGGAGCAAACAGAAGTATACCAAACACACATAAGAGACAAAGACAAGTCTAAAGAAATATTTTTGGAGGAACAAAGACAAAGCAAAAAAAATTCCTCATTATTATGTGCTAGTTTTGATCTTCAAAAAGTTTTAAATACACCACACGGGAAAAGCGTAACATTATTTTATTCACGAAAATATGCATACTATAATGAAAGCGTATATGAAAATGGCACAAGATATGGTTACTGTTTTTTGTGGGGAGAAATTTACGGAAAACGAGGTTGTAATGAAATTTCCACTGTTGTTTTTGAATATTTAAAGCTTGTGGATGAAAAGAGAACTCACTCTTCAATAAGTCTTTACTGTGACAGCTGTCCTGGTCAAAATCGGAACAGAGCTATGCTTGCCACATTAATATATTTTATTGAAAATTCAAGCTATATTAATAATATTAAAATCACGTTTTTTTTACCTGGACATACCATGATGCCCGTTGACTCCATTCATAGTACTATTGAATCATTTATTCGGGAAAGAACAGTTTGGGTTCCAAGTGAATGGTTTACTATGATTTCTAACGCGAGAACTAATCCAAATGCTTATAAATGTATTGTAATGAATCATCTCGATTTTAAAGATTGGAAAACATTTTCTCAAGCAATGCTTCCCAATTCAACAAATATTTCTTTTCCAACTTTACGTTCTGCATCATTTGAAAAAAATAGTCCTATAATAAAACTTAAATATGGATATTTTGATCACTCCGAAATTAAAGAAATTGATTTCACCTCAATTGCGCGATCAAGGCGCAATTCTGCCATCATAACCAATGGACCTCATTCTTTATATGACGATTTTTTAAAAATTTCTTTAAGGAAATACAAGGATTTAAAAACATTTTGCGATAAAAATACAATACCAAAAAAGTTTCACAACGAATTTTTAAATTTAAAACATGATGAGTCTGTTAAAGATTCACTACCTGAAACAGACCAAGAAGACGAAATTTAATCTAAAGTCACTTTTTTGGTTTATTTTACATTTTTATCTTAACCATTGAATTTAAGGTTTAATACTTTAATTTTTATTTATGTATATAAGAATAATTCGTACTGAAATTAAAAGTTTAGTTTAGTTTCTCTAAAGTAATTTTTCTAATTTATTTTTTTTTATATTATTTTTATAACAACCATTGAATTTAAAGTTAACAACTTTAATTTTTGTTTGTGTACACAAACAAATTTTTAAAATAAAAAAATATGAAAACAGAAAATTAGTTTTTTTTTAAACTGTTTTAACGTAACCGACACAACATTAGTCCGTAGCTTGCCAGCATGACAGCGAAAATAACGTAAGCGACAAAAATACCCGTTATGTTGTGGATATGTAAATAAAACCAATGTTATCATAAATATTGGACAAAATAATGCTTACATATCAAATTTCACGGTAATACTTAGACCAAAAGCAGAGATAATTAGAAAAAACCTTCTCCTGTAAAATTTTGTTTTTGTCGCTTACACTATTTTGGCGGTAAGGGCTCGATATATGCAAAATTTTTCAATACAAATTACAAGAACTTCATAAACACACATACATACACAAACTCATTCACACAAAAAGTGTCTATAGCTATGCTTACATACATTTTGTATTATACGAGTATATTAAAAAAACAAAAAATACAAAAAGGGAAACAATTTCAAATAAATGAAAAAAAAAATCATTTATTTTTTAAGGATTGGCAGGTAAAATTTTGACATTTATTTTTACTGATTATATCATTTGTTTCTTACGGATGTGTCAGTTGATTAATCAATATTTGAAAATAAATAACAAAAGGCATTTAATTTAAATGAAAATTAAGTAGACCGGTTTTTAAATGAAATATCATTTCTTTTAAATGATATTTTCAATTATTTTAGCTTACAAACTATTTTAAGTGTACGTTTTAGTAATGAGAATTTTGAGTAATTTGACGTCGATTTCCGTGTATAGCGTTCCTTTCGAAGTGTTGGAGTCGGTCTATTAATCAATTTGGTGAAAATAAAGTGGTTGCTTTGGATCGTGTGTGGCACCGCACACTGTTATGAAAGATAATTGCTTTTGGTGTCGGTAATGTCATCCCTCGATTTATTTCGAGCTTTCTCAGTGATCGCCCTATACGTATAGATGGGATTTCATCCAATGAGTTTAAGCTTAATTCAGGAGTACTGCAAGGTTCGGTTCTTTCTCTCTCTCTCACTTCTACTCATATTTTTTATTGATCTTATTGATAAATGTTCGCTGAAGATAGCAACATTTGTTACTTACTTCCCTTCAGTTGTAGGCCAAGCCTCTTCCAGGATGGGGACACAGCAATCTTTGAGTGCTGTCTTGCTTGCTAATAGGGTAAATTTTAATGCATGTAAGAGCCAGTGTTTTATGTTGACCATAGGGCTGTGTGGTCATGAGTAGTGTCAATATGAAGAAATCGGATACTTTTGATGATCTGAGCTCGAATATATGGCCAGGAGCTTCAAAGTGTTTTTTAGAGGCCGCCGGCACTCTTTTTATAAATGTGGTTTGTGTATCATTGTTCTATCGATATTATTATGGCAATTGTTCTGTCGAGCACATCCGTTTGAAATCGACTCGTACAACGAATTACAGGGAAAATTCTAATTCTAAGTAGTACAAGTCGTATGAGGTATAAACACCCCACAGAGATCTTCCCTGTTACCTACAAAATATAGAGAAGTTTAAGCGAAATATCCACAAACACTACTCCCTCTTTCCTTCTTCCCATAACATATTTTCCTAATTCTAACAGAATGCACTGAATTAGTAGGGGAAACCCTGAGTTTTGGTCCATCGCAAAAAATATATATGTTTTCCTCCAAGCGGTATTGCCATGTTTGCTGGTATACAACAAATAAATATGTATTCATGTACTCAGTATTTGTAATAGCGTGTCCAACAAAAGGGAATTCTTTAAAATTGGTAAAGTAGAAGCACTCAAACGATGAGAATTGTTGAAAGTTTTATAAATTCCAATAATAAGCTTCACATTCCCAATAAAAAGTAAAAATCCAAAGAACAGGTTGCAGAACAATTTATATGGCATTAGCATATATTCTAATTTATGTTCTACAACCGGTACTTTCTGTATGAAGTTTAACCCATTAGCAATAGGTTCGTTTCATCCAAACTAGAACAGGTTGCTTTAAAACCGATTCTGGAACTGGTAATCAGTTCTAGATTGCGTTCCATAGAACCGGTGGTAAAAGAACCTGTTTTAGAGTGAATTCAAAGTTAACCTGCGATAAAAAATTTGTCTGTGTTACTAACACTCAAATGAAAGGACCGTAAAAGTAGCAGAAAAATTTTTAATTGTTAAATAAAAATAAAATGATTTTAAACCAGCAGATCAATCAAGCTAATTTTAGTAAAAGGTGACTGTAATTTTAAGTAGTAGAAAAACTTAGTAAATTTAACCATGATTTGGTAAAATTTTAATACACCCTTAATGGAAATCGATTTGATAATGTTTAATATTTTTAAATATATTTTTAGTATTTTTTTTTATTTATTTAAAATTATAAAAAGTATCAACATAAAAAACGTTGTTCTTAATAACGCAAATAATTATTTAGCATTTTTGATAATTTTAGCACCTCGTTTTAGAAAAATTCACTCAAAATGTGTTTATAGTTAGTTTTAGTTTATTTAAAAAGTTATCCATACAGTTGTTTTAAATGATTAAATTAAATGATTATTTAAATTAAATGATTATTTAAATTAAATGATTATTTAAATTAAATTAAATGATTATTTAAATTAAATGATTATTTAAAAAAAAAATATTCATATGAAAATACGGATTTTCTATTACAGTTAATATTTTTATTTTAGAACTATGCAGGTTCGAGATCACTATTTCGACAAAATGAAAACAATTGTGAGGATCAGCTCGAGGGAGTACCACATTTTCGGCAGCGACTTTCTGAACCACTATCCATAACAATTTATGGTTTGAACACGCTTATACATCAAACACACAAAGGAAAGGGATATGTGAAATTAACACATTTCCACAGTTAATGAATGATTACCCGTACAAATACTCTTTTTCCATATATTTTTAAAATTTTCCCTTGAAAAACAAACAAAACAAAAATGATTTGTTAAAGAGCAGTTGTGTTTACTTCTTTTTTTAAAGTTAATTGACTGATATTTAAAATAAAGAAAATTAATGAAAAGTCGTTTAATTTTATAGACTGAAGTAAATTTTTGCAATGAACGAAATCTTATTTTTTTTTAAAGATTTTCTTGTTGTTTAGATGACAGTTATAATAAATCAGTTAAGGAAATATCATTTGCTTTTATGAACTTTTGATTAGATTCCTTACAGTTAACTTAATAAGAAATCATTTACTTTTACGGATATTGTAAGTTAATTTATAAACAGTGAAATGAAATGTTCTTTTAATTTAAATGAAAAGTTAGTAAAGCCGGTTAATTTTTGGTCTGTTTATTATTAGTCTAAACGATAGAAATTGACAATTACTTTCGTCAAATGTACATACATGAAAAAATAACATATATTTGTTACTTTTTAGTAATACTTAAACAAGGCCTTAGGGCTACAAACTATATTGAGTGTTGTATAAAGTTAGCAATAATTTTTGCTTAAAAATTATTTTGTTCTCAAAATTAACACAATAACTATATAGTGTGGTACGAAGCGTTTTAATAATTTGCCTGATAAATTTTTTATTTGATCGTAGTTTTGACTTCTAAAACATTTCTCCAATTACAAACGCTAAAATAGATACAAAAGTCCCCGCCATTGAGTAATATAATATAAATTCTTACGGGACAGCCTAACATACTCAGTATGTATAAAATATTTTCAATATAACGGAAGCGTGCAAATGAGCTAAACAACAAAAGTAAAATATTTCCAATCATAAATTGCATTTCATACTGTTTTATTTAACGTTGACAGTATTTGAATTCTATAATAATTTTCACTTGTTTAAGCGCGAAAAACCCCATTTATTAAGCATAAAAGTAACAGCTTAAATGATGTACCTCAAAATATGTTTTCAGTAACCCACTGTAGTTTGTTAAAAAAGTTATCCGTACATTTGTTTTAAAATTATTAAAAGAAATATATTTTTAAACTTTTTCTACATTTATTTAAGGAACATGTTAAAAATAAATAGGGATTTCCTTTTACAGTAAATATTTTTATTTGATTAATGAAATGCTTTTTATTTTTTATAGTTAATTGTCTGATAGTTGAAATAAACAACTTAAATCTCGTTTATTTTTACAGATTTTTTAGTTGATCTTACCAAATTGTGAACCACAATATTTCTGTATCTCCTTAAGTTAGCACAGCCAAACAAAAGGTATAGAAAATCTTGGCTTTTTATTTCAAACTCGCAAAGTTACCCGTTAGTGAATTGTTAACAAAACCTCAAAAATACCACAAGTATTCAGCCAAGAAAAACTTCGAAACTGCAAAATTTATATATTTTTAAATTTTGTAAATTGGATAGCAGTGACATGAAAAATATATGAAAACTCATATGGAACAGTGTGGGGTACTATTGTGTCCAAACGAATCGGAATCTAATATTGTTTCGATGGAATTGTTAATTAAACACTTTTTAAACACTTTTTAATTTTAACCCACAAATATGAAATCTTACTAGAACTATTATATTTAAGCATTAAACACATACATATGCATTCTAGCCTAAATAGACAAATTAAACCTTATTTGCAGTAAAAAATTCTAGTTTGAAACACACATTTTTAAAAATTGTACAAAAACGACCTAGATTCACCCCTACGGAAATTTTCACATTAAATAAATACAAAAAATATTTATTGAATTCAAAATAGATACAAAACAGTAAAACGTGATTGAGATTAACGTTATAAGCAATTAGCTTAATTGGTAGTCTTTGTTTGGCTTTTATTTAAGAAATTTGCAGTGTCCAAGTTTTTTTTTGCCTGAAGAATTGTAATATTTTTGAGGTTATATTCACAATTCACTAAAGGCTAACTTTACTAGTTTAAAATAAAGGGCCAAAATTAGCCAACTAAATAAGATTTTCTATACTTTTTGTTTTGGCTGTTTTAGCTTAAGGAGTAACAGAAATAATGTTGTTCAAAATTTGTTAAAATAAGTGTACAAGTTTTTTTTTTGTTTTTTTACATAATTTGTATTGAAAACACTTCTCTCAATATTGCTTTAAATCATTGTTATCTTAGGGCATGTGTGTAGGGTATTCAAAGATTCGGCACCGCCGAATTTATAGTTTTTTACTAATTAGTATTGGCGTCTTTTTTGAATTTTTGGCTATTTTGGTCAATTTGAGCGTTTGTTTCTCTATTGCGATCTTTTTTAAATTTAAGTGATTTTTTCCAATTTGGCGAGTTTTCAAATTTTTGGCGATAATTTTTTAAATTTTGGGAATTTTTTTTAATATTGGAAATTTTTTATATTTTTAAGAAATCTTCAATTTCCTTTAAATAAAACTAATAACGTGGTTATTTAATTTTTAAATTTTAATATCGAATGAAGAAAATCGAATGTCATTCATCAAATGAAGTATGAATGAAAATCGATTGACAAATAGAATAATGCAAACTGAATGAAGTTTTTTAAAATTAATTCGATTGAAACGAACTAAGAATTCATTCCCATCCAAAAACTGTAGTTTAAGAATTCAATTATTCCATAGACAATTAGAATTTAAAATCAAATGAAGGACCCCTAGGCAAAATCAATATATGCAGAGGACCGCAAGACTAAGCGCACCACACAAGTTTTTTTTTTAGCTTTTACCAATTTATATTCGTGTGAGCAAAAATGTGAAGAGAAAACCCATATTTATTTTTAATATAAAATTTATTGCTTATTTTTAATTAAAAACGTTATGATATTTTATTACTTTACTTTATTACTTTATGATATCGCAACGCAAAACTAAGAGCACACTTATTATTTATATGGAATAAGGGTACATCAGAAATTACAGAGAAGCAAAAGTCAGTTGTATTGTGTAAGCAGCATCGTAATTAACACGAAAAACACAACTTAATTAAATTCCTTAAGTTAGAACTTCAATATATCTATACAAAAAAGCAAAATAAAGCCACGCAAGCAGCTAACTCTTGAGGAGAGACAAATTATAATCGATTTGAATGAGAATGAATACAAATCTTGTGGGCAAATCGGTGCCTCATAGTTGTTTTACGTTGAGAAAAGTTATTCAACGCGAGAACTGAATTGAAAATAATAATTCTATGAATAAAATATATTCTTAATGAATAATTCCACAGTATAGTTTTTTATTTTTGGAATTCTATTGATATTAATTCAAAAATGGTTTTCAATAAATAATTTTACAATAGATATTGAGAATAATTTACAAAATAAACAAATCTAAATATATCAATAAAACATACATATATTTGAACATACTCTCACACATCCTCTGGCTCATCCTTTTGCAAAACAATCATAAATTAAACAAAGGAAATGATTAAAGACTGTGTATTGTACATACATATGTATATGAGCAATAATCAAAAAAGTTTTAAATTACATGAAACTACGTATTGTAGCCTAATTTTGCAATAATTTCATTTAAAAAAACATGAAAAACAAAGAAAATATTTCAATATTTTTTTGTAGTACATTTGTATTTAAAAGATACCCAGCAAAACTTTGGTAATGGGTGCGATATTCTCATGCGTTACCTTGTAATGATAGCTCGTTACCTTTTTCAATATTTGCAAGCACTAAGTAATAAGTTACTGATTATTGATTACGTAATATATGATTTATAAATGTAAAGTAATAATTGAAATATTTTTGGAAATTTTTTTTTAGATAGATTACTTTGGGTTTTTTTGCAAGCACAAGGGTAATGTATGTTTGTTTTGCTAACACTAGCGAAAAAACGAAGCGCAACAATTCATTTAAGTTTAAAGCAATCAAATACTACATGCGTCGATAGCTCAGTGGGTAGAGTTCTTGGCTGGCAACCAGATTTCCCTGGTTCAGTTCCCATCTTGACCACATTATTTTAATTTACAAATATTTTAAATAAAATAATTTTTTTTTAATAAAAATTCCTCTTATTTAAAAATCTATTTTTAGACACATTACTTTTTCCATTCTCGTAACCCCTTACATTATCACCTCTAAAGTAATGGGTATATACCCATTACTTTGAGGCTCATCGCCAGTAAAATTCATCAATGAAGTAAGGTGTAAAGTAATCCATCGGCCCCTATGGCTATAAATTACTTTACCCATTATTTGGTAATGTGTGGTTTTGCTGGGTATGTTATTGTAGTATCCCAGGAAAAAAATACCTTACCAAATAATGGGTTTTAGAACGAGCATTAACTGGTTGAAGAATACGCTCATTATTTTAACACAGGGATGTTATTGGAAGTAGCTAGTTGCCTCCAAGCATACGAGTAGGGAGTAAAATAACTCGTAAATGGTAAGGTTAAAATAACTAGTTACAGGTAAGTCAAAAATAACTGGTTACAATACATATAATAAAAACTTATTTTTGTTAACAATTAGAAAAAAAAAATACCAAACCAATTATAGCTTTTTAACTGCCAAATAAGTAATTTAAACACATTACTAGTAACTACACTCAAAAAAAATGAACTAGAATTTAGAAAAACTAACTTATTTTGAGGAAAAATTGAAATGAAAACGGCGCCAAAGATACTTTTTACCTATATTTAATAAAATTTTTCTTTATATTAGGAAACAAATTTGACTTAAAATTTGGTAAAAATTTCTAAATTATAGAAAAATTTTACTACTGAGAAGTAAATTTTTATTAGAAAACAGTAAAATTTCCTCCTAATTAGTTCATACATCATCTAAAATTGTACTGTTAGTTAGGAAATGTTTCCTTGGTTTTAAGAAAAACTTTATTTTATTTAAGTTCATTAGATAATTTTTTTACTAAAAAATTAAGACTTAATTCCCTATAAATAAGAAAATATTTTCTAACAACAAGTTAAATATCACTTCTTTTAAGTGAAAATCATCCTTATCCTGCTCCTATGGTAAAGGTAATATATTTTACCATATATTTTAAAGTACTTTTTACTCGTTGAGTAGGTATTTTCCCACTTTCGGAGGACTTCCCCTTTGTGAGGACACTGCACTTTGCTATACAATTTTGTCTTAAAACTAAATTGAGTTATACTAAATGCATGTATTTAAAATATAAATTAAATTTCATTAGCAAAAAGGTAAACAAATTAAAAAAATGTACTGCAGGATATCCTAAAACGTAATAAATTGTGACAAAGTCACATCCTTAGATCCGTAGTTAATTAACGGTTCTGCTACAAAAAGGGACGCCCTACGTGACAGACGGCATCTATGGCTAAGGGACACTGTCTTCTTAAATTAAACAATTTAAGGATATTATTGCAAAAATACAAAATATCACAGTTACATTTCTTGTTATTATTAGAAAATGGAAAAGTCATAAGTTTATTTTATGGGGTTTTTAGCTTAAACTTTATTTGACATATACAAATTAAAACCTTTTTATTATTAAGAGAAACAAATAGTTCGATAAATATAAAGTTTAATAAGAGCTACGTTAATTATAGGAAAGCCATTATGCCGTAATGTATAAAATGTGCCTGCGATATTTTGTATTGTACATATGTTACATAAACAAAATAGAGATGGGCACGGTCACGCACGATCACGAACCAAAAATTACAATCATGCACAACAGTTTTTTTAAATGGTTACTTTAATTTCTTTTATATAATAATATTTTTTCTTGAAAATTAGGAAAACTAACTGGTTTGTTTTTAATTGATTGTTTTTTTTTTGAATAGAATATTAAAAATAGTTTTTAAGTTTTTCAACAAAAAAAAAAATTCTATACCAAATTTTATTATTTTTAAATATTAGAAAACTTTTATTTGAAAAAAGAAGATTTTATGTGGTATACATAAAATTGAATTTCAAAATGGCTTTCTAAAATTTAGTTAATTTTACTACTCGCGAACAAAAAATGAACACACATTTAGTTCAAGTACTTTCTCAATTTAAGTTAGACACATTTTTTTATGTCCTAAATTTTTTTTCTTAAACTTAATTTTATTACATTTAAGTATGCAAATTTCTTAAAACTAAGATGTTTTTTCTTAAAATTAATAAATTTTTACTTAATTGACTTGTTTTTTTTTCCTAAAATCAAGAAATATTACTTAGGAAAGTATGAACTATTTCTGAGTATATAAACTATTTAATTTTTCCTCAAAATTAGGAATTTTTATTCTTTTTAAGAAAATTTTTCTAAGTTTTACTTCAATTGAGGACAATTTATAAACTATTTTGAAGGACATTTTTGATTACATTTAAAATCATGTCCTTTTTTTAGTGTAGAATGCAAGGAGCTGGTGTGGAATATAAGTAGCTGTATTACATATTATTAGTAACCCATTATTTTCCCTTTAGAAGTATGGCAGTGGGCAAAGGTATGTCATTATTGCTTATAGAAAAATCAATGAGCTCCTATTATTACATTTTCCTGGGATGTTTAAAAACTGTAGTTTAAAATTTCGTTAATCAAACTCGCTAGTGTTGCCACTCCATTTGCATTTTGTTTAAAAAACGCCTATCAGTAGCCACTGTGGTCTCTTAACTATTTATCGGAAAATAAAATATCAAGGCTGTTCCTAATTATAAATAAATTATCTAATTTCATTCCTTTTTTAAAAATTGACCACTCAAACTTAAAAATGTGAGAAAGGATAAAAAGTTAACAACTAGGAGTCATTCAAATCATAAAAATCTAGTTTGCCAAAAATGAAAATCCTGTTGTTTGTTTGAACTAAATTTGATGTTATATTGGTTATAGCCAAGCCTGTGCACTAAAAATCTTAAATATGCCCATAAAATATTAACTAAAAATGTAGAATGCACTTAAAATTAAAAAATGCACTAAAAATTAACAGTAGTAAAAAGTGGCGTGCCCAGGATTTTGTTTCTGGGAGGCCCAACATATTTTTCTATAATTTTTTTTAAGAAGCTGGTAATTTCAAAACCTAAAACTTTGTACTATTTGATGCATTTATAACAAAAATTTACTGCTTTTAAATTCACATAAAATTTTTATTTAAAACTTATTTATCACATTAACTGAGATCTAATGCCGACATTTAATATTGAAGATACAAATTAAAACGCCGATTTTTCGACACAAATCTGTCAACAATCTTGCATGGGTCTACCCCTTTACGATAAACAGACATTAGAGCCAAAGCAGAAAATTGTACTTCACCCATTAAATTTCCTAAATACAGGGTGGCGCAAAAATAACCTTCCAATGTTTTTTTGGCTGTAATTAAAAAAAAAAAATGAAAAACTTTGATTCTTCTTGTGGATTATTTTTATTTGGTCTTTTAATTTTTTTTACATCAAGTCGAGAATATGATATCATGTAAATGGCCACAGTTGATTGTCATTTGAGCCCTTTTTTTTGGCATTTTCCATCACTTTGGCCAAAACTTCCGGCGATAGGTCCTCACATTCTTGACGGATATTGTCTTTAAGAGCTGCAAGAGTCTGAGGCTTGTTGACATAAATCTGCGACTTCAAAAAGCCCCACAAAAAGAAGTCTGGAGCGGTCAAATCAGGCGATCTTGCTGGCCAGTGCAAATCACCAAAACGGGAGATTAGGCGCCCGGGAAATGCATCCTTCAGCATATCGGTTGTGGCACGTGCAGTGTGTGGCGTTGCACCACCACATGTTTTCGAATCCCAGTTCATCAAGTTGCGGCAAAAAGAACTCGTTGATCATTGCTCTGTAGCGCTCACCATTCACAGTAACCGTTTGCGTCTTCGAAGAAAAAAGGTCCGATGACTCCTCCAGCGAAAACAGCACACCATACAGTGACTTTGAGCGGGTGTAATGGCTCTTCGTGGGTTACACGCGGATTTTCAGTGCCCCAGAAGCGTAAATTTTTCTTATTTACGTACCCGCTAACATGGAAATGGGCCTCATCACTCATGATTATTTTTGACGAAAAATCATCTTCATTATTGCTCAAATAAATAGTCACCAATATTCCGCGTTCTGGAGCAGTGTAGCGTAACATTGTTTATTAACGTGTATTTCGCATGTGTTTACTACACAAACGTCAAAAAAGAACTGACATTAGGGGTCAATCGCAAAATTTATAGCATTTTCTGATAGGAGGATTACTTTTGCGCCACCTTGTACGTTTTGATTTTTTGCCTTAAAAAGCTTCTCTCAGCTTGTAGATCATTTTGATAAAAATCTATGAAGCTACAAAATTTGTTTTAACGAAACGTCAACGACTCTGCTTTGTACACTATTGAATAAATTCTTTACCACATTATTATGACCGGAAAATCTATTTGTTTTACTTGAGATTATTTCATATAAATATGGAATGAATAAGACTGATTTGTAGTATTCTGTTGGATTATCTATTTGTAAATTTGAACAATATTTTTGTGTTCATACCCGTCTTGGTAACTCTGGCTCTTTACCATATAGCTTTACGATTTCAGTAGTCTCCATATAAATAATAATATCAAACTTCTACTCAGCATTTCTCCGCATTGAATTCAACATATCAATTAATAAATTGATATGTTCATATGCCTTTATTTTAATAAGATTCACTAACTACTTAATAGTTAATTAGTAATCAATAAGTAATTGTAATTAGAACATTTACTTATTCAACAGAATTTTCATTTAAAAATAGCAATTGTTAATCAAAAAGAATCATTTTAAATTTAAAAAATATTATTTCAAATTACAAAACACCATTTGATATTAAAAAAAACTCAATTGAAATTAGAAAATATGAAATGATAATAAAAAACCAAAGACTCATTCTATGGATATCAATGAAAATTTGGAGATGGATATTCAACGATCCTGTAATATCTGTGCTGTTTTTGGTTTTTCAAAATTTACGGTGTATCGGTGCTAAAACTTGGATAGTTTTAGCGGCTTAAAGTTGGACAAATAACATAAAAAAATATAAAAACCCCCAGTTTTGGCGAAAAATCATTATGAACAACGAGGCACATTTTGACTTGGCTAGCTTTGTTAATAAACGCTACTGGGAACTGAAAATCCTCAATTGACACATCAACGGCCTTTACACCTTCGTATTTTGCGAGAAACTTTTCCCGGCCGCATTATATCAAAAGGAGGAGATTTCGATTTCGATCTCCTGATTTGACTGCCTCCGACTGCTTTCTTGGAGGGTACTTGAAGGGGAAAGGACTACGGTAACAAGCCAGATGCTCTAAAGAATAACATTATTGTAGAAATTGGAGCAATTGGAGCAAACTTTTATGCAAAAGATGGTTAAAAGAGTATACATTTTTTTGTTATAAACCAACCTTTCATGCGATAAAATATTATTAAAAAATATTATACCATTTAAGATTTATTCTAAAAAACATCGGCCTGGAACGTATTTTATTTTGTCTGTAATTTACATCATAAACAACCACTTGAAGATATCGGAGGTAACACAATATTTTATTTTTCTATGTTCACATTAACTGGATTCATACATTTTTGTCGTCCGGTTATTTGTATAATGAATTAGAAAAGTTGTATTTTTAATGTTATTTTTTATCTGTACTACATTTGGAGAAGCTGAGACATCTACCTTTTTGTTTATCTGAGTGTTGTCCTGACTATTAAGGTGTGGATCAGCACAATCTTGTTACCAAACAAAATTAGTAAAAATTAGTTCGAAGTTAGTTTATTGCTGAAAAAACAAAACTAAATTTTTGTTGAAAACACAATTTAAACAAAATAATTGCTTAAAACTGGTAAACCTGACATACAACTCCTGTTACTGATATTTCTACTTACTTATTTTTTTGATCGTACACGCAAAGAAAAAACAAGGTTGGGTCAATCATATTGGGTTTATGGTTGTGCCAACCATAGTCGTACTTTATTGTGGTTATCATATTATGATAATAAAATAACTATATTTTTACCATAATATTTTCCCTAAAATTATATTATGATTCAAAAATTACCATATTATGGTCTTAAATAAACATGTTATAATAAATTTATCATATCTTATCATGCTCCCTCATAACAATATTATGATCCATAATTTAGAAAAAATTTCTTAAAGGGAAATTTCTTAGAAACTATGAAAAAGATCTTTAAATTTAGAAATGTTTATTCTAAAAAAAATTAATATTAAGGACTTTTTGAAGAAAAATTTAGGAAAAAATCATAGACTTTGAGAACTTTTCTTTCAAGAAAACTTTGATTCTGTGGACTTTTTTTTTAAGAAAAATACTTAAAACTTTTATTAAAACTTTTATTAATAAAAAAAAATGTTAAGACATTTTTAAGATTTTTTTCGAAAGTTTTTAGAAATGTTTCTTTTAGAAAAAATCTTTAGAATCTAAGAATATTTCTACTAGAAAAAGGCCTTAGAATCTAAGATTGTTTGGAATATATGAACTTTTATCTAAGAAACAGTTTGGAGAATCTGAGAATTGAAGTTTAGAATCTGTGTAAGAAACCTTTTCGTACAAAAAAAAAAAATAAATAAAATCATGCGTTCTACAGACTTTTTCTTATACAAAATATTTTATTAATATTTTGAGAACTTTTTATAAGAAATGAATTAATAAACATATTTAAAAAAAAAAAGAATTAAAAAATATAAAATCTTTTAATAGAATCTTTTTGACAATGAATTGATTAGTGTAAAAACCCCCTTAAAAAATCTTCTAAAACTAAAAAAAATAACTGGATCTTAATGGGTCAATTGATGAAATATTTTAATAACATGTGAAAGGTATTTTCTACCCATCTGATATTTGTCCAGTTTTAGTAAACAATATATGATTGTTTTTTTAAGACATTTTGTAGTAAAACAAACTGACTGAAGTGATAAAATTTTGGTTTTTACGAAAACAAGACAATATTATGACTGTAAATGTCAAAGTCATGTTTTATTTGATGTATAATTAATTATTGATTGTTGCCAGCATTTTATCGTTGTTACTACAGTATGGTTACAGCCAATCATGTTATAAAATAGAAGGTGCCAATCATAAAGTAGTAAAATATTTACTAAATAATGTTGATGGTAAGAAAACCATTAACTTGGTTGCGACAACCATACCCGATTGCAGCAAGCACAATATAGTAGCAGTGATCATATTGCAACCATGTTTTTTCTCTGCGTGTAGGCATTTAATAAGTGACTAGACTTAAATCTACCGGTAACGAAGTATCGCGATTTTAAGGTAGTATTTATACATGCACATACATATGAGGCTTTCCTTATCAACTGCCCTGCCATAGCAAAAGTTAATTGTATGACTGTAAAACTTACAGTGTTATTGTTCTATATGATACGAATAAAAAAAGATATAATAAATTTTTAAATTTTTCAAAAAGTTCGCCCAGTTTTTGTTATTTTTTTTTTTTGCAATAAATATTGTAAGTTTGACATTAATATGATATACTTTTTCTTTTAGCTGGATAGTTGGTGGGAAATTCTCATCTATGTTAGGTACAATATAATTAGTAAAGATGACAATAGTCTTTATTTGGGAAACTAATATACAAATGAGTTGGCAGTTTCATTTCTTCAGCATCATACTGAAGGAAAAAAAACACAGATTCTAGTAGGATTTCAATTAGGAAAAAATTCTAACATGTGACCTTGGTTTTTGAAAATTCACATCTTTGGTTAAGCATCAGTCGCATAATTAAAATCTAAATTTCCATCTCTGATTCACACAGTTCATAAAACAACTGCTATACACATATAAATATTTTTTAAACATATAAATATTTTTTAAACATAATTCTAGTGGAAGTGTATGTAGAGGACTTACAAACACATGTGAATTGAAAAAATAATAAACATGCGTATACAATAAAAAAACACTACTCTACAAAATTATTTTTTTTCGTTCTCCTAAACTGGAATCGGAAAAAATTAAAGATATTTTAAGGATCTTAAACGAATTTTTTTTTAAATTTATTTTTATAACATTCGGATCAGCTAAAATTATGGAATACATTAAATTTATGTCCATACCATACAATTTAACCCAGCAAAATTTTAACTACTTATAACTACTATTACTTTAAAAGAAGTCAAGCTTTGGCGCTACTACTTATTAAATTATACAACAATATAACATTGGTGAATATTTGTTTTTTATTACTAAGAAGAAACTATACGGGTAAACCTTATTGTTTACAAACTTATAACCACTTCATTTTTAACTGCTTATCAATAATTCCTTCATTGGTTTCTACATTTTTATAATGCAGCCGGAAAGCATGTGCACAGCCGGAAAGCATGTGAAATTATGTATCTTTTTATGCCGCGAATTGGAACTGTATACTTTAAAAAATTGTTTTGTCAAATAAAATTATTGAGTTTCGTAACCGAATTATATGCAGTAGGCCCTAATGCTACTGGTTATTATGAACCATTACAAAAAAATTTCGAAACGCATTTCAGAAACATACCTATGAATATCACTGAAGATTTGCACTTGGATAAAAAGGCAACCGATAAATTAAAAAAAAAAATCAAGACGAAGAGTGGTATTTTTAGATAAGCGGTGTTGTAAAGTCCCGAATATGACGAAAAATCGCTTTTTAATTTTTAATCTAGAATATCAGAAAAGTTAGAGAAGCTAGAGGAATTCTGACTTTTGGTTGGCGAAACCTTTTTTAAAAGCATATTTTGGACTTGTAGCCTTAAGATTTGTAGAGTTTTGAATTTCTCTGTATTGAGCAATATTAAAAATTTTACATTTGTAAGAAAATAAGGTGAATACCCGATGAGAATGCCACTCTGAATTTTGGATACTTTTGAAATATTTTTTTAAAAATCAAATTTATGTTTTTTTAAACCAAAAACTGAATAAACTTTTGCTAAAATTATTAAATTTTGGGCCGCGATACACTTTGAGCTACACCGAATTTTTATCGAGATTTGTTTTTCTCAGATATCACGTGACTCGTGTCATACAGTCATTGAAATGGAAAGACTCCTGAAAGGATTATGGAAAGACTCACACCGCAACAAAGTTTCCAAACAAGCACGCATAGCGAGTGAAACAATGACTTTGTTCATAAATAATTTTGGTGAGTTGCTATCCTCGCATTCCTGACCTGTCAACTGGCCACCTAGATCGTGTGATATGATGGGGTTATGTGAAATCAAAAGTCTTCATTGATAATCCAGCTACGATTCGAGACTTGGAAATTAACATAACTCACGCGAGGTAGCAATGCTGTAAAGGGTGATTGAGAATGTGACCTTCCGAATGGATTATCTACAGCGTAGTCGCGCCAACATTTGAGTGAAAATGTGTTTTCGTGTTATAATAAAGATTCCGACATTCAATTCTATTTTAATATGTATATCATTGGAAAGTGAAGTATCCATGTGCAAAATTTTAGTTAAAAGACACACATCCCAAAAAGTACTAAAAACGTTTTAAAAATGTTTGGAGTGGCTCTTATACATATGAGCTTATCTTGCAAATTATGCGATGGAGGAGCAGTCAAATGATGCGCATTGTGGCGCAACTAATGAAAAACAAAGTAATTATAGCTGGCTACGAGCTCTTGAAGTTGGCAAAATGGGTCCAACATTTTTTTTAGGATTTTTTAACAAAATAGGGCTTAAAAGTTTGAAAGTTCATCGTTGAATTCGCAAGTTGAACAAGTTTTAAAAAACCTTAATGAGCATTCATAACTGAGATTTTTCTGGGAATGATAGAATGAATAAAGCTGGCAAATTTAAAAAGAATATGTGAAATAAGTTTATATTTTTAATCAAATTGGAAATTTTTGCAACAAAATATTTTTTATATTTATCTTTTGTTAATTTTTTGTTTTATCACAAAACTCCAAATTTTAGTCCCCGCTATATTTTGTTTTTTAGATTTAGAGGAGCTAATCGTTAAATTGCTTCTGTAAAACTTGCAAATAGTTTAATATATCACAAGGTTGGTTACCAAAATTTTCGATTTGGGGATCTTGGGCGAAAATTTTTCGATCCTAATAAACAGATCAAAATGAGAACTATGATCAATATAATTTTCGTTATACTCTCAGGGCATTAAGACCGTTTTATTAAAAGGACACAATCCTCATAGTGGGGATAATCGCAATAATCCCATACAATTTTTCTTCATAGCAGACCTGTGGTCAGGCTAAGTAGTTTTATACTCTGTGGAATGTCCGAAGCCGGTTTCATTGTAATAAAACTTTTACCCGGACCTAAGCCGGCAACACTGATTAGAGCTATTTTGCATAGCCGGGCTTAGGGTTTTTTTTAACTCTGTGGTATGATTCTTACAATGGAGGAATTAATAAGGAATGATACGCTCAAAGTCTTTTGCTTTGAAAAACCACCGTAATAGTTTCAAAATTTATAATTAAATTAAACAACGTTGAACGAAATTATAATTAAGAAGTAAAATCACTTTATTCATGATGTTTTGTAATTCAGAACATAAACATAAAATTCTTTTATACCGACTTCCATTGAATTTGCAAACGTCAGTTTTGTTATTCAGACCTTACTTCAACCATGATTATTACTGAACATAATATGATAAGTTAGAATAATATTTATAATCATTTATGTTCAAATGTATTTTTTTCTCTGCGTGCAGTAGGTTAGTGTAATTTAAAAAAAAGAATTGGGGTATCGGGATGAAAAAAATCCCATATACTTTGTAATATAAAATGAATTTATAAAGTGTATTTTATTGTGACCATAAAATGTGTCTTTGTGTCCTCAAATGAAATCAATAAATGTTTGATATTTCTTGGGTTATGTATTTATGACTACCTAAAGGGTGGAAACGAAATAAAATTCACCATTTTCAAATGAGAAATGTGCAACAACTATTAGCACTGTGGACAATATTAAAATTATCTTAGAGTAGAAAATGTGTATTTCAGTTAGTCACACTTTTTACATCTCCTTTAAACAAACTTGATAACATATTTAACATCTAATGTAAAACTAAAACCTGGAGTTATTTAAACATTGGTTTGCTTGAAAATGGTGTGTAGGAAATGTTTATACAACAATGAGTTTATTAATGTTACACAAAGTTTATGTTTACCAGCGAAATCGGAGCCACGGTCGATTCAGAAATTGTGCAACGAAAAAACTTCTAATTTTGGGATTAACATATGTGCTAAGAAAAACATAGGTGTCTTAAATATTTATAAAACTTTGTATCAATATTCTTAATTTACATTATTCGATATGTTGACAATATTAAGAATTTAAAGTGGTAAATGTTTTTTCGTTTCCATCCTTTATCCTTGTTAAAATGTATTTTCATATATCTGTTTCGATGGCTGTATGGCCGGTAGGTTGGTTGATAGGATTTTCTAATGGTTTATAATTCTGTCTAAGACATTAAGTAGTAGCATTGTAGTCAATAACTTTTTATTGATATACATTTTTCTTTAACAAAAATACTTATGTGAAGGGAGTTTAATTTTAAAACATATACCAATAATTTGCAGGTAATACATACAAAAATTTATTTCTTTTAAGTTTTTCTAATATATGGAACTTATGATGGATCTTATCGACCTCTTATTGGGTGTAAGTATAAATAGTTATACAATTTACATTCAGATATTTCTTTTAATCGGCTATGTTTATAGGCCTCTTCGTTTACTTACTAAAAGTTATTACTTTTACTAGAGCTGAAAATTTTCAATACCAAAATTAAACAAAACTTTACAGTTGTAGTAAAAGTAGTAAGAATTTCGGGCAATCGGACGTTGGCTTCAACCTAAACATTCGATTGTGACAATTAATCTGTTTTCTCTGTGTAATAATTTGATTACCAATATCAATTTTATTGAATTTATTTTCATTGACATTTTTAAAAAATTGATGATTTAAGAATTTGACTTCATTGCTTAAAAACAAATGGTTTTAAATTTCATTACCATTAATAATGTATTTACTAAAAAATAATTATCATTGATAGATAAAATTGAAAAGTCAATCATATCTGGATCTCTCAGGCAAGTGTGTATTTTAAAAATTAGAGAAACTGAAATTTCCGACCAAAATACATGTAAAAATACTAAAAAAATAACTGACTACTGTTTCCCCTAAAATAGAGTTACTGAAATAACTGAAATGTCATTAACCTTAAATTACTGTTACCGTTACCGTTACCAAATGTATTCCGATTTCTAAATTTTTTGCCATGAGTATGGGCTAGAAACTCAAGTCACAAAGTCGGTTCTGTTTAAATCAGTTCAATATTGTAAAGGGCATTTTTTTAGAGTTTGAGAACTTTTATTTAAAATAAAATACAAACAAAATATTAAAAAAAAATTATTCAAATTGAAAGTATATTTAATGGCAATTAATTATTTAAATTCTTAAATTTCATCATTAAAATTCAATCTCTTGTAAGGACATATTTATGAGCAAATGTGGTGAATATTTGTAAGTAAGTTTACACTATAAATGGCGTATTTTTTCCACTGCCCTACATTTGCAATAAGAATAAATTTTCAAATTGAAGTCATATTTTTATGAAAGTATTTGTTTTTTCTTCAAGATTATCTGAAAAATCATTAGTTAAAGGTTATTTTATCATGATGGCAAAAATAAATTTTTGGCTGTCACTTTTAGAGGAATAAAAATTGAAAATTGGTCCTCCTGAATGCGCTTTCAAAAGCTGGTTGCGGTACACATGTGTCCAAAATTATTTTTTAATACCAAAGAATTAGCTATCAAATAAAAATTAAAAAAAAATCATTTCTTTATGTGTTCTTAACCTTAAAAAACACCCTTTAAAACACATGTTATTGTAAAATACATGTTTTGTATGTAATGTAATTAAGTTTGTATTTCAGAGTGAATTTTCTGAAAATTCTGATGTAAAGACTAAATCTCTTGATGAAATGAATTAAGTGGAGAATGTAAGCTAATATTCTAGGTAACCTTTGACAAATCTAATTAGGGGTGTTTATAAGATTTGCAAATCCAAAATAACTGAAGTTTGTACTTAATTGCAAAAATATTCTACATGCTTCAAATAACCGAATTAACTTGAGGTGGGTTTTTACTGACGTTAACTTTTATGAATTAATAAAAAAATTTGAAGAAAAAGCTGGTAGTTCGGTAAAAGTAAATTTGGAAATATTTTAGAAAATACACTTAAAATAGTTTTTAAGTTAAAATAAGAGAAAATACCATTTAAATGAAATGTTATTTCATTTAAAAACCGGTATACATACTTTTGATATAAATTAAATAGTTCTTGTTATTTATTTTTAAATGTTGTTTAAACAACAGCACATCATTAAAAACAAAAGAATAATTAAGTCAAAAGTAAATGTTAAAATTTTACCTACCAATTCAGTAAAAAATAACTGATTTATTAATTTATTTGAAATTCTTTCCGTTTTTTTTTGTATTTTTATTTGTTTTTTAATCTACACTCACCAAAAAAAGTCTGCAATGGCAACTAAAAATTTTGCTGTTATTACGGGATATTTTGCTAATTTAAGACCAGCGTTTCTTTTTGGCTAATCTTAGCAACACATGCCTGCTGACACATGCTAGCTCCCGTAACTAAATTTTAGTATACTTTTTGTAAAGTGGAATTTAAAATCTGTTTGCTAAAATCCAAAAAAAAATATAACTAAATATTTTTTTATTTTATTTATTTTTTTCAAAAAAAAAAAACAAAAAATATTATAGACAAAATTATAAAAAAAAAATCAAAGGTTTAAAAATTGTAAAAACAAACCAATTTATCATTTTGTTTTAATTTGGTAATTTCTGTTTTGAAAAATATTTTAGTCATGTTGTTTTAACTTTAAAGATCAAATTTTAATTGTTTTTAGGTCTGATTTTTAGAACTAAAAAAACTTTTTAGTTCTATTTTAAGTGGATGTCCTATTTTTAGACATGAGTCAGTATCTTCACTTCCGATCCTTTTTTTAATCTATGTAACATTTTAAGGCAAAAAAAGATTTAATTAGAAATAAGATTTCCTTCAATATCCACTTTTTTAAAATTAGTAATTTTTTTTGCTAAATTTAGCAAATCGGATTCCAACAATTTCTAAAACGATTTCTGAAATTAGCAACAAAAAATTTGTAAATATTCTGTTAAAATTCTGTTATTTGTAAAATGTAAATAGCAAAAATAGTAAAGTGGGATTGAAACCCGTTTACAAATTTTTCTAATAATTTTTTTCTGAGTGTATAGACACATTTTATGTGAATGTATTTGTCTATGTATGTCTGTTTATAAAGTTCTTGTAATTTGAATTGTAATAGTTTTGTGTATAAACAAACAATTTAAATCAAAAACAAATTGGAATTTTTTGAATATTTGTTGACTGCAAACAAAATTTAAATTTGTAATAACTGTAACGGACACAAATAAACCATAAATTTCCGTTTTGTGGCTAAATTTTCATTAATTTTCAAACAAATGAAAAAATAAATAAAAACTAAATGAAAAAAAATCATTAATTTGGAACAAATATATAAAAAAATTAAAATAAATATTTCTTTGAAAAATTAATGTATGTTCCTTTATATTTAAATGGAACGAAACACTTTTTTATTAATCTACAAACAATTAGCTACATAATATTCTGAGTGAAGAGATAATTTTTAAATTTGGTGTTCACTTTCATGATCTACATTCTAGAATCTATAAAAATTTATGGGTTGCATGTCCGATACATTTTTTGTGTTTTACTTTATTTAATAAACACATTCTCTGTGAGACTGGTAACAATAAATGGAATTTAATAATTCATTACATATTTTACTTATGGACCACAGGGCGTATGATTATTACTTAGTTATAAAAAGTATTACGTATACGTATCATGGCATACGGTTAGTACCTAAGCACTGGTAGAGGTATCTATTGGTTGATAATAATAGTTTTAAATAACTTATTTTAGGTATGCAATAGCTGGAACTTGTTCTTATTAATATAGATTAAACAAACTTTTATGAGATAAAACCAAACTCTGCAAGAGATTTAGTACCATGATAACAAAAGTGTGACTTAAAAGAAGTTACCAACAGACAAATACTACAAAGTTTTTCGCTTAAGTTATTTAATCCCATTTAATTTACTTCCCTAAACTTTTACAACCACTAATGGAAGGCAACAATAGTTAAGAATTAGTTTGGTTATTATTTCATATTAATATTCTGATGTAAAATGTTTAAAACCTCAAAGTCAAATCCACTTTACCTTTTGTGTAACAAAGTACAAGATTTTTTTCACAATTCGTATTATTAAAATAAAATATTAAAAGCTATTACTTACGGAGATTTACAAGGAAAAAAAAGGAAACGCTTATATTTATAATTCCAAATGTAACCGAAGAATAACAAAACCACACGAGCAGTGCAGAGGCCTCTAAGGATTTTATTAAGCTACCGAAAAAAAACACGAGAAAGGCTGCACTGGAACACACCAACAACAATGAATATGTATACATATGGATATGAAAGGTAAAAGGTAACACCACCCTTTTTAACATGACCAATTTCCACTTTATGTTTAAACACAACCACATACTTTTTGCCACAAACAAAAAGTAGAAAAAAAAAAATCACCAAAAAAACCATTATCATAAAAAACAATATTTTTTATTGTAAAATAGTAAACCCTGTAAACATTGCAATATGAAAATGTTTCCAAAATCTATCAACTGGAGGAAAAATTTTATTCCGGCAATAATTATATTTTTATAACGGAAGCTCACCTCTTCGAAAGTAAATGTCTGATATAGAGCAATACCTCTAAAGAATCGGCAATATTGCTAGATAATCAGAATCGCTATATTTTATTATTTAGAAAACAAAAAGCTGATCTCCCTAAATAAACTTCACGTGTAATAATATGATAGCAAGCAATTGTCAAATCGATTACAGAGCAAATTATATCAATTTTAGTGTGGTGGAGAACAGTTTCCTGTTTCATTTTATTAAGAATTATTATAGTTTTTTTCTTCAAAAAACACAAAATTGTATCAAAAATTTATTTTATTTTTACGAATAATAAACAATTAAACTTTTCTCCCCAAAAACACAAAATTGTTTCAAAATTTGATTTAAGTTTTACGAATTATATACAATTAAACTTTTTTCTGTTTTGTTTTTTATTGTTGAATTCAAATGAAAACTAAAATTTAATAACGCTGCAATTAATTATCTTCAATTAAGATGAAATCACTTTGACAATTTCTGGCTATCATTTTATTGCATACGGAACCACCTGCAAGCAAAATATGTGGTCCAATACATTGTGTTGCTTTTATCATACCCTCTTTTTGCCATGCAGTTAATCTTGCTTTTTTCCTCGAACTTGTTTGCACAAATTTTGTTTTAATTTTTCCCAAAATAACAAAGAATTTCAAACAATTTGTATTTATCTTCCAGGTATTATTGTATAAAAAATGGTACAAATACAAGTACATTGTTAAAAAAGAAAAAAAAATTGAATTAAATAAATTTGTTTTTGTTTTTTCATTGTTCATGGAGTACAATCTCACTCATGTGGCTGCCGCAGCTGGTTTCATTGTAGCTCAGTCTAATTTCCCACAAATTTGTTGACGGTTTCTGGATATATCTCACGAATTTAGCCTTAAGTTTGTGGATACTCTATGGATTATTCGCATAGCAACGGTCTTTAACGGCACCACGCAAGAAAATGTCTAAAGCAGTCAAATAGCAGCTTCGAAGCGGTCATTGACATCGCTAAGACGGCTGATATTACGATTTTCGAACTTAGTGCGCAAAAGATCGATTGCTTGATGAGTTCTGTAACATTCAGCTGAAACCAAACATTATTCGAGTTAATATTCTGCATTTAAGCCAATAAAAACTTCGTAATCATGCGCCTGTAGCGTTTCCTGCTAAATTTGCAAAATAAAATTGGTCAACCACTCCAAAATCCACACAAAACTGTCACTCTCTATGAATGCATTGGCTTCTCGACAATAACGTGCAGGTTTTCCGATTCCCAGAAAAAATCTGACAGTGACAATATAACATATGATTTGAAAAGATACCTGTACGTGGCCCGCCCTGTATTGCCGCAATATTTTCATGAGAAATTGGTACAAAAAAAATTTTTTTTTAATTATTTGATACAAATATCAACGAAATATCTTCCACATGATAAAAGGAAAATAAAATATTGCATGATTATTTTAATTCAAATAAAAAATAGAAGATATTGCTTTAATAACTTCTTGGAAAACAGCATCCAAATGTTTGCTGTGCAAAGTAAAATCTTAAATATTTAATATACACATACGAAATTTAAGCTACAATTTAATATAATACTACAAAAATGTTTATATGCGATAAAAAAAATGGAAAAATGCTTAAAAACCCAAATACGGAAAAAATAAGGAAAAATCAACATTTACTAAAGGTATAAAAGAATTTATTATCTTTTATACAAAATAGAAAGAAAAAAAAACTAAATTGAATAAACACAAATAGTTGGGATAAACGAAAGAAAGAATGAATGGACTACGTGTAAAGGTAAGCGGTAAAGGTTCACAGTGTGGTTAGAGCTGATGATATGTGTTTGTGTGTGTGAGTGTGTGTGCGATAGTGTTTCCCAAAAATGACATATTGACAATAATAAAAGCCCACTAGTGAATACGTCAAGTATTTCATAGTATGAAGCTTATTTTTGGTTTAGTTTCAACATTTACACTTAACATTATTTCATTTTATTTATTTTAAGGTGGTACACACATATACATACATATGTATGTGCACTCAAAAAAAAGTTAGTAATGTCAGCAAAAATATTGATGAATCAGTAAAACTTTAGTCGGGATGGTGCTTGCTGAAAAATTGCTTATGTCAGCAAAATTGTTTTGGTGAAAATCAGCTAGCTGATTTATAGCAAACAAGTTTGGAAATTCAGCAAAAGTTGTGTTAAATAAAAAAATCTTTGCTAAAACCAATCAAATTTATTTGCTGAATATTAGTAGACTAAAAAAATGGTTTAAAATTATATTTTAGTAAATTTACTTGCTGAAAACTTAGACCTATGCAAAAAATATATGAAAATATCCTGTCTACCGCATTGTCGACAAGATTTAATTGACAATCTAACAATATATAAAATTAATAACATGCTGCATATTTATTTTATTTTCGCTAAATTTCATAAACGATCAACATTTATAAATACACATTTGGACTTGATCGTTATAAAATTATAATATTTTATTTTGTCTTTAAATTAAACTGTAAACAACCACTTGAACAAATCGGAGTTAACACAATATCTATTTTTTTTATTTTCACATTTTGCGTATCTAGCACATTTTTGGCCATCTTTTGTTTTATGTACGAGGGAAGGTAAATAAGTCCCGCCAGCTCCTGTCAACAGTAATTTGTCAGTTAACTACTGTCAAAATTTGAAAAAAACTGAGCCATTTATTTTGTGTTTTACAGCCAGTGATAGCAGACTGTCTCGTGATTTGATTTAAGGAATGAGAGGGAAATAGGAAATGACAGTTTCCATGGCAAAAAACTATAAATTAAGCTACGAATTTCTCCCTCATCTGCCCTATTATTCGATTTTAGAGTGACTATTTCTTGTTTGCAAACAAAATCTTAATTTTTGGAAGGGATAAACAAACCGAAGAAACGTTGGGCAAAGTGTATTATCCAAAAACTCCAGCAAAAAAAAAAGGTAACAAAAGAAGTGAAAAAGAAGCAGTGAGTTTGATTCCGATGTTGTAAAAATTTGGTTTGGAACCTATGATTTGGATCTAAAGCAATTGATTTTTTTTTTTACTTTTTGTATTGAAATTTTTCAGCAAAATTTACGATTATGATAACTGCGATTTTAATTTTTTTCTCATATTTTTTTTAAGAATTTATATATCAAATTTTAATAAATTTGAAAAAAAATCATTTGATTAAAGAGGTTATTCTTTAACTACGTGAAAATTTGTTACGTTCAAATATGCAACTTTAATATATTTAGCACAGGCTGAGTCACTAATATCAAAATTATATTGAGGTAAATCTCTATATATAAAGGAATAACGTTACTGACTGACTCACTTACTCATTCAACATCGCCCAGCCCAAGCCGCAAAAGGTAGGAGGGTGAAATTTGGTATATAGGTTCCCCCTCTAGACATCCGCTAAGACGGGTTTTTTGGAAATTCCTTCGGGGAGGGGCAAAAAGATTGAAAAACTCCCCATTCCCGGCCTGCCTAAACGGCTTTAGCTAACTCCTTGATAAGGTATATTTTATAATTTTGGCCAGTGGTGCGGTAAAATGGGGGGTTTTAAGGGCGAAAAGTCAACCTCTTTACGGCCTTCCCAAACCGTTAGACCTGGGAATTTGAACTTTGGTATGCACCCTTACTATCCAGTGTAGATAACAGCTAAGACGTGATTTTTGAAAAATCCAACGGAGAGGGGCAGAAAAGGGTGAAATTCTCCCCCTCGATGGCCTGCAAAAATCGTAAGAGCTGGAAGGTTGAAATTATGAATATTGGTTTCACCTGAGGTGTAGACATCCACTTAGGTAGAATTTTTGTAAATTCCAATGGGTGAAATCTCCCCCTTAAAGGCCTGCCCACACCGAAATAGCAAGATACCTGAAATTTTAAACATGTATTATGTGGAGTATGGACAAACTCACTAAAAACCTACATTTTAGAATTTTACCGAGGGGCGTGGTAAAAATGGAGTTTAAAAGGATGAAATGTCTCCCCTTTAACAGCTTGGCGAAAATGCTAGATCTAGGAAGTTGAAATTTGGTATGCAGACTCCTTCTCCAGTGTAGATAACAGCTAAGACGTGAATTTTGGAAAATCAAACGGGGAGGGAAAAAAAGGAGAAAATTCTGCCCCTTGACGTCTTGCCAAAACCGCTAGAGCTGGGAAGTTAAAATTTGTTACATAGGTTCCCACTCTAGCGTAGACATCCACCCAAGTTGGAGTTCCGGAAAATCCTGCCTGAGGTGCAATAAGGGGATTTACAAATGTGCATATGTGAAAAAGTGCAAATGTGAGAATTCGCAAACGTGTAAATGTGCAAAGTTGCAAATGTGCAGATGTGCAAAAGTGCAAATGTGCAAAAGGGAAAATTTGATTGTTTGATGGTTTGATGGTAATGTAAATGTGCAAATATGCAAATGTGTATATTTACACATGTGCACATCTGCAAATGGGCAAAGGTGCAAATGTGTAATTGTAAAAATGTGTAAATATGTATATATTTATTTATTTCATTTAACATCGCACAGCCCAAACCGTAGGAGGTAGGACGCTAAAATTATGTAGGTTCCCCCCGAGGCGTAGACATGCGCTAATACGAGGTTATTGGAAATTCCTTCGGGGAAAACCCTCTTTTACGGTCTGCCAAAAGCTAGAAACTAGCTAGAAACCTAAAATTTGAAATATCCTTTTTTTGGAGTATGTGCTAACTTATCGATAAAGTCTCCCCCTTAACAGCCTGCACAAACCGTTGGTCATAGGAAGTTGAAACTTAGTTTGCATGCTCCATCTCCAGTGTAGATAACAGAAAAGACGTAATTTTTGGAAAATCCAATGGGGAGGGGCAGAAAAGGGAAAAATTCTTATCATTGCCAAAACCTCTGGAGCTGGGAACTTAAAATTTGATGCAAAGGTTCCTCCTCCGGTGTAGACATTCACTTATGTCTGATTTTTTGAAATGTGTACGGGAAGGGGCAAAAAGGCAAACAGTCTTCTTCTTAACGGGCTGCCCCACCGATTTTGCCAAAAAGCTGAAATTTTAAATATGTGTTTCCTGAAGTATGGGCTAAAACACTATTGAGGTACATCTTAGAATTTTGGTCTGGGACATGGTAAAAAGAAGGATTCCGGGTAATTATCTGGGCTAACGCCTGGGCAACCATTTTCTACGCTTACAACGTAGCGGGCTTTGCTCACTATGGTGTAAATGGGAAAATATTTCTAAGGTAAAATTGCAAATTGGAAGGGGACAGAAATGGAATGAAACGGCTTACGAGTCGAATTAAAACACTTGATAAGGAAATTAAAGTGGAATGAAATGAGGAACGAATGAAATCGATACACTTAATAGGGTAAAAAATAAAATGAAATGGGGAACGAGTGTAAGTGAAACATTAGAAGAGGGAAAATAAATGGAATGGGAACGAGTGGAAATAAATCATTAGACAAGAAGAACGAAATGGGATGGAAAGGGGAACAAGTGATATTAAAACAATTAACACTGGGCACGTTCCCCTGGAATGACCTATAAACAAGAAATTCAAAACTTTAAATTTAAACATCCACTTCACAAGGTGAAACAAATTTATTTAAATAGTAAAATCTTTATAAAACAGAATAATTTTTTCTTCTTAACATATATCGATATTTAAAACTACCGATAACGAAGTATCGGGCTTTTAAGCTATTTTTGTACGTATCTTTAGGAAAATTTAACATTATGTGACTCTTCCTTTTAAAAAAAAAGTTCAAAATATAGAAAAAAGTATTAGAATGAAAATATTTTGAAAATAGTAAACAAAGAGACACAATTTTAAAATGTTTTTGTACTTTATATTGAAAGGTACACTACTATGGATGTCAAATTCACAAATTATATATTACTTATTTAATTTTTGCGAACACAAATTTTACTCCCTATATCCTTTTTTTCATCACATATTCAAATTTTATCATTAAAAATATTGCAATTAAAGACAAGAAAAAAAATTAAAGTTGACTAAATGATATCCTAAAGCACAGTGCGCTTAAAATATTCTGTAGTTTACTGTTTGTTGTTTAATAAAAATGTTTTTAGTGAAGTTAAAAACAAAGAAAAATACACTTATATTTCAAAAAATATTTATTTTAACTTTTTTGATACATTTCTTCAAAATTATTTAATACCGAATTATTTAGTTGCATTAAATTTTGCCGTTTGTTTGAAATTTTAAGCAAAATTTAGGCACAAAAAGGATATTTTTGCTTTAATTGTTTCCCTTTTATGTAGTTATTATAAATTTAAAATTTTGTTTGCTGTCCGTTTAAAAAACAATTTTCCCAAAATGTTTGCTTATATACAAAATTATTTTAATTTAAATTACATCAACTTGAAGAATTTGACAAACAAATCCAAAACCATTCATTAGTAGAGTGTGCAAATTAAAAAACAAACGAAAACAATTTAAAATAAATGGATATATTTTTGTGCAGAATAGCTAGAAAAAATTTAAACATTTATTTTTCACTCAATAATCATTTGTTTTTACTGATTTATCAGTTGTTTATACTATATTTAAAATAAATAACAAAAACCATTTGATTTGAATGAACAGTAAGAAGACCCAGGGTACCGATTCCGAATGGCTTGCGAAGCGATGATAAACTACTCTTCACTCATTTAAGTGCAACGATAACAAATGACATTTTTTATCATTTCGTAGTGATAAAGCGATTTGGAATCGGTACCCTCGTTTTAAATGAATTTTTTTTCGTTTAAATTCATTTTTTGTTGTTTTTACTTACAAACTATTTTAAGTGTAGAATTTTGGTAATATTAAGAGAAGTCGATCAAATTCTAATTAACGGTGCAATAATTTGAGAAACTAGAAACTGGAAAACGAATGGGAATGGTAATAAAATCAAATCCTTGAACCATTATCATTAATTTAAGAATAAAAATAATTGCATTACAAGTACCATGTCCGCCCAGAAACAGATTCTTGCTGTCAACCTAATTTATTACTAATCGTATGGTTTAGATGCTATAACGGAAATTTTTATTGAGGTCAACCGATTTCAGATTGAAATATTTATCTTCCACAACGAAAAGTTGGCGATAATAAATGGCTAAAGATGTCGCATATTTATCTTCCAAACGATAATTTGATAAAAATAAATCTCTATAATTACGTCGGATGATAATTTGGCGATAAAACAAGTTTCTGAATTGTAGCGGATTTCTCTGCAAACGATAATGTGGCGATAGTTATTGTCTTAAAATGTTACCGATTTATCTTCCAGAAGAATTGTTTTCAAATTGGTCAAAAGTATCGCTTTATAGCGGACATTTACCCCCCACGGGGAGGGGGAGGGGGGAATTTCCGCAATAAAAATATGATTATTGCCGCAATACATTTTTTCCTCAGGAGATGCGATGTCTAAATTTGTTCCTGTTGCAATGTCTGCAGGGAAAGTTTCATGCTCACAATTTTTGTTTTTAAAAATTTCGCAATTTTAAAAAACAAAAATCGCCATTACAACAATACATCCAAAATTTTTAATATGTATTTTATTTAATTGAACATATTTATAAAAAAACAGGGATGGTTTTATAATTGGAATTCTTGATTCGTCTTAAATATTTTTTACGTTATATATCCTAAAGAAAGCTATAAATGAAAATACTTAATATTTTTGCTATACAATAATTATTGCAATCAGAAGAAAGAGCACTAAAGAGTTAAAAAGGCTTTATTAAAAGTCTATGCTAAAAAGAGAAGATTTTTGTAGAATAGTGTTTTTTTCCTAAATACTCAGATTGTCCCACTACAGGTTAATCGTAACCTTTTTTCTCTAACAAATATGCAAAATTTTATTTAAGTCATAGAGTTTAATTCAGTATAATTAAGGATTGTCGCTGTAAGAGAAAACGCGCCCAAAATAATGACGTACGACGATGACCGCAAAAACTGTCATATTTATTTTAATACAAAGAGTACTGTAGAGATTCTTTTCTCTCCAGTGTCTCCTTCCATTACTAACTACTCATTTTTTGGGGGGTTTTACATATTAATTTTATAAAAAAAATAAAAAAAATAATTATTTTACTAAAAATTTAGAAACGAACATACTTACACAATGAGAACATATTTTGCTTTCTTATTTAAGTGTAAAGAGTACAGTAGAAATTCTTTTATACTCAGTATCTCGTTAGTTTACAAACTACATATTATTAATTATTAGGTTTTTACATTTAAATCTTATGAAAACAATAAAAATATGTATTTGAATAGAAATAAAAATTTAGGAAATAAGTTGGTTTATACTACGAGGGTGGATCAATAAGTCCGCGGCTTTTTGAATGAAACACAGTTTTTTTTGCAAAAAAACAAAAATTATTTTTCAACATAATCTCCTTTTTACACTTAGTCCAACGTTTCTCCAATTTTGGTATCCCTTCCAAAAAATAGGATTTTTCGAGGTCCATAAAATAGGTATTTGTTTAGGAATCGCATATAATAAGTTGGTTTATACTACGAGGGAGGATCAATAAGTCTGTGGCTTTTTGAATGACACACAGTTTTTTTTTTCAAAAAAAAAAAAATAATATATTTTTCAACATAATCTCCTTTTTACACTTAGTCCAACATTTCTCCAATTTTTGTATCCCTTCCAAAAAATAGGATTTTTCGAGGTCCATAAAACAGGCATTTGTTTGATTAAAAATTTCATCGTTGGAGCTAAATCTCTTTCCGCCGAGCCATTTCTTTAGGTTTGGATATAAGAAATAGTCATTGGGGACTAAGTCCGGAGAATATGGCAGATGAGATACCAATTCGTTGCCTAATTCATGGAATTTCGCCATTGAGACTTCACACGTGTGCACCCGTGCATTATGCAGACAGCTTTCTTATATCGAACTGATCATTATAAATCGAAACCACACTGCCATATAAAATGTCTGTGGCATTAACAATTTCACACACATTTACTCTTCGGTCGGCCAACATCATATCGTGGATTTTCTTGACATTTTCGGGTGTATTGAACTCAATTGGCCGTCCAGATCGTTCAGCGTCATTTGCACTTGTGCGACCACAACGAAAGTCAGTAAATCACTTTTTTACCATTGAAATCGATGGTGCAGATTCCCCATAGTATTTTTATCAAGCTTTTCCTTGGTTTGATTAACGCTTTTTTTTTTGCAAAAATTAATGTTTAATTAGCACTCGTAATTCAGTTTTTTCCATTTTTAAAAAAATCCATGAGGTTGTATGTTTTAAACAGCTGTTAAACGCAAAGTAAATCACGGAACTTGCTCAAAATATGACAGTAGTCTATTAACAGGTGGTACTTGATGGGAGCAGTGTTGCATTTCATATAACTACGAGAAAAGTTCGAAAAGCCACGGACTTATTGATCCGCCCTCGTATGTTGTACTTTCGTTAATACACAGGAGCACATTAGAGCCACATAATGTCTCTGTTATCTTTACTCGACATATGTTTTTTCTTTACAAAAATAATGTTAAAATCCGGCAAATTTGTTGTGAGAATACACAACAAAAAATTAGAAAATAAGACGTGTTTTTATTGCCAATTTGTATGTAAAAATACGTAACGTTATTATTCTGTTTCTTATCTAAGTTGTAAGTAGCATATATATGATGAATTTCAGAGTATTTAATTCCAATATATTATTGGTATCAGTTGCGTTGAGAACTTCTGCACTATAAATAAGTAGGTACCAATATGAATGTTTTATAAAAGGAGGAAGAAAAATTCCTGAACACGTGCAAATTTCAAATTGATGTCTGCTATATTTATGTGTGTATAAGTAAATACTTACATATATGTATAAGTTTCTATGGTGCAAGGTGTTCATGTATGCATATGGTATTAGGGCAAGAAAATGATAGCAAGCAATTGCCTAATCGATTTCATAGAAACGACAAAATGAAGTCAACTGCACTGTAGTGGAGAACACTTTTTCATTCCACTGCTAAGAAATGTCATATTTTTTTTATTCGAATATATACAAAATTTAATCATATATTATTTTTGTTCTACAAATAGTAAATAGCTAAAATTTTTCCCGTTTTTATTTTTATTTACTAAAATTCATGGTTGGATTTCAATACATTTTCATAATAACGGTGATTAGCTACCACAGCCACTTCGATATTAAAATTTTAAAATTGCGATTAAAGCCATGTGTCTTTTTGTATAGCCGGGTTTATCGCTCTATTTTAACAGTTTTACTTTGAAATATCTCGAACTACCGTTATAATAACCCTAACTACAGAAACACCGATTTATAAATGTATTTCTAAGATATAATAATATTTAAGAGGTTATATTATGAAATCACAGTTTTAAAATATTCGTATCGGCATTGATCAGAGCATGGTAGACAACTACCTAGAGTATTAAAAAAACCGGCCTTTTGGAAAAACCGGTTTCGGTTTTCTTCGAAAAATCGAATTTTAAAAAAACCGGTTTCGGTTTTTGCAAAAAAACCGGTCAACCGGTTTTTTCGTTTTTTTTTAATTTCAATAAAAAGCTTATATAATTCGTTAATTGTTTTAATTACAAACAAAAAAAAAAGAAATTTAATATATAAAATAATAAAAATAAAAAAATACATTCTTTGAAAAAAAAAATATTTTATAATATTTTTTTATTGTATTTCATTTCAACATTTTATTTATTGGTTTTAAAATTTTTTAATATAATATTTTAAAAATAAATATTATAAAATTATATTCATATCAAATGAATAGAGATTAAGTTTGTAAATTGGGTAAAACTAGGTACGTTAGTAATTTGAACGTTTGGCATTAAATAGGTTTTTTTAATATTACATTTTAAATATGTAAAAACAAAATCTATTTTTCAGTTCTTAAATAATATTTTAGAAATAATATGCAATTTAAATGTTTCGTTTTAAGATGATTTTTTGTTTGCTTTTGATACAGCTAGAAGTGGAAAATACTCTTTCACTAATAGTAGATGTTGGACAAATAGTCAAAAGACAATTAATAAATTGTCCAACGTTTCAGTTCTTTCGTCGCATTTATCAAGATATATGAAATCATCAAACGGGTTTGAACTTAAGAGTGGATTCTGGTACCTAATAGGGTGTAGAATAAGATGAAATCAATTAGATTTCTGATAAAAATTTATTTACCCCATAAAAACGTACAAAACGAACTTGGGAAAATCGGTAAAAATGAGAAAAACATTAAAATTTACTTCACCACATAGGCAAGACGTCACCAAAGTCGGCTCCCAATCATAACTAACCATACCAAACTAAATCTCCCAACTGAAGGTGTGTTCACAGTGATAATGCGTTATGAAACTTTAAATGCGTTTTTCTCAAAACTTCATTTTCACAAACTAGGTCCCTTTTCTCGGAGAAGGTCACATATAATGATGAATGATTTTGTAGTCTCTTTTTTAGGATTTTGAATATTGTTTATTGTATTATTTAGTTCAGAAATTAAACGATTTGAATTTGGAATATCCAAAGTTAAGTCTTCATCGGAATCTATCAGACTTACATCTAAATCTTCATAACCAAATAAACGATTATAAGTGTTCGGAAAAAATAAAAGAGACCAAGTAACCCAGTTGGTGATGTATTTAAAAAAACCGGTTAACCGAACAAAAAAGATCGGTTTTCTTCGAATTTACAAAATATTCGAAACGGATCGGGTTTAAAAAAAAAGAAACCGGTTGGCCGGTTTTCGGTTTCGGTTTTTGAATACTCTACAACTACCGTTATAATGAAAAGGTATTGCTTGCCAACCATGCTAAAGTGACATTTGATCGCAGACATTATGTGAACAGCCGATTTCATGCCAACGATATAATGCCAGTGCAATAACATTGAAACTAACTTGAGATGGCAGCTGTTGGACAATTGCTTGCTATCATTTTACTGCATGTGAAGACACCGACTGAAGGTTATATAAGAATATTTTCCAAATCACATAGGGGTTTTTGATTCTAGGAAAAAATATCAATGTATTTGATGTGATTGAATATGTTTTTGAAAACATGTCTGTCAGTCTGTATATATTACACACATTTATACATACACACACACACACACACACATAAAAACATGCAATTGAGTTGATGCAGTTGTAGTGCATTGAATGCCAATCAACAAATGTTTGAAAAGATGGTTTACCAACTTACCAATGTATGTAATGCTCAAATATTGCCTCAATAGTTTAATTTTTTTCTCTCCGTTTTTGTGAACATAGCCGGATTACTTTAATCAGCTTAAAAAATGTGTGACAGAAAAAATAGTGTGACTAAAGGAATATAGCATACTGGTACATTACACCATCCAACAAAATTCATATTTAAGTTGCACATATGAGGAAATCGAATATCTTTAAATCGCAAATTACCATTTAGTTAATATGTAAAATATAATTGTTAGGTCTAATTTTCTAAAAAAAAATAAGAATATTATTTTAAGACTTGAATAATAATTTCAAGGCACTTTCATCAATATCCCTTTAGAAATATCTGTTATATTAATATGTTTAAAAAAATGAAAATCTTCTAAAATTTTAACTTTTATCTTAAACAGTGGCAAATTATTATGTCATCATTATACCATAATTTAAACAATTAATGTATTTTATATTGTTTTGAAATATTATAAGCAAAAACCTATGGAGTTTGTAAAAACAAATGGGAAAACTTGTCTAAGAGCTAAACATATGACAAAAATTGCTGTTTTATCAAAATTTGCTGAAATAAAATTGCTGCTCTCGCCAAACGAAACAAATAATACTTGTAATTTTTGGTATATTTAATTCCTTACATGTGCTCAATAGTACATTAAAGTACAATAGTTAATTTTTTTGAAATTTCTTATTTTTTTTTTAAATTTAAAATGTTGACATTTGAAACCAGTTTTTAAAACTTCTAATCTATATGGAATAAATTTAAAACAAGTTAGCAAAACACAAGATCAAAAGTACTTCTTAAAAAAGTACATTGGAATTAAAAATATACAAAAATATTGTTGTAGTAGATAACTTTAAAAAATTTTTAAACTTTTGATCGAATTTGTTAATCAAGTGGTATATGAAGTTTTAATAACTTGCATATTCTTCAACCGATTTTGGCTTTTAATGCTTTATTACACTCAGAAAAATAAGTTAGTAGAACAATTTTTAAACGGTTTTCAACCCCACTTTACTATTTTTGTACTAATTTTTAGTAAAAAAATTATTATTTAGCAAATATTTTTGCTACTTACATTTTGCAAATTACAAAATTTTTACAGAATATTTACAAATTTTTGTGGCTAATTTCAGAAATAATTTTACAAATTTTTCAAAACCGATTTGTTAAAATTAACAAAAAATTTACTAATTTTCAAAAAGTGGATATTGAAGGATATGTTATTTCTAAATAAAACTTACACCTAAAAACTTAAATTCCATTAAAATGTTACATATATTAAAAAAGGATCGGAAGTGAAGATACCGAGTCATGTCTAAAAATAGAACATCCACTTTAAATGGCACTAAAAAGTTTTTTTAGTTCTAAAAATTAGTCCTAAAAACAATTAAAATTTGACCTTAAAAGTAAAAAAAAAATTGTCTAAAATATTTTTCAAAACAGAAATTTATGTTTTTACAATTTTTAAACCTTTATTTTTTTTTTAATTTTGTCTAAAATATTAAAAAAAAAAAAAAATAAAAAATTATGATGCTCGATAAAAAAAATTAAATTTTTAACTAATAACATATTAATAAAAAAGGGTGGTTAAATTTTAAGGGCCGATGTTGAATGTGAACCACACCTAATCGTCAAGTTGTTTTCTGCATTTGATTTGACATTTCTCAATTTCAGACTAACTCAATTTGAACCATGGAAAGATACACAATCGAGCAACGCGTTAAAGTTATTAAGGCTTATTACGAAAATGGGCGTTCAAATAAAAATGCTCTTTGTGATTTTTTTGGTCAGCATAATCGACCAAATGTGTGCACAATCTGGAGAATTGTGCATATATTTCTGCAAATCGGGTCTGTAGGAAATGACAAAACACCTGTGCATGCTCGCCAAGTTTGTTCTGCGGAAAACATTGCTGTTGTTCGCGATAGTGTGGCAGAATAGCCGTCAACCTCGACTCGCCGTCGGTGTTCGCTATCGCGAGATCATAACTGAGTTCTTGAAGTCAGAAATTAAGGATATGGATGTGCACGATTTGTGGTTTCAACAGGACGGTGCCAGTTGGCACACAGCTAACGAAGCAATGGCTCTTTTGCGCGACAAATTCAATAGCCGTGATATCTCACGTGGTGGCGATGTTAATTGGCTGCCAAGATCATGTGACTTGGCACCGTTGAACTTTTTTCTTTGGGGTTATTTGAAAGTAAAGGTGTACGTCGTTAAGCCAGCAACAATTCAAGAGCTAAAGGATGAGATGATTCGGCACATTAACGGCATAGAACCTCAATTATGTCTCAGCGTCATCGAACATTTAGACCATCGAATGGAGGTGTGCCGCCGAGGTCGTGGCGGCCATTTGGCTGATATTTTGTTTCATACATAATTGAACCATTCCATATTATCATAAGAAAAAGAAATGACAATAATTACCTAAATAATTTGTGTTTTATTTAAAATCAACATCGGCCCTTAAAATTTAACCACCCTTTATTTAGTATTTTTTTTGTTGCTGATTTTAGCAAACAGATTTTAAATTCCACTTTACGAAAAGTTTACTTTAATTTAGTAGTGGCAGCTAATTTTTTCTACAAATTTCATTTTACTACACTTCAGCAGACATGTGTTGCTAAGTTTAGCAAAATATACCGCTGGGCTCAAATTAGGAAAATTTCGCGTAATTACAGCAAAATTTTCAGTTGCCATTACAGACATTTTTTGGTGATTGTAGAAAGATAATTCACTTCAAATTACAAATCTTTAATAATTTAAATTCAAACTTGTTTTAAAATATACTTTTTTTAAAGAATTTTTTTTTGTATTATTGATCTGTTATTTTCTTTACAATGAAAAACAATTTATAAAAAAGAATATAATTATATGATTCAAAATCCTATTAATACCATTCATGTACCAAAATAACAGATCAACAATACATAAAAACTTCATTACTTTAAACACATGGATACAGTGCAAAATATAATTCAAATATTGTCTAATCATTAACTATCAACATAGATTATGTTGTAGATTTAATATTGATTAGGACAAACACTTGAAATTAACGGTAATCCCGATGTCCGATTATTCCATTATTTTAAGACGTGGTTTTGCAACCAAATGAACATTTGGTGGCAATGGTCAATCGCTTACATTTTCTTTCTCCATACAAGATTGAGCATCCTATTGCACACTCAGGGAAAATAGCTTCAGATTGGAAGAAAATATATGCAGAATTGCCAAATTTTTATAAATATAATGCATTAACTGTCAACATAGATTATGTTGTAGATTTCAAATGGATTAGGACAAATACTTGAAAAATGAACGGCTTCACATAAGCTTTGTTATTGGTTACTTTAAGAATTAAAGTTCATAACAAAAAAAAAAACTGTAAAAAATGGAGGATAAATATAAATTGTTAAATTTCGTTGATGTTAGTCTAATTATGTGTTATTTTCGAGTTTGTTAATTTGTTTCCAAACACTCAATATAAAAATAAGACAATCATCAATAAGCAGTAACCAATAGGGGAGAGCGTGGATACTGAGGAGGTTGGGTAGCGTCAACCGAAAATACTAAGTATTCTATCCTGCCGGTTCTTGTGGAATTTTTTAATTTTTATTCTCTATGTGTTAATTTACATACTAATAAAAAATATTCATGTTTCTTTACAATATAAACAATTT
Organism: Eustalomyia histrio; assembly: GCA_949748255.1. Classification (NCBI taxonomy): domain Eukaryota; kingdom Metazoa; phylum Arthropoda; class Insecta; order Diptera; family Anthomyiidae; genus Eustalomyia; species Eustalomyia histrio. The sequence goes on along the minus strand of OX456525.1, from coordinate 102,745,118 downwards.
ATAAAAAAGAATATGATTATATGATCTAAAATCCTACTTATACTATTCATTTATGATGCAAATTTTCATAAAATTGTATAAAACATATTTTATAACTACTTCATCATTTCCTAGGAAAATATCATCAATATTTTCTGTTTTAAAATATGGCCTATATTTCGAAAATTTTGCGAGATAGAGCCATTTTTTAGTCGAGTGGAGCACTAAAGCCCTTCGGTAATAAAACTGGCCCAGGATTATCGAACCAGATACTGTTAGTAAAATTTTTATCAAACAGCTTTTTGATACAGGGTGGGCCTTTAAAAATTTTTAATTTGAATCGGCTATAAAAAAAATTACTGATTTTTTTTTTTAATATCTGGTTTTATTGGAAAAGTTGAACTTTGTCATTTAAGAATGGAACAAAATATCATTCATATGACTACCACGACTGGCTCGACAGTACCTCATCCGATCAACCCAATTTTTCAATATCAATGGCAACTTCGATTTCATGTTTCAACGCTTCAATTGTCTCTGGATGGTTTACGTAATATTCATCCTTAATAGCTCCCCACAGAAAATAATCCAAAGGGCTCAAATCACAGCTCCTAGTTGGCCAATTGACATCACAATTGCGGATGATTATTCGATTTTCAAAAACAGTGCATAATATATAAATGGTTGTGATGGTTGTGCGACATGTGGCCTTGTCTTGCTTAAAGCAAATATCGTTCATGTCATGCTCTTGAAATCGGAAGAGGTCACCGTTGACGGTAATTTTCGAAGAAAAATGTCCCAGTCTTGGTAGTCGTCATATGAATGATATTGTGTTCTATTTTTAAATGACAAAGTTCAACCTTTCCAATATAAGCAGAAATTTGAAAAAATAATCAGTACTTTTTTAATACCAATTCAAATTTAAAATTTTGAATGGACCACCCTTTATATAGACTCAAAATATTATTTCATTAAAAACATTCCAAAATACATATTAAATTAAACGAAAATAAATCAATGATTTTTCATTATATTCAGCCCACTTCGTTGTTTATTTTCAATCTTTGATTAATAATCGACAAAAGTAGTAAAAGCAATCAAACGTCGTTTAAAATAACCATAAATTTTTAACTGACAAAACGTAGGAAAAAACTATGGTTTGTTTTTCAAATTGAAATTTTTTTATTTGTATGTAATTTTACAAAACACAACACACACAGATGTTTATATTTTTGTATTCTGTGTGTGTATGTATATTTGAACAATTTCTTGTTATTTTTATTGAAATAATTTTGTATATAAACAAACTATTTTGGTTAAAAAAAACAAAAAGAGATTATGTATATGAATTTCTATTTTTATAAACATAAAATTTTACATTCAACAGAAAATATTACCTCCTACGGGATGTCTGTAAATTTTTATACTCGTAGTTTGTTTTTTGAATGACTGATTTAAATAGTTAAAAAATATATTTCTATGAATTTCAATTGATTCTTCATTTAAAAACAAACTCTACGTATAACTTTTTAAATAAACTACAGATTGGGAAAACACTAGGGAACCGTTCTTTATTCATTCGTACTCGCATAATCTCGTATTTTTCTTTTAAGTGATTGTGTATGTATACGCAACCCGAATGCAGTACACTACGGCTATGAGATGAGGAAGGCAAATGCTACGATAATCGTACTTTAGAGACAAACACAACTCAAATAACCATCGGCTAGTGCTTTTGCTGAATTGTATACAACCGGAATACAGCGGTGCTAAACGTGCGATGTTTTGACAATTTTTTAGTGAACATTTGTAAAATGACGATTAATAAAAAAATAAATTAAATAATTACAGAAGACTATTGTCAGAAAAACTTAATTCAATATTCCACTTTTCTAGCTGAAATGCCCCCAAAAACCCCGAGAATTGTGGATGGCAGATTAAAGCTCTCGGGGAGACATATAAGATGAACCAATGTACTTTGTTCGTTATATGTTTTTTTGCTCACTAAAATAACTCAAATATCGTTACCCTTAAAATGCCGTTTAACTGAAGTGTCGTTATCCTTAAAATAACGTTACCGAAATAATAGAAAATTGCGTTACCCTTACCGTTAATCTCATATAATAGTTAAGCTAAAACGCTTTCTTGTGGCACATTTTGTGTTCAAATCGATTAGTAAAGAAGAAATTTACACTAAAATTAAAACTTTAGAATTTTTGATATTTAAAGTCTGATATTTTAGGCCAAGGGAGCTCAAGCCCTATGCGCTTGGTGCTCATTTGTTTTTGTAAAAACACTTAGCTATATGCTGTGTGTTTTAATACACATAGAGCACTCGGCACTAGCAATACGAAATACACAAACAACTTTGTCTTGTTAGTTTTTTTTTGTAGATTTTGTTTTTGTTTAACGTATGAAAAGGAAATTTTTTTTCATTTTTCTTTGTATGTATTGGTTTTTACAAAAAAAAATATTGAATCAAAATGAGTTATTCTTTAAATGTATTGGTGTTTGCTCTTCCATTAGGAACTTTTGGCACCCCTGTTTTAGACCTTTTTAGGCATATTTTGTAGGCCTTAGCAAGCATATTTCAAAAATGCTGCAAAGTATTTTTAAATAAATAAAAAAATTGATTAGCTTTAAAATTTTAGCATGCCCAAGGTGCACTATTTCATGGGCTCCTTGCTCGGAATTACGTTCGCAGTAGCTGTGTAAAATCTCACGAGTTAACATATTAAAACTCTACCCTACCGTGCAGAGCAAAATTGGTTTTCAGCCACTTTTAAAAAAGAGTTGTCCACAGCTTGAATAGCCACTAAATCAGAAAATATTATGCTGTTATTTGTTGTGTATTTTTTCACATAAAGGTCACAAAATAATATAGTATTTTTAGTAGTTGTATGAAATGTTAAAAAGAACACAACGACAACAAAAAAAGTACCATTGAATGACCTTAAAAATTCCATTCAAAAATGTTATAAACTATGTTAAATTTCCTTGTCATTAGAATTTTTAAAAGTCTAGAAACTTGAAAGAGGTATTTATAATTTTTTAAAATTTTAATTTCACTTAATTTTAATTTTTGTTTTACATGGTCATATAAAATACACAACCATGCATGTATTTACTTATCAGTGTGTTTGTATAATCACTTGTTGCACTCACATCCACGCAACCATAGCAAATAGATACACACACCAACACACAAACTAATTCACATACAATTCACCCCACTACATAAATATATTTTAATCTCTACCGGTTGAAAGAAAAAAAAAAAAACATAATAAAGAAAATTAAATATCCTTAGATTGTGAAAATATTTTTATTAGAATTTTTTGTTGATTCTTCAAATTAATACCACGATAATATCCCGCTTGTGTTGAACGGTTTGTTGGTTGACCGTTTTGTCTGTTGGTTGAGCACCATGGTATTTCTTTTGCTGATTGTGTGTTAACATTTGCTTACCTACGCATGAACATGAATTAAGTTCAACAATTCGGATATATTGTTTTCTTAGACAGTTTCTTGTATTTTTAGTAATTTCTTAAAATAATAAAGTTTTCTTTTCTTTTTCATTGTTTTAACTAAACTTTAATATTCTGGTCCATTTTAGGAGAGCTAAGAACTTAAATCCATTTAATAGTAATTCAAATTTAAGATTTTCATTTTTAGACAAAACTTTGATTTTGCTCTTGAAAACTGTTATACGTTCTCCTATTCGAAGAGTTGTTTAAAAAGTCTGCGCATAGTTTTATAATTTGCTCTTAATCTTAAAAGTTGTCTTATTTAGAGAGTTGTGTTTTTAGATAACAAAATGAGATTTTGTGTTATTTTTGGTTGAAGGTAGAAACACAAGCAATAACAATTATTTGGAGATTAAAATCTTAAGCTTATCAAGAAGACTTAAAATCGTAGTTATTTTTCCAGAACGAAATGCTAAAAGAGGATTTTTTTTAATAGTTCAACAGGTACTTACATTATTAAATAATTTTATAATTCATACAAGAAGCAGAATTAAATGACAAAAAAATAATAATTTATGAAGGGCGTGGTAGAGAGCGGAATGAAGTACATATATTTTTAAAAAATTATAGCTACGCTGTAAATTTGATTGATCTAGTACACCTGATTTAATAGTCCTCATAACACATTGTAATATTTGTTATCTTTATAAATATAGGATTGACTATATATTATCATTTGAATTTGATCAGCTGCTGTTTTATACCACAATAGACTCTTACTATACCTAGTCAGGTAGATTTTGCTGTGACTAAGAAATGAGATTTATTTTGGGTACAGTTCTCCTGTGACTGTCTAGCCCGACATCAGCAGCTCATAATAGGTGGCATCTGGTCTTACCAAATACAGAGCATTACCTTGGCGTCATGGATATTCGTCTGTGGCTCGTTGGCCGGGCTTCACATTTCTTGCTCTTCGGGTTGTCATAATTGATCCATTTTTTTTTATCGTCAGTAATGGTTCGATGCAGAACTGATTTCTTCTTATGGCGTTCAAGCAGCATTCCGGACATTCAAAATCGTCTTTCAATTTTTCTGAGCTTCATCTTTGGTGGCACCCGATTTCCTTGCTTTTAGATGAATCCTGCTGCTTGTAAACATTTTGAAATGGCTGATTGAGGTACTCCCAACAATTTTGCAAGTAATTCTTCAGTTAACACAAAATTAAAAAAAAAATAAAATAAAATGCTTAGTTAACACACTAAAAACTAAAAAAGTTTTTAGTGCTAGTTTTAGTTGATGTCCTGTTTTTGGACATGAGTCGGTTCTTTTCACAACCGACTTCTTCACTTACGATCCCTTTTTTCTACCTATGTAACATTTTAAGGCAATTTCAGTTTGTGTGTAATACATTTTCTTCAATATCCACTTTTTTAAAATTAGTAAACTTTTTTTAGCTAAAAATTTGAAAATATTTTGTAAAACTTCTGTAATTTGTTAAACTTAAATAACAAAAAAATTTACTAAATAATAAATTTTTGACTAAAAATCTGTACAAAAAGAGTTAAGTGAGATTGAAAACCATGTAGAGTTTAAGTGTAGGATGAGTCACATGAAATTAAGTATATATTAATCTAAAGAAGATAATAAGGCGCTGTATTTTATCTAATAAGAAATTTTACAAAAATAAATGTGTGATAGCTTTAAAATTTCCAGTAAAATACAATCAACTTTAATATCTATTAAGTCACTTTGTTAAAAATAGGGTGACTATAAATTTCTCGGTGCGACAACTTCTCGCATTAGATACAGAAATAGGGTGCAGGATCTAGCAAAATAGAATATATGTGGCATTCTTTATAAATAACATACATTTTATAAATAACAGAATTTTTACAGAAAATTTACAAATTTTTGTTGTTAGTTTTAGAAATAATTTTACAAATTTTTGGAAACCTATTTGCTAAAATTAGCAAAAAAAAGTACTAATTTTAAAAAAGTGGATATTAGAGGAAATGTTACTTAAATTGCTTTGAAATGTTAAATAGGTTAAAAAAGGGATCGAAAGTGAAGAGACTGATGTAAAAAAAAAAAAAGATTTTCACCTAAAATAGCACTAAAAAGTTATTTAAGATCTAAAAATCAGCTCCTAAAACAATTACAATCCAAAAAAATAACTAAAAATATTTTTCAAAAGTAAAATTTGCAAATTAAAACAAAATGATATATTAGTTTGTTTTTACTATTTTTAGGCTTTGATTTTTTTTAAAAAAAGCAAATGAAATAAAAAAATGTTGCAATTTTTTTTCGTAAAGCGATTTCAAAAGAAATTAGCAGCTTTAAAGTGTAACAAGTGCATCTAAAAATAATTGAGTTAATTTGTGCATTTTTATTATTTTTTTTTCATATTTCAAAATATATTGAGTTTAGTTCACAAATATTTTTCAAAAAGTTTTGTTAATTAAGGCTAATTTATTTAAATAAACTTTGTAGAGAATTTTACCAATGTTTAGTAGGAACAGGAAAGTTTCCTGCTATTTCTATTTAACTAATATTTAGTAAAATTTTTTGCTGGTCTATTTAAGTTGTAGTTACAACAATTTACTAATGTTCTAATGTCAATTATACTTAGTAATCTTTTTTGCTGATTTAAGCAAACCGATTTTAAAGTTAACTAAAATTTAGTATCGGCTACTACATAATTTTTTCTACTAATTCCATTGTGCTACACGTCAGCAGACATGTGTTGCTAAGGTTAACCAAACACCGTTGAACTTAAATTAGCAAAATTTCCCGTAGTAACTGCAAAATTTTCAGTTGCCATTACGGACTTTTTTTGGTGAGTGTGAGACCTAAAAAAACAACACATACTTGTTTCTGTTATCTCTTCCCAGCTAGGAACATGAAACTTGGCACCGAAGTTCCTTCTTCGTTATAGACTTGCAAAATTTTCTACCAAAATAAAAACATTTAAATCGATAATATACAAATCGTTATAATAAGATAATTATTTAATATTTTATTAAATATTACATCTTTTTCGAAATAATAAAGTTTATTTAGAGGAAATCTTTATATAAACATTTTTTGAGATGACCAAGTATATGAAAAAATTACGTTAAATTTGTTTAACAAAACATTTAAAGTTTTTAAAACTAATGTTAAAAATTGTGAAAAATTTGTCATTGAATTTCTTAAATAAACTGTTTATGATTTGTTTAAAATTTGTCAACATAAAAAAAGAATAATAAAAATGGAGAATTATATAAATTCTTTTTCTAGGACTGTCAGAAACTGATCCATTGTTTTAACCTGGAGCGAGAATTCGAGAATTCGTGTTAAACGAGTTTTACTGTATTTTAAAATTATTATTATTGATTGTGGGAACCTGCTGATTCTACAATTCGCAATTGTATAACTAGAACTTACAAAGTTGTTGTAATAAATTACATTTTTTTTAAGTTTCAAGGAAATGTTTGCTGTTAGCATACGATTTTCTATTTTACTATAACTAGTCCTTGAACATAAATTTTAATAAAATCACTGAAAAGTTTTTCATGTTCATTAAAAAAGTTTTTTACGTTATTACAGATCATATGTTAAAACTTATATACGCATACATATAAAAAAATAGAATACAATACACACACACATAAGGAATAAAAAAGAAATAACTATCTACCTGAATGTAAACAAAAACAACAAATGATATTTAATTTGACAGATTAAACCACGTGCCTTAAAACTTTTATGTAAAGTTATGTTTAGAATAGACAAATAAACATTTTTTTGTATGACATAAACTTCTAAATGGTATTGTAGTAAAGTCAAGAGAATACTCGTAGATTAAATAGAAGAGAAAATCTAATATAAGAGTATTTGAAAATTCGAATGGGTGGGTTATGCGAATACAGGAATAATAAGCTTTCAAGTTCAACAAATACGAAAAATTCGAATATTATGAAAATTTAGAGTCCTGTGGAAAAGTATAAGAATCTGTTGTGTTTGTATATGTGTTAAATACGATTTATACATACTAACTAATGGGGATACACAATAACAGTATGTAAGTCTTTGGTAAATATACCTGCGCTATGACAGTTGGTTACGAAATCTGAGCGTGTTTGCACGTGTTTAACGGATAAAAAAAAAACTTATAATCAAAAAATAAATTTAAATTTCAAATCTTTTGAATATACAATATAAACAAAACGGGATTTTAATTATTATTTGCAAAAGAATATACAAATATATACTATTATAATTTAAAGAAATACAAATATTGAAACAAGTAAAAAATATTTAAAAAATCTAAATTAATTCTTTAAATAATAAATAAAATTTTTAAATAGAAATAAAGAATATATATACATAAGTGATAGTGAAAATCAGTGTTGTAAGTGTGTTTAAATTTAAGTAAAAAATTAATCTTAAAAAACATCTAAATACCTTTAAAATAAGCATCCATTTCGTTAAGATTATGGAGTTAAACAACTAATTCTTCAAAACATCTATTCATTCATTCAATCTTTAAAGTAAGAATGTCTCTTTGAAATTTTTCACTGTGTTGCTTAAAATTTATACAATTTTCAATATACATAAATTTTGTTGTTAAGTATTTTTTTGACTGTGCCTATGTATTAGAGTGTCCCGATAAATTAATTATAGTAATTGCACTCAAACGATGAGTACAATATGCAAAATAAATAAAACAATTTCGGAGGGGACCTTTACACCCTACCAGTGATTGAATATTTCGATATTAGTGTATTTTGGAAAGAAAAAAAGTTTTGAATTCTACCGCAAAATTGGTATCAACAGTTACAAAACGACGATTTTGTTATAAGAAGTGCATTTAAAAATGTTGATGGAGTAACTTTATTCCACCATTGCGTTTTAAAGAGTTACAATTTTGAATTTTTTTTTTGGCAAAATTGGTCTTAAAAGTTACTGGTGTAATGGTAATTACGCAAATTTTGTGCTAAAATTATAAACTTCTTTTTATTAATATATTGTGATTTTTTATTTATTTTACTATATTCTATGCTATGCTATATTCTACTTATTTGCTTTATCATTTAATTCATCATGTTATGTTTTTCTTTTTTTTTTTAAATATATTTTCCCTTTTCTGATATTATAAAAGAAGACAATAACGATAATCTTACAATAACAATAACAATAAAACAAAAAATATTTTATATTTATAGCGGCAAAAAAGAATTAATTGTAAAGTAAAAACTACAAAAGAGTTTTAAAGAATATTAAAGAATTTGGTATTTTGTTTGCTTTCCAGTTGCAGCCTTCTAGTTATCGATTCCACTAGAATTCTGGTTAATTTGGGAGAAATTTTTTGCCATTTCACCGTTATCGCTGATTTGAGAGAGTACTTGTACTTGCTGGTAATTGTTCTTTTCTTATTTGCCGGTCTGGTTGTTTCCACAAATGTTCAATTTAGTTGGGTAACTGAAGGAGGATGATCTAGCTGCTTAAGAGTACGGTAAAGCAGAAATACCTTTAATATACTTGCGGTGTGTATCTTGAAGTTTGATTCAAGCCCAAATTTTCGTCATTGGGCGGCAAATTATGTTTCAATCTGTTTTGTTAATAATGGTATCTATGAAAACCAAGTCACCTACACCACTGTCCGTAATATACCTCCATAGCATCACCAAACCTCCAGCGTGCTTGACTTTATGGTAAATACCGCAATTGGGCAAAATTTTTGCCTCTCCAAATTTTAACTGCTTTTTTCCTGTCAAAAATTTTAAATTGGTTCTCGTCGCTAAAGATTAGGTTGTTCCACAAGGTATTGGATTTATTTTGATAGTTTTAAGCAAAATCTCGAAGTAGCTGTTATTTTATTTTCAATATTTACAGGTTTCGTCTTGGAACTCACCCATATAGTCCATTTGCTTGTGGAGATCTTCTTTTTGTGTCGAATTAACGATGTCTGTCCGTCCGTCCATGTAAATATGTATACCTTGTAATTAATCTATAGATTGCAAATATAAAGATATTTGTATTAAGTTTGGTACAGCGACAGGGTTTTGGACAGGATCGGCCCATATTCAGGTCTACCTTACATAGAAAGTTCCTTTCTAAATTAAGCTTAAGTATTAAATTTTCACACAAAACCTTAGATATCTGGACAAGGGTTGTGCACATTCTGTAGAACCATAAATCACGACTTCAAATTTAAAGAAAATCCAACCATATTTGGACTTAATCCAAATATGGTTGGATTTTCCCCGTATTTGCTTAAATGAGCGGATAAAACTGATGCTAAAAGTTCATATAAAAAGTTCCTATCTGCATTGGGCTTAAATGGTAACTGGAATAGATTAAACCGTTAATATCTGGTGAAACTCTTTTTGGACTTAGTACCCACCTTCCCGGCATTTGCTTGAATAAGATTTTTTTTGACAAATTCGTTCACATTTATCTCTATATTTTCCGCCCTGCTCATAAAGATAAACAGGACCCTTACCCTTAAATTCGATAATTAACAACGAAATTCGTTAAAAATTATTCTCTTATTTTTTATCGTTAATTAACAAAATCGATAAAATCGTTAAGAAAGTTAAAGAATTGCATTACTGGCACATTTTTTACCGATACTTGTAGTTAAAAAAATCGTTAACTTACCTACCGCAATTTTTTGAAGTTCAAGTTAACGATTTTTGCCGTTACTTTATAAAATTTCAAAGAAAATTAATTTTAAATTAACAACTTTTGTCGGTATCTCTTGTTAATAATTTAAAAAATACAGAATAGCTTTTTCGGTAACTCAACCGACAATTATCGTTAATTAATGAAATCGATAAAATAGCACTCTACCGCTGAGCTCTTTGTTTTGATATGTATGTTGACTGTCTTAAAAATTTCACTTGTTCACTGCAGCCCAATTTTTTATCTTATTTGTTTTTAAAAATTGCAAAAACTTAATATTGAATTTAAATAAATATACTATAATTATTCAAACAAAAAGAATAAAAAACATGTTACAAAAAAAAAAAAAATGTATAAAATATTATATCATCTGTAAACAAATTGCATTAAAATCACTTCTTTTCACTTTTAAAGCAATAAGCTGAAAAAATATAGTAACGAATACTTCAGAAGCAATAAAATTTGTTATTTTTTTGAAGTTGTTCAGAATTACTTCTAAAAAAGCAAATATAATGTCAGATACTTTGAAAGCAATAAAAGATGTAACTTGTAAGTCATGACTTTCAATTTTTTTTTAGCTGGGGACTCTATTACATAACTATTTTAAAATATTTTAACAAATCTGTTAAATGATAACAATTTTGCATCGTATAACTCAATATTTTAGTTAGCTTCCAAAAGTGTACATTAACGAAAGTTTTTTTTGTACAAAATCTTCATAAGAAAAAAAAAGGAGCTGCTTTAAATCAAATATAAATTCTAGAAATAATGAATATAAAAAAAATAAAAATTAATAATATAATATATTTTTTCCATCAGTAAATTATATACATAACATACGTAGTACATGTTTTTCCAAAAAAAATTTAATCTCTAAAAATATTGTGAATATGTTACAATGTTCAAATCCTATAAATAAGGAAATATGTAAACATATTGAAAAATATACAGTAACACTAGTACACAAACTATTTGACTCCATGATACCCTGTACTCGGGTTTCGAGAGGCAATCTAAATTTTATGAACAGGGCGTAAAATATAGAGATAAGTATGAACAAAATTGCCGAAAAAGTTTATTTAAGCTAATACCGGGTGGAGTGTGTTATGTACATGGGGACAAGGTCCAAATATAGTTCGATTTTCCTTAAATTCGAAGCCATGATTTGCGGTCCTATATAACATTCACAACTTATATAACAATAAGATATCTATGGTGTTGTGTGTCTAAATATCATTTATGTCTGAATATGGACTGATTCTAAACACATTTAATAGGATTTGTCCTTGGGCCATTATAAGTCTATATACCAAATTTTATCCAGATATCTTTGTATTTACGACGTGTAGTTTATTATTTAAATGAGTACACGAATGCACGAATGCCGCAAGAGTGCCTCAATGTAATCTTTGTAAAATAGACCACAAATGTGTCAAATGAGATATTTATATTTAGAAATTAAGCAATAATAATGTTGAAAAGAATTACGAAAAACTTCGCGTGTGCAGTGCAGGGTTTGGCTGCTTGATTGTACTAAATAAAAAATATGTATTACACTCACAATATTATTTAGTTAAAAACAACTATGAAATTAATCGAAAATCCAATAAAAAAGGGGATTACTGATTTTTCATTTTATTTAAACCATTTTGTTGTTTATTTTTAATCATCGTTTAACAATCGACAAAAGTAGTAAGCACAATAGAAAGTCGATTAAAATAACCATCAGTTTATTACTGACAAAAAGTTAGAAAAAACTACTTTTGTGGTTTGTTTTTCAAAGAGAAAGTTTTTTTAATTGTATGTTATTACAAAATACAACACACACAAATTTATATATTTTTATTGGCTTTGTGTGTGTTTATATTTGAATAATTTCTTGTAATTTTTATTGACATAATTTTGTATTTAAATAAACTGTTTTGGAAAAAAACAAAAAGGAATTATATGAATGTCTGTTTTTAGAAACAGAAAACATAAAATTTTACATTTAACAGAAAATATCAACTCCTACTGAATGTCTTTAAATTGTTGTAGTTTGTTTTTTGATTGTCTGATTCAAGTAGTAAAAAAATATATTTCTATGAATTTTAATTGATTCTTCATTTAAAAACAAAATTTACGTATTACTTTTTAAATAAACTACAGTCGGTAACGGAAAATATATTGTGAGTGTACTCATGTTGACTAAATACCACTAATAATGAACACAAATTGAGACTGAAACTTTAACTTTTACAATAAGTCCTTACTTTGGCTTAAGGACACACAGGTTTTTAAAAATATACCTTTAAATGACATCGTCTCAATTTGAAAGCGAAAAGACGGATTTTTGAACAGTAAATATTGAAGCGAATTACTATTTTCGCATTTTCCACATAACGACATTCGCCCCATCTCCTTAAGTAAAAGCGCGAAAAATTTGATTTTTAGATTGTAGTAATATTTTAGTGAAAGGAATAATTTATGCCCAAACCTACACTTTTTATGCAAAGAAAAACAATGTTATGGAAAAACATATAAGTTTCATATCAAAACACCGCCTTGCCGGTTAGAGGATTAAGAGATTGGTATACTATAAGGTGGGTCTCAACACGATGTCTTTGGTAGTTACAAACACCAGCACAAATTCATAATATCTAGTGGTGTGGGTAAACATATATATGTAAATATTTTGAAAGCAATAACAGATAAAATAATACAAGAGTAGCTACATATGTTTGTGCTGCAAAGTTTCAACGTTGTCGAAAGTTATTCCCATATAGATTTGATATATTTCTTATTGTTTCATTTTTGTCGCACAAACTGAGCTACTTTATGACTCTATTTCTATTTAAAAATTCCAAACAAACATTTCTAATAAAAAAACAGAATTTTTTAATGATTTTATAATCTTGGGAATTTGTAGGGGAAAAAGTTTTAAAATTTATAGAAAAACGCCTAAGAGTAATAATGATTTTCTACAAGAAAAAGTAATTAGAATATACATTTTGTATATACATATATAATTTGTTTATCTTCACTCAGAGGAAATGTATTCACATTGTCAAACAATTTTAATTTTCAAACCGAATGGTATTTTTTGTAAGTTGTCGATAAAAACTCGATTAAACATGCAACCCATTAACTCTGATAGATTTGAGGATGTAGATGTTATAGGATGTTACCACTTAATTTTTAAATTGAATTTAGCTTTTTGGAACCATATCAAATTGCATCGAAATTATTGCAATTCCGAGTAAATAAAAATATTGAAAAATTTTAACATATTAGTCAGATTTTATTCCAATTAAATCACGGTCACGTGTCTTCAGATCGGTTCTTTTACATGAAAGTGGAGGAGTGAAATGCGTTTTATAACATGTAACATGACTGAAGCAAATTAACTTGTCACAGGACTAATACAAATGAACAAGACTAACGCAATAAACCCAGTTACAGAACTGATGCAAAGGCCGATGTGTCTTAAAATGGAATTTTCCTCAAATAATTGAAAAAGTAAAATCACACAGAGTTCTGCTTCCAACGAAAATGCTCTACCGTCTAAGTTATTGTCGCCAATGCATATTGATTGGATTATAGCAAATATAAATTAATATAAAGAACAAGAAAAACAAAGATTACAAAACAATAACATAAACAAAATGAAAATAGAACAAACATTAACACTATGTATATAAAAAACACTCTAATTCAGTGGCATATCACTTAGATAACCAGTCACGGGTACCTATCCCGTGACGTGGAACCTCAACTAACCACTTTTTTCCCTAAAGGTTTCGGAAAAACTTCTTAACTTTATAGTTTTAATTTTCTATGAATTTACTTTAAAGTAATCCTAAAAAGGAATAATGGAACCTGGCATATGAATTGCAATACGGGGCATGATGTTACCGTTGAGAAGCTTTCGACACTTTGACCGTTGTTTCTAATGCCTTTGGACAACATGATTCACTGTATCGAATTCTCTAGAAAGCATGAAGTAATTTTTTCAAGTAGGGAGTACTGGGGTAACCCAACTGAACTACTTGTTGATTATTCTGATACTTCTTACACTGATGGATCTAGTACTCCCAATGGGGTACTAGATCCTGGAAGACATTCAGACTGATATTTTTGCTATTTTGGATGTAGCTAATTGGATAATGGATAAAGGATGGAGGGACAGGAGTATCAATATCTGCAGTGAAAGTCAAGCTGCGCTAAAGGCACTTGAATCTCCCATCATTTCATTTAAGATTGTTAAGGAGTGCAGACACAGGCTGAACGAGGGCAACAGGGTATGTCTTCTATGAATACCGGTTCATGTGGATAATTCGGGTAATGAAATGGCCGATACGTTGTCAAACATTGGATCGGTTTCGATTCCCATAAATGAAAAACCGCAGCTGGGTATCAGCATGTCATCATGAAATTTGTTGTCATTGAGAGGTGGTCAGACGGTAATATGTGCGGTTGAACGAGGTGTTTTGTAGGAAAACCAGATGAGAAAGTGGCACGATACGTACTCACTCTAAATAGAGTTGATTGCCACACGGTTATTAGCTTGATTACGGGACACAACACTTGTGCTCGTCTTATGTGAGGATGGGCATTGTCAATGACTCATTGTTTATGTCATGTCTGCGGGAAGAGGACTCGAAAGAACATTTTGTCTGTTACTGTCCAGCTTTCTCCAGAACCAGACGGAGTATTTTTGGAGGTGATGTCTTGTCTTTGAACTCTATTCAAAGACTACACCTACGTGATTTTTTCAGGTTTATAAAGAAGACTGAGAAATTCTAGGCTGATAATGGAAAAATTTCTTTTTTCTTCTCTCAGCCCCATGGACTTGCCTTAATACTTGTCCAATCAACCTCAACTCAACGGAAAAAATACTAGGCCAACCACTATGGAGCTCGTGCTTGTTTTTTATTTAATAGACAACGTATACAAGGAAGATCTGTCGATTGGGTCATTCCGATTCTGATGAAATTTGAATATTTTTGGAGTGAAACACTAGTGTAAAAATCATGAACATTTTTGAATATGATTATGTCTGAAGGATACGAAATAAAATTTAAGTTAAATCAAATTTTAAAGTACGTTGAGTTTTTTATGAGTTAACTCATATACGTTAAGCCCAAGATTAAGATAAACTTTGAACGGAACAGAACATTTTTGTATGATCCGTTTCTTATATCATGATTAATATTAAAAAACTCGTATGTTAATAATGATGATGATGATGATATGTTGTGAATTAAAACAGATTTTAATACCTCATAAAAATGATGTTGTATAAACATGCTACTGAAAACAGAGCAGAGCGGAGTAGAACAAAACGGAAAATATACATTCATTTGGCACGTACACATACATATCTACTATATACGCTTAATATAATAATATGAGTATATACATACTGCTCTACCTACAATATTATTCTTACATAAGTGTAGAGTGATATGTGTATTCACATAATGTGTAATATTGTACTACTATGCGTATGAGTAATGTTATTTGCTGCTGCTACTACTGCTACTGTTGCTCCTGCTCTTGTTGCTGTTTTGCTGGTGCTGTCTGTGTTCGTTGTTTGGTTTTACTTTGGTATTTACAAAATAATTTATGCTGTGTGGGCTTAAGTAAATCGCTTGCAATTAATAGTTAATCGCGTTAATTGTGTAATAAAATTCCTAATTTCTAACAAAGTATAAAGTAAAATAAGAAAAAACAACATAAATAGCATACAAACACACATATGCATACATATACATACATAAATGCCTTGGTATTATTAAATAGACTGTTGTTTAATCCAGATATCTAGAAAGATAGAGTATTCTCTTTAAGAATGTTAACTTTTTTTCGTATACAAAGAATAATTAAATATATTTTTTTAACACCTCCTTAAGTAAAATATTGGGATTATGAGGGATTTGTTTTAGAAACTGTTTAAGTTTTTCTTTTATAATCAAGCTGCTTTGTTATTTATGGCTTTAAATAAATTAATTTACACTGAACCGAAAATTTCTGAACTAAAATTGAGTTTAAACCAAACTAAAAATTAAGGGTGGAATGCATAAAGTTTTTAAACAATTCAATAAATCGTTTGTAAGCTAATTTGAAAATGTTTCGTTATAAAACAATTTTTGCATACTGTCATAAATTGTTTAAACACGAAAAATGTCATAATCTGTTAAAGTTGGTTTAAGCCTAAAATAGGCAATTACTAAAGTTTGGAAAATGAAAATCATATTTTAAACCATAAAAACGGTGTTTACAATTGAAGCGGAGCCGCGAATAACGTTTTAAGCGACAATTTTTACAAAACCGGTTTTTTTTCAGATTACTGTTAGAATAACTGACTTAAAAATGAAATTATGCAAAATTATGCAGGATTTCGTTATCAAAATGCAATCTAAAGAAGTGTCAGCGAGATACACCTACAAGTTCTAAAACGTTTTTTTCGATTTCTCAACTATTTAAATTTTGTCGCTTACAACGTTATTCGCAGCCCTGCTTCAATTATTTAATGATTTTTTAAGGTTCATCCATCCAATAATAAGTATAATCTAGCATATTCTATTCAAAAATTTACAAAATTGATCAAATTGCTACATAAATGAAATAAAAAATAAATTATACAGAATAGCGATGTTGATTTAAGCAAAACATAAAGTGTTTTTAAAATATTAGGTTTCCACCAATACATCTAAGTTATGTTTAAAAATTGTTTTTTATCATGTTTTGATTTATCATAAACTAATTTTATTCATAAAATCTGCAAAAAATCTAATTCTACGATTAATGAGTCAATCGATTACTAAGTTTATGAATCAATAACAATTTCTTTGAGAGTAAAGAGAAATTAAATAAGATTGTACTTAAACTCAGTGTACTTTAACATATGTATTACCTTATCACAAAATTAAGAAATTTTTGTGTATTCCACCATAAGAATACCTAGTTTTGAAGAGAAATAAATTAAATAACGCCTGTATTTATTTAGAGGTTAAAAAGTGAGGTCAAATTGCGTACCAAAAGAGAGTTACATTTTTTAGATCTATCCAGTGGGATATACAAATTATTGAAAATTTCTCAAACAAAAACGTTTCGAACAAACGTGTAACTAATTTTAACATTTTAAAAATTAGATTGTGCAGCTATATTTCTTTACAAATATTTATAACATTTATCTCCTTTATCACATATTCAAGTTTTTCTTAAGAGTTCAGGGGAGACTTCAAAAATTCTAAAATTTCAAATATAGAATATAACAAAAAATTCCGGTCCAAAGTGCATTGAATTGGTTACTATTTTAATTAAAGAGAACCGACTTTCAAGCAGTTTTACTGAAAACCTTAGAATTTCATATATTCCCAGTAAAAATTGTTGAAATTCCCATATTTTGCACTAAAAAAAGGGGACTTCACCGAAAATTTCTTAGGTAAATATGGAAATATTTGCAAATGGACAAATCCTGCATGACGAGCGCTACATTCGTACGCGTTTTTGGATTAAAATATAGAAATTTCTTGGTCTTTCAAAAGAGATTCCTTCAACTTAAACATAGTGGATTTAAGTGTACCTTCGAATGGCATAAAACTGAATTTCCTAACAGGTATTTGTTGCAAAATAATTAATCACAATGTTTTGTGACGCACGTTACAAAAAATTGGAAGTTACTTTGAACAATGAAGTATGTTTTCATAATTTTTTGCGAATTTTGCATAACAAAACACACAAAATCTAATTCCTAAAAGACAGATGAATATAAGAGAACTCTAAAATAACTTATTTGCAGCCAAAAATTGTTATCGCTTTTAATCAAAAGCCGTGAACCCTTTGTGACGCACGCTACGTGACGCACGTTACATTTTTTCTAGTAGTATATAAGTAAACACAATTGACTTTATTTTAACAAAAAAATTAACTCAATTTTTTAATAACATTTCTTAATACAAATTTTTAAAATTTCTAACTAACCAACTCAAAGCAAGTGCTGTGTAGCCTTTAGGAAATACAATAGACAATTTGTAATTAAGTATAAGTCCCTAATGACAAAGTAAAAATATAAAAAAAAACGCGGAGAGAAACTACGCCTTAGATAAGTAGAGTACCAAATTTGCTTCTAATGTAACATTATTTGATGCAAATATTTTAAATATTGTTCAGGACGTACATATTTCTTGTACAATTTTTATTCCAATATTAATTTCAGAGACTGAATCCATTGAAGAAGATCTTCTAGAAGATACATACACTCAGAATATTATGTAGCTTACTGTTTGTAGTTTAATAAAAAGTTTTCGGATCCATTTAAATAAAAAGAAACATTTTATTTTTCGAAGAAATATCTATATTGACTTTTTTAAACATTTGTTCGAAATAATTTACTATCATTTACCGATTTTTTTCAGTCTCATTAATTTTTTTCATTTGTTTCAAATTTAATAAAAATTTACCCACAAAACGGAAATTTGTGTGCGTTACATTTATTTTAACTTTAAAATTTCAATTTTATTTTAATTGTTTTTGTTGATATACAAAATTATTTCAATTCAAATTACAAGAACTTCACAAACAATGATATTTAATTTTAAAACCGGCCTACTTAACTTTCATTTAAACTAAATGGCTTTTGTTATTTATTTTTAAATATTATTTTAACAATTTAAGAAACCAATAATTAACCAGTAAAAAAAAATGTTAAAATTTTACCTGCCAATTCCTTAAAAATTAATGATTTTACCATTTATTTAACAATGTTTCCGTTTTTGTATTTCTTGTTTTTTTTAATATACAAAGTGTATGTATGGCTACAGACACTTTGTGTTTCTGTATGTATCTTTGTTTATGAAGTTCTTGTAATTTGAATTGAAATAATTTTGTTATATAAAAAACCAATTGGATTTTTTTAATATTTTTTTTTTTTTGAAACAAAATTTAAATTTGAAACAACTATAACGGACATAAATGAACCACAATTTTTAGTTTTGTGGTAAATTTTTATTAAATTTCAAACAAATGGAAAAAATAAATGAAACTGAAAAAAGTCGGTAAATCATATTAGATTATTTCGAACAAATGTTTGAAAAAGTAAAAATAGATATTTTTTTTGAAAAATAAATGTATGTTTCTTTATTTTTAAATGGAACGTAAAACTTTTTTATTAAACTACAAACTGTAAACTACATAATATTCTAACAGCCGTATGCATAAACATTTTGTTGATTTTTGTAACACAGTTATAAATCAAACTAACATGCAAAACAACAACAAATTTCCTTCATAAGGCTGTAAGTGTACATTTTGTAAATTAAAAAACAAACAAAAGCTCAAAAACAGAAACAATTTTAAATAAATGAATAAATCAGTTATCTTTTACGAAATTACCCACCAATTCCGTAAAAGATAAAGGATGTGTCAGTGTCGATTTGACACTTTTTTAATTTAACTGCCACGTGCCATCACTAAAAATGGTTAGAATATTGTAAATGTATCCCTTTTTTTTAAAGTTGGATATAAAAAACATTAACATTTCCGGCGCACAATAACTGATATTTTTCTTCACTGCATTTTGTTGCTTAAGATATGCTCAACACTGTACGTTCAATTATAACACAAATATTATTTTAACTTAATTCGGTTTAATGTATATATGCTTTAGCCGATGATAATCAATCAAAATCTTCTTCCTAATCGGCTTGAAAGAAGAAATAATTTAAATCAATCATTTACGTATGATTTGTTTCTTTTGTTTTGCGTAGTACGTACTACACTCAAAAACAGAGGAAAGCTAAATATTAGTCAGGAGGCACCCTCCTGACTAATATTTAGCAGAAACAAAAACTACTGTAAGCAAAACCGTTTTGGTGAAAATCAGCGAGCTGATTCGTTTATGGTTTAACTTTTTTTATTTTTGTCTAAAATATTTTTTGAAAAAAAAAAAATAAATAAAAAATGTTCGATAAAAAAGTATAAATTTGTATATTTGACTTTGTAAGGCAATTTCAAAAGAAATTAGCAGCAAGTGTTTTTAAAAGGTTTTATTAAGTAAAATTTTGTTATATTTTACACATTATTGAGTTTACAGCAATTTACTAAAATTAAGTAGGGGCTACTAATTTTTTCTACTAATTTTATTATACTACACGTCATCAGACATGTGTTGCTAAGATTAGGAAAAAATATCGATGGGCCCAAATTAGCAAAATTTCCCGTAATAACAGCAAAATTTTCAGTTGTCATTACAGCCTTTTTTTAGGTGAGTGTACAACCCCTTTTACTAATCTACTAACTTTATTTTTTAAGTGTACACATATTATGGTAAGCTTAAAATTTTGAATATTTTAAAATAAATCAGTATTATACATATATATATTATTATAAGCTGGATTGGAAATGAATGTATGAAACACTTTTAAATTTAAAGACAAAATTGAAACCTTCATAATGAAAAAAGTAATTTTATTAATCTAGCAACAAAAAGAAAAGGAAAAAAGTGTTGTTATAAAAATAATTTGTAACAACTGAAATCTGAAAATAATGTTTGTCAACTAAAGCTTAGGTACACACACCCAAAAATCTGTATTATTAATAATATAATATTGTTTGTATAACAAACAATGGAAAATATAGAATAAATAACAAAAAGAACAAAAGAACATTTTAATATTTCAGAATCTTGATTGTTTTATCAAACAAAAAAAAAAAAAAAACACACACACAGACAACCATAACGAAAATCAAAAACACATGTCTTTCAAATTACTCACACATTCAAATCGTTTATAAATTATACTACGACTTCCGTTAAACCTTTGCTTTGAGGCAATAGACAACAGCAACCAAAAAAAGCATAAAAGAGTGAAAATTTCCTGTTGATTTGTTTCACGCTGTGCAATATGGCTTTCATATTTGTGTTGGTAAATACACCCTCAGTATTATAAATATTTAATCTGTACTTTTTTTTGGAACAAATCTGCTGTCTGTTATATGCGATATTTTCAACATTCAAATATCTTTATATCTTTCAATTGTCGGTTTGTACGTATTTACTATGTACATTTAATGTTAAAGATTTATACGTTTCTTTACGTACATACGTTTCTTTACATACAGATATTTCTATACAAATAAAAACCAACAGTATCTATACGCATACCTATATAGAATACTTATATATCCCCTCTAGATACAAACATACATACATACATACAAAATAACATCAAACTTAAATTCAGATATGTGTGTGAGTGTATGCATAACCAGGGGCAGATTGTTGCATATTTAGTGTATATCTTAAAGGATATGGGTGTGTTACTTGTTATTCTTTTTCATTTGTATACATAAGTATAAGTGTGTGCGTATGTAATGAAAACGTTTCCCTGCAAGCATTGCAATACAAAAATGTTTGCGTTCCTTGGAAGGTGGAAAATAGGGCATGGGGAAAAGTGTATTAGATACTTTTTGGAGCTTTCGTTAGGAACATGTTAAAATAGGGGTACAAATCTAAATCCTTTTGGTTAAAAGGGAAAACCTGGGGCTGGAAACTTAAAGTTTGAATGTTCCTTCAAATTCCCTGTTAAGGTAAGTTTAGAAAATTTTACCAGGAACGTGGTAAAAGCGGCAGTTCAAAATAAAGAGCTACAGAAGAGAATGGAAAAGTCTACTTCTCCCCGTTCTGCTAAATCCCTTGGCCTAGTAAAATGAAAGTTAAAGTATGTATTCCTCCGAATCTAATTCAATGAAGATATACTTTCTTAATTTCCACAGAGTTTTTGATAGTATTTTCAAGGAGGCGCAAAAAGGGGAAATCTCGCTCTTAATATCGTGTCCACACTCCGCCTTCGAAAATTAAAAAAATGTCCTTTATGGGGAAGGGACCAATTCCCTGAAAATATACTTTTTGCAACGTCCAACATGGACGTGATGAAAATGGGATTATAATGGGAAAAAGTACCAAAAAAGCTGTAGTCAGGAACTTTAAATACGGCTAGTTGGTTCATCCTTCTGCGTAGACATCCAACAAGTCAGGATTTTCGAAAATTTTTAGGGGATGGGGAAAATGTAAAAGTAACCTTCGTAACGTCCTGCCCAAATCCTATTGTTTAGGAATCTGAAATTTAAAGTATGTACTAAGAAGAAAGTAGCCCCTTACACAGAAATGGTGTAAAAATGGTAAGATCCTCCCTTTAACGTCATCTTCAACATTATTCGGCAAGAAATCTGAAATTTAAAATAAGTGTTCTCTAGGCTAATTCACTGAAGAGATACAACTTCCAATTAAAATAGGTACAATGGAGATAAAAAGATGAAAATTGGCTTTATCGGAAGTCCAAAATCTTGGAGCTAGGAACTTAAGATATGGCATATAGGTTCCTCTTTCAGTGAGACACTCACTAAAATCTTGAATACGTTATTACCTAAACAGGTGAAATTAAAATATGAAACATGTGTAGAAAGTGCTGCCTTTAATAAATTGTATAAATCCTGCAGCTCGATACGAACAATTTTACGACTCAGCTAAAAAATTTACGAAATCCGGGTGATACCATATGGCATCTCTGGTCGAAATTGGGTTAAGCTGTAACTTTAAATTAAAACAAGAACAATCTTTATAAAAAGAATTTAGTTTTTAAATTACCAGTGACGAAGAATCAGGCTTTTTAAACTAGTGTTTTCATAAAAATATATAACAAAATAATAAAATTTTTGGAAATATCTTCCAAATAATAACGGAAAGATAATTTCAAAATATTACTGCAATATGAAAATGCAAAATCTCAAATATCATTCCAGTGTCTTTTTGGAATATATTATCTAAATGTTTGTAGGGTAAACACTTTTTTTGGTTATTTTGTTGGTGTAACAAGTGATTGGGTGTGTAACGGTAAACGAAACAGTTACAGCACTTACTGCCAAATTGAAATTATATTTGCCAGTTGTGATTTTATTTCTTCTTATTCTATTTTGGTTCTTCTTCTTTTCATATCGTTTTTTCCTTTCCGCCGTAATGTTGCGTATTTACTTAAATTTTAAACATATTTTGTGCACATACCGTCGCATATATAAATAAAACATGTGTGTGTTGAAATAAATTGGTATTTGTAGCTAAAATTTGTAGATTTAGATATTTTGGCCTGAAGAAGTCTTTTTACTTTTACTAATTTTGTTCTTCATGTTTGCTCCCCTCTGGTTCAGTATAACGTCAGCACTTTCATTTTTCTTTTCGTCGTTCATTTCCTTTTTGTCCCTTTTTTCTGTCTAAAGTTTCCTTGTACAAATATTATCTTGTGTTATCGTTTTCATTGAGTTTATTTAAGCAATTGTTTCAAGTAATTTCATTTTCATTCACTCTATGATTCCTGGTAGTATTTTGTCCTTTATTGCTCCCTCTTTCACTCGTTGCCTTCATAAATACAAATAATTTGCAGCTTATTGCATTTTTTCCTTTCTAAAGTTGTTCATTCAATTATATATATATTTTTTTTGTATTTCTATTATGACACTATAGGTCAAGTTAGTTGAAATGACGCCTGTATACAAAATGGAGTAAAGTTTTATAATTTCAAATATATGTTCAAATGTGGCTATATCTCATATGTTTGACGATTTTTACAAAAAAAAAAAATGTTTTCTTTTATGGATTCATGTATTCAGAAACAAATAATTAAACCATTATCTGGACCGCTGTGGAACAACAAAATACTGTCTCATACTAAAAAGAAATAAAAGAAATATTACTACAAATTTTTAACGATCTTCTGCAATCTTAGATATTCTGTGAACCGTGCTGAATATACAAGATTAAATAAAGTTTATTACACAGTTTATTTAAATAAAATTATAAACAATTCTACGAGGACATTTAACCATAAACAATCTAGTGATGATGCAAGATGTTTGCTGAGTTTTTTACTGCTACTAACTCTAATGCAACTTATGATAAATCTATCACGTATCTGTTTCCTTTGTAAATCAATCTATATTATTACCGTTTCTTAATACATATATTGTTTTAAATGGATGAAAAGAACTTAAATTTTTTATTATTTTAGTCCTGATGAAATTCCGAGCTGTATTTTAATTAACTGTGGTGAAGCCTTAGCCATCCCTCTGACTCTTATGTTTGACACATCAATAAAATAAATATTGCCTTATATCAAAAATATTTATTTATATAATACAATGATATATTATTATGATATCCCATGGGATATACTTTAACAATTTTATATAATTAATTTAAAAATTAAAAAAATACAAAAAGAAATTGTCTTAAAACCAATACATTTTTACTTTATTTCATTTAATTACTATTTGCAATTCATTAATAATAAATATACATATTTATTTTTTAAAAGTAAAGTAAAATCTAAAAATATATTCTGTTAATAAATAGTATCATAAATAATGTGATATTTAATTCATGTTTACTCAAAAAGTCTTTAATATTAAAAAGTAAAATGAAATAATTCATAAAGACTTTTAAAAAATAAGGAAATGAAAAGAAATATATTATTTATTTGATGAAAATTAAATATTGCATTTATAGCCTGTCTCTCGATTTCTAACAGAAAACTAGTCGAACGAAAGCAAGTCACTCGAATTCGAATCAATTTGGGTTTTTCTATTTCGAAAACCTTCGATCGTCTTTACTTATGTGTGTTAATTTTTGTTTCTTACGCATTTACAAATCACAGCGATGCCAGATAATATATTTTTAGCATTTGTTACAATTTTCTTTAAAAGTACCAAAAATACTACTAATCTTCTTAAAGATAAAAACAACCCTGTTTAACAGTGATCAGCTGTATATGACAAATGAAATAAAAAAATAACAATAAACAAATCAATTTTTATTTGAGAATGTGTTTATTTGTGAAAAATTTTTTAATCGATTGTTGTTCGGAGAAAAGTTGCCTGTTGCTGTTGTCTGTTCGGTGTGGTCACTGCTAAAGTCTTGTTAGCTCTTGTAAAAAAAAAGATGTAAAATAAAAAATGTAAATATGAGCTGCAAACGTAAGTCACAAACAACACACACTTACCTTTTACCACTCAGCAACAGCGTAATAGGGGGTGAAACGGAGTTAAGTTTTCTGGTCAAATTTTCCTCCTCTGCGGAAAATTTGTTTGCTCCGAACACCAGAGACCCTCTGGCAAAATCAGGCCTTTCTTCCATGTAAAATATAAGCGTCTTCGGCTGGTCCATTGTTGATTTTTTTAATCTGAAATTTAAAGTTCTTAATAAACTATAAAAATTTGTATTATTTTGTACTTACCTTTTGTTATTCATTGCTTTTTTTTCACTCGACAAAAAAATAGCAAGTGACTGTTTTGACATTGCGTTCGCACTGTTCGAAATAAAGAACTCAAATTTTGTATGAAAGCAGTCACGTTTTCATTCGACTTGTCGTTCGAGT
The DNA here is from genome assembly GCA_949748255.1 of Eustalomyia histrio. Classification (NCBI taxonomy): domain Eukaryota; kingdom Metazoa; phylum Arthropoda; class Insecta; order Diptera; family Anthomyiidae; genus Eustalomyia; species Eustalomyia histrio. The sequence goes on along the minus strand of OX456525.1, from coordinate 102,719,593 downwards.
CATCGTTCTCAAGGAAGTAGAGTTAGTGAAACCCAAATCAGTTTTCTTTCGCTTAAAAGGCAAACGAACGTGTTCTTTTAAAAAAGAGGGACAGGCTATTAAATTGTTTCAATTAAATGCCTAAGTACTGTTTCATATGTATACATTCCAATAAATGTTATTTTTATAGGGTTTGTTAAGTAATAAAGGTGCACCACTTATTGTACCATATCTAATTATATATAAAAGTAAAAACAATTTCAAATAAATGATTAAATCATTTATTTTTTAAGAAATTGGTAGGTAAAATTTAGCATTTATTTTAACTTATTAAATTATTTTATATATATTTTTTTTTTAATTTTATAATTTTGCTGCACTTTTTTTAAGGCCGAAAGATATGATTATAAATAATAATAAAAAATATAATCAGATTAGGACAGGAACAATGTACCCAACAAACAATACGTTCCGTTTACGTACCGTTTTCGGTCCGTCATGAACGGAATCCAACTCCATTTACGTACCGTTTTCTGGATCCATATACGGATTTTAAGGAAAATCAAAACTGATTCGAATCCGTTTGAAAACCGTCAATGACGGACCGCTTACGGACTGGATATATAAGATGAAAAACGGAGTTGTCCGTCAAAAGTCCGTCAATGACGGACCGTTTACGGACCGGATATATCGGATGAAAAACGGAGTTGTCCCTTGAAAGTCCGTCAGTGGCGGACCGTTTACGGATCCGTATTCCTACCGTTTTTTTAACAAAAACGGATTTATGTAAGTGCCTAAATTTTTTAATTTTGAATAACTAATTATAGATTTTTTTCTTTAAATTAATTAAATGAAATATTCATATCCAGCATAACTAGCATCTGTATCCATCACTGCGGTTATGGCCCATTGAATATCATGAAAAAATAAAACAAAATTTGAATTTTGGTTTAATTAGTGGCGTTTACGAAATAATGTAGCATACAACGCAAATTTGCCCATTTTTTAACAAAATCTATTATGAATTAGCAGACAATATTTTTATTTGCAAAATTGCATAAATTTGAGCACATCACCGTAAAAGTTCTTTTAAATTTCATAAAAATTTACCTCAAATTAAAGTTATTAAATTTATTTTCAGTGTATCTGTTTTTCTAAACGACCCGTATAATTATCACACACATATTACAATTATTCGTTTTTGAAACCAAAACGAATTCAAAAGCAACGGAAGAAAAATTAATGAAATTCGAGGAAGTCCGTATTTGACGATGCAGAAAGGGATGAAACAAAACGGAGTCAAAACGTACTGTTTTCGAAAATTCAATGTTCCGTTTACGTACATGCTTTAACGGATACGTAGTTTCGGTCCGTAAAAGTGTAGTAGAACCGGATTCATGAATCCTTACGTCTCGGAGAGTCCGTAAAAATGTTTCTTGGGTAGTCTCGAATTCAGTCATTACTTGTAGCATTTCGCCCATGTTTTTTTATCCCACTTCCCGAATATGTAATTTTATATATAATCCCCGAAGATATAAAGGGTGGTTAAATTTTAAGGGCCGATGTTGAATGTGAACCACACCTAGACATCAACTTTTTTTCTGCATTTCATTTGACATTTCTCAATTTCAGACTAACTCAATTTGAACCATGGAAAGATACACAATCGAGCAACGCGTTAAAGTTATTCAGGCTTATTATGAAAATGGGCGTTCAAATCAAAATGCATATCGTGCACTTCGTGATTTTTTCGGTCAATTCAATCGTCCAAATGTGCGTGCAATCGGAAAAATCGTGCAAAAATTTGAGCGAACCGGGTCTGTATGAGATGTGAAAACACCAGTGCATGCTCGTACAGCTCGTAATGCAGAAAATATTGCTGCTGTTTGCGATAGTGTGGCTGAAGAGCCGTCCACCTCAAATCGTCGTCATGGCCAACAATTGCACCCCTTACGCTCGTCGTTGATGAACATTATGCATAAAGACTTACATTTACATGCTTACAAGGTGCAATTGACTCAAGAACTAAAGCCTCTTGACCATTCCAAACGTCGTCAATGGTCAGAATGGTGCAAGAAATGCCAACAGTGGATGATAAATTTTCGAAGAAAATCATCTTCAGTGATGAGGCACATTTTCACCTCAGTGGATTCGTCAATAAGCAGAATTACCACATTTGGGGGAATGATAATCCAAGAGTGATTGTCGAAAAACCAATGCACCCACAAGGAGTGACTGTTTGGTGTGTTTTATGGGATGGCAGCAGGCAGTTACTGTGAATGGTGTTCGCTATCGTGAGATAATAAAGAACTTTTTATGGCCCAAATTGGAAGATATGGATGTGCACGATATGTGGTTTAAACAGGACGTTGCCACTTGCAACACAGCTGACGAAACAATGGCTTTTTGCGCGATAAATTCAATGGCCGTGTTATCTCACGTGGTGGCGATGTCAATTAGCCGCCAAGATCATGTGATTTGACACCGTTGGACTTCTTTGTTTTGGGGTTATTTTAAAGAATAGGTATACGTCGATAAGCCGGCAACAATTCAAGAGCTAAAGAATGAGATAATTCGGTACATTAACGGCATAGAACCTCAATTATGCCTTAGCATCATCGAAAATTTGGACCATCGGATGGAGGTGTGCCGCCGAGGTCACGGCGGCCATTTGACTGATATTTTGTTCCATACATAATTGAACCATACCATATTATCATAATAAAAAGAAATGACAATAATTTCCTAAATAATTTGTGTTTTATTCAAAATCAACATCGGCCCTTTAAATTTAACCACCCTTTATATAGCAGCGTGTGTCTATGTAATTTAAGCGGGCGACTACACCTCTGGCAGACTGGGTTCAAATCATGCCAAGGGAATTGTGTTTTTTAAGACTTTTTTTTTGTATAAATATTTATATTAAACAGCTTTTATTTAATTTTTTATTGTTGGATTTAATCTTATTTAATTTGAACTACCGTTTTTCACATACATTTACATCTTACTAAATTTCCAAATATTTTTCTGTTTCAAATTTGAACTGCCTTTTTTGGATAAATTTGATCTAAGAATATACCTAAATATATTTCTGGATTAAATTTGATCAGTCATCTTACAATTTCAATTTAGATCTTACAAAATCTCCAAATGTAGTATTGCTGGATATAATTTTACCTGCCATCTTTCGGATCAAATAAGATAAACTAGGTATTACAGCACATATAAGAGAACTTTAAAATGCATGTGATTTAATATTGTGCCGAGTTTATAAGAAAATGATGTGACTTGAATGAGAATGACTTGACTTTTGAATAAAAACCATAGCTCTTTTATTGCGTGTTTTTTAGCGGCCCAGTCTCGTACTAATGAGTTCTTATTTCAAAAAAACCATGTATATATAGGCAAATTGGGCAGCCAGTAAAAAAAGGCTGACATATAAAAGGTGCCCGGACATCATCGCAAGGGATATTATCCCAATTCCCGGTTTTGGGATTATGTCTGCATAACTTTTGACCACAATTAAAATGGGGGTTATGACCGTTTACCAAATGGTCATAATACCATAATTTGTTGGGAAGTTGTAACGACAGAAGTCGCGTCGCTCGTTTCTGTCTACACACTTTCTTTTTACACTGGCGACAACTACAAATAGCTGCCCTTAGGGGTATATAAAGAGCAACATTGAACAAATCTGGGTCAGTCGCCAGCAGCCGTGAACGAGAACACAAGGTAATTTCAGCTCTAAATATTAAATTCTAATCCTGCGAGCATCCTTGGACAACTTGTAAGTATCCTGTGAATATCCTTGAAGGTCCTGCGGATATCCTTGAAGGTCCTGCGGATATCCTTGAAGGTCCTGCCGATATCCTTGAAGATCCTGCGGATATCCTTGAAGTCCTGTCAACATCCTTGAAGGTCCTGCTGATATCCTTGAAGGTCCTGCCGATATCCTTGAAGATCCTGCTGATATCCTTGAAGGTCCTGCGGATATCCTGGAAGGTCCTGTCAACATCCTTGAAAGTCCTGTCAACGTCCTGGAAGGTCCTGCGAACATCCTTGAAGGTCCTGCCGATATCCTTGAAGATCCTGCGGATATCCTTGAAGGTCCTGCCGATATCCTTGAAGATCCTGCTGATATCCTTGAAGGTCCTGTCAACATCCTGGAAGGTCCTGTCAACATCCTTGAATGTCCTGTCAACGTCCTGGAAGGTCCTGCGAACATCCTTGAAGGTCCTGCCGATATCCTTGAAGATCCTGCGGATATCCTTGAAGGTCCTGCCGATATCCTTGAAGATCCTGCGGATATCCTTGAAGGTCCTGTCCACATCCTTGAAGATCCTGCTGATATCCTTGAAGGTCCTGCCGATATCCTTGAAGGTCCTGTCAACATCCTTGAAGGTCTGCGAAAATCTCGGGAGGTCCTGTGGAGATCCTCGAACGGTTCATAAGAGGAAGCGTGCCGTCCCAGGTCGCTCTTTCATCTGCTCTCTTTATTTCCTCTCTCTCCCCCTTTCTCTCTCTCTTTCTCTCCCTCTCACTTAATCAACGTAGGTCATACGGAGTTTATCAGAGGAAGCGTGCCGTCCCCGGTCGCTGTCCTCCCTGTGAAGATACCAGAGGGAGCATGCCGTCCCAGGTCGCTGCCCTCACCTAGACGAAGTTCATCGGAGGAAGCGTGCCGTCCCCGGTCGCTGTCCACCCCCGTGAAGATACTAGAGGGAGCGTGCCGTCCCAGGTCGCTGCCCTCACCTAGACGCAGTTCATCAGAGGAAGCGTGCCGTCCCCGGTCGCTGTCCTCCCCCGTGAAGATACCAGAGGAAGCGTGCCGTCCCTGGTCGCTATCCTCCCCTTTGAAGATACCAGAGGGAGCGGGTCGTCCCAGGTCGCTGCCCTCACCTAGACGAAGTTCATCAGAGGAAGCGTGCCGTCCCCGGTGGCTGTCCTCCCCTTTGAAGATACCAGAGGGAGCGTGCCGTCCTAGGTCGCTGCCCTCACCTAGACGTTGTTCATCAGAGGAAGCGTGCCGTCCCCAGGTCGCTGTCTTCCCCCGTGAAGATACCAGAGGGAGCGTGCCGTCCCAGGTCGCTGCCCTCACCTAGACGCAGTTCATCAGAGGAAGCGTGCCGTCCCCGGTCGCTGTCCTCCCCCGTGAAGATACCAGAGGAAGCGTGCCGTCCCAGGTCGCTATCCTCCCCTTTGAAGATACCAGAGGGAGCGTGCCGTCCCAGGTCGCTGCCCTCGCCTAGACGTAGTTCATCAGAGGAAGCGTGCCGTCCCCGGTCGCTTTCCTCCCCCTTGAAGATACCAGAGGGAGCGTGCCGTCCCAGGTCGCTGCCCTCGCCTAGACGTAGTCCATCAGAGGAAGCGTCCCGTCCCCGGTCGCTGTCCTCCCTGGGAAGATACCAGAGGGAGCGTGCCGTCCCAGGTCGCTGCCCTCACCTAGACGTAGTCCATCAGAGGAAGCGTGCCGTCCCCAGTCGCTGTCCTCCCCCTTGAAGATACCAGAGGGAGCGTGCCGTCCCAGGTCACTGCCCTCGCCTAGACGTAGTCCATCAGAGGAAGCGTCCCGTCCCCGGTCGCTGTCCTCCCTGTGAAGATACCAGAGGGAGCGTGCCGTCCCAGGTCGCTGCCCTCACCTAGACGTAGTGCATCATAGGAAGCGTGCCGTCCCCGGTCGCTGTCCTCCCTGTGAAGATACCAGAGGAAGCGTGCCGTCCCCGGTCGCTGTCCTCCCTGTGAAGATACCAGAGGGAGCGTGCCGTCCCAGGTCGCTGCCCTCGCCTAGACGTAGTCCATCAGAGGAAGCGTCCCGTCCCCGGTCGCTGTCCTCCCTGGGAAGATACCAGAGGGAGCGTGCCGTCCCAGGTCGCTGCCCTCACCTAGACGTAGTCCATCAGAGGAAGCGTGCCGTCCCCAGTCGCTGTCCTCCCCCTTGAAGATACCAGAGGGAGCGTGCCGTCCCAGGTCGCTGCCCTCGCCTAGACGTAGTCCATCAGAGGAAGCGTCCCGTCCCCGGTCGCTGTCCTCCCTGTGAAGATACGAGAGGGAGCGTGCCGTCCCAGGTCGCTGCCCTCACCTAGACGTAGTGCATCCTAGGAAGCGTGCCGTCCCCGGTCGCTGTCCTCCCTGTGAAGATACCAGAGGGAGCATGCCGTCCCCTGTCGCTGTCCTGCCTTTCGAAGTTACCAGAGGGAACGCGCCGTCCCAGGTCGCCTCTGCATTCTCTCTCTTTATCCCTCACTCCTTCCCTCTCTCTCTTTTCAATCCTGTAGTATTAACAACAATAAACGAATTTACCTTTGTATGAAATCACGTCTTTTACTCTCGGTCACTGGATCAAAGAAATTTCTGTGACGATCCCTACCCCCGCGAGCTTACCCCAGCTAACGGAGGAAATCTCGTCGTTACAAGTTCTAATTGTAAAGAACCAACTACAATTGGCTTCAGTGCTTCAAAAGTCAACATAATTTGACTGAAGTGTGGCCCAAATTACACGACACCCATACTTGACTTGAATGAATTAGTTTAGATTCGCACAATTTAAATTTTCTTTTTAAATTTCTTAAATCTCAATGTGTATTGTTATATTTTTTAATTGTTATTTTTTATCTCTCTACAATGTTTTTGACATATTTTTAATTTGCTTAACCTAAATTAACAGAGACGGAACTTTACAAAATTTGACTTAAGTTAAATATGAGTACTTAAATGTATTTGCATGATATCGTACCATTCTCTATTCTCTAATTCAACTTCGCTTAATATAGTTGAGCCTTTTAAATTTTTGTTGTTCGATAAAAATCTGTTTTGAGTGACAATAAAACTAGCGTTTTGTTAAGGAATTGTAATTCGTTACAGTTTAAAATTATGTATGTGAATGCTTTTATGAATTTAGTGAATAAAAAACTTATTAAATTTTTTTCGTAACATAAATTACTAAAAAAAATAACATAATTTTGAAGCAAAAATACCTATTGGGAGACTTCTCTTGTGGCCTGCTTGAGGTTTACCAAAAAAAAAAAAAAAAGAATTCTGTGATATATTCACACCTTTGTCAGCATAGCTTTGGAATTCAAATTTTAAACTCCTAATATGTGTCCGTGTTCTAATGTACCTACAATCTTATTAAAGATTTTAATACATTTGTTAAATTAGATTAAAAGAAATAACAAATTTCTGACCTATAATGACATCTCTACTAAAATTGCTTAAACGTTTAAAGATATCACTGGCAGCAGGGTGGATAAAATAAAGGAAATGATATAGAAAAACTAACAAAGTATTTGTAACATTTTTTTATGTCATAAAAGGTGTTAGTGTGTTATTGGAAATTAATATATTCTCATCATCTACATCGTCATTTTCCTCATCGCCACTATCAATGGCAACTGTCTAATGTTGGTGTTGCTTTTGTTGTCATGTGTTTTTCCTTTTTTATTACATAAAATTTAAAAACAAAGAAGTAGAACATTTCATTTACCATTAAACGTTAAGCTTCATTAGCTTTGTCGTCGTTGTCGTCGTCGTTGCTTCGCGATATGTGTCTTATGTATGTATGCGCTAGCGTTGTTGTTGATGATGGTGATAGTATTGGTGTTCGTTATGTTATTAACCTGGTTTCCGGTTGCATTTTATGTTTTTTTTTACAGCTATCGTTTTTGTTTTTACTTTTCTCAACGAGAAAAATAATCAAATTATGAACAAAAAATTTGCATAAAAATTGTTTAATACGAGTTTATCGCTTTTTCTATAATGAAATAGAAACCTTGTAATTGGATTTTAATTTCGATTTTTGGAATTATTTTAAAATTGGAAATTTAAAAGTTTTTTTTTTTACTAAGCCATGCAACTAACATTTTCACCCACGGAAACAGCGATATACATGTGAAACAAGTTTTCTTTAATTTTTCAAAGGAAGGCCTTTTGAATACACTTTTTTGAATGTTTCCTATTAATAATTTATTGATATTATGCAAAGAAATTGTTCCCAATGATTCATAAGAATGATTAGAATTACAAGTTAACTTTTGAAGAGTAAAACACATTGCGGGGACTCATGAAACGTCTCTTAAAAATACACAATACATTTTTAAATATTTGTTGTCTGTTCCTTCTTTTAATTCAGTTTTTTTATTTAGAAAAACATTTATTTTTATTTTGGTGTCTTTGAAAACAGTTCAAATGACACGGACTTGTAATAGATCTGTCATTAGACATGAAGATATATGGCACTATATATGTTCTCTTATGACCAGATTTGCTTATGTCTGACCACAAAAATCACCAAATTTTCCTTAAAAAAACTTAACCCTACTTTTTGAAAAAATGACTCTAACGCTAAAACTTGGCAGAGAGAGTTTTTAGACATTAAGCAAGAGTCCCATCATTGTAGAGACTGCGAATTAAAACTTATGATATTTTTGAATTTTAACACATGTCATATCTTATCATATAAAACCAGATCTGGCACCAGATCTAATAAGATTAAATGATATATGATAAGATTAAAGCAGATCTAATTCCCGAAGATATAATAATTGTATATAGCACAATTGTGTGAACAATGTATTCGGATAAAGTGATGTATTATGTGTAGCAGTGGGTGGCTGAGTTAGTTAAGCGGTCAATTCTGGCAGACCGATTAAAATTTTTGCCGAAGGCATTGCTTTTTTTAAGAATTTAATTTTTTTTTAACTGAAATTGTTTTTAAATTTGCTAAAACTTTTGTTTTTGATAAATTAGATTCCATATAACATTTTGTTGGATTTAATCTGATAGAATTCGATCTGACATTTTTCGGATAATTTTAGATTTAATACTTAAAATAGTTTGTAAGTTAAAATAACAAAAAAAATACCATTCAAATGAAATTATTTTAATAAAGAAATTATATTTAATATAGTAGACCGGGTCTACTAAATTTTCATTAAAATCAAATGATTTTTCAAATGATTATTCAGTTAAAAATAAATTTTAAAATTTTACCTAACAATAAAATAAATGTGTATTGATTTATTTTAAATTTTTTGGGTTTTTGTATTTTTGTTTGTTTTTTAAGCTGTAAAATGTAGACTCACATACTCTATAAACACGTGTATTGAGAATGGCTTTGTGTGTGTGTGGAAATTATTTTGTATTGTATATTAATAAACAATTTAAATTAAGAAAATTTTTAAATTTTTTGAAAATTTATTTTTGAAACAGACAGCAAACAAAAATGTAAATTTTTAATAACTGTAACGGAAACAAATAAACCACAAAGCTTCATACAAATGAAAAATATCAGTGAAACTGAAAAAACCAAGTAAATGACAGTAAATAATTTTGAACATATATATGAAAAAGTTAAACTGAAAATTTCTTTAAAAAAATGTATGTTCGGAACCAATGATTTTTACATAGGGGTGTCATAGGGTGGAAGTTTTTTTTATGATCCTTTTTCATTGCATCTAAAGCGTTCTTAGGGTTTAGTGAAAAATTAGATAAATTGATGTTACCAAATAAATTTTGAATTTAAATTTCAACAGGATATACGTAATCGAGACTTAGCCTTATTTTCACAATTCTTCTACGTGGGAATTTAACTGACACATTTGTTGTTTGAGTTTGAATGTTGTATTATTTATAACAGGAGATTCCGAAATCAGGCCTCATTTGTTAAATAACTTTCTTCGAAATTCTTGCAATTTTTACTATAAAAAATTTTAAACTTTTTGTATTGATTACTCCGATTTTAAGAATTTAAAATCTGGTAAATTGTAAGCTTAAAATTGATACAATTGACCCAAACCTGATAACTTGTTTCAAATTAACTATAGTCATATGATATATTTTTTAATTTATATATTTTTTATCAGGCTCGAGAATAGTATTAAATGGGAAAAATTGTAAGGATCAGCGCTAGAGGGAGTGTACACTTTCGGCCCGAGCGACCATTTGGAATGGCAACCCTTTCAATTTGTGCTTTGAAAATCGAAGATGGTTGCCAAAGGGTATTTCTATAAATAGATGGATAAGGCTCATTTGTACGGGTAATCATTCACTAACTGCAAAATGTAATTTTGCATAGTAATTTTTCTTGAAGTGTGTGATATATAAGCCTGTTCAAAACCATGAGTTATTTGTGGGTTGGGTGATTTCATAAGGAAGCTGAAGATGACCTGGTCGCTCTGGTCGATCCGCTGATCCTTACAATTTTTTTACTATTTGTTAGTAACATTAAATTATGATCTCGAGCCTGATAAAATTAAAAGTATATAATTAAAACACATAGATCGAATAATATACATAAGTTTACATGTCAAATATATATAGAAATATCTATTATTAATGTTTAACTTTGGTTGTTTTTTTAAATAAGTTACCCGTCATACAATAGATTTGAAAAGTGTTAATTTTATTCTAAGTCATATTTTTGATGTTGTGAAAAAGACCTACTTTGGAAGAGGACAATCAGTACTAAATGATATTTTGGAATCAATGAAAAATTAATTACTTAAGAATCACCTCCATTTATTTTTGCTGGGTATGCATACTTTTATAATTTAAAAATGAACTTGCTTTGAAATTGTTAACATTTGCCTTCTTTTGCAATAAATATTTGCATGGATAGTTTAAAACCAAGTTTGGTAACCGAAGCGAATAATGGTATTGGCATAGATTTTTTTATTTTAGTAAAATAACACTATGTTGTCAATGCAAATTAAGAAATTCTTATTTACAGACATTCAATAATCGGAACGGATTATTAAGTGTCCAGTTAAAATTAAACCATAAGCTATATTAAAATTTTACATGGGAAACCACAGTAAATGTATTAGTTAAGGACCCAGTTAGTAGCTTGCGGAGCATTGCGAAAATGAGGCTTAAATTAATTTAAAATATTTTTTTTTGCAAAATCCTTAAAATTCGGACTTTTTTAAGCCCTTATTCAATTCCGGTACGCTTAAGGTATAAAGGAAAGATTGCCAGTACTGATATTTTAGAAACTAAGGGTTTTCGAATTCGTTTAAAACGGATAACATTATTATAAAGGTACCGATTGCCAGCTTTGTTAAAACCAATAAAGTTATGCGTTTTGTTAAACACATAAAAGTTGTCATGATAACCAACTTAAGAATTGTTTGCTGATGGGAAAGTTATTTTTTTACTGCTGTGAAATGTGAATCATGGAAAAACTCTTAAGTATTTATAAGAACATAAATAAGTACTTACCTACACATAAAATGAAAAACAATGTATGTGTATATTATTAGCTAAATTATGCATAAAATATTTACTTCCCATCTTGAAGTGGTAAAATAGAAACAACATTTCCTCTACAAAAATGTTTATTTTTTTTTTTTAAATAATAATTAACTTAATTGTTTTTTATACGCGTGCTTTGTACTTTTAACCAACGCCAACAACATTTACACCACATTTTATATATATAAAATCTTGAGAATTTCTCTTTTGTATATCTTTGCAACATATTTAAACGGAGATATTTTGTGGTCACGTAAAACTTGTGAATATCTTTGGTGACTGTCCTGTTTAGTTTCTGTTGTTAAATATGAATATTGAAGAAAACTTTTACACAACTAATGGTAAGAGATTGCACAAGTATTAGTGTCTGTCTTTGAGTGAGTGTAAGTATTTTATGTTATATATATAGTACAGTGGTTGCTACCCAGTTGGCCAGATAGACTTACATGAAATTGCCGTCAAAGATGCCTTCAAGACATTTTAGAAGATGTCGTCTATAAATAACTGTTGAAGACAAGATCGTGTATTTTGTCGTGTTTTGAACGTTATTAATGACAAGACAAGTAAAAAAGGCTAAATTCGGCTGTGCCGAATCTTTGAATACCCTCCACCAATATCCTAAAAAGGTGTTCTCTACTGTTTTTGATACAAATAATATAAAAAAACTTTTGAAGTAAAATTATGTTGGGGAAAAAATTTTTTGAGGTGAAAAAAGATTTTAGTGGTGAAAAAATGTTTGAAGTGAATACAAAATACTTACTGCTAAGCGACTATGAAATTGTACTAAATTTGTATGGGCAATTTAGAGGCACCTTTACATTTTCACTAGTTTTTTTAACCATGGACCGCAGAAAAAACACATTTGAAAGCATAGTTTTTGACAAATACTCAATTTTGTTACTGGCTAATTGGAAATAGCTCTGCAGCAGAAAATGCCTGATGGAGACAATGCACTTTCTGATGCGCCACGTATTGATAAATAGTTGTAACGAATGTTCTTTCTTTAAAAAATTAAAGTGTGTTTGTAAGGCAATATGCCTAATGGGGAGAATACAGCAAAGAAATTAATTTATTAAAGAAGGAACGTGAGTTGTAACTATTTGTCAATATATGGCCCATCAGAAGGTGCATTCTCTCCATTAAGCATATTTTGCTGCAGAGCTAGTCTCCATTAGCCATATTGTGCTACAATATGCAGTAGTGCAGTGTATTATTCTATTTTCTTCGTAACATAAATGAATATTTGCCAAAAACTATGAAAAATATATCTTTAATATGCATATTATACCTTAATTTTTTAAATCATTATTCATTAAGATGTTTAAGTGCACAATATTGCACTTTATTCATGTGTATTTTTTTATGAAAGAAAACATTAACATAAATATACATTTGCCAATCCCTCAACTCTCAAAAATACAAATGGAACAAAAAAAATACTATTTTATTACGTCAAACATTTGAAAATTTGACTTAAAAATTATATAATAAGTCTACCAGTAACATCTTAATGCATTAGAATTTGACGTTTGTAGTTAATTTAATATTTTTGGTAAATAAATTAATTGAAAGCCTAATCAAAGGCTATGTCGACCTAGCCATGGGCACTAAAGCAATTATGCATTTTGCTCTTTCTTCATATATAAATTTTTTTGGACCTAGCCATGTAGCAGGGTATTGTTTTTTTTAATTCAGCGCCACCTATTCAAAAGTAGCGGCACTATAGCAATTATGCATTTTGCTCTTTCTTTATATATAAATGTCTTTGGTAACAAAACCAAAAAATACATTTTATGGAATGAAACGAAAAACCAACAAAGCTTAACAGAAAAAAATAGATACAGAAAAATTGTACCAATTTGTATGGAAAATTTAGAGGTACCTTCACATTTTCACTCATAACTTTTGAACCGATGGACCGATTTTGCCCATTTTCAATGCTCGGGAGGATGTTCAATAATCTAGGTAAAAATAGGCACCCCAGCTTACATCTTCACGTCGTGATAGCCATTTCAACAGACAGACAGACATACATAAATAAACAATGGGCCTGAGTTTTATATGTATTTGGTGCTCAAAATAGCAACTTGGAAAAATATTTTAAAATGTCTGATATATAATTAAATTATAGAGAACAATTATTTTTGAACCGATGGACCGATTTTGCCCATTTTCAATACCAAACTGCTCGGGAGGATGTTCAATAATCTAGGTAAAAATAGGCACCCCAGCTTGTGTCCTCGCGTCGTGATAGCTATTTCAACAGACAGACAAACAGACAGACAGACGGACATCGCTAAATCGCTAAGGATCACTAATATATATACGTAAACCTATATTTCGACATGTTACAAACGGAATGACAAACTGATATATAACAACATATATGGTGTAGGGTATAATGAGCGTAAGACTCCTAAACTTTTAATTAATAAACTTATATTGAGGGCAAAATGAGAGACCATATCATGTATTTTGTAATGTTTTAAACTACAATGCCGATTAGTAGAGCGACAATGGGTTAACTTGTCGGGAACAACACTTTATTAAGGACAAAACAAACGACATTTTCATAGATAATTGACAATGTCGTCCAGATTGTCATACACGATTTCGCGGACATCTGTATGAAAAAGTCGTGGACGCTTTGCATGGCCTGTCGCCAAAGTGTTGTCATAGATTTACTATGTGTCGTCCACCCATCGTCGAGGTTGTATGGCAGACATGGCCAACAGGGTGGGTCTATTTGTGTGTGTGTTTTTGAATATTAACAACCAAATGACATTTGTTAGCATTCCTTTAGTGCCAGCGGTGTTTAGACTATTTAACAAGTAAACGTACATGTACATTTATAAAGATTTACTTATATACATAAATAAACAATGGGCCTGGCATTCATATGTGTTTGGTGGTCAAAATAGCAACTTGGAAATATATTTTAAAATTTCTGATATATAATTAAATTATAAAGAACAATTAGCCATATATGTATACTCGTACCTTAAAAAACTTAAAATGTTTTTGTTATTATAGTTTTTAGTTTATAGTTATCTACCCATAGTGCATTGTTTAAGATAGGGATTGTTATGCCACAAGTGTATAGGTAGGTGTACATTTTTACTACTGTTACCCTATTTCACTACATTTTTATCCCGCAAGCTTTTACTTTCTCTGGCTTTTGTTTTGTTCTGTTTGTTGTGCAGCTAAAATAACCATTTGTCTTGTGGTTTTATTTAAAAACCAATTTAAAAGTGTCACTGATTTAACAGCACAGCAGGCGATTACAATAACCAACAGTTCGCCAGAAAAATAAAATAATACAGCAACAACAAAAACAAAATATCTACTATTTGAATCTAATATTTACGTACTACTCGTGATACACCCGGATGAATCTGCCCCGCAGCTCAATCACCCTCATGTCACTCACGAACACTTGTTAGTCTAACTAACTACCGCAACCAACAGTATAATGAGAAAAACTAAAATTAAAAAAAAAAAAATCAACTAAGAAAAAATAATGAAAATTAAATATCAGAAATTTATTTTGTCAGTGTCACGAACAGCGAGCTTTGATTTTTAAAGTAGAAATATTTGAAATTGTTTTTTTTTTTTTTTTTTTTCCATATTTTTTTATTATTTATTGAATCTTCACTTTTAAAAACTGTGAACTAACAATAATTATCCAAATCTTAAAACTAAATATTAACTGTTAAGTCCAGCCAGTGCCAGACTGATGTTGTGTGGTTCAACTGGGACCATTATTTCCCCTTATTATTAGCGGACCAGATCCGCAGTGTCCCTCCTCCTAAGACGCTGGTGGCCGTGATTATCAGTTAAGTTACGGGCTAGTATGTTGGGGTGTGTTTCCAGTTTTGTTAAATAGCGTTGACAGTGTCTAATAATTTCATCTTTGACCAGGGGTACATTCAGGTCTTTATGTATGTTGTAATTCCTAACATACCAGGGTGCGTTCGTGATCGTCCTCAAGAATTTATTTTGCATTCTCTGAATTTTCCCTATATTGGACGCAGAGGCAGTACCCCAGAGCTGAATTCCGTAGCACCATATGGGTTTCATGATCGAATTGTAAATGAGTAATTTGCAGTCCAGGCCTAGTTTAGAGTTTTTGCCAGTAAGCCAAGCGAGCTGAGCAGTTTTTAGCCTCATCTGAGTTATTTTCGCATCTATATGATTTTTCCACGTGAGTCGACGGTCAAGGTGAATACCTAGATATTTCACACATGTGTGTTGGGGTATATTCAGATTATTAATTTTAATGGGTGGACACGTCTCTTTTCTCAGTGTGAAAGTAATGTGGATACATTTCTGTTCATTCACCTTAATTCTCCACTTATCCAACCAAGCTTCCAATTGTGAAATGTGAGTCTGTAACATTCTAGACGCTATTTTTGAGTCATCGTGGACGCTTAAGATTGCAGTATCGTCAGCGAAAGTCGATGTGTGGGTATTAATATCTAATGGCATGTCTGAAGTATAAATGATATATAACAGAGGACCCAAAATGCTACCTTGTGGAACTCCGGCTTGTATATCTTGAGGAGAGCTGACAAAACTTTTTTCAGCAAGAGTGAATTTTCGATTTGTTATATAGCTTTTGAGTAGCTTGTGAGTATTTGTTGGTAACAAAAGTTTTATTTTAAACAGTAGACCTTCATGCCAAACCTTATCGAAAGCCTGTGAAACGTCGATAAAAAGGGCAGAGCAGTATTTTTTCTCCTCGAACGTTTTTCTGACAACAGTAACCAGCCTGTGGGCTTGCTCAATGGTGCTGTGTTTTCTCCTGAAGCCAAATTGGTGTGATGGAATACAGTTGTTTTGTTCCACATAAACAGTTATCTTTTCCATTAGGATTTTCTCGAACAGCTTTGACAAATTGGATAAAAGGCTTATAGGCCTATACGATTCCACTTTTGTGTAGTCTTTGCCTGGCTTGGGTATCATTTTAACGAGTGAAACTTTCCATTCTGGGGGATAGTATTCAAGGCGTATAATAGCATTAAAAATAAAGAGAATTATCTTTAATGCTATACGGGGTAACTCCAAGAGCATCCTGTTACCGATTCCATCGATACCAGGAGCTTTTTTGGGGTTTAGTTCAAAAATAGCCTTTTCGACCTCTCTCATCTCAAACGTTAATCGGGTAGCTGCTCGGTGCTGGGGTAAAATCGGTGGCAACTCTGTTACAGAACTTGTTATATTTGGCGTGAATACTTTTCTTAAATGTTCTACAAACAGATCTCCTTTTTCAGTATCATTTCTAGCCCAACCTCCGTCTAATTTTCTCAAAGGAGGCTTACATAAGACAGGTCTTTTTAAATTTTTCGTTGCACGCCATAATGAGTAATCAGTTCTTGATGTTGGATCTAAATTTTCAAGATATCTGTTTAATGAAGCAGTTCTCTTATGTTCAAGTAGCTTTCTTAATTTTTTAGTGCATTCTTTCAATCGTTCCTTAAGTTGAGGAGATCTGTGCTGTTGCCACTCTCTTCGAGCTCTTCTTTTTTCATTTAAGAGTCGTTCGACATCGGCAGACAAAATAATATTTTGTCTGTTGTGTCGGGGGGGTTTGGTAGCAAGTTGAGCAGCAAGTTTGAGATTTAGTTCAAAATTTTGAATCGAGAGGTCGATATCTTCCGGTGTTCTTAGCGGTATGTTTTCCGAGCAATGTGTACTGATAAATTTTTTATACTTCAACCAATCTGTTGTTTTGCCTGTCAGTGCTAAGTCACCAGAGGGGGGTACAATTCCTCGGGGGTTTAAAATAGTAACAACTGTAGGTGTGTGATCAGATGAGAGATCCAATAATGGTTCTACATGGACCAATTCTCTCGCAATAGACATTGTTATTCCAAAGTCTATCAGATCGGGTATTTTTCGACGATCCGTTGGCCAGTACGTGGGTTCTCCACTAGAGATCACATCCATACCCAGCTTAGAAATTGTATTAAACAAAACACGGCCCTTAGGGGTAACAAGCCGTGACCCCCAGAATGTATGCTTGGCATTATAGTCTCCAGCTGCCAGAAAACGCGGTCCTAATGATTCGAAAAAGACTGTGTACTGATCCTCCGTTATGGAGAATCTGGGGGGAGAATAAATTGACGAAATCACCAAGTCCCTATCGAATTCTTCAAAACATATAGTAGTGGCCTGAAGATAATTTTCGCAAAGATCACACATAAGAAAATGTTTTAATCTAGATTTAATGAGAATAGCTGATCCTCCACATGACCTGCCTCTTGGGTCCTTAGTATCATACATTGTGTACCCGCGAATTGAAAATGAACTTCTCAGGGTTAAATGGGTCTCAGAAATAAGCATTACGTCAATTTGCTGATTCCTGAGAAAATACTCGAGCTCTTCTTTATGTTGGCATATGCCGTTAGCATTCCAGTAACATATTTTCAAACTGTTCATGGTTTAGTTAACAAAGCTTGCATCAAAATAGACTGATTTCTCATCATCTCTTGCATCATATTACTCATTGAGTTTGTAAAGTTAGTAACAGTTTGAACCAAGGATTCAATGGATGCTTCAAGTCTGCTGAAATTTTGTATCTGGGGTTCAGATTGAGAAAGTGGAGCATTTGGATTGACTTGTGCGGTTTGTGGAGTTTTTGGGGGCTGTGGTTGTCCTCTTAGAACTTCAGAGTATGAAGCACTGTTGGTGATAATTTGTGGGTATTGTGGAATATAAAATTCGGGTTCCAACTGTGATTTCATTCGGGGGTTTCGGGTTCTGTTTAAATTTGAGTTTTTTAATTTTAAATATACCTCACAACCTCTGTAATTAGCAGTATGGGGGTTACCGCAATTGCTACATTTCTTTTCAGTATTTACTGTCTTTGGTTTGGTGCAGTCAGCTGTGCTATGCAGCTCACCGCAAACTACGCAAACTGCATGTAGTCTACAATAAGACCTAGTGTGACCATACTCCTGGCAGTTCGTACACTGAGCAGGTCCTCGTCGCTTATGTGGTGCTTCAACTGTAACTCTATAGTGTAGCAAGTACCTAAGTTGATAAATAGGGTGTGTTTCATTTTTCTTCAACTTGATATCGCCAGGCTCTAATTCAACTCGGAAAAGGGGTTGGGGGAGCTTATCCCGGTTTCTAATATTAACAACGGACTTAACTTTAAAGCCGTTGATTTCGAGTGCCTTCTTTACTTCAAGTGGGTCATTGTATGATTCAATACCCTTAATGACTATCTGAAGACCTTTGCTGCTCTTCAACTGGTAAGTATAAAAATTTTTTTTTCTGGATTCAAGAAATGATACTAATTTTCTGAAATTGGATTCACATTGAACTTGAATCTTAGTTTCAACAATTTTGCCATTTTTTATTGGAACAATATAAAAAGAGTTTTCCCCAATAAGGCTGACTAGGGTTTTAACAAATTCATTTGAATTTTGCTCTCTTAGATAGATAGGGGGAGGTCTTTGTGGTTTAGGTATCACCGGGGCATCATTATCTTCGCTTTCCAGTAAGGCAAAACGGTTTTGGGATTGAGTGACATTTATTTCACCTCTACTAAGCTTAGGATAGGGAGCTGTTTTAGCCGATTTTGGGCTTCTTTTCCTTTTAACTATTTTAACATACCTGTCTAATCCAGTCTGTACCAATGGTTTGGCGGTAATGATGACTGGCAGGTCAACATTGGGTGTTGCGCCAGTTGAGGGGTTAATAGTTAAACTACTTACTGACGGAAAGTGAAGCATACTTTGGGGCTGTTTCAAGTTATTAGGTTGAGCCATAATATTAATATCACTGTTTAACGTAGCAGAAGATGTTGTTGGTGTTTTAATAGTCTCACTATTTGTTGATATTGTAGCTGTAGGTTTTGGTGAAGTCAAAGCAGACAGCGTTTTGTGTGTTGTTGTTAAACTAGGCACTGTATTTGTTGGTACTTTTATATTTTCATGTTCCTTTGTGTTATTGGTTTTAATTTTTTCACATGAGAGTAAAGGAGAACATGAACGGGATCTCTCAATTGTTTTTGCGGTTAAATAATTTTTGTTGTAATTGGGATCACTAATGTTTTTATTAACATTGATGTTGTCTCCCTTTAGAAAAACGTAGGCATTTCTGCCATTTGCACTGAGCCTTCTCTCCTCTTGAATTATAGAGCTCATATACTCTTTTCTTTATAAGAAAGAAAAGAAACAAAAAAAAAAATAAAACAAACAAGACAAATCCCTGTTTGTTAAGGGTTTTTTATAAAATGTTTTTTTTTTTATTTAAATTTTAAATTGAACACGGTTTATTTGTTTTTTGTAATAAATATATTATTTTTTAAGCGTCCAAGCGCTGTTGTTTTTTATATATTTTTTTTACACACTAATAAGCCGATATTTTAATAAATTCACGGACCGAATAAATAACACGTCTATCCTTATTGAGAATTTCAACATTTTTTTATGAGAATTTCAACATTTTTTTTTAAAGTAGAAATATTTGAAATTGTGGCAAAGTTTAAAAATTTACTTTATAGTCCTATGCGTCAAATGATTATTGTTTTGTAATCGAACATTAAGGGCTAAACACTAATTTAAATTATTTACTGAAATGTTCAGAGATTTTCATGGAAAGCCATTTTTGCAACAAAATGCATATTTGAAATCGAGAGAAAATTTCCTTTAATTTAAGCCGTCACACTTATCATTTTGGATGTGATTTGGTTATTTGGAACTAGCTTATTATTTCCCAAGTGAGTACTGTGTT
Organism: Eustalomyia histrio; assembly: GCA_949748255.1. Lineage (NCBI taxonomy): Eukaryota > Metazoa > Arthropoda > Insecta > Diptera > Anthomyiidae > Eustalomyia > Eustalomyia histrio. The sequence continues at coordinate 102,699,619 of OX456525.1, read as the reverse complement.
GCTCAAACTGTGTGCTTGTTGAAGTGATGTACCCCAGTTTATGAAAAAGTTCGAAAACTTGTTGCACTAACTTCCATTCAGCACGCGCGATGGGTGCTTCATTTGGGCGGTGGGTGCTTAAATCGAAATTTGAGCATTTCTAATTATTCGAACAATTATTTGACAAAATTGTTCGACTAATCGAATAATGATTTACCGATTGACACAAATATAAACAAAATATATGTGACCTTCTCCGAGAAAAGGGACATAGTGTGTGCGATTTGGTATGGTTAGTTATGATTGGGTGCCGACTTTGGTGGTGACGTATTTTTTTCGCTTTTAGTGTGACAATACCTTTGCTATTGTTGCTGCTCTGTTCGTTCTCATTTTTATCGATTTTCCCAAGTTCGTTTTGTACGTTTTTATGGGGTAAATAATTTTTTATCAGAAATCTAACTCATTTCATCTTATTCTACACCCTTTTAGGTACCAGAATCCACTCTTAAGTCCAAACCCGTTTTTTGACACACTAGGTCTCTTTTCTCGGAGAAGGTCACATACATATATGCATTCCCCAGTCAAAAGGTAAAATCCATATAACTGGTTGCTGAACACCTTATAGGTTCGTTTCATTTAGACTAGAACATGTTGCTTTAAAACTGTTTCTTGGATAGTGAAACCTTATATTTTGACTGCCTGGCATTAGTTATAGAACCTGTTCCATGGAAACGGTGGTAAAAGAACCTGTTCTAGAATAGATTCAAAGGTAAACTTATTTAAAAAAAATTTAGTTGGAAGTGTTTTATTATGGATTTAAGTGAAAATCAAAAAAATAATTGAGATAATATTGTTTCTATTTTATTTATAATTATTTTTATATATTTATTATAATTAAATTATGTCGACAATAATAAAGTCAGGCTATTTTTATATTTTATAAAGTCTAGTAAATTATTTTCACAACGAAGAAAAAGTTACCTTAAATATAATTTTTCTACAAATTTGTTTAAATTTTTTTCAGTCCAAAAAAATTTCATTGGCTTTTGCAAGATTTTTTTTTTATTATTTACAATTTAAGTGTTAGCACAACTTTTGATAAATTTAGTAATTTTTTTTTGCCAAAAATCCGTTCGCTGATTTTCAACAACATGATTTTGCTGACATTAGCAATTTTTCTGCAAGCACCATCCTAAATAAAATTTTGCAGTCTCTGCAACATTTTTGCTTATTATACTAACATTTTTTTTGAGAGAACACAAAATTGTCTTTCTTCGTTTTTTGAATAATTATCCAAAAAGTACACAGGAAAAACTAAAATCAAGTTTAAATTAAAATATTTGTAAATACAGTTAAAAATTTAATTGAATTTGCACCGGCAAAAGAATTTATTATATCAATTAATTTTTTTTTGTGTTAAAATTAATTTATGATTTTCAATTAATTTTTTAATAATATCAATTAAATTTTTAATCAAAAATCTTCAAGAAAAACTTTAATTAAAGTTTTAACCAAAAATCAATTAAAATTTGAATAAAATTTTTGACTGTTATATTAATCAAATTTTCAATATTTTTTTTTATCAAATATACATATGTATGTTTGTGTTTAATTCATTAACACGTGGCAATTTCTAAATACTTTGTACCAAATGGTTCATAGGAGTACCATAGTACCTTTAAGGTTCTAATATCACCACAAAAAATACTATGGTACCAACAAGTTTGTTCTCATGTTCCTTTTTTTAAGGTGGAAATACCCAAAAATCCTTAACAAATTTGCAGATTTCGTTTGCTAAAAATTTAAAATAAATATTTTAGATAAAAGGCCACCCTTTTACAGCTGAATTCAAATTTTAAATTTTAAAATAGACCTTTAAAAACACGATTTCTTGATTTAGTATTTAAATCTGATTAAATTTTTAACGAATAGATTTGCAAAATTCTGTTCAATGTTTGAATAATTTTCTACTTTATTAAATAAGTATCAAAATCAGAGAATCATTTTCAAAGAATCAATTAAATTGATTAAATTTTAATAAATCAAATAACCAAAAGTCGTTTGCGAACAGAATCACCAAACAAATTATTCATTTGGGTCAAAATTGAATCATTGATATGAAGTGATTATAGTTTATTCATGGATTCATAAAATTAATAATATGAAATAAAATGAATTATCAAGATATGCATTAAAACCAATACATCATAGATTTAGCTAAAATAGCTTTCGATTATCGATGTTAAAAATCTATCTAAATTTATTTATTTTTTTATCAATAGTTTTTCAAATTTGAAGCCAAATGCCCTTACCCGGCAACACAGATGCGTATGCATTATCACTACATCACTACAAATAGAAAATGTTGTTTTTGTAAATTAAAACAATGAATGCGGTTCTCTGTCTTAAAAAAAATAAATTATGACGCTTATATTAATAAGCGTAATACTACAAATATTTTTAATAAACATTTTGTTTTGCTTTTTTGTTTAAATAACTGTAATAAAAGTTAAGATATAAATATATCAAAATAATATGACTTTTATGTGTTGTCAATAGTGTTTTGTTGTAAGCTAGAATATTTTTTAAGCCTAGTTCATTATCAATTAATAAATTAAATGCTGGCAATGCTGACATATGCAATTGCAGCTATTATAATAATATACCCAATAATATACAAAAGTAATAGTTTTTAATTAAACTTGCAACTTTATTTTGTTTAATTACAGTTACCAATTTTTGTGTAAAATATCACTTATACTACACTGGTTTTAAGTTGTAATTTATTCAGCAATGAAAACATTATAAGTTAAAAAATGGTAAGTTCCTACTAAATTATATTTTAACAAATTTTAAAATAGAATTCTAAGTTCTGCTGAAAAAAAAAACAAAAATATTTTCAAACACTTGGAGAAAAATGTAAAGTGCTAACTAGGATTTAAGGAATTTCATTTAAAGAAATGTATTTGTATGGTTCCTAGAAAAAGGGTCAATTATCTAACTTTTAAACTACAAAATTGGGAAAACAATACACATTTTTTAGGACAGGTAACTTATCTAGAAAACAACCAGAGTTGAACGTTAACCACAGATATTTCCATAAACATATCATATTTATTGTCATAGTTAAGCTCTAAACATTGATTATTTTGTAATAATTAACAGGGTATAGGGACAGCTCTAAGGTTTTCTTTTTTAACTTAAATGAATTCTTAGACCTTTAAATAAACCTTATGTTTTTATAAACTGGATGGTCTTTGGATTAGTATCTCAGTCATACGTAATGCTTATAATACTTGAAAATCTAAAAATATTGGAAAAAAGTTTCAATTAATTATAAGATTTTATTAAAGTTTTTAGTATAATACCGGTCCTTAGTAAATTCAGTTTAAAAATATTTCTAATTCTTTCATATCCTAAAAACCATGTAAAACTCCAAAGTGATTTGCTTATATAAAAGTACGAGTGCATGCATCTAGAAACTGTTTAGGAGAATACCAACAATACATTTAACAATTCATTTTTATTTTTTGGAAATATTATTTGAAATTCTTTGAAAAAGAGCAAGAAAAATTGCATTTATTCCTGTAAATATCTACATGTAAAGTACATCAATCCATTTATTTCATCACTTAATATTCGAAAGCTTTAAAAACCAGTCCCTAACTTACTCACTCATTCACTCTCACGTATACCAATTCAATATTCTAAAAATACAAGAAAATAAATGAAAAATGGATTAAATAAATGACATTCAATTTGGTAAAGTAATCTTTTAATCAGAATACTGTCGTATTTATCGTTTGTTTTTTAGTACGTTCATTTGCTGGTTGGTTTTGTTGTATATTGTATTCCATCATGCCATCCATGAATATATTTTATGGTATCTGCATATAATATGGGTGTGTGTGTGTGTGTCTGTATTTTCATTATGGATTTTCAATTGTATATGTATGTCTTTATGCGGTCGCACCTTTAAATGTAATGACAAAATAATGTCTTCATTTCAATCTATGGTGGCAATGAATGAAAGCTCGCTAAAGAAAGTAACTTTGTTGAATAAATTCATCATTGCCACCAAACATTTTGTACTTATTTTCTGGTTCTGCTGCTATGGTTTTTTTCGCTTACTTTACGTTTTTTGCGTTCATCTAAATGACGAACAATGGGATAGATTAACAAAAAAATTAGGAAACATTAAATTCTTTATTCCCTGTGATAATCAAACCTGTATCAGGGTACGACAGGTGACTGGTTCATTTGGACTGTGGCCGGTTTATTTATATGAGGGGGACCGGTCAATTAAACATTAAATTGCCACTACATCAAAAAAAAAAAATATATATTAACTAGAATTTGGAAAAATTAACTAATTTGGTAAAAATTTCTAAATTATAGAGAAATTTTACTATTGAGAACTAAATTTTCATTAGATAAACTCCCTAAAAACAAGAAAATATTTTTTAGCATGGCAATTCTTTTAAGTGAAAATTTTCTAATAAATGAGAAGCTGTCTCTATGATAAAAGTAATATTTTTAACCATATATTTTAAAGTACTTTACACACATTGTGTAAGTATTTTCCCACTTAAGGGGGACTACCGGGTTGTAAGGACACTGCTTTTAACAAGATTTTGCCTTTAAATTAAATTGAATTATTCTAAACATATGTATTTAAAATAAAAATTAAATTCCATTAGCAAAAAGGTAAACAAATTAAAAAAATGTATTGCAGTATATGCTAAACGTAATAAATTACAACATTAGATCCCATTCGTAGTTAATAAGTAGTTCTCCTCGAGAGAACTACAAAAAGTGACGTCTTGAATGACACACGGCATCTATGGCTAAGGAGCACTGGGGATCCTTTGTCTTCTTAAATTGACTAATTTGAGAAAATTGTTGCAAAAATACAAAATATAACAATTACATTTTTTGTTTTTATAGTAAAATGGAAAAATGTTAAGCTTTTTAATTGAATTTTTAGCTTAAACTTTAATTGACATATACAAATTTTGACTTTCTTTTATTATTAGGTGAAACAAAAAAAAAAAAATAGTTTTAGTGCCTTCGATAAATATAGAGATTAATAGGCGCAACGCCAATTATAGGAAAGCCATTATATCATAATGTATACATTTTTTTTTAAGATTATGAAAACTAACTGGTTTGTTTTTAATTTATTGTTTTTTTTCTTTGTTTGAACAAACAATTTAAAATTAATTATAGTTGGAAATAGTTTTTCAAAAAAAAAAAAATCCTATACCTATTTTTTTTCAAAAATTAGAAAACTTTTACTTGAAATAAAAATAATATTTTATTAAAATTTTTAAAATTTATCTGAACAAAGTTGCATGTCCCTAGAAATAATTCATCAGTTTGTAAAATCAAATAATTTTTATGTAAAAAATTATGAAAAAATTTATTACTTTTAGTTTCTAATTTCCTTAACTAATTTTTAGAAAATAATTCTTTAAAGTAGACTTAAAAACTAAATTTAGAAATTGCTTTAATTAATTTAATTGTACTAGTCGCAAAAAAAAATTACACACATTAAAGGCTAGTTCCCTCACAATATTATTTCTTTAAAAACAACTTAAAATACATATGAAATAAATCAAAAATACAATCAAAAAGGGAAATATTGGTTGTTCATTATATTCAAACCATTTTGTTATTTATTTTTAATCATCGTTTAATAATCGACAAAAGTAGTAAAAACAATAGAAAGTCGATTAAAATAACCATAAATTCTTTACTGACAAAAAGTTGGAAAAAACTTCTTTTGTGGTTTGTTTTTCAAATAGAAAGTTTTTTTATTTGTATGTAATTACAAAACACAACACACACAGATGTATATATTGTATTGGCTTTGTGTGTATGTACAAGTTGGTTGAAAAGTTCCTGCGCTCGAAATGAAAGAATACTGTTTTTTTTACGAAATATATTTTTTTATTCAATATAATCTACTAGAAGTTCAATACACTTGTTCCAATGATCATCCAATAATTTTATACCATCCTTATAATGGTTTTCCGGAAGCTCTTCAAAATAACCGTCTTCGGCTGCTATGGCCTCTTCATTCGACGAAAAATGCTTTCCACGAAGGAATCGTTTGAGATTTCTGAAGAGAAAGAGTAGTCACTGGGAGCCAAATCTGGTAAATACGGTGAATGCTCAAGCAATTCGTACTTTAATTCTTTTAATTTAGCCATCGTCAAAACACTTTTGTGAGCAGGTGCATTGTCTTGATGAAAATAGATTGTTTTTCTTCTTTAAACCAGGTCTTTTCTCACGAATTTTTTTATCCATCTGATCCACAAGGCAGCAATAATATTCAGAGTTGATTGTTTTACTTTTCTGAAGATAATCAATCAACAAAATTCTTTTTACATCCCAAAAAACTGATGCCATAACCTTCTTTGCTGATCGTTGTGACTTCACCCCCTTTGGAGCTGAACAACCAGCTTCAGTCCACTGTAAACGTTCTTGTTTCAATTTAGGATCATGGTGATAGATCCAAGTCTCATCCATAGTTATAAAACGACGCAAGAAGTCGGTTTTATTCGGCTTAAAACGTTCCAAATAACGCTGAGAAATTTGTTTTCGATCCAGTTTTTGTTGAATTGTTAATGTGTGCGGCACTAACTTTCCAAACAGTTTTATCATACGTAATTCTTCGCTCATCTGAGATGCCTATGGCATTAGCAATTTCACGCCTAGTCACACTTGGATATTCACTAACCATATTATGTACCTACTCAATGATTTCTGCTGTGGTTGCAGTTTTTGGTCGTCCTTCGCGTGGATCGTCTTTAAGGCTGGTACGACCACGTTTAAATTTACCAGCCCAAAATTCAACGGTGCGTTTTGAAGGTGAGGACTCCTTATACACTTCTAACAATTGTTCATAAATTTCCTTTGCTTTTAAACCCTTCAAAACAAAGAATCTAATGACTGCACGATATTAAATTTTTTCCATATTAAAAAAAATCAATGACACGTCAACTTCAAATGGCTTGTAAACAAAGAAATTGACAGAATGACTTGCAACTTTGCATGTGTTCTCAGGACAGTTATACCAACTTGAGAAAAAAAAAGTTTGGAGCTAGCAGTGCCATCTCTTGGTGAGCGCAGGAACTTTTCAACCAACCTGTATATTTGAATAATTCCTTGTAATTTTTATTGACACAATTTTGATTTTAAATAAACTGTTTTGGAAAAAACAAAAAGAATTATATGAATGTCTGTTTTTAGAAAAAGTAAACATAAAATTTTACATTTAACAGAAAATATCAACTTCTACGGAATGTCTGTAAATTTTTGTAGTTTGTTTTTTTAAAAAAATAAAAAAATATATTTTTATGAATTTCAATTGATTCTTCATTTAAAAACAAACTTTACGTATTACTTTAAAAATGAACTGCAGTCGGTAACGGAAAATATATTGTGAGTGCACATTCTCATTTCTAAGTTAGACTGATTTTTTGAACTAAATAAATAATGTTCTAATTTTTTTAAGTAAACTAAATTTTAGTATATTTTTGTATATTTTATATATTTCTTATAACTAAGATGTTTTTTGCCTAAAATCAAGAACTATTACTTAAGAAAGATAGGAAATATTTCTAAGTATAAAAACTATTTCATTTTTACTTAAAGTTATGAATTTTTCTTCTTTTTGAGAAAATTTTTCTAAATTTTAATAAAATTTGACTTAAATTGAGGAAATTTTTTAAACTATTAAAAAGGAAATTTTGGATTAATTTTTAGTTTATGTATTTTTTTTTTTTGAGTGTAGATGTGACATGCCACAGAACTGACGCTTTTCACGCTATGATAAAGTAGGAATTTGAAAAAATCGACTTGGCGTCGGTAGGACTCCATCACACAGGCTTAAATTAACATGAAAAACTTATGGTTGGATAAATGTTCGAAGAATTTATAACTTTCAATGTTAGATACTGTTGCGTATGAGTAACCTTAAATTTAAATTGTATATTGCGTATACGTATAAGTAATTTTCAAAATGGGAAAATGGCTTCAATTTATCCAGAAACATGATAATTTCACAAAACAAGACACGCTAGAGTGAGGAAAAAATTAAAAAAAAAAAAAACGTTTAAATCAATACCCGAAATAAGTTAATTATTTTGTATTTTCATAAAATAGATTTTTGTCAAGTTAAAATATTCCTTTTTGCCAAACAAAAAATAAAAAAATTTTTTTTTCAAATAAGTTATTCTTTTAAATTCTGTAAGTGTAATAATTAATAGCATTACTTGGAGTAATTAATAGCATTACAAAATTATGATAAATACAATAATTTATTCGATACTTTTAATATTTTTCTGTAGCCTTATGCACTTTCTTGGGTTGAAAGTGTTTTTGCCAATACCTTATAAAACTACTCGACTGCTTATTATTTAATTTATACCACTAAAAAGATCTCTCAATGATATTTTTTCACTAATTCAAAACAAGGTTATATATTGCCTAAAACAAGTCTCGTTATGAGTAAGTTAAAATTTTTTTATCAGTGTATTTTCAGAATATGCTTACAATTTCAAAATTTTACCTATGTAATAGTAAACAGTGCATAGAATTTGAGACTTTGAGCTTTAATTTAATGTGCAACATACTTTGATTGATCTGCAAGTAAAGAAGATATTTTCGATGATATTTTGAAAACTGAAACTTACTTCGTGATTTTAATTTTATAACTGCGATCTACATCCTGAGACTTATTGTATAAATTTTAGTCGTCTTCCATTTAATGCATTAACAAATCAGTTTATTTCGGTGAGCTATTTATACTTGAATTTTCCATAACAGAGGTTTTTTAAACCCAAAAATTCATTCATAAAAATACAAAAATATGTCAATATAACAAAATTTATTCTAAAACAAACTAAAAATGGTTCATTTTACGAATTTTTTCGTTATATTGACAATAAATTCTTATTTTTATGCATAATCTATGCATAAAAATCGTGGCGTACTTTCGTAAATGGAAATTCAATTATTGTATATTTGAGGAAAATAGAAAAATTATTTTTTTTTTTCGTTTTTACATTCTACACTGATAATAATCCATGCACGAAAAAATGTCAAAATAACAAAAATTTTGTAAAATATACGAAAATTGATTAATTTAACTAAATTTTTTGTAGTTTTAACAATAATTTCATATTTTTATGCTTGGATTATTATGAGTGTGGGGCCTGGCCAAAAGATATATAAATTTTAAAAAAGTCTCTAAAATGGAAAAAATCATTATAATTGAGAAAAAGATGACACTATAAACATCCAGTGGAAAAAAATAAAAGTTTCCAAAACTCCGATTTCTGGAGTAAGAGATAAATAAGGGACACGTAGCGGCATAATTTTATGCTAAAAAGTTGTGATTAAAATTATAATCTAGAGTGAACATAGGTATAAATTATATTTGTATTATAATCCAAAAATTCTACATTTTTGTGGGGTTACTTAAGGATATTTGATATTTAAGCTCAACATACATACACACAGAATGTTATGTAGTTTACTGTCTAAAGTTAATAAAAAGTTTTCAGTTGAGTTTGAAATAAAGGAACATATATTTATTGTTCAAAGCAATGTTTATTTTAAATTTTTTATACATTTGTTCAAAATGATTTACAGTCATTTACTGATTTTTCTGAATTTCATTTAATTTTTTTCATTTGTTTGAAATTAAATAAAAATTTACCCACAAAACAGAAATTTGTGGTTAATTGTTTCCTTTATAGTTATTACAAATTCAAATTTTGTTTGCCGTATATTTCAAAAAATATATCTGATTTTGTTTTTTATTTAATTTTTTTTAAACAATTTGTTTTTCAATTCAAATTAACTATAAAAACTTCATAAACACAAACAAATAAGGCCATTCACACAAAATATGTTTATAGACTCTGTGAGTATACATTTTGCAGATTAAAAAAGAAGCAAAACAAATTCAAATAAATGAATATTCATTTATATTTACGGAATTGGTAGGTAAAATTTTAACATTTATTTTTAACCGATTAATCATTTGTTTTTACTGATGTGTCAGTTGTTTAAACAACATTTAAAAATGAATAACAAAAACCATTTGTTTTAAATGAAAAGTAAGTTGACCGGTTTTTAAATGAAATATCATTTCTTATAAAAGGTATTTTCGGTTATTTTAACTTAAAAACTATTTTAAGTGTACTCTCTTCAAATTTCAATGGTTCTGCCAAATTAAGAAATATAGAATATTATTATATTAATATAATTATTTATATTAATATTTAGTTATATGAAGATAAACGTGTTTTTTGTTTTTTTAAGTTCTGAATGCATTTGAATCGGAAAAAATATATAATTTCGCAAAAAATATATAATAGGGCCTCATACTTTTTATACTCTATTTGACTATGCTGTGCCATTTTTCCTATTTGCAGAAATTGCAAAAAGTTGTATGCCTAATGTACATGTTGTTCCAATCCAACCATCAATAATGATGGTACAGCCAATTCAACGTTTAAGTTCAAAAGAGTTCTTTCAGTGGCAAAAATTTCGAATCGGTGAGGTGTTCCTTAACTGTACATTAGACATTTTTGTTTTAATAAAGTTGTATTTTTCATGTCACCAAAATGATCGATAAGTTCTAACATACCAGTACTAACATACACAATTCTCGCACCGTTTTAAATTGTAAGTAATTTTGACACTTGAAATGAAAAACTTTTCACATATATTTCTTACAGAAACTCTTTGTGTAACATTTTTTCAATAATGGTGGGTAAAATGCTTACGTGACAGAAAGTTGTAACAAAAAAAAAAAAAAAAAAAAAGAAATGTCGAAACGGTCATGTGAGAAAAATGACAAAATTTCATTTCATAAGAATTTTGTGTTCTTAGTATTTTATTGCTTTAAACATAAGCGAATTGTTGCACTTTTTGTTTTCGTTCGTGATATCGAAACATTACCCTATTGCTAACAAAAAAATACAAAGTAATGTATCTAAAAGTAGATTTTCAACAATATGCAATACGTAATCAATGATCGGTAACTAATAACTTGCTTTCAAATAATGCAAAAGGTATCGAGCTTTCGTTACATGAGTATATCGTACCCATTACAAAATTTTTGCTGGGATGGTAAGGATAATTTTTCTCTGGTCAGTTTTTATAATTTTGTTATTTTTTTGAAATTTGTTCTCGTGTCAAAATAATTTTTTACGATATTTTGATTTAGAAATTTTCTTACTTCTAAGCGGTGCTTTGCTTATAAAAGTCTCCAACACAAGAAATTTTGAAAATTAAGCTTGCTATTGAAATAAGTAGTTCAGTATCTGTTTATAAAATAATCATTTGGTAAATTTTAGGACTTGCGCTTAGATGCGCTCTGGTGGATTAGAAGGTTACATTTTTTATTACATGTGTAAAATCTCAATTTTTAATTTTTTTTTATAATATTTAATTAAAAATAACAACCTTTTTAATAAAATATTTCTCTGATTTCTAATGAAACTTTATCGGTTTATGCAACAAATTTCGTATAATAAAGAAAATTCTCCCACTTGAACATATTTAGTAACCAAGACTTTTAAGCCCATAGTGCATTTCTTAAATATTATTTTTTATGTACTTTCGATGAAAATATACGAGATTCACAAATTTCCTGGAATTATCTGTGATTGCTTATTGTTTATTGAATAGATTTTCTTAATTCTTTACTCCACCATGAACCGACCCACATACACTTAAAATTGAAAAATGGCTTTAATTTTCTTTTTTTTTTATAAAACGCACATACAGTAATTTTTTCATGGCCTTCCACCTGGATGGCATATATATATTGTTCTTAAGGCAATAAAAACTGACAATGACAGCCATGGAAGAAAAAAATTTAAAAAGTATTTTAAATTGATTACTGACACAAAGCGATGGAAATCTGATTGATATTGTTTAAGGTCAAATATTATTCCCCACACAATTTTTATTTACACTGCAAACTTCAAGCAAATACATGAAAGAAAAACAAAATAGCTAAAGTTATTATAACAATTTCAAGAATTTGTGTTACTCAGAAGAAAGAAGAAGAAGAAGATAATACAAATGTGACAAATTCTCTAAATCCAGATGATCTATCTTAAGTCAATGAATTTATATAGTTTGTATTCAAACATCGTTACTTAAATTTAATCCACTGTTTGATTTGTTGTTTGTTAAAGTTTTTGTTTTTCTTTCTTTTTATTGATAAATAGTTCAAGTTAAGAGAAAATTGTTTTAAAAACAATTTAGTTTTCTAAGCGTGTTTTTAATTATTTGTCTAACAATATAAACTTATATAAACTGACAAGTTCTTAAGGCGAAATATAGTGTTGCCTGATTTTGTTTATAGGCCTTATCTCCAGTTATATATTTGTCGTCCTTAAAAATCCAAAAATTGTTATTTTCTGATTGCTAAAATGTAGTTAAAAAATCTTAGAAAAAAACATATATTTTTAATTACATTAAAATAAAACATATTTTCGTAATATAAATCATTGGCAACGGCAAGTTCGACATTTTAATATATTTGATTTGTACATATAATAAATTTAAGATTAAGAGAATTTATTATTGTAACTTTTATTTAATTTATTTTATGCTGAATTTTTGGTGGAGAAGATTGATGTTGTCCTAAATCAAAATCCGGCTATTATTATTTTTTTTGATTGGTGCGAGTAACAATTTTTAATTACTGTCATCACAATGTACCTACAATTGCACACGAACATTTTCGGGTGTTCATAGCACCTGGAATTGGTTAATATTAGAGCCCACGCTCAGAACCGGTCAACCCGGACGACGGAAATACCGGTAAGACCGGTATTTAAAACCGGTGTAGACTTGTGGACCGGGTAGACCGGTCTAGCGTTTAACTGGGTTGTAATAGAAAAATTGCCACAATTTTTTATCAATTTGAAAAAACAAACTTTAAAAATTTTATAAAAATCAAAATTGACAAAAATTTTTTAAAAATCGAATAAAATTGAAAATTCGGAAAATTTTTAACAAACGAAAAAAACTCGATTAAAGTATAAAAATTCATAAATTTTATAAAAATCCATAAATTTAATAAAAATTCGAAAATTTTTTTTAAAAATACAAATTTTTTTAAAAATGATAAAATTAAAAAAAAAAAAAAATTATAAAAATCAAAAAATTTTATAAGAATCCATTTATTTGATAAAACATAAAAAAATGTTATACACCAAAAGTTATGATTTAAATAATTTTAAAATCAAAATCCTCTGATTCATCAGTTAAAAAAATATTGTTGCATATCGTGTTTTTATATTAAGATATTTCACCATTTCACAAGACATTAATTCAGATAGTCTTGCCAGAGACAAATTTGTCTAATAATATGTTTATACTGAACCGCAAAAAACGAAAGTAGGTATATTGGAGTTCAGTATAACTTATAACTATTCTCTGCTATAAAGTTAAAACAGTGTTGAGTATTTGGGTATTGAGTACTTATTCCATACTTAAAAGTAGTTATTGAATACTTGCAGAATTATATTTTTCTGCTAAATATTATTTGATCCCCCAAAAATTCCAATGAACAGAAGTTTTTATTCCCATTCATGAAATAAAATTCCCTATTTTTTGGGTAAATCTCCCAAAACGGCAACACTGGCGAAACAGCAAATTTTGCAAGTTATGTTAGGTACTTCAAGTATTTTCATGCTACTGTTGCGTATGTGTAATATTTAATTAAAAATTTAAATTACGTACACGTATGAGTTATTTAAGAAAATAACTTAAATAATAGTCAAGAGAAATTCTAACATTTTATATAAATAAAGTTCTTGTGAAAATTATTGTTGTGTACGCTTTTCTTTTAGTCGCAAAAATAAGTTTGACATTTCCTTAGATATATGTAATATTGTTTGTAAGAACTTTTAATTAAATATTGCTAATACGTACATAGCATACTTGTATATAAATTTAAAACTATATACTTAAGAAAAAAAAAAAAAAAAAGAAAAACATAATATTTCTTATGTGGAACATTTTTAAATGACAAATTAGAGCATAAAATTAGATTTATATTGACTCAAAGGACTTAATCCGATGACGCTGTTCTGGCGAAACAAGTCATGTTTTTTGAAAGACTTTTTAAACCTATTTTATATTGAAGCAAATATTATATTATACAAGTCATGCTTTACAAAGCAGTTATTTCATTGTTTCAAAAAACTCGTTGGTGTATTTTTACTGCATTTTTAGAAGTAATTCTTAAGAATTTTAAAAAAATCCCTTCTTTCGTTGCTTCCAAATTATCCGTTAGTATATTATTACAACTTTTTAAAAATCATTCTGAAGAACTAACTAATCACTTAAGTATTGCTTGTAAAGATTTTTTGCTCTAAAAGTGATTCTAGGAAGTGATTTTGGATACAATTTATTTCCCAGCAGATGAGCGCTAATTTTTAATATTTTGAGTTATAAGAACTTTTATTCAATAGAATAAGACATAATATCTCGCACTATTAAAGTTGTGTTTTTAAGCCTATCCAACATTCATATCAAAGAATAGCTCAACAGTAGATAACTAGACAAGAAATCTTGAGGGCGCAAGTTAACTACCCATCGCATTATTTCAAAAACAACAAATTAAACAAACAAATTAAATATTCAAGCAAGAGGTCATGTGATTTTTTATTTAATATTCATTTATTTATATATTTACCAGGAAGGTATTTTTTTAAATCCTTATAAGTAAATGTAGTGTCACCACCATCTTCTGTTATTGCATTGATAAATAAATGATTGATTATACTGTCCACAATTACTAAACTAATTTTATTTTTAAAATTGTTTGGGTACCGAATACAATATTTTTGTTGTTTGTTATTAATGGATTATAGGTTATTCCAAATAAAAAAACATGCTTACAAATAAATGTTAATGGTTTTGATCGAATTGCAACCAATTTTTTTTTCGAGGTGCACATATGTAACATATAATGGATGTTTGTTTTTTTTAGCCAAACTGGATTAAAATTTTATTGCGAAGTTGAAATCCTTTATTATTTATGTCTTTTTAATAATTTTCAAAATGCAATCGTTTAATGGTGCATGAACTGAATTTAGGAAATATTGCTTTTTAAACTTTCCAGAAATCACTTTTTTTAATGAGCTATAAAAATAACTTTTATTTACATTATTGTCCTGTTTTTTTTATTTTCCTGATAACATATTTTATATTTGAAATTGTATATTTTTTCGACCAAAAGTGGAATTTTATATGAAATTTTAGTTAAAATATTTAAATTGATTTTTCCCGTAAATTAAGCCCCGTAGGACAATTGGTAGCATTAATTGAAAACATCTATTTTTTTCGAGAAAAAAGGAATTTTGAACCGTCGACCTAAATCATTAATTGAAGTTATTTTTCTTTTTCTTTAGCACATCTTTTTTGCTGGGTAGTTATTTTAATTAAGTTATGCATAAGCTAATGTCCAGTTAAAATTTAGACAACAGTTGTATTAAAATTTTATAAGTTTAACAACAGAAAATGTGTCAGTTAACATCCCAATTAGTAATAATGGGACCTTGTGAAAATGAGACTAATTGGTAATAATTTTAAATTTGTTAAAGTTTGTAGCAGCTTCGACATAAACCCCCCCCCCCCCAAAAAAAAAAAAAAAATAAAAATAAATAAACCGCTAGATAACAAAGTTAAGAAACACTAGATTTCCCACTAGATTTTGAATTATTAAAAATAAAACAGAAGGAACATCTCTTTTTACATTTGTGCACCAGTATTACAGCACAACAACAAAAACTTCCAAGAATAATTGGTTTTGGTTACTTTTTGATAATAAGCCAAAGGTGGATGCTAAAACTATTTAAACCTTGAGAGATAAACAGTAAAAATCTAAAAGGGAGAAAAGAGCTTAAATATAAGATTGAATTTATTAATGGTTTATTAAGTATTAAGGCGCTTTACAATTCAAAAAAACAATTTCGGTTTTTGGTTGTTTTCTTTAACAAAACTCTTTTAAATGACACCTTGGGAGAAATTTTAATTTCCACTGAATTGGTTAGATTTTTAGATGGTGATTATCTCGAAAACAATTTAGAGTGATTGTTTCAAAGCCATTATAAAACTTATTGCCATACATTTAGACAGTTCTCAAAAAAATAGAAAGAAAGCCTACATCATAACACCATTAAGAAGAGAAATTTTAAAAATTTCTTTCATTTTGTATATATCTTACTTCATTGTGCACATATTCATATCTACATTTACATACATCATACTTGGGAAGTTTTCATTACCATGGAAACAATGGAATATATGTAACAGAATATTGTTCTAAATTCGAATGATATGGAGTGGAACGGAAGGCAAGTGGAAATGGAACACGCAACATGGGGAGCGAAATAAAATTGAATGGGTAACGAGTGGAATTGAAATATTTAACAATGGGAAGAAGCGAAATAAAACGCGCAACGAAATGAAATGTCGAACCTGTAATTTATTGATATTTAGATTTAGTTTTTCTTAGATTTTTTTCTCGATATTACTGATTACATATCTGGTAATGGTAAGTAGTTACTGTTCTTGTTACCTTATATGGAGTATATCGTAAAATATAATGAGTTACCAGCTTAGGAAAATTAAAAAAAATATTGTTAGATAATTGCTTACCAGTATAGACAAAAATAATGATTTTTCATAATTGGTTTTCAAAAACTAAAATTTTATTAAAAAAATATTTTTTATTGTTATTTTAATTTTTTTTTTGATAAGGGTAAAATGTAAGTTGGCAGCTCTACCATCTGAGCTACCCCACCATGTTATTGCTAAGAGCTAAAAACATAAATGAGACATCATATAAAATATCCAAATATATCCTTAACAGTTAAAAAGTTGAATCTTAAAATAGATTTTTCTAAAAATTTATAAATAAATCTTGAACATTACTTTGTATGTATAAGAAATAATGATACAAATAAGTCTTTATTGGGAACGTAATATTTTCGATTGGCAATAATGGGAAATTAACTAGTTGTTAGTAACTCATTATTATGTGTTTTAAAATAATTGTGAAAGTAAGTATCATTACTGATAAACTCAGAAAAAAAAAGTTTGTAGAAAAATTTGTAAATGGTTTTCAATCCCACTTTACTATTCTTGTACAGATTCTTAGTAAAACAATTGTAATTAAGAAAATCTTTTTGCTATTTACATTTTACAAATAACAGAATTTTTACAGAATATTCACAAATTTTTTTTTGCTAATTTCAGAAATTATTTTACAAATTTTTAAAAACCGATTTGCTAAAATGAGCAAAAAAATTTACTAATTTTAAAAAAGTGGATATTGAAGGAAATGTTATTTCTAATTAAAACTTACATCTACAAACTTAAATTCGGAAGTGAATATACCGACTAATGTCTAAAAATAGGACATCCACTTAAAATAGCATTAAAAAGTTATTTTAGTTCAAATATTAGCCCTAAAAACAATTAAAATTTGACCTTTAAAGCAAAAAAAAAAAAAAAAAATTACTAAAATATTTTTCAGAACAGAAATTACCAAACTAAAACAAAATGATAAATTTGCTAATGTTTTTAAAATTTTTAAGCATTTGATTTTTCTTAATTTTGTTTAAAATATTTTATAAAAAAATAAATAAAATAAAAAATTTTGATGCTCGATACAAAAAAAATAATTTTGAAATTTTGTCTAATATTAATAATATTTAGTAAATTTTTTTTTTGCTGATTTAGATTTTAAATTCCACTTGACAAAAAGTTTACTAAAATTTAGTAGCGGCAGCTAATTTTTCTACAAATTTCATTGTACTACACGTCAGCAGACATATGTTGCTAAGATTAGCAAAAAATACCGCTGTGCTCAAATTAGCAAAATTTCCCGTAACAACAGCACAATTTTCAATTGCCATTACATACTTTTTTTTGGTGAGTGTAGCCGAAAAGATAATAACACGCCATTACCTATTATAATTATTTTATTAAACGAATTATAAAATGTAATGTAATTTATGGGCATTACATTTATTATTATATCAAAAATTGATAATGGAAATAACTTTCTTACAATTGATATCAATACAGTGCAAATGAAATCATCAATAAATTATTCCCATGTATGATCTAATAAATAGTTATGCATATATAGACTGCAGATCCTTAAGTACCTTAAGTAGTTCAAAATATTGTATGTATGTAAAAACTGATATCAAACGCATATAAGCATTTCCTAAATATTTTGAATACTTGTGGATAAGAAAAGTGATATTTGCAAAATTATTTGTTTAAATAAATTTTAAAAGATATCCTAAAATAAATGGCGGTTTACATATATATTGATTAAATATATGATCAGGGCTCCAACAAATGTTCTCTAAGGGGGTCCACATTAAGGAAAAATTGAGCAAATTTCCCTGATTTCAAAGTAAATTTTTACGCTCTTTAACAAATTTGAGCAAACTTTCTGAGAGGATTTCTCAAATTTCAAACAAGATTCTCCACTATCAAAAGAAATTTCCTATTCCCAAACCTTATTTCTGTTCACATAAAAATGAAAAGACCCTTTTTTACAGCATGCTTTAAACTTAAAAATTAAAATAAAATAACCATCTAATTGATTTTTCTGTAGCAGTTATTGTATGAGCGTATTCAAGAATAAATTTCAAGCATTAACTACATCTTCTACATAATATTCTGGGTCTATGGGATCATGCTTTAAGGTGGCGATTTGCGCGAGAGTTAAAACAGGATGCATTCTGCATCGATCGAAAAAAATGGTAGTCAGAAGGGGCAAGATCTGGGATATAAGGCGGGTGAGCATAAACTTCCCATCCACTGTTTTCCAAATAGTTTTTGACCGGTCTTGCAACATGTGGCCGAGCGTTGTTTGGCCGAATATTCTGGTCGTTTTTCGTTGATTGCTCTCTTTAAACGAATCAATTGTGTTCGATACAGGTGCCCTGTGACCGTCAGATCCTTCTGATCGTCACCAGTAACATTATGATGCAAAAATTACTTCTTTTTCTAGCGTTCCAGCAGCATTTCCGACATGCAAAATCGCTTTTTAACGTCTCTCGGCTTCAATTCATATTGGACCCAATTTCTTGCTTTTGAATGAATCCAAATGCTTTTAAACGTAGGGAAATGGCTCGTTGTGTGACTCCCAATGATAATGCAAGTTCCTCTTGCATTTGACCACAATCTTCGTCAAATAAAGCTTCCAATTCCTCATCTTCAAACTTGTTTGGCTGACCAGGCCTCTTCTTGTCTTCTGTGTCGAAATCACCTCTTTTGAATCGCGCAAACCATCGTTCACTAGTTTTTTGAGTTTGTGCATGTTGACCGTAAGCTTCTACCAACAATCGATAACTTTCAGCAGCTCTTCAAATGAATGAAGGTTATCAAACTTCCCCGTGAATCATCTTTTTTAGGCACAAAATTTGACATTATTATAGCGATTGAAAAAAATGTGTGTTTACACTTTGGCGTCTATCATATACTGAATTATAAGACAGACCCACTAAATTACCATATTTGTTATTATTGACACAAACCATATGTGGTAGTTATGCCATCTGTTGTCCAAATAGACATTATTAACTTGTATAACCAATATAAAATGAAACTAAATAGTAATATGAAAAATATTTATCAAATTCTGGTATACATATTATGATATTTCATTTATAAACATGTTCTCCATACCTAAAATTGTTTAAAAGTAATATTAAAGTTTAGCAATTGTTATACATATATATTTATATACATATATATATTTTTTTTGCTTCAAAACATTTCTAAATTAATTAATTACAACAACAAACAGCAACCACATCAACAACTACAATTTCAACGACAAAAACAGCAACAAAAGCATCTTATTATGATACTTTAATGGAAATAAAATTGGATAAATAATTTATTTTGTATCTTCTTAACTTAATAATGAGAAAAATAAAAGGAAGAAGAAAATCCATTGAGAAAAAGAAAACAAAAAACAAAATCAATTTTATACGATAAACTGAGAAACTAATTTCTAACGCAACTTAATTAAAAAAGGACTCCTAGTTAAGGACGAGTAAAGACCGTATAGAAATAATTTAAATGAGAATGAGTATTAGGTGGATAATAAAAAACTTAATTGTAGTTGCGGTAGTACAGATTTACATATTCGCTCTCAGGGGTAAGTTTATACCGATGCTAAAAAAAATGCCAATTAAGTTCAATTATTTACTCATGAAAGTGTTGCCGAAATACTTAAACATGTTTGGTGCAAAATCTTTAAATAATATAATCCAATAACTTTCATACCCACCTAATACATATTTTTATATTGGCTGTTCATACTGGTTATTTTCTTTACATACATACATTGACCAGTCTTGGGATTATATTAGGGAATTTCATTGGAAACTTGTTTTTTTTATGTTTTTGTAACTCTTCAAGCGGAGTACGAGTATAAATGCTTATGACATAAAATATTTTTTTTTTAATATTTAAAGCGAACGCGGGCTAATTGGGAATAAAAAATAATTAGTTAAAGGGGCACTTTGATCATTTTAAAAATAAAAAATACAGAGTTTTCCAAGTTTTAACCTCAACAACTCGAAAAGTAAGCAAGGCATAGGAGTCAGATTAAATCCATGGGATAGGGGTTCGAAATATCTTTTAGTATAAAAAATGTTAAATATTAATTAAGATCGTATTTTGTAGATCTTCTTATCTTTTATTTTTTCTAGCATCTTTACATTTTATTCAACACGGAGTCCAACACAGCACAGCCTTTCCTTCTAAGTTTTTAATTTTATTAAGTTAAGCCTGGATTAGGCAGACGTAAACGTATCACTATATATTAATACATTAATGGCGAATAACCCCCCGCCCCCTTTATTTATTTCATTTTAGTAATAACTTTGGAATTAATTTAGTCAACATTTTTTACAATTGCGTGTTCTTAATTGGCAATTAAAAGGCTCAGTTGTATGAAATGTTATTAGTTCTCATTAAAGATACTTTTGATTACACACAGAAAAAAATACTTAAAAATCAAGTAGAAACAACATTAAATTAAATAGAAACAGCTTTAAAATCAAAATATATGTTTTTATAACACGAAAACAAAATGCACTATGCCGGATTACACTGAGCTACAATTTAAGCGTAATTGTTTCAGGACACTACCGAACAAACGCGGTTCAAAAGTACATGCGTATAATAGGTACATGTGTACATGATAGTAAAACCCCCGCTGGGTTTTGCCCCACCTCATAACAATTTCTTTTTATAGCCTTAAATAGGTTGTACCTCTGAGTGGATGCATTGTTTTTTAAATCATATTTATTAATTCTAAGCCCCATAAGATTTTGCTTTCCAGTCTTAAGCAAAGTTTGAGCCCCCACTATTTAAAACCAATTTCTCGACAACGCTAATGTAAAAAATGATGGTTAAGCCGCGAAAATCCACCAAATGTTGCAAATATTTTTTTTTTACTTTTTTTTTGTAAATAATTTCCAAAGAATAAGTAATAAACTCCTTTAGCAAAATAATGTACCTCATTATTTATGACACATAAATGAAAAACAATATTTAAACTTAAAGAAGAATCTTTAAAATGCTGTTATTTTTCATTGAAATATAAAATAGTATATGAAAACAAGATAATAAATTCATAGGTACATATTTATATGTAAACAAATGTAAATAAAAGCTAAAATTATTTGCGCGATATTTTTGCAGAAATTACATCTAAATCATCACTATCATTGAAACCGGAATCATCGAAGTGTTGAAGGGAGTCCTAATTCATTTCTTCACGTTGATATTTATTTTCCTTTCCTTCATATACCATTTTTGACCACCAACAGACATCAGCTAGTCTACATCTGGTCACCAATCATACCGAAATTACCGGATCTGCGATTAATTTTTGCCTTAAAACTCATTAATTATGTCTTTTAAAGCAAGCTACCAAATTAACCCGTTATCCATAAGTACTTTGTCAAATTATTCAACCTTAATGTACATAGTTACCGTAATCTTCATTCAAACGCATATAAAAAGAATTAAATTTTTTTATTTTTTTTCAATGCAGTTTTTTAATTTTTTCAATATTTCGAAGAAGTTAGCAGACATAATAAGGTCTTTAGTTTTGCAAAAGAATATCAACCAATATTTCTAATATTTTAAAATTTATTGAAAAAAAATTAATAAAAACCTATGCTAAATCTAATAAAAATGTGATGAGGTGGAGCAAAACCCTGCGAGGGTTCTACTACCACTAAGCGATACTTTCAAGTGACATTTGTTTGGTCTTGTCCTGAATTCACTTTTGCACTGTGTTATTATTTTAAATACGAAAAAGTTAATTTTAACGGAAATTATATTAACATTTATATGATTCATAATTAATTAAAAAAATTTGGCATAAAAATAAGATATTAACATAAATATGATGGGGATCGTCCAACGCGCTAACCATTACAGTAGTTGCATCAGTAGTTATTTTTGTTAGACAAAGTACTTTTTATAACTGCATATTTTTTAATTACTAAAAAGTATATGAGTAAACCTCACATACTTTTATTTTATTAAGTAGGTACTTATTTTTTATATTTTTGTAATGCAGCCGCAAATCAGTTGCACAAATTTTGTGCGTCTTTTCTTGAAGCGAATATGTACAGTCAATTTTGACACCGAACCCAGCAAAATAAAATGGTTGTTATTCTATACAAATCTCTTTTTCAGAAGTTAACAGTAAAAATTTTTTAATTTGTAAGAAGTCATTTTAAACAACTTCGAAAATGTTGATATTAACCCCTACTTATGAAGTCATAAGAATAAAATTTTTGTATCAATTTCATTAAAAGGCATATACATTTTTTAATTTTAATATTTATTATTATTTAGTTATAAAAATTTATAATTAATTTAATGAAAACATATTTTGCATACCAGTAATATCCACTTTGTCCTAGGGGTCAATTCTCGTTCTGTGATAATGTGAAGTGAAAAAAACTTTTCATTTTCGTTTTCATAAGCACTTTTCACTCGAACTTTTCACAAGTACATAATTTGCGATTCTCGTTTGTATTGTGAAAAAAATGTTTCATTCGCACTGTACCCATGAAACTTTTGTAACTGTGTTATCCAAAATTTAAAGCAAATGTCAAAACAGAGAAAAAGCGTAAATAAAAAAAAAGAAATCTAAAAATTTAAATATGTGTGCCATTGAGTAAGGCTAATTCATTGATAATTTAGAACTTTTGCTTGTTAAATATGGGGGTTTAAGAGCGGAAAGTCTCCCAGCACAAGCCGCTTAAGCTAGGAAGTTAAAATTTAATATGAAGGTAATTTCTTTAGTATAGACACCAACTAAAATAAAATTTTTTAAAAATCTTACGCTGTGGGCAAAAAAGGGGAATTTATCCCCCTGAAAATTTTGCATGTAGGTTTCTCTGCGTAGACATCCTGTTAGTTGAAATTTTTGAGGATTCGCGATATTTGTGACGCAAATTCACTTAAAACTGATAGCACCCATTTAAAAAAATGGGGATAACGTTATTAATGCTACGCGTTAGCTCTTAGTGTGAATAAATGTCAAATTTATATTGGACAATTACATAATTTACCGCATACAGCTTGGATACACTATTTGTACTGCCTATTATTTTAATATTAGTAATGAGGACTCATTACTGAGATTTTGCTGGGAACAATTATCCAATATTAGGGAAGTGAGTTGTAATATTTTTATATATTCTCTTTTGAAAATGACTTTTTGTATCCTTAAGACTGGAAAATAATAAACTTGGACTGACAGTGATGGCCAACCCTTAAAAGATCTTACTAAATATATTATAAATATATCTTAAAAAATATAATAAATCTTAACTATCATATGCATAGACATTTTATTAATTTTTATTACACACTTATAAATCAAATTAACATGTTAAATAACAACAAGTTCTCTTTATAAGACTGTTATAAGAATCAAAAAAATGTTTATGCATTTGGCTGTAAAAAAATATTTTTTTAAAATACGTATATTTTTTTTTAATTTTCTTACTTATTTCATTTAATTGAATTTCCTGGGATAAAAAGACATTTTTTGGAATATCCCATAAAAGCGTGGTACAAATAGGGCTAGAAGGGCAAAAGGTGCCTCTTTAACAATATGTGTAAGTTTTTTAAGTTACAAATCTGAAACTTAAAATTGAAACACCTTAAATAAAGACTTAAAAAAATTTATTTAAAAATTACAAAATTTTCTTTTAAATATATTCCACATAGAAAATAAATTGGTTGGCATTCTATAGCAATTACCAGAATTTTATCCTTATTTAAAATTTTTAATTATGTCTACTTAAAGTTCTTCATAAGAATAGTTAAATTTAATTATAAACAGAAAGTGTATCAAATTAACCGAAACAATATCACATCATTTAAAATATTGTTTTTTTCCAATCAATATTGAAAAAAATATTATATTCTACATTACCTTTAATACCCACAACCAACAATTTATCGAAGATTTTGTCATTTGAACAGAATGTTTACAGCAAAAACTAATATTAGTTCTATTTCAATAACAATTATTGCTCTATATATGTACGTACTATTGTTTATAAACATTAGTGCAATCAACCATTAATTTGCACAATTTTGGTAATTATATTATAATAAAAGATTAGCAACCGAAATTGTTATTATGACAACAAAATTTTCAAATGCATTTTGTTTTTGCTTTTTATTCATATACATATTTGTATTCACATTTAAACAACAACTTAAAGAAAGTGTCTGTGGTGCAATTGGTAAAGACGCGGCTTGATAGTCTTAGGTTCTTAGTTCAAACCCTAAGAAATTTTAAAATTTTTTTTTAATATCTTTTTATTTTTGATTAAAATTAAAAGGCAACATTTATTTTTTGATGTGGCTGTTATGTTATTTAAAATAAAAAAAAATATTCAAATTTCGAATCTGAAGAATATTCCAATTTGAAATTCGACTAAAAAATATTTAGTACAATTTATCCTAGAGGAAAAACAATGGCGTCACAATCAGAAAGTTGCAAGTTCGCGTCATAAAAAATTTTTATTTTTAAAATAAATTTTGTGGAAGGCGAAAATTATAATCCATAAAAGAAAAGCAATCAACTATTACAGCCAAAATTACAACACTATTAAAAATTTAAAAAAGTGATGGTAGATGCAACTACAAATCTGTTTTTTGTGAGTGGCCTTTAAGCTAGTTTAATTATGATTCCGCAAATGGTACCATTTTCCCAAAACGAATTCATAAAATTGGGCTAAGTAGCATTTTTTGACTTTTATTTAAATTAGATTTCAAAAAAAAAAAAAAAAATACGCCGACACTTGAAACGCTATGCAATTTCGAAGACTATAAGATCCGTCCCATTTATTTTTGTAATATAATTTTTCAGGACTGTGTAATGAATGAAAATGTCTGTTGATGCTATGATAATATTAATAAAACAAAGTTTATATACTGCACTGCTTATTTTGTATGCATCAACTACCGTTTTTGTTTAATGAAATTATAGTAACTTTTCTACAACAACAAAATTATATTAAACAAAAGTTT
The DNA here is from genome assembly GCA_949748255.1 of Eustalomyia histrio. Lineage (NCBI taxonomy): Eukaryota > Metazoa > Arthropoda > Insecta > Diptera > Anthomyiidae > Eustalomyia > Eustalomyia histrio. The sequence continues at coordinate 102,673,978 of OX456525.1, read as the reverse complement.
TAAATGACAGGAGACCAAAGTTAGATTTTTAAATATCAAATGAATTAAATGTATTAACTTCCATTAAAATTTTCTGTTCAAAAGGATGATTTTTAGAAAAACTTATTTTCTTTACGAGCCAAGGTATTATGAGTTTTAACTTATATTTGTAACTACCTTAAATATCGGCTATAGACCCACCTTACTATAGCACTCAGAATCACTTTCTAAAACGATTTTGTGAGGTTTTTGCATATATTTTTTATAGCACTCTACAGGTTGCAAACACAAGAATATTTTAACGTAATTTGGTACTCTAACTTATCAGGGAATTGGGCTAGAGGAAAGTGATATTTTTTTGATATTTTTTTGATATTTTTTTGTTATATACATTGCCTACACAATGCATTTTTTGTAATCACTAGAGCCAGAATTAACTAACACATGCACAATTTATTTTTCAATTATATAAAACTGTCCCTTTTTTACAAGTACTTGTCACATTATGATGCGCTTTATATGCATTTAATAGCTGGAAGCCAAGTGTAAATTTTGGTAATTATTTAATATTCCAAGTTATTAAAATTATATATGTATACCTGGATGCTTATTTGGCTTTTGAGATTGTTTCCTTTGTGTGGAAGTTTAACTGTATCAACTGTATCTTCTGCTGTATAATATTTAATATTAACTCTAAGATCGACTAAAAAAAGTATGGTTAATATAAACGTATCAAGAGTTATTTTCAGGCGAATTTTACTTATAGTAAAGTTTAAACGACCGAGTGCAAATTTTGTATCAAAAGTTTTCTCGATGGTGTTAAAATGGTTTTATAAATAAATTTTAGTATGAAATGGGCCGAAAAATACTGAGGATAAATCACTGAAAAATTATATATTTAGAAAAGAGCTTAGCAAAAGTTTGTCTTCTTATATGTTTGTATGGACATTTTATTCTTTATTTGTAATTTGTTTTCGTTAAAATAATTTTATATTAAAAAATATTTTTCGATAATTAATTAGATGCATTGTTTAATCATTTTAAAAACCCCACCTAAATGTGGGTTTGCCAGTTATAGGGTTAAGTTAAAGTTTTTTTCAGTTGTTTATTGTAGTAGTTATTCTTTTTGGTGTTTGTTTGTAGTTTGATCTCCATATGGAAATATTTATTTTTTTTATTTTTAACTTTGAGTTCTTAACTTTTCTTTTTTAATATTTTTGTATTTTATGTCATAATGTGTTTCACTATATTTATATATATATATATATGTATAAATATATGTATATTCTTTTTACTTCTTGTTATTATTCTTATTATAAATTTTTATATAATAATAACATTTTACTAAACATTGATATAAACTTTAGCTATTATTTGACTTTTAAGTTTGTTTTGTTGTTCTTCTTCTTGTTGCTTAACTTTCTACGTTACATTGTAAGTACATATTTATAAATCAGATTCAAGGTTGTCCAACATGGCGTATGAAAAAACATTTTATTGTGTACATAATTTTTATATTTTATAATACCATGTCACTCATACGCATTTGTGTGATTTTATTCTTTTTAATTTATGATTTTTCATGTTACAAAATGAGTAATGTTATTAATACAAATAAAAATCATAAGAATTGTTGCAAAAAAAGAAAAAAAAAAAAAAAACAGGTCATATATTTTTACTTTTCAAAAAAGTTTACTGTTACTATAGAAAAATATATACATGTCATAAAATTTACAAATGTTGTATATTTTTCATAGGAATATTTAGTAATATAGTAACATTTATTAAAAAAAAAATCACAAAATATGTTATACTACATAACATATGAAGGGTTTATTATGAAGGTGCTATAAGTAACTTTTCAAAAAACACCAAAAAAATTAGCTTAAGATGGGGTTCCTAGAATTTGTTAGCTTCTATTAACTGCACAAGCAAGTTTTGTCAAGTTCTGCTTATATAATGAAACTACAATTTGCTAAAGCTTATAATTCGGCATCAGTAGTGCGATTCCGTTATTTTTTAAGGACAAAATACGATAGTTACACTGTCAAAATTCGGTAATTTAAAACAAAATTCGATATAAGTTATTTCCTATCTTGTTTCTACTGATACTTGTAGTTAAAAAAATCGTTAATTTAACTAGAGAAATTTTCAATTCAATTTTACGATTTTTGCCGTTACTTTATTAGATTTCAGAGCAAAAAAATTACAAATTAACAACTGCTGTCGGTATCTCTTGTCAATAATTTCATACAATACAGAATATCTTTTTTGGTAACTCAAACGACATTTCTCGTTAGTTAAGGAAATCGGATAAATCGGTTATAAAATTATTTTTGTAAGACAAAGTTGTTTTTATAAACGGTCAAGATTACAAGCGGCTATTTGTTTTATTACGAAAATAATGTGATATTGTTAACTACATATTTTGTAATTACTTAAAAGTAAGCCTTTAAAAAAAAAACCTGTAACCTTTTATTTTTTAACTACTTACCAGCACAGGAATAACTATTCATTTTGTTAAATGATTATTTTCTTATTTTTGTAATGCAGCCGGTAGCCAGTTGCACACATTTTACGTAGTTTCTTCTGTTTATTATAACCAATTATTTTTTATTATAACCAATTATTATTTAACTCTTCATAAGAAATTGAGTGACACATTATTTTTTAACTCCTGACAGACAAAATATAAATTAACACTTTGACGACTTTGGTTAATAAATGTATGATTTTTAGTTTTTGTCATATTTGGTATATTTTCTAACCAATTTTCTTAAATGTGGCTTGTATCGACATAGGATAGTTGTTTATATTTTTTTATAATATTTGGTGCACTTTTTGTAGAATCCTTTTGGATACAAGGGATCAAAATTTTGGTAGCACGAGGTCCATTACTTTAAGTTTTCAGAAACGTTGAGATATTTGTAATTGGTTTCCTACAGGAAGCTGACACAATTTGGGACATACATATGTATCTCATTGGTTGTTAAAGTTAAAAAAGAACCCCCATTTTTACCACGGCCCAGGTAAACATCTTTTTTAAATTTCAGGTGTTTATTCAAAGGGGTTTGGGCAGTTCGTCAAGTGGGAGACTTTTTCTGATTTTACTCCTTTCCTTTAGAATTACCAAAAATCCATTCTAAGTGGATGTCGACGCCCGAGGCGGAACCTATGTACCAAATTTCAACTTTCTAACTCCAGCGGTTTTGGTAGGCCGTCATAGAAGATTAATTTTTAATTTTTCCCAAAAGTTCTGTATTTGATGATATCTAGCGGTTTTGGAAGCCCGTTGAGAGGGGGCTTAACGGCATTTAAACTACCAGTTTTACCACGTGCCAGGTGAAAATTCTAAACTGTATCTTATCAATGAATTAGCCCATGATTCAGGGATAACATATATTTTAAATTTCAGATTTCTAGTCAATGGACCTTGGACAGGCTCCTTCTCGTAGCAATTTCAAAAAATACCTTCTGAGCGAAATTCTGCGCCGGAGGAGGAACCTACATCCCAAATTTCAGCTCAAGTGGTAATTTTTAAATTTCGAAAGTGCCACACCCCTTGTTTTATTTCACTTATTTTTGTTATAAGGTTCTGTGCTAAATTTTATACAAACTTTTAACAGAAAGAAAATTAAAAACTTTAGCTGTATAGGAGGTGCCACGCCCATTTGTTTTAAGGATCACACATTTAATGCATAAAATAAAAACATTTTTAAAAATGCGGACAAAGTTTGGCTCAAACATGGGTTACGGGAGGTGAGATAAAGCAATTAAAAATTTTGGGTTGCATGTGAGTGCCACACCCTATATTTCATTCCAACCCTTTAAGGAGTTGGTATCAGATGCTGTACATAATTTTGTTCTTACAAAATTTCAACTAGTGCGGATGAATATAACTTTAAAAAACTTGGGTTACATTGAATGCCCTCCGTTTTTCCAATCCGCCCACTTTATTGGCAGTGTTTAGAAATGTTGTTAAAAAACGACGTGCTTGCCTCTGATGAAATACGCCGAGATAAATCAATTGCAAATATTGAGTTGTATGGGAGGTGCCACGCCCTCTCGTTCTAATTTCTTATTTGGCTCAATGCTTAAAAGTGTTTAATATGATGTGAGGAAAACCGGTATAAAACATTGAATTTTATGAAAGGTGGCACGCCCTTTATATTTCCCGACTACATTAGACTCGGAGCTTAAAAATGTTGTTAAAATGTGCAGCTACATATACGTTCATTAGAATTTGAGGTTAATCATTTTAAAATCTGGGTTGACACAGTTTTTAAAGAATTGCTATAAAATGTCAAACACAATTTTTTTTCGAAAATGTTTAAAATGAGCAAAGGAATATTACTTTTAAAATTTAAGGTTATATCTAATGGGTCACGCCATTTTCCTTATTTTGGACAGGAGCCGAGCTAAATACATTTTACAGGAGGTTGGGAGCTGCCTTGCCTACCGCATTATGACGCTCACATCTGTCGCAGAGTAAAAAACATTATTTGAAAATTCGGGTCAAAATATTGTGTCAATTATTTGTTAAAAATTTTGGGTTGTATGGAGTTTTCACGAATTTTTAGTGTTGGTTGCTAAAGGAATGCAGGATAAAACAGTTGAATTTTATTAAAATCGAACTTTTGCAGAAAAAGTTATTTAAAAAAAATTATTAAAACCCATTTTACTTTTATTATAAGATCCAATTTGCTCTAATCGTATACTATCTAATCAGATTCTATAAGTAAATAATAAGAAATAAGTAATAAGATTTACTTTCTTTGTATATACATTTTTATTTTGGCGCCGTTGAAAATGACACAAATTGATTAGATCCGGTATCAGATATGAACAGATCTGGCATCAGATATGATCATATCTGGCCATAAATATCAGCATATTTTCCAGAGCCCTTTATATATGAACAGATCTGGTCATAAAAAGTATCACATATATCATACCTAATCAAATATGATTAAATCTGGCACTAGATCTAATTACATACAACTATACATAATTAGATATGATCGGATATAATCTGTTTTACACGGGTATTTTAATTGGGCTTAAATGGTACTAGAACTCACAAAACCGTATTTAAAAAAATTTAATTCGAATAAATTTAAATAAAATTGGTCCATATTTGGAGATAGTCGCCATATAAACCCATCTTTTCGGTATTTGCTTAAATGAGCTTCTCGACAATTTCATTTAAATTTATCTATATATTTCTCGCCCTCTTAATAAAAAGGACAGCACCCTCCTCGGAATTTGGCCCAAATTATATTTTTTGTATCATATGTTCTACTAATTTTTATGTTTAAACGAAAAAAATTCCATTCGGGACTCTTAAAATTTAGTTTTATTTTATAAGACACCTCTACGACAGAAAAAGTAAATGGGCTTTTAAATTTGCTGCTATGTAATTCTATGAACTTCACTACAAAATTTTTTAAAACCAATAAATCTTCAGTGTTGTAAACACACTGTTATTTTATGTTTTTCTTTGCCAAGTTTGTCTACAAAAATAAATCTTTAGGGCCGTAGCTGTCACAAAACGGTATTTAAACTTTCAAATACAGTTGAGTGTTGTTTGTTTCTATAAAATATTAGAAAAAATCGAAAAAAATATAAAAAATACTTAAAGAATAATATACCGGAAAGTAGTAAAGTAGAAAAAAATATTAGAAAATATATATGAAAAATAAAGATTTATTTTGGATGTATGAAGAAAATAAAACAAAAATCCTGTACACAGAGAAAAAATAATATTTGTAACAATAATATTATATGTAAATTAACATCTAATTCATTTATGAACATTTTTAAATAAAGCATGAATCTAATTAAAGTTAAGACGATTTGGCTTGTGGCAGATGTAGATGAATAAAAAGAAAAAAAAAACTTTTACATCTTTAAATAAACCCTCTGATGCATAGAAACGATTTGTTGAATTTAAATATGAATCCACTTATATATTTGTTATCAAGAGTGGGCGTGGCCTTGCAACCCCAAAAATTGTTACCCCGTCTGTAGGCGGTCTCATGCCTACAGACGGAGTTGAGTTAAAAGTAAGAAAATCAAACGATCTTACCAGAGAATTTAAACATGTAATTATATTTAAACAGAAGTATGATGAAGAACAGCTTTTTTATAAAGATTTTTTGATGGACATACACAATACGGCATTTTTCACAATATACTTGAGTGTCAGATTTACAAGGCTTGTTGCGACATTGCCGTTTTTACTTTTGTCCTGAAAAGATGGCCAGTGGGGGAGACCATCATATCTAACAACATCTTAGATTTCTGTGGTGTTTCTGTGTACGACATCATTAGATGGTCGGCCAACCACCTTTTTTTCTGACATCAGCAAATAACTTTTTGCTACTTTTTCACGGAACTTTGGAAGTTCGATTCGCTGATGTTTTTCGCATTTATGCAATGCTATAAAACGCAAGCATTTACCTTTCCCAAGCCAAGTATATAGTGAAATAGACGAGAGGGCCATTTACCTGTCTTCATCCGAATTTCGTAACGGCGCCAATCAGACTGTCCATCAAATCTACTCATGGCATTTCGTATAAGTTCAAAGGAATATCTACCCCAAAAACATCGCACATTTGGGTAACGTAACACAGACATGAACATTATAATACTTATGTATTTTCTTATATATTCTGCTTTGTAGGACAATGTCGAGTAAATTTTTTTCTGTCGTGCATAAAGATTGCTTTCTGAAGAAATAATTTCCAACAATTCTTTGTCAACAAAGTATGCAAAACAATCGTACGGTGGAAAAACTCGCTAAAGTCTGGGTTCTTAAATGCTAACTCTCCGGCATGAATTTAAAGAATCCTTTTTTTGCCAGATCAATTTTTGAAGTTCTGCCATATTATTACGAAGCTGTGCAATATTACGAGTACCTAGGAAGTGACCTAATGAGGACTGTTCTGGTTCTCCCCGGAAATCTTTAACTGAAGTCATTCGTGCTATTTTCCGCGAACGACTGGCAAATGTAATACTAACTTCTTCTGCGGCATTATTCTGCTTACCTGCAGACGCTTCAAAAGTAGCCAGTTTCTGAAGGAGGAGGAGCAGATGTAGCTAAAAAAAGACACACCTGACACATTTATGCTACACTATACTTTTTGAAGAAATAAGTCACTTTCATTTGGAAGCACATAATCAAGATCCATCACTATCAAAGTCATCGCCTCCCACTTCTTCGTCGCTAACTTCACAGAAGTCCATAAGCTCAAGATTTGATATTTTTTTAACACACTGCATAGGCCCGCCCACAGACGGTTGAAGGGGTCAAGCGTTGGTAGGCGTTGTAATCATAAAAATGCATTGTCTAACAACTTATTTCACTTCAAAACACTTCAAACTACTGTTTGAATATTTGCACAAAAATCACCTTCGAAAAAAAAATATATGTTTTTTTACTTTTTCCCGTTTTTTTGTATACACAAAAATTAAATAGAAAATCAAACCACCAGTATTTTCATTTGAATGTTGTGGGCTTTTAAACTTCAACTTCATTTTAAAAATAAGAAAAAATATATTTTAATTAAAAACAAAACAAACACAGTTCCTTTTTAATATAATGTTGTCTCTACTTAATTTTAGTTTTTTTTTTCTCTGTGTGCGTAGATTATCATTATTCAGCAAAAGCACAAACCCAAATTGAATTTTCCTTTTGTTACCATAATGGCAAAAGTTTTCTACAATAATATTTTTCCTTCCTGTATATAATAACTATGGACTGTCGTGATGATGATGGAGGCTAGCAAATGTATTTGGGTGGCTTATGTTTCTGTGCATGCTAGCAGTAGTTATATGTATAATATGAACGGCTACATTCTAAGATTAAAACAACACTAATACACACTTACTTATACAAAGTTGAAAATAGTTAAAATGTCCCCCATTATAGTTATAAAATTATACAATATAACACTAAGTTTTGCAGAATTGTGTTTCTTTTTTCATAGTTTGTGTATATTTTAACAGCATTTTACTAAAAAAATAAAACCGAATCTTGCCATTTAAGAATGAAATCAATGTTTAATATAAACGAACAATTGTTTCATAAATTAAATTATTTAAAGTTCAAAATGTGAAAAAAATATATAAAACTGGGTACACAGAAAAAAATTATAAAATTCTGTTTGTAATATTAAACATCTTTCATAAAATATATTTGTAATGATAAATAAAAAATAGTTTAAAAAGGCACCAAGAATAGAAAAAAAAATTGTTTTTTTTTTCTAACGTCAATTTTTATTTTCAAAAAATTTTTATATGAAAAATAACAATTTACAAATATTTCCAATCGAATTTAATTTTTAACAAATATTTTTAATTACTTAAAATTTTGTGATTCTTTTTTCTGTGTATGAGAGGCAATTCTCTAACCTTTTAACGATAAAATTCGATACTCGAATTTTTAACTATCGAAGTTTGTAACAGTATTAAAAATATTCTTGCTTAGAAATTGATAATTCTATACAAAAGGGTTCTTTTAGTCAAAGGATATTTTAATACATTTAATATTATCTATATTTATTATCACTTTATTAATGAAACGTTTTGTAGACGTTTTGTATTAAATATGTTAAAATGATTCATTAAATAAATAAATAATGCAGCTTTTTATATAAAACAGAGCTTCGTGGCATTTTTTTTTAAGAAATTCCCAATTGATCAAAATTTTTATGATCGATACTGTATATAGTAGGAGACCTATTTGGTGATTTCTTTACGATAGGATGAATGAAAACAACAACACACCAACCAACATAAGAATTGTAATTCAAAAACAAAAACCGAAAAAGAATCATAACAATATGGCGCATTTTGTCTACAATAATACATACAGACTCAATGTTTGTTGGCAAAATTTTTATTGGAATTTCAATTTCATTATATAAAACACAGCTGCTGGTCATTAAAAATTAAAGAAAAAACAAAAAATATCTGGAAAAACTCTCAGAAATACTAATAAAAAAAAAATAAAACAAAATGCCTGCCAGAACAAAAATTATTGTTTTATTTTTGTTTGCGGTTAATGTAAAATTTGTACGTAACGATAATAGTTGTTTTGTCAGTTACATTTTACAATTTTAAGCCGTTATTGTTTTGCAAAAATTATTAATTATAAGCAAAAAAAAAAAAAAAAATTACTTCGTCATGATATTTTAATAACAGAAAAAACACCATCATCAATACCATGAAAAGTTACAGCAACAGCCATAAAAACAATGAAATCATTGTAATGGTATCACAATAATTTCAAAAATAGTCAGCAAATCTAATATATACTTAACCTTAACTGGAAAACAACATGAATAACGTCACATTTTTATCATAATCATTGTCAAATGATGACGAGATTATGGTAATGCTTTTCCAAATTGTCCTTGAAAAAAAAAACAAACAAACAATATGATTACTACGAAGTCCCAATTACTAAATGTCTCGTTCAAATGTAACCAACAGTTAAATTCAAATTTTATATGAAAAACCACAACAAATGTGTTGACTAAATTCCCAGTTATTAGCTAACGGGACATTGTAAAAAATGAGAATAATCTTCATAATGTTATAATTTAAAATTCTTTTCATAAATAAATAATAAAAAATTTTATTACCGTTCAGTGATAATAATATAATTTACATTCGTAAAAGAACATAACAAGACTCAAAGGAAAAACTTAGTCATATTTATGATAAACTTCATAAATAAGATAAAAACTTCATAGATTTTCGTTTCATTAAAATTTTCTTCTATGAAATGATGATGAAGTTATGCTTCATAAAAATGTATATAAGATTTGTTTCATATTTATGAAAACTAATAACATACCATATGACTATTCTTTATGGATTTTTGTCCAATGTAACTTTGTCATAAATAACGCGTATATCTGGTAAAAATATCGTACACGGTACAGACTCTTTTATTGGTGAAAAACACAAAAATACTATCAAGATTTTTTCTCCGAGAGTAATGGTATTAAAATTGCACTAATACATAAAAAACTAATTACAATTAAATCACAAAAGCATTTGTTTACAAAAACATCCTGATAAATAAAAGCGAATAGCGGGTTTTACCAGGGAAGTTATAGTATATAATTTTTTGTATGGATGTTATGTAATGTACACAAAATAAAATTACGAAAATATGTTTGTAATATTAAATATCTTTCATAGATAATTTTTGTAAATTGAAATGAAAATTTTTTTAAAAAGGCACCAATAATGGAATTTGTAAATACAACAAAACTTTTTGTATTTTTGTTTAGCTTTAATTCTTATAATCAAAAAATTGTTATATGAAAAATAACAATTTACAAATATTTAATTGTTAGAAATCGAATTTGAATTTTAACAATTTTAAAATTTAACATTTTTAATTACTTAAAATTTTGTGATGTTTTTTCGTGTATGGAACGGCTGTTTTAAGTCGAAACGATATAGAATCGAACGGGGATCGGGGATTGCCATACCACTTAGCGGAAAAAATTGAATGGAACGAGAAAAAAATTAAATTAGAACACTAGTCATTTCAGTAATATTGATAGATTGAAAATATTTTTTCTGATTTTGCTTTTTTTGTTTGTTAGATAATCGTCAGCCTTATTGTGAACCACCACCCACAATATATCAAACAGTAGGAGAAAAAATGATTTTTAAAATGGTTCTCAACATATATAAATTTTTTTTTTAAAGTGACCCTGTTCAAAATTCAGGTTTACTTTGGGTGTAAAAAAAACCTTTTTAAGCTTGTAATTATCACATATAATATTGACTTTTTTAAAGATATTTAGAACGGTTATAGAAAAGGCGTACTTAAACAATGGTATTTATTCAGGGATCTTAGAAGATTTATCCAGATTATGGTATTTAGAGCATCCCTTTTGCAACACAAGGCGACATGATTTACTACTTTAGGTATTAAAGTCATTTCAAAATTATAAATATTAACTGATATCATTGATATTTACATATATTATATATGACTGGCGAATCTACCAATTTGTGGTATAGATAGTCCCCCTGTTTCCAAGCATGGCCATATCTTTTAAATAATATAATTTTTTGCGACTGCTGTTAAATTAGATTACTTGTCAGTAATTGATCATTTTTATTTAAATACTCCATATTAATACTTAACGATTACTATTTTACATTGACAATCATCAAAGCAATAACCCAGCAACTGAAAATACTAATTACTCGTACTCTATTCTGCTGAATCTGTGGAATTTTTCCAATTTTTATTCTCGATAATTTACTAATAAAAATGTTCATGTTTCTTTGCAATTAAAACAATTTATAAAAAAGAATATGGTTATACCTATTAATACCATTAATTTTTTAAAATTTTTCGTTTAATTTCTTGGAAATTGTTCATGTTCTTTTGATATTTAAATTTTAATTATACTTTAAAATAAGTTTTTTTTTTTAAATTTTGTTTAAAATATTCAACATATTTCAAAACATATATCAAAATTCAGAAGAAATAAAAGTTAGTGGTCCAAAGGTTCATGATGTATACCGAATTTTGTTGCCTATGGTTACCGAGTTATTCGATATGTACTAATTATTTGTTATCATAACCGAAAATTTTTGTTACTATAACCGAACCATGTGATTTTAGCAATAATCTAAATTTTCTTTTTACTGCTAGACCTGTCTCTTAAGTATGTTAAATATATATTTATTTCAATAAAATTTCAATTTAATTTTTTTATGCGTAACTTTTCGTAAACTTTGAAATAGATTACAATGTTATTTATTTACATTATATTAAAATCTTAACTACAAGTATATTCTAGTTGCTTACCGCCACTTTGTCTATGTTTATAGTCTATTGTAATTGATATGTCATGTTTTGTTGGTAAATTGTTTTCATTAGATAAAGAGAACGAACAGCAGCAGAGTGCGAACCTAACTGCTTGTTTTGTTCATACTCGTAGTTTATTTATAATAGTCTAACTTAATATCAAAGCATCATTATAAGATTAGTGGTCATAGAATTTGTAATTACATTTTATAAATGCTTTATGAGGTTTTATTTTAGTTATATTCTATTAAATATAAATTCAAATAGAAATGCAGTAAGGAAGTGGGTATGTCTAATTACCCAGCAATATTTCAGTAGATTTATTTTAAAGAAGTTGCAACTTAACCACGTGTGTGATTGCTTAGAAGACAGAAATGTAGCAAAATGTACGTTTTAACATGTTCAGGCTCTGTCTTTTTCTGGAGACTCTAGCTTGTCTACGACTTTGGAAGATATCTTTTGTCGGATCGAAATACATGTATCAACCAAGCTAAAAATCGTGAATTTGCTTTGTTTGTGTAAAAATTCGGAGGTTGAAAAGAAAGCAAGCCATAATAATAATCAAAAACCTCGAGGTGTATGAAAAAAACTAGTAAACAAAAACTTTTGTAAATATTACAGTTTGGAAAAACCATAAAAAATTTGGGCATCTTCTTACACGCTGCATTACAAAAAATATAACAATAAGTGTTTACAAAATGAAGTAAATAGTTATACGTAGACTTAAAAATAAATGTTTACCAGTTTTACTCATATAATTAATAGTAGACCTATCGATGTTTTAAGCTTTTAAAAAGCTGCATAAAACAATAAAGTAATATAAGCAGCTGAAATGAAAAATAAGACGTTAAAATTCATTCAACTATATGTGAGATGTATTTTAATTTGGTTTAAGATCATGAACATTTTTTTAAAATTAAAATTTATTATATTTTGTAATCATGAAGAATACACATAAAAACGTATTTGACATTCGCAGAATGGAATATATTTTCTAGACGGTTACGCCCATCTCCATATTTTGTAATTAAATTTTCTTCTTAACTCAGACTTTTTCTTTAAGGTTGTGAGTTACTAAGAGTTATTTACAGTTAAAACTTTAAAGGACACGAAGAATGGTTATGAAGGTCTCACTGTCCAGCAAAAATTGTATGATCTTGAACCAAACGAATATACATCTCACATAAAATTTTTACAGATCAACAATAAGAAATTCACTATTTTATTAAATTTTCTTTACTTTCCTATAGAAAAAATTTTGTACTTCGAGAGACAAATAAAATTAAACAAATAAAATTAAACAAGTAAATTAAATTAAAAAAAAAATATATTAAAATTAAAGTTAAAAAAACTTTAGGTCGACATTTAAAAATGTTTGTGAGATGAAAAGCAAGACTAAGCCCTACTTTAACCTAAAATACGGTTTATTTTAAGAAACGAACCCGCAGAATTTCACCACCGTATGAGATCTCCAGATATCGCACCACTTGATTTCTTTTTGTGGGGCTACATGAAAGATTGTGTGAATTCTCGTGAGCAGTTATTTGCACGCATTGAAAACTTCTTTTAACATCAGATGTTTTTTTTTTTGCCTTATGTGTTTGATTCTTCGGCCAAAAATTTCAATAAAATAAAATCTTAAACGTATTAATTTACAAAAACAAATGAATGTGTGCTATTATTTCGCTTCCAAAAAAAAAAAAAAAAAATGTTTGCATTTCAGTCAAATGGTCATAACTTTGGAACGGTAACACCTTTGGGCTTCGTTCAGGGCATTTTTGAAAGGTAAGAGGTAAGGCTATCTTTAAAGAGAACATAAGTTACCTGTCAAAATTTGCAAAATAAGCTAAAAACAGCTCCCAGAAATATAATTTAAAATTCTTATAATTTTTAAGATCAGAACTAATATCCAATCTAAATTTTTCCATCTTTTCAACATAAAAACCAGCTTTGACTTTTTTTCGTTAGCCTTATTTGTAATTTAAAAATAAGTAGTTACTAATATCCAAGCGTAAGTTTATGTCTTAAGTTGAGTTGAGGTAGGCTGGAGTTGAGGTGGGCACTGAAGCAATTCCATGGCTACCAGACTTGGGCCTAGTGCGTAATCAGTTGTGGTTTGTAGAGGATGGCCTCAAAGTGTTATACACACTTTAAGTGGAGATTCAGGGCTTCGGAGTAAACATCCAGGCTTGGGCAGAAGAAGGTTACGGATTCGATCCCCAGCGACGGCAATATAAATTTGGAAAAATATTATATATGAGTTTTCTATGTCATATACATAACGCAACATAAAAGCATAAAAGGGCTAAAAAGTTATAAAATTTCACCTACTGTCCATCGGATGGCGGGTAACAACTTCACTAAGAATTATCACCTCGCCATATTTGAAGCCCTCCATCTTTCACCACCATTCGTCTCTTCCTATTCCCTTTCCAAAGAAAGCAATACATTAATTAATTGGAAGAATTTCCGAAGTGTTGCTTCTTTGGAAGGTGTTGCTGTCTGGAAGGCCACTAAGAATAGTTTGTAAGAAAATGCTACACTCAAAATATTATTTCGTTAAAAACAATCTAAAATACTTGTAGCAGTGTATGTCAAATTATAGTTGAATATTTTTGAACTGAAATGACATTTTCCTTTTTTATTGATAAATATATTTAAAAATAAAGAAGTTTTTTTGTATTGTTGATCTGTTATTTTATCAAATAAATGATATTTAGTTGGATTTGTAATCATATGTTATAATCACACTCTTTATAAATTATTTTAAATGCAAAGAAACATTAAAATTTTTATTGGTAAATTATAGAAAATAAAATTGAAAAATTTATGTGGTAGATTTAAAAATTGATTAGAACAAGCATTTGAAATTAACGGCTTCATATAAGCTTTGTTATTGGATACTTTAAGAATTTAATTTTATAACAAAAACTGTAAAATATAGAGGATAAATATATAAATTTTTAAATTTCGTTGATGTTAGTCTTATTGTGTTTTGTTTTCGGGTTTGTTAATTTATTTGCAAACACTCAATATAAAATACACTATCATCAAGTATTAACTCAAAAGGGGTATGGAGACTGAAAATGGTTGTATAGCCATAACCGAAAATACCTGTATTCTATCCTGCTGATTCTGATCTAATTTTTTAATTTTTTTCTAATTTTCTAATTAAAATGTTCACGTTTCTTTGCATTAATAAAGGATATGATTATATGATGTTAAATCCAACTAAATATCATTCATTAAGTTTAAAAATTCGAAGTTTCCAATATTTTTTAAATATGCTCTTTACTCTCATTAATTTTTTTATTAAGACACATCCGCGCTCTTCTCCAAAAAAAAAGTAAAAAACATACAAAATCAAGTGTCATATAAGCTTAGTGGCAGACTCAGCGAGGTTTCTATGAAAAGTTTTCATAATTTTAATTTTATTGTATTAAATAGAAATATTGCAGCTACTTTTTAATACACTTAAAATAGTTTGTAAGTTAAAAAAACAGAAAATACAATTTACAGAAAATTATATTTCATTTAAAACAAATGTTTTTTTCCGTAAGAAAAAAATGGTTAATCAGTTAAACTAGATGTAAAAATTGTACCTACCTAAACAAACAATAAAAAAAAAAGAAATTGGAATTTTTTTAATATACTTTTTTGAAACATTCAACAAACAAAATTTAAATTTGTAAAAACTGTAACGGATACAAATAAATCAAAAATTTCGGTTTTGTGGGTAAATTTTTAACAAATGAAACTGAAAAAATCGGTAAATGATAGTTAATCATTTCGACAAAATTAACAAATGTAACTCATTATATATTTTTCTTGGAAAAATATTTGTATCTTCCTTTATATTCAAATGGAAAGTAAAACTTTTTTATTAACCTATAAACAGTAATCCACATAATATACTACATGGAGAAGAATTTTTATGGAAAAAATACTTTACAAAAAAACTTCATAAAAGCATTTTTTTTACAAAATGATCCATTTTTTTTAAGACGTGTACTTTTTTTACATTTTAACAAAAAGATTTTGGTTTAAAATTTTAAAGATAATTTTAGTTCTGTTTTTTTTCCAAAAATATACAAAAACTTTTAATTTAGTTGAAAAATAAAAATAATCGTTTTTGTACCATTTGCGTTAGTTTCGTAAAATTAGTCATTTCTTAGATAAACTAAATTTGGTAAAATATACGAAAATTTTGTATATTCTACGAAAAGTTACTGTTTGCTGTAAATGCATAGTTTTGGATGGAAGTAAAAAGAGAAAAGGTGTTATTAGGTGTTAGAGAAAATGTCTCTACTTATTTATTAAAAATATTAACAATCTAAGAACCAACAATCTTAGAACTAACACGTATTTGAAGCAAAATGGAGGTGGCAAAGAACGCTTTAGTGACGTTTATTACTTGTAATCTATGTTCAAAGAAGTATAAAAGTGAAGCAAAATAGATTATAGTATAGTTTTAACCCAAACAGGAGTCAGAGTTTACAAAAAATATATAAAACCGATGGAAATTAAGCATTTGTGCTTAAACAGTTACTACGAAAATTTCGTCGTCAAATGTCGTAAGGAATTTTTTCAATGTAATAAAAACACCCAGTAGTGACGCCGAATTATAACAAGTACAATATTTTGATTTCAATATATAACTACTTATTTGGCAATAAATGTTTTTTTGCTGGGATCTTGGTTTTCTTGATGATTGTTTCTGTCTATAAAAAAAACTTAAGAAGTTAAGACGCTTAATGAGTGTGTTTGTGCTTTATCGATATTATGCAGATGTACTGTGGTTAAAATGGCCATAAAACGTTTGTGTAAGAACAGTAGAGAATGTTAAATGAACCAAAACATAACAGTGTATACACTCAGAAAACAGTATCAGTTATGGCCGCCGAATTTATTGCCAATTGAATTCTAACGGTCACAACAACAGTCTTCATATTGTATTACATTATTTAGAGGTGAAAGCCAATACTTAATTGCCTAATTTAATATTTATATTCCACATAATTTTATTTTAATAAACATTTTATTTTTTGATGTGCCAGTATCAGACTTGGGCATTCAGAATCATAATTCGCACTCTTGCTTACTGCGCCACAACTATTTTTAATTTCCTTTGATATATTTGTTATTTAAACATTTAAATATCTTATTTTAATTCATTTTTATTAATGCTTGCCTTTTCCGGAATTTTAATTGGGAATAAAAAATTAATAAAAATTCGTTTTCCGATACTAATCATTAGTAGCGATTATGATCAATATAATCCACAATTCGATTGGTTTTACTGAAATCCTAATTTAGTTTTAATTTGTAGTTACCACCATTGAATATCGACAATTTTATAAAAAAATTTGATAGATTGTACTAATTTTTTAGTACATTCACTAAATAAATGGTAGATTATACTGTACACAATTACTAAAGGAATTTTATTTTTAAGGTTGATAAGAAATACCAATAATCGTTTTTTACTTCCTTTTTCCTCTTTTTATATCTCAATAAAATAGTTTGGCTCAATTCATAAATTATAGGTAATTCCAAATAAAAAACATCCTTCCAAATAAATATTAATACTTTTGATGAATTGCAAATAATCTTTTCTCTAGGTGTATAGCTATTAAGTCAGTGAGTGGTCAAATGACCTAAAATGGTAGAATTTATGATTATCTAATTATATTAATAAATTGTTTCATTAAATCTATTTACTTTCGTTGCCGATAAATTAATAAGTACTCGTTTATTCTGCGTAGGACACAGGCATAGCGAATTTTTGTTTTAAAACAAATGCCTGGTTTTCATTATGTCATATGAACTGACAATAAAAACTGACTCAAATGAATTCTCGTCATTTTCTGTCAAATGCGTTTTCATTACATCTTAAAAACTGACAATTAATCGATAAAGCAGACCGTGTCAAAGACTTATGTTAAAATTTTGTGTGAGTTGACTGACACGCCGTTTTCATTACAAAGGTCAAATGTGATGCGTAAACTTTTGGCGAGCGAAGAGCTGTTTATAAAATATGAATTTTAGTTAAATGAAAAGTGGAAAAAACTTAAAAATAATAAAAAAGAAACAAATGGCTGCAACTAGTGCTGCGCTTGGGAAAATAAAAGGAAGCATTGAAATTTATTTTTCCAGTAAAGAAAAAAAAAAATAACAGCTTTGCGATCGCAAAAGAAAAAAAATTGACAACTTGTTGTCAATTTTATTTAAGATAAAAAATGCTGCCATATCTGCTGACAAACTGAAATTTGACGTTTTCACTTGTCTGTCATTTTAAAGGGCAGTTAGTGTGCATAACTGACTGCAAACTCAGATGACACCATATGACAACCCATTTTCATACAATTGCCAGCAATTTGGACGAATTGACATTAAAAATGACATAGTGAAAACCATGCAAAAGCAATAAAATGTAGCATTTTGAATAGAAAATTTCAAGGTGTTTTTACATTTTCACTCACAACTTTTCAACCGCTGTACCGATATTAGTAATTTTAAACTCAAAGTTGCTCACAGACAATACTCACAAACAACCGGCATAAACATAAGTTTCAAATTCAGATATATTATTTTTAAATACTTAATCAAGCACAGCTTTTTTCCAAAGTTCTTAAAATATTCCCGATAATTTTTAGTTAATTCTACTTTTATGTAATATTTGTATAACTATACTCCAACAACATAAAGAATAAGTTTATTAAAATTTTTCAATTGGACTTTCAGTATTTACATTGAGTTTATAATCTTACAGGTTAAGATTTTAATATATTTTGTAATCTTGATTGTTTACAGTGTCTATTTTGCCATTTACAAGAATTACAGTTGCTTGAAAAAATATGAAAAGTTTCATTAAATGTAGGGGTTTCAAAAGATAATAAAAACCAGGGAAATACTCTCAGAATTTACAGAAAAGACTCTTTTAAATTCTAAGAGTATTTTTGAAAGAATCTTAAAGTATTTTTATCCAAAATTCAGGTGTTTACCAATTGGAAAAGTCTTCAAAATTCAAAAATTCTCTGAAATCAAAAGGTTCCTTCCCCGATTAGTTGAGTTCATAATGTATTTAATGTAGTGAATATTTATTTTTTTTAGTTTTGCATAATTTTCAAGCAGCGTCTGTGTAAGAATTTATTTTAATTATGGCAACTGAAGATGAAAAATTACTTCATATTTGCCTAACTTTTATATAAGCAAATATATTACTTTAAAAAATTCATTAAACATATACATACCCATGTATAAGTTTTAAATACAATATCATTTCAAATAACCATAAAGTCTTTAAAAATTTTAACGAGCATATAATAAATTTATTTATTTTTATGTTTTTACATCCCAGCAAAAATAAATTGAATTGATTTTTAGAAATTAATTTTTGAATGATTCTAAATTATCGTTTTTTGGAGTAAAAATTGCGAGAATTTCGAATAAAATAATTTAATAAATAAGGCCCGGTTACGGAATGTCCCGTTTTAATTTAACCTACAGTAAAACTCATAATTTTTATGTGAAACAACAACAAATATGTCATTTAAATTCCCATGTAGAAGCTACTGTGAGATTGTGCAAGTGCGGCTAAGGCCCGATTACTGATGTCCTGTTAAAATCTAAATTACAAATTCAAAATTTATTTGGGAGCATCAAAAGATCTCATTTTTCACTGAACCATAAGAAGGGCTTTAGATACAATGAAAAAGAATCATAAAAGAAAACTTCCACCCTATGACATCCCTATGTGAAAATCATTGGTCAAGATCCAAATTTTCACAACACCGGAATCAAAATCTCTGCTTCTATTTCTCTTTTTTTGCTACTTTTTTTTGCTGGGATGTTACACATTTACATGTGGGTTTTTCGAAAACATTTTTTAACAGTTATTTAAATAATTTTCTTTACACTTTAAAAAATGTCAAAATGTTTTCTTTTACATACACAATAGGTAGTGCAGATAATGTAATCAAAATATGTTTACAGTAGGGTAGTGTGATGGCTCATCCAACCTTGAACTTCAACTATTAGGAGACTGCTCCTGTCAAGTAGAGTTGACCACAAAAAAAAAAAATATATAGAATATAAACAAAATAAAAAAAATATCATAATACAGGAAACTAGAAGATAAATTCGATTGGAAGAGATGTGTGATGACATTCCACCTCTTTTATATTCAGTATCCGTCCTACCTTTGCTATCTTATACATTTTTTTTAGATAGCCCAAGGTATATCTAACTAACAATATCTATGTACATGTTTAACGAAATAAAAAAGAGGATTTATAATTCCATAAATTTTTTACATAGCCTGCATTATAATTAATAATTTGATTTGAAATATTATAAATAAAAGTCGATAGTTAAACAATAAAAAAAAAAACAAAAACTGCATTACTATATTTTTTTGAGTGTAATTTATCTGGATATAAAATCACTTACAAAAATAATTTTTTATATATAAAATACTATTTACTATTTTTGAATGAAACAAACTAGAATTGATGTGTAAATTGAGGAAAAATTAAAAAAAAAATATAAATAAATTAATTTAAATTAAATCATGTCAAAAAAAAAACAATTTTGTAGCGGAAGATTTTTGTAGCGAAGATTTTTGTTTATAATTCTTGTTAAACAAACCATTTGTGTTTAAGTTGTAATGTTAAGATGCATATCGATTTTAAATTGAAACATAGTCATGAACTTACAAAAAAAAAAAAAAATAAGTAAGGAAGTCGATGGATATTTGAGCTTTATAGATTATAAAATTATTTTAATATTTAACACAATTGTTACGTTTTAAGTATAAAAGAGTCTTTAACAAAATAGAGAAAATCAAAGAACTTAGAAATAATAATGATATGTTGGTGTATGAGTGATATTATATTAATATTATCTTATAATTTTCATGGTGAATAGTGAGTATGATATAGGCTTCTCCAATACAATGTAATTTACAGGTTTACAATCGTACATTACATAGATCCATTTTTCGATTACAAAAAAAAGGAAATCAAACCCATCTCAGACCCATTCAGACGTTTGCAATATTTCACCTGGTAGGATTCTTAGCTTTATTAGTAGCTTGGACCTTTAGGGACAGCACAAAAGACTTATGCTGGTCGCGGTGCATATTGTCATTTGAATCTAAGCCCCTCTCCAGCAATTAAAAATACCTACAGATTTGCCCCAATAGCTCGGTCTCTTGTTGAAATCAATGATTGGAAATTAATATACTCAAATCCCATGAAGAATATTAAAAAATTTGTTTTAAAAAATTATTTAAAATATTTTAAAAATAATATTTTTCTTCAGACAATATTCATGACAGTATTTTAAATTTTTAAATTTACAATGAACAAACTTCTCGAAACAAAACTGATTAAAAATAATTTCAATACCAAAACTCAATCGAAATAGACGCAACTCATAGTACAAATGGGAGGTGTATCTAAGAGAATTTCTAAAGTGTTCAAATTTATAATTTGTGCAGATTTTTAACAATTTTCATGCCTTCAAATTGTACAGTGCTACTTTTCTCGTGGTCATCGGTTAACAAGAAAAAAAATTAATAAAGTTCGAAAAAGTGTAAAAAGAGTTCTTCCCAAAAAAATTGTTGTTTTTATTAACGACAGCACTTCATAAGAACAAAAATTAGCGAATACTCCCTATTCTACCCTACTATTTTGTAAAATAAAATTGTGAAAATTTACTAACTTAAAATGGAAATTAATATTTCGACATTTTAGCTCGTTACTGCATGAAACTGGATTTGGAGAGTTGTATATTTTGGTAGAAAATGCAAAGCAAAATATAATAATGTTATTTAAAATTTTCCTATAGTGTCTTATATTAAATTCAATTTTCTAAACTTCAAATAGAAAATCTTAAAACTTTTATCATTTTCAATTGGAAATCGTTGGACTTGTTGATAAATAAAGAAAGAGGAGAAATGAGTCAAACCCATAAAATGGAGGAAAATCGTGATTCTAATGTTTGTTAGTAGATAACTTTAAAATGATTGTGTACTATATAACTATATCCCCAAGAAATGTAGTCTAAAAATTAAAAATTTTAATTAGTATACATGAATTATATACATTAAACATATTTCGTAGAACGTTTTTGTAAATACAATTAAACTTTTTTTTTTAAGTCACCTACAATGTAATTCCTAAATACAAAAAACTTTTTGTTATTTTTCGTAACTTCTCCATTTATTTTTAAAAAATTTTTACATGAAACATAAAAATTTACAAACAATTCAAAACAAAATCGAATTTAAATTTTTACAAATATTTTTAATTACCTTAAAACTTGTGATACATGTTTAAAATCGCGTTTTGTTCGCGGTGTTAATTTTTTACATAAAAAGTGTAAAAGTGTAATTTTCACAAACTTGTTTTTGTTATTGAATAGTGTTATTCTTTTGTACCCTCTGACGTCCAAATATTAAATTTTCACAGTTTGTAGCTAAAATATCGTGTAATCTTGTCAAAGATTTTAAAGGAAATTAAAGGTGACTTCTTTAAAAGACTTGCAAATTAAAGATATTTTTCGAATTGTACTTTCTTTTTTTAAAAACAGCATAGATTTTTGCATATTTAGTTGAAAGTCGATGAATATAGACATTACTGTATGATTTGTAATCATTTGAACATCATAGATTAGTGCAAACGGAATTTGTAGCCAATCATATAGTTCGGCTGTGGTAACCAAGTTTTTCGGTTGTGACAACAGAAAACCAATTGAGACATGAGTCATTTAACTGTGACAACAGAATTTCGTTTGCCTCAACAACAATTCAGTAGTCACAACTGAAAACTTCGACAGCTGCAACTGAACCATTCGATTGGAAACAAATTCAGTTCCTAGCACAAATTTGTTTTCTCGGTATTTATTATTACTTATTTTTAATAAAACGACGTGTACCCCGATTGCAGTGGCTTGCTTAAGTTTTGTCGTTTGTATTTTTCTACCTGGGCTGGAGTATGTGCTAATTCAGTGATAATGTGTTATATTTTTGGGATATCCGCCAGGGATGTACTAGTAAAAATAGGGGTTCAAATAGGAAAAACTTTTGCCCTTTATTTAAAAGAAGTTATTTTAAACAGTTCACAAATTTTTGATTTTAACCCCTCCTTATGAAGTCAAATAAATAAATTATTTCTAATAAATCCATGAAAAATGCATATACATTTGTATTTTAAAGTTGATCTCTTATTTATTTATAACAATTTTTAATAATAATAAGAATTATCTAAAAAAAAAAAACGATTATTTAGGTGCCGATATTAATTAATTCTTTTGACTGTAAATCCTAGTGAATTTATTTAAAAAGTACACTGTTTCCAATCAGTTTTTAATATTATTTTTATTGTTAAACTATTAAAACAGATTATTTTAATATAAAACAAACAAAAATGTAATGAAAAATAGGTATGTTTTGGTACACACATGTGGTCTCACCCAAATAAAATTTAATTTGCCTTTTGGAAAAATATATTTTTCTCAATAGAAACCATTTTTCAAAAAAACTTAATTTTTTAAAAAGTAAAATTAAAAATATTGTGTAAATAATTTTTTTCTTCTAAAGAACGTTCCATGCAAAAAAGTACCATATTCCCAGTAAAAAAGGTATGTTTTTTTTAATATCTACCATATCTTAAAAAGTATCACTTTTCAAAAATAAAAATCCTTATGTGTTTCAACTTCTGTAAGCTTCTGATAGCTTCGAGTAGCTATAAAAAACTGCTTCCTACTAATGACACACCAATGTTAGCATCATTAATGATTCATTAAAGTTTTCACAACTTCGAGTTCAGTAGATGTAGCGTTTTTACTACTTCTTCCTCAGCTCTTATTTTGCTGGGTATGAATAGAAAACTTAAATTTAAAATATTCGTATTCAACTTCACTTATAAGGAAGTTTTTAGAATTTCCGGCAGTAACATAGTTTTCTACAGCAAATAGGGGCAATCCTAAAATATATAAAAGCAAAATATATGAGTTGAATATTGAAAATTCATAATATATTACACTCTGGCGGATATCATGTTACAATGGTGTCATTTTAAGTTAAAAAGTGGTTAAATACACTCAAAGGAAAAATTTGAACATATTTAAGTTCACAATTGGACCAGGGGTACTGATTCCAAATGATTTGCGAAGCGATGAAAAATTACTTTTTACTTCGCAGTGATAAAAACCATTCAGAATCGGTAGCCGGGTATGCAGTGTGTTAATTAGAACTTGTCCGTTTACTTTATATAATCGCCTTTATTTGAATTTTATCAGATCTTACTGGTCCTTCACAATGTCAATTTTGGAGGGTATTGCAAGTTTTAATTAATTTAACTCTATATAACTCAGTTATTTACATAGATATTAGCCACATTTTATCATTTATATATATACAATATCCCGTTATCTACTAACTGTAACATTAACTGACACATTTGTTATTGTTTCGCATTTTAAAATCTAGTTTAACAATTTGTTAAATTTTAACGGTACATTCAGCAATTAAGCTTTATAAAAATAATATTCCTGACATTTTCTAAGAAATGATGAAAAAGTTTTATCACATTTATAAAAACTTCATAGAAATATGACAATTTTTCATAGATTTTTGTGCAAAGAAACTTTTTATTAAATAAGATAAAGCAATTTTGTTTGAGTGTACAATAATGGAAAAAATTATAAGTACCCAAGTATGATTAATATGATGCTTATTTTTTTCAAATTCCATAATACTTTATGTTAAGTTTGACATTTAAAATATATAATACAAGTATTTGTAAGTAAATTTGTATGTGTGTTGACATAAGTATTATTTTGTTGTTGTTTTATTTTTCTTATGCGGGTAACAAAGTGTCATTATAGTCCGTCATTCGATGTCCTTGTATTTTGGTATTAAGTTTCAGGTTTTTCATCAATTGATCTCAATTAAAATTTTCCAAGTTAGAACTTTATGACATTGAAAGAGGAATAAAATTAAAATTAAAAAAAATGTCTTGATGCTATTTAGAGAAAAAGCGTGGAAAAGTTTTATTTTAGAAAAAACATTTTTCCTTCATTTTAACAAATTGAACTTTAAATAATAAAAAAATAAAAACATGATATTAAATTGTTTCAATTTGTATCAGCAAATGAATTAAAGTACATAAATCTAATTAATTTTTGTAAGGAAATATTGCAACAGCTTTCAAATTTTACATTGTTCAAAAATGTGTGTACACAAATGCTATTTAACTATCATCTAAAATATGTAAATATTTATTCTTAAAAATTGTTGTTTAATGAACTTATTTTGATTAACAAAATTCAATGGCTTTGCATAACAACAACAACAGCAGGAAAAAGTGTATAACGCATCAATATTGTATTTATTGTCCTATTTATGATACACACAACCCAGCAAAAATGAAGCTGCCAAAGAAGCAATAAAAGCATCACTACTATGGCAAAGGCATCACTTCTTTTCTAATGGTTTCATCGATGAATTTAACATTAGCGTGTCATAGGAAGGAAGTATTCAAATGTAGCTACTAGCATTACTTATACTTTATTCTAAGGAAGCAATGATAATACAATGATTAGGTATTCTGATGCATGAGTGGAAAAAGTTCATATACTTTGTAGTATTTAAGCTTTGATGAAAATTTAAATCATAAGAATGCGGAAAAATAAGTTTAAAGAAGCGAAATTTATGCATTGATATACAAATACTCTTTATTAAAACAAATAAATAATTCTGCATTAGTGAAAAAGCATTTTTGAAACATTTTTCAAATATTTTAATGAATTTTTAGACAAATTTTATAATATTTTTGGATAAATAAAAACTGGTTGTACAATTTGGAAACAATTTTAGACAATTTTAAAATATGTTTGAACAATTTTAAATAATTTTTGCACAATTTTAAAACTTTTTTGGGCAATTTGAAATAATTTTTACACAATTTTAAAATTATTTTGATAAATTCTAAATTAAAACTGGAAATGGTGTAGTGTTAAATAATAAACATAATGCAAAAATGCACAGATTGCGTCGTCAAAAAAATATTTAAGGCTGAAAAAATGCAAATGACAGGCCAAAAAAAATCTGTTTTTCTTGATTTTTCAAAACTTTTATAAAAATTGCAAAACTGTATAAATTCTAACTGTTATTAAATTTTAAACTAAAATATAAAAAATGATTTAATAAAAAAATTAAAAAAGTTCATCAGAACTATTTTCTCAATTTGAATAAATGCTTAAATTCAAAAAAAAATATACGATATACTATAACTTATGCTTTAGAAGTAATGAAGAGTGATATTTTAAGATATGCATCGGGTTTATATCCAGATCACTGCATTTGATATATGAACACATGAATGCTTTTGGAAGTGCCTTAGAATAACACCAAAAAATCATAAAAGAATGTCAACTGAAGTTTAGGAAGCAATGAAAGTAGTTATAGTCACAGAATGACTACCATGTTTTTTTGCTGGGAATGGATATATTGGTTGAAATTCTTTCG
Source organism: Eustalomyia histrio (assembly GCA_949748255.1). Taxonomy (NCBI): domain Eukaryota; kingdom Metazoa; phylum Arthropoda; class Insecta; order Diptera; family Anthomyiidae; genus Eustalomyia; species Eustalomyia histrio. The sequence goes on along the minus strand of OX456525.1, from coordinate 102,647,612 downwards.
GACCTACCACAATTTTATTGTTATTCAATAACTTTAATTATAAGTACATAAAATCCATCATACAAAAGATTTAAATTTATTTATGAGCAAAAAATTAAAAAAATTAACCGAAACACCGTTACATCATCCAAAAAAATGGTTTTAATAATCAACATTAAAAAATATAATATCTTTTTTTTATTACTTTTAATACAAACAACCATCAATTTATTGAAGATTTTGACATTTAAATAAAATATTGATAGTAAAAATCTAATATTAGTTCTATTTCTAAAAATGTTGGTTTTTCAATAAATTTTAATATCATGTTAAAATTGTTTTTAAAGCATTAGTGAAATGGTTCTCGTAATAAAATAAATTTGGTGGAACGCGTGTCTATGAGTAGAATATCTATTTATAGAATACCACAGAGAAAAGCCCCCTACTTTGTTAGCGCAGAACAAATATTGCCGGGGCTAAAGACCGGAAATTTCAACGTCCTACTTCCAACGCGGAGACTTCCTGTTTGTAGCTAAAGAAGTTTGTTCAGCCCACCAAGGGGGAAGTTTTCTCCATTTTACCCCATTCCGTACGATTCTCCGTCTTAGCTCATGTCTACCCTGTGGAGGAACCTTGACACTAAATTTCTACTTGATACCATTGGCAGGATGTTAACGGCAATACTTTTCCCCATTTTGGCCCTTCAAAAACCCATCAGAGTTTGTGCCTTGCCCCAGCGGTTTTGACAGGCCGTAAACACACTTTAAACCCCCCATTTTAAATGCAACCCTAGCGAAAATTCAAAAATATGCAGTATCGATGACTTAGCCCATACTTCAGAAAATTCATACCATAAATTTCAGGTTTCTAGACTGGGATAAGGGCTAGGTCATCAAAGTGGAGATTTTCGACCTTTTTACCCCTCCCAGTAAGAATTTCTAAAATCCCGGTGAATGAGCCTTCATGCCAACATTAAGCTTGCTAGCTCCGGCAGTTTTGGTTGGGCGTTGTTAAGTGAGTGATTCAGTGAGTAACGGTACTCCTTTATATACAGCCATTAATATTTATTTCATTGGACGAAAATCTATCAACTTTTTCATTATATATAAAATGAGCTTTTTTTTTGAGTGATTATACCCATATCTGGTTTCTTATAGATTGTATTTTTTATAAAGTAGAAGAGATGAAAGGATATATTATTAAATTGTTTTTAAATATAAATATTCAGTAAAACTTATAAATATATTTTTTTTGTTAAAATCATCAGCTCAAGCTTAACATAAACTCTGTGGCAGAGTATGACGTAGACTACGGATATAACTTAAATAAAATAAACAAAGTTTATTCATTTATTCTTATAAAGTACTAAAGTTTGAAAAGTTAGTTAAAGGATTTCATTTAGTAATTGTATATCTTTGGCAACTTTATGTTATTAATACTAACAAGGCAGGTAATACTACCCAAGGCATATCGACGAAATTAGAATATGTGACAGAGAAGACAAAATAAATGAACATCTGCTGCTTTAGCTGCCAAATGCCATATTTAGGTGATATAATAAGGGGTTGAAATCCTCTATATATTGTATCTTCTCTGGTGTGCCCCGGTAGGCAACCTTCCTTATAAGTTGACGTTAAAATGTAATAAAATACTAAAAGACAGACAAAAAAAGAAAAAAATAAGTATCTTTATAAAGCGTCTTAAAATAATAAATTGAAGCTTAAACAAATTTTATGGTACAATTCATTTCATTTTATGTACATGTTGTTGGCATAATACGAAAACAAAATGAATAAAATGTCTAGGAAAAAAAAAATAAGAAAATAAAACAAAAATTACTAATAAGACAAAAATGATGCTTTATTACCCAACTTCAGTGTTAAATTTGACATTTTCTGTTTTTTGTATGTCAATACAAGTAAAGTCAAACCGAGGTATACATAACTATGTATGTGTGCAATGATTACGTATACTTATTTATCGTATTTGTATGTTGAGTTGTGGGTTATAATATTGTATAAGCCTGTCATAAAGTATGAATGTATTAAAAACTTCGTGTTTATATTAAGTATGTACATACATATGTGATTAGACGTGCGTGCATGGGAAAAAATTTTGAAACACACAAAAAAACAAGTTTCCTCTTTTTCCTTTTTCGAACAAACGGAAACGGAAACTTGTGGTAAAAGCTTCGCACCATTTCTATACACATTAATGTGTGGAAACGCAATAATAACAACAATGACAACAACAACAAGAAAAAAAGGAAATTATTTTCAACGCTTTGAACAATTTTAACATTGTAGTGATGATTATGATGATGATGATTATCATCATCACTCATTTACACAGATTTTCGTTGCTATACCAATTTTTTTCCCTTTTAAGTATTCCTTTATATATTATTTTCTATTATTATACAATATTTTGATTTTTCCACACTCTAGTTCACTTAACTTAAAAGCAGTCATAATATACAAAAAAAAAAAAAAATAAAAATAATATATAATATAGGCAACTTCCAACACATATTCACAGTCAGTCACCCATTAAGCGGTTGTAAAAGTACAACATACCCTACTCACTGCTATAAATATTACACCATTTTTAGTTTTGTGTAAAATTTCATTTTATTTTTTTGGGACCTTGTATTAAAAAACATAATTTTTTTCGAAATTCACGGATTTATTGTGCAAATAAGGTTACAATTCAAAGTATTGTCCCTATTTCCCATCTTTCTGACAATTTTTGGATATCAGCTCGGAAGAACGACTCGTCTTTTAATAATAAGTGAACTTCTGCTGGGACAAGCCATGTGTCATCGACCGGAACAAGTAGTAGTCGGAAGAAACGATGCCTGGAGAATACGACAGGTGGGGTAGAACTTCCGATTTCAGCGTTTCCAAGTAGCTCTTGACCGGTTTTGCAACATGTACGCTGATCAAACAAATAAGATGAGTCCGATAGCGATCGTTTCACTCAGTTTGAGCAGCTCGTAGTAGATCACGCCGCGTTGGTCCCACCAAATACTTAGCATAAGCTTCATGATATGAATATTCGGCCTTGCGAAGGATGTTGATGGCTGTCCAGGCAACGCGATGCAAAAAACCTTTCCCTTTTTAGTATTCAGATTCCTTGCTTTTAAATCTATTCCAAGCAATCTTTTTGGCTTGACCCGGCCGTTCCTTGTCTTCAAACTAAAAATCACCACCTTTAAAACGACCAAACCACCTCCGTAAACTTCCACGAAGTTACGATGGCCCTTGGTCGCACTTTTCTTCATACTAAGGTCATGAAGAAGAACTCTCCTGAAAAGCACTTTATCTGGTTCGAAATTCGACATGTTCAAGGCAATAATTATAATTGTTGTTTACGTTTTAACTAAATGACACAAGCTGCTAAAGGCGCTCATTTACAACTGAATATGAAAAGTGCCATATTGTTTCATAGCTAGTGGCGGCCTCTTGTGTGAAACGCTCATTATTAAATAATTTTTTTAAAAATTAATATTATCCTTATGATCTATACACAGAGAATATATTTGTTGCAACAACCTAATTTGTTGCCAACCGAATTTTGGAAGTTACATGAACTAAAACATTAACTATTCGATTGAAACTATAGAAATTTTTAGTAATAGCTATGTTACTATATTTTCGAATATAAGGTAGTTGCTCTAACCAAATTTATTTGGTATTACTGCATTTATTCAAAAATTCCGGTTTTTCCCAATTAATTTTTTTAAATTTTCATAAAAAATTAAGGATATATTTCAATTATAATTAAAAACATACCAAAATATTACAAAACATCGTATATTCTGTCGTTTTGCTGTAGAAAAGCCGTTATATCTCCAGTATGTCAGGACTTTCCCAATAGACAAACCGTTTCTTTCTGAGGACTATTTTCTGTAAAAATACTCTCAGATCCTGAGCACTCGCGAATAGGAACGTTTTCTTACAGAAAAGCCCTCGAATCCTGTGCATTTTTTCTATAAGAGAAATTTTAAGACTTTTAGGACATTTTTATACAATTCTGACAAATTTATCTAAAGACAGTTTCCTTCAGAAAAACCTTCAGATTTTAAGTTTTTTTTATAGAAACGCCTCTACACAGATTACACAGACAGGTTACCAATGACGTATGTCAAACAAGAATTCTTGAACCGTATGGTTTTTTGACATTGCAGTGATTTGCAAAATGAGAGAAAAATAAAGTCTATATAAACTGTATGGTACATATTTTTTTCTATATCTATCGCTTTCTGTATATCACTGCAATTTTGACATTTCCTTTTACTAATTTTCTAGTCGCCATTTTGATTCAATCAGCTGTTTGCTGTTTGTAAAGACAGTTTTCCATGTATTTTGAGAAGATTTTCCTATAGAAAAACCGTCTTGTTCTGAGGACTTCTGCCTACAGAAAAAAACTGAGATTCTGAGGACTTTTTATTAAAAAAAACCCTTCATAATCTGAGGATTTTCTCTATTGAAAAAACTTCCTTATTCAGAGTAGTCTTTCCTAAAAGAAACCTTCATGTCTTAGGGACTACTTTCTGTATGAAAAAAACTCTGGGGACGTTTTCGAATAAAAATTCTTCAAATTCTGAGGATTATTTCCTATAGAAAAATCTGAGAATTTTTTCCTATAAAAACTCCTTAGTTTCTGAAGAATTTTTTTTTATAAATATCCTCATATTCTAAAGTATTTTTCCCATTAAAAAATACCCAAATCCTAAGAACATTTATTTTGTTAAAATAGATGAAATAGTCCTTGAAATTTGAGGGTTATGCTGTAGAAAATATTTCTTAGAAAATTGAGGGGTTTTTATAAAAAATTTCTTAAATTTTAATGGGTTTATAGTAGCAGAAGTTTTCAATTCTCAGGATTTTTCCTTTAGATCACAGTACTCCGAATTTTAAACATTTTCATTATAATTATTCCTTTGAATTAAACTGTTATTCTTTAGCAAGTGGTTAAACTTGAGATAGTGAGGACTTGTCTCTTAAGAAAATGTTTCGGTACTATAATATTTAATAAATTCAATATGACTTATAATCTGCTGACCTTTATCTCAAAATGTGCAAATATGACTGCTGAATTTGTAATACATTTTCATGAGATTTAAAATAAACTTTTTCTTACAAAAGTAGATGAAAAGAAAATTGTTTCCTGCAATCCTGGCAAAAAAAAGACATAAATTAGCACACTACTGTAATGAATTAATTTCTCTGCTCTATGTTCTTTTATTACTGACCATTTTTTTGATGTAAAATTGTTACACCAAAAAGCACCATTTGATCCATTTCTAAAGTTTTTTATAAAAGTTAGTTTTTATTATTTATTTGTTTTTATGTTTCTGATTGATTTTTATTATTATGAAAATTATATTTATTTTTTAAAAGTAATGACATTTTGTTCAAACAATTTATTATTATAACCAATTAATAGGATAAAATATATACTTTATTGTATGTAAAGTAATTGTGAATACCGAATCCTTTTTTGTAATTTATATCTTATCAAAATTAGTTACAAACAACACTTTGAAAAGTGTTTAAAGAATCAATTGGTTGTAGCTGTAAACATTGTGTTATTATTAAAAAATATATTAATGTGACTTTAAACTTTGAATTCTTGTAAATAAAAATACAGTTTTATCAAAAAATAATGATGGTAGTGATGTTTTTCTCTGTTTTTCTGTTCCAATCTGTACTTGGGATCTGGGAAAAGTGTATTTTCATCTGATTGGTTGCTCCTTCAGGCGTTTTAAACTGCATTTCGCAATCTATTTAAAAAAAATGGACAGATAAACACGTTGGACTTTATGGAGAGAATGGTTTATAGTTTAAATAAAATTCTTGGTTTAAACAATTAATTGTTAAAGCAGACTTCTTAGCATCAACTTGGAAAATCTTTTAATTTATGTAGAATCCAACGGGAATAAACTTAAATTATGATGTAAAATTTCTTATAATGCAGTCATTTCAATCCACAAAGATGCTTATAATTTCACATGTCTGTCTGGCAGCTGTTGTGAAAGTTTTCTTTTCTTTTTATTTTCTGATTATCACGAAAAACTAAACAGTCGTTGAAAGCACCCCTGCTAGCTCAAGCTAAATTAAAAATTAAAAAAAAAATTTAACCAACGAAAACTTTCTGAAAGAAATTAAAATTTTTTAAAGCTTCACAATTTATAAGATAAAACATATTTCAAATAAATTTGTTTTGCAAACACGTATTTGAATAAATAGTTACAAATTATTTGGTATTCCATTTATAAGTGAATATGCATTTTTGACGAAAATTTACTAAAGGTCCCTAATGAAAAACAATACCACAAACATTTTTTAAATTAATATATTTTCTCTGGAGATTTTTTAAGTTTTTTACATGGATTTCAAAATGCATTTAATTGCTGTTATTTTGAAAAGATTCTAAAAAATTGTATTCCGCCATAAAAACCAATTTAATCAATATAAATTGAGAAAATATTGTCGGAAAAATTAGTTTGAGTTGGGAAACATTTTTAGATTTTAAGAACATTTCTGGGGGTAAACAAATTTTGAAATGAAAAAAAAAATAATCGTGTCGAATTAATTTTGATCTGCTAAACGTCTGGTGGAAAAATATAACAAAAAGTTTTATGCTTAACCGTTTTTAGGCTTTTCCATGAAAAAACAGTTTTTTTCTAAATCCATGGATTTTTTCAGATTTTTTATATAAAAAACAGGATATTTGTTCAATATACCATTTATTTTAACTAAAATTTCATATTTCAATATAAGAAAAATATAAACTAAATAAAGCCTTATTATTAATATTAGGTCTATCCATATCTATTATTTCCTATTCCTATGGTAAAAATGTATGATAAATAGAACAAATATACAAAAAAAAATTAAAAAATCATTAATTTGAAAAACAAGACAAACAGACGACCATAGCTAGATCGGCTTAAGCTTACATAAGGAACATGAATATATATTCGTTATAAGGTATTAGAGCTATATTTTGATTTGTTATATATGGATGTGGAGGGTATAATAACAACAAAGCAGGACTTTCTATAAATAAGTTATAAATATAAAATTTTTATTGGTATAATTGAGGGAATAGATAAGTTCTGTTTCTTAAAAAGTCATACAAAATGTATCTGTAAAATTAGTTGGAAATGGTGTAATAGTAAAAGTAGAAGCATCTTCTCAAGTTCAAATTTCATCAAACACATACTCATATAAACAATGCGCCAAACACATATTACCGACACATAAGACGATATAAAAATGAGCCACAGTAATGGGCCTCTAATAAAGGAATACTCAAGCATGTAATTCATTTTCAGAAATTTCAGTCACGCAATATAGCTCTCTTCCACTTTTATAATCATTCCGATGTATTTTACATGGGGTTCTCCATGTGCGTGTGTGAGTGTATTGCAAAGTGTGTCTGCGACACTGTTATTGCCCAGCAAAACCTTGGAAATGCAGTTATCAAAAGAAAATTTCTCGAATTTTTGCAGTCTATAAAACTTTTGAATACGCAAATTCCCGTTAGGCACTTACCTAATAATGTTGTTTTTCTACTCTTTTATTTGTTTTTGACAAATCAACTTTTTTTAAATGTTTGAATTTTTGTATGTACTTTTTAAAGTAACGTCATAGTGTTTGTATGAAAAATACTTGACAGGTATTTGATTTATTGAAAAAAAAAATTAAAAAGATTTCTGATTTAATTTCTGCTTATTTTGAAGGCTTTAGCTTTCAAAATATATTCTAATAGCTTCAGAATATAAGAAATAGCTTCAGAATACAAGAATCTTTGAAAGTGAATTATTTCTCAGAATTTGGTTCAATAATTTAGACAAATTTTATATTTCTAAGAACGACTTGTTGAACAAGTTCTTGCGCTTTATAATCTTATTTTCAGACAGTTTTAACACCGACAATTTTGGTTTGAAATTATTCGAAAAGTAACCAGAAATCCCTATAACCATTTCTGGAGCTAAATCTTTAATTAATGTTTGGGTAAACGAGTACGAGTGCCATGAATTTTATTTTAACAGAACATGTTATATAACTGATTTTATGGAGAACCGATTTCAAAGGTTTTTTTTGCCAGAACTCCTATAGAGTTAAAATATCAATTGTCTGTAATGACATCGAAAACAAATGCAACCTTGTCTTAAAATACATGAAAAATAACAGGTTAAAAAAGAAAAATAAAATTAACCGGTTAGTCGTCTACTTTAACCGATTATTCGGGTCGAACGAATTAAAAACATTGGAAACAATAATAAATCTTCATAACTACGAAGAAAAATTCCATAAAAACCCTTACAAATTATTTATTTCGTTTTGTAATTCTCATTAAGTTTGCATTTTTATTTAATTAAATTATTAAAAAACCAATTATAATAAATAAACTTATTCATATTGATAAAACGTCTTCATAAATATGATGAAATTTCTTTATATACACCTGCCTGCGGTCAAGCATATCTTACCACTTAATTTTTCACAGTTTTTTTCAAATTTCTCAGCTTATGTTTACAGTATCGCAACTCTATCAAGATATCTGGGTAAGTAACTTCAAGTTAAAAATAAACAAGAAATTTTTTGAAACAAACATCATTTTTAAAGCAAGTGTGACAAATTAAGCAGAAATACCTCAAAAATGAGTTCAAAATATAAGCGGTTGACTCGAGACCAAAAGATCATTATTTTTACATTGGAGGAAGAAGGAGTACCCTGCCGCGGAATTGCGAGACGGATAGGCTGTAGTCATCCAACCGTGATAAATTTGTTGAAAAAAAGTACCAGGACGACCGTTTAGAGAGCAGCAACAGGAAAAGGACGTGAAGGAAAACACGTATGAGCCTGAAGAATCGTTTTAAAAATGCCGTGGAAATAAGAAGGGATCTCGAGCAATAGCACCAAGTTAGCATTAGTGTGGACTTTGTGGAAAAAGACCAGAAAAAAAACCCCTGCTGACACAGAAAATGAGAGCTAAACGCTTGGAGTGAGCTAGAATGCACCGCAATTGGACTCTCGACCAATGGAAAAACGTTATATGGTCTGATGAGAGTAAGTTTAACTTGCACTGTGCAGACAATCTTCCCTACGTGCGACGTTTTGCAGGAGAAAGGTTTAAAGACACATGTGTAATTAGAACAGTCAAGCATCCTCAGAGTCAAATGATCTGGGAATGTTTTTCTTATTATGTACGGAGTCCCTTGATCTTTGTGGATGGAATAATGAATGGAGAAAAATATGGCAAACTCATAACGGATATTATCGTGCCTATTGTTGAGGAGCAATACGGACATTCTAGTGAGGCTATCTTTCAGGATGACTCCGCGCCATGTCACCGAGCAAAATCTGAAAAATTTGATAACAACGTGAACCATCATTACATCCGCATGGTTGTAGCTAAAAATAATTCAATAATCCTTTAAATCCTTTTTACAGGTTCAAAAAATATTTAAGGACCTCGGTATTCAACACATGAATTGGCCTGGAAACTCCCCGGATTTAAATCCTATTGAACATTTATGGCACGTGATGAAGCGTAAGGTGGCTCAGCATAAACCACAAAGTAAGCTGGAGCTAAAAAGAATTTTGGAAAATGTCTGGGAAAATGAAATTTCAAACAGTGAATTGCAAAAACTAATTTAGTCAATGCCTGCTCGAATCGAAGCTGTTATAGCCTCCAAAGGCGGGTCGACATCTTATGAAACTTTCAATTATATTAATATTTTATCTAATGTTCCACTAAACCACAAAAAAAAATTTTATACAGTCTAGTGTTGAAAATATTTTGAAAACTGAAATAGAAATATGAAACTAAAAATTGTCCATTTATTTATTTTATGTAAAAAAATATCTAAATGCACTCTCAAAATTAATGAAATTTTGTTAAAACCTGTGTTGTTATTTATAAAATCCATGTTCAAAAAATTTTCCATGTGGTCCAAACTTAAGCTGAGAAATTTAAAAAAAACTGCAAAAAATAAAGTAGTAAGATGTGTGTGTATAATGTTAAAACTTCTTAAAAAATATTGATGAACAGAGAAGACAATTTTAATTTTTTCGCTGTTTTCCTTTTTACTCGTATTTGCTTTTTTCGGTTTTTTTTTTTGGATTTTTCAGTTTTCAGCTTTAAAGTTGCTTCTTTTTAAGATATTTTGATATTTTCTTTACCTCAAAGTGCTTTTATCTAATAAAAAAAGAATTTTTTAATTTTATTTCAATATTTGTTTTTTGCTTTAATACATTGAATTTTGCTTTTCTGTATTCTCTGTTCATAAAACTTCTTCATATAAATAAATAAATAAATAAATAAATAAATAAATAAATAAATAAATAAATAAATAAATAAATAAAAAAATAAATAAATAAATAAATAAATAAATAAATAAATAAATGAATAAATAAATAAATAAATAAATAAATAAATAAATAAATAAATAAATGAATAAATAAATAAATAAATAAATAAATTAATAAATAAAAAAATAAATAAATAAATAAATAAATAAATTAATAAATAAATAAATAAATAAATAAATAATGTGTCTATAATCTTAGAAACTGCATAAAAACCCCAATGTGCTTCATTTAAAATTTTGAAATATATAAATATATTGTAAAACTTCTTCATCGCAGCATGTTTCATAAACATGTCACCAATATAAAATTTTCATCATGTTTATGAAAATCTATGAAGTCCCTGAGTGTAATATTATATAACATAACTACTTATTATAAGGCTAGCAATCATAAGGATGAAGTAATTACATAATAACTATTTATTTGAATGATTGTTTAAAAATACCCAGTGAAGAAACGGTAAAAATATATCATTAGTTTTGGACTACCAGTAATAATAATTATTTACTCTCTGCATTAAATAAAAACATATAATACTAAATTACTAATAACTAGTTACTTTTTCATTATTTTAAAACAAAAAATAATGTATGACAAATCATGATTTATATTTATCATGATTTCAATTATGAAGTAATGTTCTAAATATTTTTGTATTTTTTTTTTTTTTAAGTCTATTTTGAGACTAAATATTTTCTCAACTCTGAACCTTTTCTGTATCTGAAGCGGGAATTTTTCGCATCGAGAAATTTATAGTCACCCTATTTTATACAAGGTGACTTAATAGATAATAAAGTTAATTGCATTTTCACAGAAATTTTTTTTCGAGCTTCTAACTTTTAAAGCTGTCGCAGTTTTGATTTTGTAAAATTTCTTATTAGAAGAGAAATAACAATAATACGTTTTACATGTTTTTTGCGAAAACTTTATCGATGCGAGAAATACAGAAACGGGGTGCTGGTAAAAATATTATAACCACATAATTTAATAATTTGTATGATGGCGCTTAGGCATACTTGTGTGCATCAAGTCTTTTATGATTTTATGTATCAAATATAAAATGTCGAGAAATAGCTCACACGGTAGAACCGTCGACTGACAATCTGGAGTTCCAGACTAGATTCTCGCCATGAGCACACTTTATAAAGGGTGTCCCAAGAAGAACGCAATTTTTAAATCTGGCAACATTCGAAGTGTCATTGTTTGACATTTGAACAATTGTTATTGTTTGCTAGTAGAAGGTACGAGGTTAGTAAAAATGGAGCGCTACACGAATGAACAACGCATTCTCATTGTGAAATTGTTTTACCAAAATGGTGAAAGTTTTGCGGCTACAGTTCGCAAATTGCGATCAATTTGGGGTCACAATAATGCTCCAAAAGAGTCAACTGTAAAGAGATTAATGGATAAATTTGCCGAAACTGGGTCTGTTAGTGATGTAAAGACAACAACGCGCCATCGACCAGGTCGATCGACCGAAAATGTCGCAGCTGTACGTGATGATGTCGCTCAAACTCCATCCACCTCAATTCGACACCGAGCTCAGCAAATTGGTGTCTCCAAATCCACTTTGCAGCGAATTTTGACGAAAGATTTGCAACTTCATGCATTCAAAGTTCAATTGACTCAGTAACTGAAGCCAGCTGACTATGGACAGCGAAGGGAGTTCGTTAATTGGGTATTGGAGAGACAACATGAAAATGCTGATTTTGCCGATAAAATCATCTTCAGTGACGAGGCCCATTTTCATCTTGATGGCTTCGGCAATAGGCAGAATTGTCGCATTTGGGGTGAGGAAAATCCTCGAGTGATTCACGAGAAGCAAATGCATCCTCAACGTGTCACTGTGTGGTGTGGTTTTTGGGCTGGAGGAATCATTGGACCTTTTTTTATGAAAATGAGGCAGGTCAAGCGCAAGCAGTCAATGGTGTTCGGTATCGTGAAATGATAACCAGTTTTTTCTTGCCTAGAATTGAAGAAATGAATGTGGAGGGCATGTGGTTCCAACAAGACGGCGCCACATGTCATACAGCCAGAGAAACTAGATCGTGCGATTTAACACCATTAGATTTTTTTCTTTGGGGTTTTTTGAAGTCGATGGTTTACGCGAATAAGCCGACGACGACTCAAGCCTTAAAAGAGGAAATTGGACGCTGCATTAATGAAATACCGCAGCATTCATGCAAAACGGTAATTGAAAATTTCATTAAAAGATCGCGTGCATGCCAGCAAAGCCGCGGCGGCCATCTGTACGATATATTGTTCCATACATAACCTCATTCTATCTACTTTACGATATAATAAAGTTTCACGATTTTTTTTTAAATATCTGTGTTTTATTTAAAATTTAAAAATTGCGTTCTTCTTGGGACACCCTTTAAAAAAAAAAATTTAAAACAAATAAAGTCTTTGAATACCCTCCACACGTATTCTAAGAAAACAATGGATTACCAAATCACAAATAATGCATTACACATGTCAACCAAATATTTTAAAATAGAATCGATATTTTCGGTAAATTGATATTGTATCTTGGGAACATTTTCAGACACAATGTTTTAAAACAATAGGTGTTAAACATGGTTTTTAACTCCACACATTTCTACCTTACATATTTAGAGAAGTGTTTTAATACAAATAATGTAAAAATTTTTAGATGCGAAATTGTGGAGGTGAATACAAAGTTTTTGAGGTGAAAAACTTTGTTGGATGTGAAAGCAATTTTTTTAGTGTAAAAAATGTTTGAGGTGAAAAAAACGTTTGTGTTGAAAAAAATTTAATGGTGAACAAAATTCTTGCAGTGAAAAAAAATTTGCTTTGAAAATAATTTGAGGTGAATACAAAATATTATTTAAAATATGTTATGTACCAGTTGCTTCTATAAAATTGTATTAAAATACACCATTTTGTATGGAAAATTAAAAGGATCAACAATATATACACTTTATGGGGTCTTAGACCAATATTTCGACATGTTACAAGCGGAATGATAAACTGATATGGTGGTGGGTATAATAAGTAACAATTTTTGCCTGGATTAATAAATATTCTTCTTACACTATATTTTGATATATTAAATAATATTTAATATTCATCTTAAATTTTTTGTTCACTACAAGTATTATTTTTCACTTCAAAAACTTATCGAAACTTGTTATAACATCCAAAAAAGCTTTTACCTCAAAATTATTTTATTCAACTTTTTAATGTCTTAACATCTAAATTTTGTATATTCTATTTTTTTTAAGTAATTACTGGTATTGTTTTTATTTTGATTAACAACTTATTCTACCTCATAAAAATATTTACTTATTTCAGCCCCTCAGTTAGAAGCTTATTTCAGTACTTTTCTAATAATGACTAATTTATATCTATTCTCTTGACACTTACCTCCACTGACATTCTCATGTCAAGATATTGTGGCATTTGACCCAAGTACATGCAAATTTAGTTTTCTTATTATATTTTCCATAACCGCGAAAGGTTTTGCTGGGTATATTCTTAGGTATACTAAAGCAGTGTTAAGTGTTAATATGAATGTACATATAAAGAAATGTCTTCGTATTCGGCCTAAAGTATATACATATACATATGTATTTGTGTCACATTAGTTATGTTTTAGCTTTTAATATGCATTAAGATTTTTTTTTTAAATTGATATTCTACGTTTTTATATTTGTTACAACATACGTAACATACATGTGAGGTTTTCCATATAATCTTAAAATTCAAATTGTTGTTCTATAATTAATTACCACATCCACCATGTATGATAAATATTCTATTAGTTACACGTACGATGTCCTAACTGATTATAGAACAAATGTTGGAATTTGTACTGAATATTTGAGATAGATAATATTTGACGAATATTTTCTCCAAAAAGAAGCCGAGTAACATGCTCATACTTTATAAAACGATAGCATCATATGCGCCCCTGTTCTGAGTTCAGAAAATTTTTTATTAGAGTGGATATGTAAAATCACACGGAGTTAAAAATTTCGAAAATTTGCTGTACCGTAAAAAATTTTGAAATTTTTAGACAATTTTTAAAATTAAATTCTATTCATTAATTGTGGCAACATATTAATTTGATTTATTTTCACCAAGTATTTACTACTCATAATGAGGTAAAAAAAAAATAATCACATGTGGACCACAGAACAGCTAATAAATTCGAAAGGATTTACTTTAGAATTTATTTATGTGGATTCAGAACTCAAAATAGTATCGATAAACTTTTTTTGTACATAAAAATGTACAAAAATATTACTGATTGTAAGATTGAGTTATCATTTACTTAAAAAACTCAGTACAAGTTCTAATTTTTTAAAAAATTATTTTTTTAAATTGCTTCCGAAAGCCTCTATAATTTTAATAAATAATAAACTGAGGAAAAATTTAAAAAGCTGGTTAAATTTTTATTCGTATGATACAGGGCAATAAATACTGTAATGATACGATATAATTGTTTGCAGAAACCCCCATAAGTATGTGTTTGTGAATAAATACTATGTATGAGAATGTATTAATTGTAAGTAAAATATAACCTTTTTATATAAAATTGGCTGCTGTTGCGTCACTTAAATATTTTCTATTTTATATTTTGAATAGATTTGTGTGTAGATGACTTTTTATTGTAGAAAAAGAATACCTTAAAAACACACACACGTAAGTGTGGCAATTCACTTAAATTTAATTAATAATTCATTTTAGGTTATGACAGGTATTGTTCGTAAATTTTGTAAGAAATCAGATGAGAGTTAAGTGAACTTTATTATTTGCTAATATATAAATAACGTTATAATTTAATTTATAAACATATTAAACATTCTGTCTTTAACTCTGATCTCAGAGCCGAATAAGGTGATTTCAATGTCAAAAAACATGATTTGTTTGGATAATTTTTGGTAAGCTTTCATAAACATCAATATCTTTGGAATAAATTCATTCCATATATTTTCTACAAGACGTTAACACAAAATGTTCATCGAAACCAAAAATAGGATATTTTGAGAGCTGAAGAAGAGAACTTGGAAGTGGAGAAACTCTTCACAACTGAACTATGTCCAAAAATAGTGTAAACACTTAAGCCCGATAATTGGCTTGTTGTGCTCTCTCATGTTTGTTTAATTCGATGATTTTTTGTTTACATTGAAATTTTAGTAAATTTTATTCGATTGTATTTTGTAAATGTTTTTTTTTCTATAATATTGTCTTCTTATTTCAAATCTGTTCCCCGAAATTGAAAAAATTCATCAAAATTCAAAAACAGAACATTACCGAACAATTTGGAAAGATGATCCTGATTCCAGCAGTTTGCGGCTGGTAATTAAGTAATTAAGCTGGTAATTAAGTAACTAAGGAAACACTTTACTGCATTAAAACACCATTTTTACTCAAATATGTATCTCTACAGTGAATTAGCCCATACCCCAGGGAACACACATTTTAAATATCCAATTTCTAGCCGCAGTGTTTTGTGCAGAACGCTAATGGGCAGATTTTCCACATTTTGTTCCATCCTAGAGAACGTCCATTCCGGAGAAGGAACATACACTCACAATAGGTGCCCGGAAATTTACATAATATACAGTTTTGGTATAACATAATTTCCCAACTGGGTATTGAAGCCCTCCATCTTAGTAACACTTTGGAAATTTGTTCCACTAATTAATGTGCTGCTTTCTTTGGAAAGGTAATAGAGGAGGGATGGAAGGTGTGGAAAGATGAGGACTTTAAATGTGACAACACTGTAATTCCTCGAGATGATAAAACTTAGAAGAGATAATGCCCGCCATCTGACGAAATTGTTGAAGCTTTTTAATTCATAGCCCTGTTATGTTATTTTTACTTTGGTGGTGTTAAGTGCTTTGGGAGCACCGAAGGAGGACGTTGCGATATGTAAAGAGTGGTTAAATTTTAAGGACCGATGTTGATTTTGAATAAAACACAAATTATTTGGGAAATGAATGTCATTTCTTTTTATTATGATAACATGGTATGATTCAATTTTGTATGGAACAAAATTTCGGCCAAATGGCCGCCGCGACCTCGGCGGCACCCCTCTATCCGATGGTCCAAATTTTCGATGACGCTGAGGCATAAATGAGGTTCTATCCCGTTAATATGCCGAATTATCTCCTCCTTTAGCTCTTCAATTATTGCTGGCTTATCGACGTACACCATTTCTTTCGAATAACACCAAAAAAAGAAGTCCAACGGTGTCAAATCACATGATTTTGGCGGCCAATTGACATTGCCACCACGTGAGATAACACGGCCATTGAATTTGTCGCTCATTGTTTCGTTAGCTGTGTGGCAAGTGGCACCGTCTTGTTGAAACCACATATCGTGCGCATCCATATCCTCAATTCCTGGCTTCAAGAGTTCCGTTATGATCTCGCGATAGCGAACACCGACGGCGAGTTGAGGTTGACGGCTATTCTGCCACATTATCGCGAACAACAGCAATGTTTTCCGCAGAACGAACTTGGCGAGCATGCACAGGTGTTTTGTCATTTTCGATTTGCAGAAGTATGTGCACAATTATCCCGATTGTGGACACATTTGGTCGATTATGCTGACCAAAAAAATCACAAAGTGCATTTTGATTTGAACGCCCATTTTCATAATAAGCCTGAATAACTTTAACGCGTTCCTCGATTGTGTATCTTTTCATGGTTCAAATTGAATTAGTCTGAAATTGAAAAATGACAAATGAAATGCAGAAAAAAATTTGACGTTTAGGTGTGGTTCACATTCAACATCGGCCCTTAAAATTTAACTACCCTTTATTAGGTATAGAAAACTCAAAAATATTATTTTTCTAAATTGATGTTGTCGTCGTTAGGGATCGAACCCGTAGGCTTCTGTGTAACAGTCGAAATAGCTAACCTTTACACAACAACGTTCACAATTCTATTGGTATTATGGCCAAAATAATATTTGTAATATTGTACAAGTTGTCTCAAAATATATCGCCCTTTCGGAAAATGCAATATATTTAGCAATCGGCAATTATCAGTTTTCTTTTAATATTTTTGAAGTAATCAGATACAACCATGGATCGCGGAATATTCGTGACTATTTTCTATGGAACGAAAGTCTATGGAACGGATACGTGAATAAACGATATTTGCGTTTCTGCGACATTGAGAATTCACATATCATTCGCCATTACATCCACTCAAAGTCGCTGCATGGTGCGTCGTTTACGCCGGAGGTGTCATCGGGTCTTATTTTTTCGAAGACGCCGAGGGTAATACGGGAGAATATGTGGTTCCAACAGGATGTGACATTCGACATTTTTAATAATGCATTTGAGGGTCACTTAATGTCTCGGTTTGGCGATGTATAGTGGCCAGCCAGCTCGACCGACTTAGCCCTACCATAGTCCAAATTATCATTATCAAAAAAAATAACTTTTGAAAAGTCCCATCTCTATTAATTCAGTTAATTTACAATAGAAACTCATCGTACGTAATTAAATTAAAACCATGTTAAAACAATTTGATCGCGGAAAAAAATAACAATTAAAAAATAATACAAAATAAATTAAAATTCAAATTTTTCGAATTTAATCAAATGTTATCATGGGTGTTGTGGAATTTGGTGCAAATTTAAGTCAACCTTTGTTGACTTTGGAAACAAATCTTAAATCACTCAATCCAACTGTAGTTGAGCCAATAATCTTCAAAAATTAATTGAAAAATTAAAAATTAACATTAAAAAAATATATGCTGTTTCATTTCAAAAATATAGCAAAAAAACATCAGGTGAATGTTTTTGCGCCTCTCTGTATTTATGCATAGAAAGCTTTAGTTAGCGAAGCCGGAGTGGAACATCCTCCAAAGAAGAAATTCCTTAGAATTTGACAAAATACAAAAAAATATTAAAAAGTTGTAAATTTTTGGGAAGCCCGTATTAAAGTTGGAAACCTTTGTTTCTTGGACTGCCAGAGAAAGTTCTTTTTAACTGATCTTTTTTATATGAAAATTCTTGCCAAAACAGCGGAACTTTCAATTTAATTCGTATTAACCGAGGCTTCCTCTTATCAAAGTTAGTCTTAAATGAGTTTTACTTTCTGAAGAAACTTTTTTTCCGCCAGATTATTTGAAACCAAACCACTTTAATTTTGTTTTTATGTTTTAAATCAGATCCAATGTACATTAAATCCAATCAATCTCAATATTGTTATATTCAATTAACATTTTATTTATTTTTAAATTTTCTTACAGATATTGATTAAATTCAACAACTAGAAGAATAACAATAAATCCATTTTACACATTGACTGATTAAATGTATGTACAAAAGTATTGCAACGAAATAACATGAAGTACGACAGATAAGTGTTTTGTGTTGTTTTTGTTTTCGAATATGAAGTGTTACGAGGAAAACAAAAAGGACGTGATGGAAAATGGATGGTGTATCATCACTTGAAAATTTCGACTGCTAGTCAACATGTATTTGATGCCAATCACATCACACCAAATAACACAAGACAAGCTGGAAGGAAATATAAAATAAGAACAACGAGGAGTAGAAGGACGACAATGAATTCCTGTGCTTCATATACAAGAGAAATGTGTGGAAAGTTGAAAAATGTATTTCCTTTTATTTTGAGTTTAAAGAAATTCAATAACAACCAAATGTTGCTGCTGTGAAAAAAAACAGTAATAAAATACAAACCAAACGACATACACAAAAATACCAGGGAAAACAAAAAAAATAAAACGACATCACTAAATCCAAAATATAAATGGTGAAAAGTACCAGATGAAAAAGAATAACAAGATTCTAACAACAGCAACTCCAATATGAAATACAAATTTTCTTACATTGGCTTAATTTCAAGTTGTATTGATATGATGACGCCGTCAACAACAGCAACCAAGTCTATTGAAGAAGACATCATCACTATTGCCACCACAGCCACTACCACCCTAACCAGGAGGATAACGGCGTCAACAACATTCGCAAAACATACACATCGACATAAACAAGTTGTATTTTTGCCACCGCAATAATTTCCCGCAAAAACACAATCTCATAAATAACAACAACAACCAGAACAACAATAATAATAGCAGCTGTAGCCAAACTTCTATACCAAAATAAGTTTTAGTCGAGACAAGTGAAAATAAAACCGAATCCAAACCAAACAAAATAAACCAAAATCATAAAAAATAACAAAAATCTAACGAAAGACGTAGAACAAGTTTGAAAGTGTGATTGAGCCACTGTGGATTGAATTGAAATCTTTTTATGTTTTCAAAATGACCTCCATGGAGGATATAAATTCAACAACAACAACATCATTGGCATCAACACCAACATCCGGCAATTTTATTAGCACATCACAGGAAGATTATTTCCGTCTATACGATGCCAGCCTAGATGATGATGGAGGTGGTGGTGGCGAATTTGATGGTACGAATTTGATTGTGGGCATATGGAATCCGCAAAACAATCAAACCAACACAACGACTTCAATAATGATGGCAATGAACGATGATGATGGCGTTGCAGGAGAAGGAGGAGGAGGTGGAGGAAGTGATAGTAGTGAGATTATAACATCAACATGGACACCTGCCTCGTTACTACGAACATCACTGCATCCCTCATCAACAATAAATTCATCATTTCCCTCCAAATCTGCGAATACATCATCTGCCTCTTTAGTATCATCAACGTTAGACTTTGATTCGACTGATTCTTCCAGCCTTAATTCCACTGATACAATAGAAGGCATTACTCTGTTTCAACAGGACGATGATACGCTTAATACAACCCTTGCTCAAACTTCACAGTCGGTCATCGACACTGCAGTGTCACAAATTTCAACCTCAGCCGTTAGCAGTTATGCCAGTGATGATGTCGATATCGCTTTGATCGATAGTGCGGAAACTTTACTCGCTAGTGAGGATGATGATTATGGCATAGTTGGTTTCAATGGTGGTGGCGGCGGTGGTGTTGATGTGGGCAATGTTATTGTCGATGCAAATGATGACGATAATTTAATTATCCAATCATTGGGGAACATTAGTGATATGAATCAAAATGAAACATTTCATCATAATATTTTTAATGTTGCTAGTACGGCGAGAGCCCAAAGCGGCGGCAATGGCAATTCCATAATAAGAGATGATGTTGATGATGGTGGCAGCAGTTTTATGTTACTTCTTGAAGACTTTGGTGAATATTTTTATAATTATAATGGAAGTATGGTTTCGGGCACAACAACAACAGCAACAAGTAGTTTTAATATAACAAATTTTGATTTTCGAACGAATTGCACAAATTACAGTAATTTAACAACAAATTTAACATCATCACTATGTGACGATGGTCCAAGTGAAGGTAAGTTTAAAAGGAAATAGTATATAGAAAAAATTGAAAAAAAAAACAAAAATTTACACACGACAGGTTGATTGAAATGTTCATTGATTATTCATTTCCCGATTACAATACAAATGTTCAACTATTAAACAGTCGACATGTTCTGTAAAAATAAAATATTAACAAACTGGTTACGTTAAAATTGATTGCAGGTCATTTGTAACTTCAAATTTTCCATACAAAATGGTACATCCTAATGCTTGTCAAGCATTACTGTTCCAGGAATCATGTGTTTACAAATAGAATTAAATTATATTAAATTGAAATTTGCCTCTCGCTAATTCACATGTGTTTTTTTTTTTGCAAAATGTGTTGAGAATAAATGTGGAAGTCTTAAAAAATTGCTTGTACAATAATAATTGAACAATAAATGCAATCGGTTTAATTTTCGAAGTAATATTTCTAGAAGAATTTTATGAAAAATACGAAAAAACTTGAAAAGGTATAATAAAATTAATTTTTTTTTAACAAAAGGGATGCCTTAAATTTTCTAAAAATTGTTATTTTTAGTTTCCGTTCCATTTATAAATTAGTAAGTCTTCAATTATAAATTTAACTAAGAAAATCTTAACTCTAGAATTATGAATGAATGCCAAACAAAACATAACTTTCTACGTTTACTTCTATAGCTGTCTTTTACATCTCTTGTGTTTGCGAGAGCATGAGTGCCTCTTTTCCTCAGCGGAGTGTGGTCTCTATAGTTAAGAATGTTGCAGGCTAGTGGGTTTGAGTATAACCCAAGCTTCTTTATATCTGTTCACATGTTTTGAAAACACAGTCTTTATCATCGGGACATTAAGCTTTTTAAGAATGCGCGAGTTTTTGAGATTGAGACTATAATTGTACAGAGGATTTTATTTTTCACGCTTTTAAATTTCCTCTATATTTGATGCCGATAACTGAATACCATACCATATTGGTTTTGGAATCGAGTTGTATAGATGAAGTTTAAAAGGCTTAGTGTGAAATTTATCCGAATAAGCGGCTTTTACTTTAATTTGGATCAAATTTGCATCTATGTGGGTCTTCCATGATAGACGTCTATTAAGGTGAATATCGAGCTATTTAACCTCACAGAGTTGAGGTATTATTCTTCAAAGCTTTAACCATTTTGCCAACTGCGATACGTATTCCTGTAATTTGCGGGTTGCTTCTTGAGGATTTTTGTTGACGATTAAAAAAGCTGTATCATCAGTGAATGTTGTATGTGAATATTTTTATCGTCATGTCAGAGATATATATCAGATATAAGGTACGTAAAATCCAAAATGTCTTAGGGATTTCCGGGTTCAATCAACAGTGGCGTGGTCAGAAAATTACCTTCTTAAAGTAGCCTCTTAGTAGTCTATGAGTATATGCGGTCAAGTTTTTCTTCATCTTATGCAGTAATCCTTCTTGTCATACTTTATTAAAAGCTTGCAAAACTTCGATAAAGAGAGAAGAGCAAGATTTTTTTTCTTCAAAGGCTTTTTTTTAATTACAATAGTTACATTTGGAAGTCTATGTTTTTTTTTCAAAAATGCAGTGTTTACTTCTGAAACCAAATTGATAAGCTGAAATGCATCTATTTTAATTTATAGAAGAATCAGATTACTTATAAGTAGTTTTTAAAATAGTTCAGACATATAAGATAATAGGCCGATTATCCCAATAGAACTTTTTTTTTTAAATTCTAGGTAGTTCGACAATCATGTTATTTATTTTATATGCACCATGTACCCCTGGTCAAAGATGAAATTATTAGACACTGTCAACGCTATTTAACAAAACTGGAAACACACCCCAACATACTAGCCCGAAACTTAACTAATAATCACGGCCACCAGCGTCTTAGAAGGAGGGACACTGCGGATCTGGTCCGCTAATAATAAGGAGAAATAATGGTCTCAGTTAAATCACATAACATCAGTCTGGCACTGGCTGGACTTAAAAATCAATATTTAATTTTAAGATTTGGATAATTATTGTTAGTTCACAGTTTTTAAAAGTGAAGATCCAATAAATAATATGAAATATGGAAAAAAAACCTGGGGCTGATAAGCTTTAGCCCCAGTATCGTCAACAGGACCTCCAAAGGTTGTGACCTGGAACGGCACACTGCATTCTCAAAATCTCGTTTAAACGACATCGACAGATGTTCCATGACTTTCAAAGGTTGTGACTTGGAACGGCACAAATGCTTAATTAAAGGACGTTAAGGGCATTCACTGGATGATTTCAGGGCATCCATTTGTTGTTATCTAATACGGCACACTTTCTTGTCGAAACTGCATTCAGGGTTCTAGCAAGACTTCCAGGACCCCTAAAGATTCTTTAATGATATTCACACGATACTCAGGATATTCAAGAAAACTCATAGGATCTTTAAGAATACTGATGGTAATCGTTATCGCGATGGAAACAGAAGGTAGCGTGATCCATCCCCAGCGATGGTAACATCAATTTAGAAAAATAATATGTATGAGTATTTATATCACGTACATATCACCAAATTTTTCCTTTGGATAAGTGCTATGGGAGCAGGACTTATCTTTACCGAAGTAAAATATGAAATAAAAGGCTTCAGCAAATTCGTCAACTCTCCATCAGAAGGCGGGCAACAACTGTACTAAGATTTACAATCTCCCTTTTAAATGTTACTACCTCTCATATCTCCTCTATCCCCTATCCAAATAAAGCAACAACATAATAAGTGGGAAGAATTTCCTGAGGTTTGCTTCTCGTTAAAAAAGAGGTTGCCCACACGGGTTTCAAAGATATTCGCAGGACCTTCTAGGGTACTCGCAGCATCTTCAAGGATACTCGCAAGGTCTTCAGGAATACTTTTAGGATGTTCAAATATAATCACAGAATATTCGCAGAATTTTCAAGGATTCTCACACGTTTTTGATCTAGTACGGCATACGCCTTTGTCAGGATAAGTCCTCAGATGTTAGAAGTTACCTTGAACGGCACCCTTCCTTAGGAGGATTTAGAAAGAGAAAGAAATTAGTTAGGAAATTACCTTTTGATTCCATTTACGGCTGTGGACAACTGATCCCAATGCTCTGCTTTATATAACCCTAAGGGCAGCAATAATAAGAACATGTGTGGACAGAAATGAGAGGCGCGACTTCTGTTGTTACAAGCTGCCCAAGCGAATGATTAAAAACTTGTTATATGAACAATTGAACGAAATTGTAAGGAAGCGCTTAAACTACATGACTTAAGTACAGGGTGCGCCATTTAAAATTTTAAATTTAAATCGGCTATAAAAAAAAGTACTGATTATTTTTTAAAATTTCTGGTTTTATTGGAAAGGCTGAACTTTGTCATTTAAGAATGGGACACAATATCGTTCACATGACTATCAAGACTGGCTCGGCAGTACCTTTTTTTTTCAGTATATTTTCGATTGTTTTGGCTCGCATCTCTTCAATGGTAACTTCGGTTTCAAGTTTCAGTGTTTCAATTGTCTGCGTAACATTAATTCTTAATGGCTCCCCAAAGAAAATTATCCAAAGGGCTCAAATCACAGCTGCGAAGCGGCCAATTGACATCACAATTTCGGATGATTATTCGATTATTCGAAAGCACTGCGTAAAATATCGATGGTTGCCTTGGCTGTGCGACGTGTGGCCCCGTCTTGTTGAAGCCAAATGTCGTCCATGTCATTCTTTTCAATTTTTGGAAACAAAAATTCATTGAGTATGGCACGGTAACGCTCACCGTTGACCACTTTTGTACTTTTGGTACTTTTTTTTATAGCCGATTCAAATTTAAAATTTTAATTTTAATGAATTCACTAAACGAACAGTTGCGATTTTCTGCTATAAATATCTCAAGAAGGTTACATTGATCTATGCCATCATTATTTAGATATTTGTTGTCGGGACTTTTCGAGCTGCACTCGCATTTGTCTTGATTGCGACCCCTTCCGGTCTGATATTCTTTACTCCTTGACATAACGATTTGTATGAAAAATTTATTTATCATGAGTATTGTTCTTGGCACTGTTTTGCTTTATTTAATCTAACAATATATAATTTGAAACTTTATTTAATATGGTACGCAACGTTAATGTTGAATGCCAACATATTAACATTCTATTTTTAAGAAAACTTTTTAATAGCATATGCATAATTTCGTCTATTAATTATGTAATTAAAAATTGTAATAAAATGGAAATTTAATTACATGAAAATTCTAGGTCTTACTAGCTCAAAGAAAAAACAATGAAGTAAAATTATCACCATTTGCACTAACATTTTTTTTTAACTTGTGTAGGTACTTTTTTACTTGTTTCAATTCTGTGTCATAATGTTTAATACAAAATAATACCCAATTAAAATTTAACTTAAGTTTTACTTGTAACAGTAATGGAATCGCAGAATTCAATGTGTCTTATAAGTGGTGTTTTTTTATAGCATACTAAATACATATAAATATATACTAATAATCATTAAATTAGTTTATGATCAATACTGAACTTTTATGGATTTTACCTTTACGGGGCAGACAAAACTGGAAAAACCTAGTTATATACACTGTGCTTAAAAGTATACGAAATTACAAGATATTTGACTTAACATTCACTCTTATCGTTATTATCAGAACCCATTATTTTTTTACTACGTTTAATTGTATAATGTTTAGTCATATTGTGCAATGAATGAAATGAAAATCTATTCATTATAGATAATGTTTTAAGTGTTAATAATTTATTTATATACAACAACATTGAATCGTATAATAAACTTATATATATTTTATTTTCATGTTTACCTTTTTCTTTTTTAGAAACCAGCCGAAATTATTGGGCACTAATATTAATAATATTTCCAATTCTCACATTATTTGGCAATATATTAGTGATTTTATCTGTGTTTCGTGAACGTTCCTTACACACAGTTACAAATTATTTCATCGTTTCACTGGCAATAGCAGATCTTTTGGTTGCTGTTGTTGTAATGCCATTTGGTGTTTATGCTCTGGTAAGTAAAAAAAAAATATATAGAAAATGTATTGAACCTAGTTTGTGTAGTAAATGTAAGTAGTTTGTTAAAAGCAGAAAATAAAATATTTAAATTGAGCCGAATTTGATTTTCCTTAACATATACTTAGGAAAATTAAATGAAATGTGATTTATTTGAAATAAAGGAATAAATAAAATTATATCAAAAAAATGTACAGTAGGGAGACCCGTACTTTTTTTACTTGCGAATTTTGCTATGGAAGTGAACTCAAACGACCGTATTAAAAGAGCTGAGAATGGAAAAAAAGAAATCCAGCAAAAACAGACATTACAAAGTAATTACCAGGCAATTTACTCGCCTAATTACGTTTCCTTGCAGTATCCTAATGGTGGTCATAACCCTTCCGATTACAAAACAATGAGAATAATGAGTTACCAGCATGGTTACTCATAGTTAAGGAAAAATTGGTTACTCATAGTAGTAAAACATTAAGTTATTCCGCGCAGTGATAGAATAAGTGGTTACCTAGAAGTTCAAAAGTATATGATTATTCTTGAAAAGCCTAAAATTGGATTATAATTTGTTATGCAGATTATAATTATAATGTCATTAACTTTTTACGTAAGTTTAACAAAATATTTTAGCAAAAAAATAAAAAAAAATTTTTGACATCTTTTGCTTCGATTCGCCGTATTGCAAAATTGGTTAAATGAAAATTCAAAAACTCAACGAAAAACACTGAATATCAAAGCGATTAAAAACGAGCATTTCATAGCCTTCTTAAACAAAAAAATCGATTTAAATATTTTATTGCGATTTTTTTTATTTATTTCCTTTTCTATGCAAGAAGATAAAAATCTTATAATTAGAGCATAGAAATATATGTTATATAGTATGTTCATAAGTTTGCTTTACAATAACAAACATCAAGTCAAAAAAAAAAAAAAAACAATATAAAATACAATTTGTTGAAAAATCACAGCAAAATTAGATATTAAAAACAATTAATACTAGATTATTTTGAAAAAAAAAGATATAAAAGATAAATGAATATTCCTAGTCAAAGGTAAAAATCACTAATC
This sequence comes from Eustalomyia histrio, assembly GCA_949748255.1. Taxonomy (NCBI): domain Eukaryota; kingdom Metazoa; phylum Arthropoda; class Insecta; order Diptera; family Anthomyiidae; genus Eustalomyia; species Eustalomyia histrio. The sequence goes on along the minus strand of OX456525.1, from coordinate 102,620,801 downwards.
ATTACAAGCATAATATTTGTTGAGATCTTTTTCAAACATTAATGCAATACTATTACCCTGATGTTTAGGTGGTAGTTTATTCAAAAGACGTATTACGGTGACAAAGAATTGCCATGTTGACGAAAGATAATTATATTTAAAGGACTTTATTAACCCTCCGATCTTGCAAATTCACGTTCATATAAATAATTTGGTTCACGATCATATTCAATTTTATGGAAACATGTTAAGCATCTGATTTTTATGAGATTATCAAACGTGGTTCCGTGTAGTTTAGTGACATACAATGATAGATCAACATATCTACTCAAGCCAAAAACATATCTTATTATATTGTTATAAGCAACATTAAATTTCCGCTTACTTAGAGAGTCATCATTTCCAAAAATGTTACATCTATAGAGTAGAGAGGGCATGAGTTAGGAATTTGCAATGTGTTTCCTGGTTTGTATGGGTGTAAAGGGCTGTGTTACCCAAAGGCTTCATACCAACAATGCTGTTAACATGATTTTGCCAAAATAGAGTATCATTAATAATAATTCCCAGGGTTTTTAACCATTTAATGGTACCTATGAAATAAATAAAATATCAACAAATTAAATATGAGTTAACTAGTAGTGAGTTAACTATTAGTGAGTTCTTTTTGAAGTTTATACTTGATCTTAAATTTTAAAACAAAATTTCTTGCTGAAGTAAAAATTTTCTTAATGAAATCTATAATACTACCTAGTAGCAAAAAATTATAGTACCACTATTTTATTTGATTGGGCCAACAAGTACGAGTTCTATTTCCTCTCCATACTAACAACATAAAGATGTCGTTGTGATGTGGGTAATTATCTCCAAACTCCCATTTTGGAACTAGTTGTAGAACTAGTTAAATCACAGCAATTAAAGTATGAGGACAAAGGTTAAAATGTGGACAACCTGAATGTAGTTCAATTGTTAATTTATATATTATAAAATGGAAAATACCAGATGAGGCTAAGCCTTTGTATTTATTTTTTGATTCAGGGGGCCAAAGGTTGGTGCTTTATACCATTATCTTCACCAAAATACCATTGAACTAGTATCGAATACAAAATTGAAATAAAAAAATCAAAACGGTTGTTTAAACATTGTAAGTGTGCAAAAATAAGCAAATTTTATTAAAAATATTGATTTTTTTGCAAATATTTCTAGATGTACTCAATAGATTTTCATGGGTGAATGTGGTTTTGATGTGTCCATTTTTCACAAATATGAACGTGTTTAAGAAATTTGGGTTTGTCTTTAAAAGGTTAATTTTGTAACGAAAAAAAAGGCACATAATAACCAGAATTATTGAGATTTCAAAATTCCCTTTAACTTTTCCCGACATGTACTTAAAAAGAGACATGAACTAAAAATAAATCCAAAATTTCCTTCAAAATAGTTCAAAAATTTTCCTTAATTTAAGATTTTATTAAAACTTGGAAAAATTTTCGTAAAAATAATAAATCTTCCTATGTTTGATTAAACAGTTAATATACTTAGAAATAGTTCATATCTTTCCTAAGTAATATTTCTTGATTTCAGGAAGAACAGAATTATATTAAATACAAATTTATAAATTGTTAAGAAAAACATAATAGTTTTAAGAAACTTGCATACTAAAATATAGTAAAACTAAGTTTAGTTTTACTCCCATTTAGTTAGAAAAATTTGTCTAACTTAAAATAAGAAAGTACTTGAATTTAATGTGTGTTCATTTTCATTTTTTTTTTGGGAGTAGTAAAAATAAGTAAATCTTAGAAAGCCATATCATAATTCAGTTTTAAATTTACCACTTTCTACTTTTTGAGAAATGTTTTCTAAAAATTATTTCAGGCCATTAAAAACAAAAAGACATAAATATTTTTCCTATGTAATAATACAAATTTATTTGGTTTTAGAAACTGATGAACTATTTCTAGGAAAATTTTCATGCAACTTGGTTTAGATAAATTTTAAAAACTTGTTATTTTTTCAAGTAAAAGTTTTATAATTTTTGCGAAATAAAATTAGGTATAGGATTTTTTTCCTAAAATTATTTTCAGATAAATAAAAAAAAAACCTTGAGTAAATTCTTCTTAAGTCGAGGAAAAATTTAGTGGTTAAAGGAAAATGTTTAACTTTTTGCAATATGTTTTTCGAAAAAAGCTTAATAAATTAAAAACAAATTAGTTAATTTTCCTAATATTAAAAAAAAATATATTATTTCAGTAAAGAAATTAAAGTTTACACGTGCCCATTTCTAATCTTAACAGTCTTAAGTATTGAACTTAAGGTAGCTTAAAATAAATTTTAAAATTTTGTTATCAAAAATGAAAAATCTCAAATTTGTGCTATTAATTATACACTCTAATTAATTTACCCAACTTATAGTAGGAAACTGTACTGCTACTATAAGTTGGGTAAATTTACTCTGTTTACGCACACAGAGTAAATTTACCCAACTGAAAAAATACACATATAATGCGTAAGTTGATGAACACAAAATATAATAAATTACATTAAAAGTGCGTAAAATTTAATGAAATTTTAAAATTAAAGTGTAAATTCACCAAATTTGTGCGTAAAGAAAGACGACTTTTCTGTAAGTGTACATAAAAATGCGGAAGGATGCAACAAAAATGCGCACATTTTCTACCATGATATTAAAAACAATAAATTTATTATTTAGTTTTTCACAAAAAAAACCATAATTTTATTGCTTGTTAACTCACAGCAAGAAAAAAACAATAAATTTATTGTTTAGAAATTAAAAAAACTAATGAATCTACACTCTAAAAAATGTTTGTAAATTTACTACTATAAAACGGGTAAATTATTATATTACAATAACGCATAGTTGGTAAATATAAACACCAAATGCGTAAAAATATTGTGTACACACTTTCACATACAATAATATGCATACAACGTATAAATAAACACTATGTGTTTATAAATAAACATGTTGTGCCTAAAATTAGTATAGTTTTTGGTAAATTCAAATTTTATATAGTGGTAATTAAAATATTGACACTTATAAATTAAAAAAGAAAACATAAAGAAATTCAAAAAATATCGGAAAGCAACTAAATAACGAATTTTTATGACTGAAAAAATGAAATGCATATAAATCCGATGAAAACAATTAAGATGACCTCACTACTACGTTGGAAATGCTATATTTCGTATCCTACTATCCAAGGAAAATACTCATATTAAGAATGTGAACGAAGTCTCAAGCGATAAGGAGACACATGTACACGATCACGATGTTTATTAAAAATACCATCCAAGGCAGCACGAAATATAACCACCGAAATATATACAGAGAATATTCATAATATTCTATTGGATTCACTATGTAAGGACGAATGTAAAAAACATTTGGAGGAGGAAATCCGCAAAGAAAATGTTTATGCCGCTGGAAATCCATTGTGGTAAACGTCCTACAGTAATAATTTTTAATTGGGAAATATATTGTTGTTTTATTAAAAAAAATACCCAATTTGTAGTAGGAGAAACAGTTTCTTACCATAAATTTGGTAATTTTAAGCAAAAATTAATTAGAGTGTAGAGTAACATTTTGTAAGATTTATTATATTTTATAAACAAATTTATAAAAATATTGATTGCTCTTATTTTATAATATAACGCATTATTAATAAAAACACATAATTAAAATAAATTTATTGTTTTTATTACAAAAAAATCGTGTTGGTAAATATACGCAATTTTTTTGAGATTTTTACGCGTCAAACGTATTTCTTTACGCACAAATTTAGTACATTTTCTCTTTAATTTGAGAATTTAATTTAACTTTTAGTGTAATTTTACTAATTTTTTGTTTACCCACTTACGCATAATGTGTGTATTTTTTTCATTTACGCACACAGAGTAAATTTACCCAACTTATAGTAGGAGTACAGTTTCCTACTATAAGTTGGGTAAATTTAAACAGAAATTATTTAGAGTGTACTTTTTAGGTTTAAAAATTTTATCGATTTTTTTTTCAATTTCAAAATGTCATATTTTTTTTACTACAACACTCAGAATATTATGTAGTTAACTGTTTGTAGTTTAATAAAAAAGTTTTCCGTTCCATTTAAAAATAAAGGAAATAATTTACAATCATTAACCATTTTTTTCAGTTTCATTTATTTTTTTCATTTGTTTGAAATTTAATAAAAATTTAGCCACAAAACGGAAACTTGTGGTTTATTTGTATCCGTAACAGTTATTACAAATTTTGTTTGCTGTCTGTTTAAAAAAAAAATATTCAAAAAATTTCAATTTGTTTTTTTATTAAAATTGGTTGTATATATACAAAATTTTTCAATACAAATTACAAGAACTTCATAAACACACATACATACACAAACACATTCACACAAAAAGTGTTTATAGCTTCATATGTATTTTGTATTGTACGAGTATATTAAAAAAACAAAAAATACAAAAACGGAAACAATTTCAAATAAATGAAAAAACAAACTTTTTTAAGTGTATAAGTAAGTATATTTACAAACTTTTTGGGTAAAATTTTATTTAACAAAACAATACTAATTTTAGACATAATGTGTTTAATTGTAAACAAACAGTGTCTAAAAATACTGCGTGTGTGTATTATTGTATATGAAAGTGTGCGCAAAGTAGTTTTACGCATTGGGTGTTTATATTTACCGAATTTTCGTAATATTACATAAAACTTTTCCTGGTGATTTTACAAGAATTTTTAGAGTGTACAAAAAATTTTGTTTGCTGACTACAATACAAAATATCGCAAGCAGATTTTATACGTTGCATCGAAGGCATTAAAACAACTTTTTTTTTACTTAATAATAAAAAAGTCAAAATTAAAGTTTACGCTAAAAATGCCATAAAATAAACTTACGACCTTTTTCCCATTTTTCAATAGCAACAAGAAATGTAACTGCGATATTTTGTATTTTTGAAAGTATTTTCTTAAATTTGTTTATTTAAGAAGACAAAGGATCAGCAGTGTTTCTTATCCACAGATGCCGTATCTCACTTTGGGTGTCGCTTTTTGTAGTTCTCTCGAGGAGAACCATTAATAAACTACGAATAGGATCTGATTTTGTCACAATTTATTACGATTTAGGATAACCTACAGTTAATTTTTTTAATTTGTTTACCTTTTTGCTAATTGAATTTAATTTCTATTTTAAATACATGAGTTTAGTATAATTCAATTTAATATAGAAATAGAAATATATAGCAAAAAGCTTATTAAAACAGTGTACTCACGAAGCGGAAGTCCTCCGCAAGTGGAAAATTACTTACACAGTGCCTGTTAAGTATTTTAAAATATATTTCCTTTACCATATAAACAGATTCATATTTATTAGGAAATTTTGATCAAGGATAATTTTCACTTAAAACAAGTGATATTTAACTTGATGTTAGAAAATATTTTATAAGTTTTAGTTAACAAAAATTATCTAATAAACTTAAATAAAATAAAATTTTTCCTAAAACTAAGGAAATGTTTCCTAACTAAAGGCGAAATTTAATATGATATATCAACTAATTAAGAAAAAATTTAGCTGTTTTCTAATAAAAATTTTATATAAATTAGAAATTTTTACCTAATTTTAGTAAAATTTAATTTTTAATTTTAGGAAAACTTTTTAAGTTTTGGTAAAATGTGTCTTGGTGCCTTTTTGATTTTAATTTTTCCTCCAAATAAGCTAATTTTTGTAAATTCTAATTAAATTTTTCATTCAAATTTTATGTAGAAAAAGTAAAAGATCTTAAACTACTTCTCCCCAATGTGACATTATAAATTATTGTTTCTGGGTCATGGATCAAAAAAAGAAAGGTCCATTATTCGTGATGCAACTTTTGTAAATTTCATACACGAGTTTAGAAGGCCCAAATACTTTGATAAAGTTTTCGTAGGAGTCTGTGCAAAATAAGGTCTATGTAAGGTACTATGTGGCGTATGAGTGATATTAAATTTAATGAGTAAAATAATAACACTCATACGCCTAAATGGCAATGTATATAGAATACAGAGATTATTAAAATTAAATATTTATTTTTATTGAATTTTAGTAAAAATATTAAACACAACTTTTTACAACTGACACTCAAAACACTATATTCTTAGGTATATATTTGAATAGAGAGTTTCAGAAAGAGTTCATTTCCAGAATTTTATTGAAAATATTAGGTACCTCGACTAAACTGATTGATACTACTCAAATAGTTGAATTAATAAATTGCACACATTGCAAATGCTATTAAAACAATCAATATTCTAAAATAAATTTTGAAAAACATGATATGATATGATATGATATGATATGATATGAGTATAACAGGTTACTACCATTTTCTCCATTATATATTACATTTTTTTACAATTTAAACGCAAAAAAAGGCGAAGTATGTAATTGAAGTAATGCATTTAATTGCATGATATTTAAGAACACAAAAGTATTTATTATTCCCCATGTTTGGTATTAAAAAGTTTTGAAATTTTCCAAGGAAAAGTTTAATAACAGAAACGTAAGCATAGTAATTAATAATATGAACATATTACACAAGTGAAGAATTGCAAAATGTAATTGAGATCACCCAGGTCTGCTACTAAATAAAGTAATAAATATGTATGCACAATAAAACACTAAATGAGTTCTAATAAAAAAGTTATAAAAAATATGCAGTATAAGGTATTTTAATACCAATATATGCATAAATAATTGATGTGAATAATTCTTTTAAATATGTATGAATGAACATGCACACAAACAAGAAAATATTTGATTTTGTAGTTTCTTATTTTTTAAATATATTTTATTTTTTTTTTTTGTTTTTGCTTAGAGCAGCAATTTAAAATATATGCTATTGCATAAAATAATACAAAAAAAGGAAAAACCAGCAGGCAGGTTTAGAAAATATGCAAATTTTAAGTACCAAAGTGTATGCCTGTATGCCTAGATAAGTGAACGGTATGTATGTGTTATTTTTTCTGTATTTAAAGTTGTGTTAGTAGAATGTCGCATTGAATACTTTTAAATCAACATAAACTAATATTTGCATAAAAGTGCGTTGAGTTTAACTTTAAAGTACTTTCGTTGATTTAAATCCTCCCCTTTACCTACTGCCTCAGCAAAACTTTGGTAAAGGGTGCGATATACTCATGCATTACCAGTAATGATAGCCTATTATCTTTTTCATTATTTGCAAGCATACATATATTAATAAGTTACATTAATAACGTATTGCATGATTTATAAAGGTAAAGTAAAAATTAAAATATTTTCGAAAATCTATTTTTGGATTCATTACTTTGTGATTTTTTTTAAGCAAAAAAGTAATGTTACGATAGAAACCACGAAGCACCAAAATTCATTAATGTTAAAAAGCAATCAAATATTATATGCGTCGATAGAATTGTCGGCTGGCAACTAGTGTCCAAGTTCGATTTCCATTATGACCACGTTATATGTATTGTAATAACGTTTGAAATATTAGTTATACATTTTTTTTAAGAAAATCTATTTTTAGAAACATTACTTTTCCAATCCTCGTATTTTCATAAGTAATCACTTACTTTGTCACCTAACGGCTCATCCATAAAGTAAAGTATAAAGTAATGGATGGCCCTATTACTTTCTTTTGCTGTATATCTGGGGCTGGTAAATAGCCCTGCACCCAGGGAAAAGATGGGTTGCAATTCGATGAAAACCATTAACATTTATTTGTAAAAATTTTATTTTGTTTGAAATAACCTACACTCTTAAAAAATATTTGTAAGTGTACTACAATAAAATGGATAAAGTTTTATGTAATACTGCGAAAATTCGGAAAATATAAACACAAAATGCCTTAAGCTTGACTAATTATTACCTGGAATACTTAAATTATATTTTAAGAATTGTGTTGTTTTCTTTCTTTTCATACGTAATAATATTGTAAACATAAATGCATGTATTTCGATTCAGCAAAAGATATCCTAAGAACCTGCATTTTTAGACGAGCTAGAACCTACAGAGTATGAACTGTGCTAATGGGTAACAATACTTTAGAATTATTTGGTAAGGGTATTTTTAAGTTTTTGTGTTAATGGCAGTTATTTTTTGACACACCATAACTTTGTTAACGCTAATATGTGTGTAACCAACGATAGCTGTCTATTAGAAGTTCAAATTTTTAAACTAATTCGTTAGTGATATTTTAACGCCACGGTAGCTCTATAATTTGCTTGAAAGTGACTTAAATATTTTTGCAAAAATTTACAATTTCAATGAAATGATTTTGTATACCGTAATGCATTATCAGTGAATCACAGAACAAATTATAGGTTTGTTGCCAAAGCGGCATAGGCAGGTCGATAAGAAAAATGCTGTTTCCCTTTTGAACTCACGTTCCTGGCAAAAATTCTAAGCCTCTTGTGCATTAAACAAAATCAGTACATTATCTATACCGAATGCTGAATTTTTGTTGTTGTTTTACATGTTAATATGATTTATAAGGCTTTGAATTGGTATATTGACCCTTACTTCACCCGTAAAAATTCCAAAAATCTCATATTAGGGAACTAATTAATTGACGATGTTATTACAATTACATATATGCACATCAATTAATATGAAATTATTTTCATTAACAACTTTAATTAAAGGATAATGATGTAAGAATTTGATTTCATTTATTAATGATAATTTTTTTAACAGTATTCTTTTGTTGTTAGTTTTGTTTGTTAGTTTTGTTTTTATAATGAGCTATAAAGCTCCGTAAATATACCATTAATGATTTACCAATTAAAAACAAAATATTACCCTTGACAGATAAGATATTTTAAAAGCTTAAATTGATGAAAGTTGATAAAAAAAATGTGTCTAAATCGATAAATATCAATAAAATCAATTCCATTCGTTTCCCGTGGCATTGCATATTGTTTTTTTTCCAATACTTAAATTTTACTCGTTTTCCGTTCCATTTCATTCCTCCTGTTAAATGTGAACGTGAGAACGTTCACCGTTGCATTCTATTCCTCCCCCCCTCCTTGTTTAGTATTTAAATTCCGCTTGTTCCTCTTGTTTATTGTTTCATTTCCAATCGTTCCCTGTCATATTCCAGTTCGTTCCCCTTGCCGAGTATTTCAATTCCATATGCTACACGTTACATTCCAAATCGCATCCCATGTATGGTGTTTTGATGGCAATCATTCTGTGACTTAGATCACACACATACTATTTCAAATGCCAAGTTACTAGCCAAAGCGGTTTGTACAGGCCATTAAGGTAGCACTTTTCATTTCTAAACCAATATGTTATTTCGCCACTCTCATGGCGAAAAATATAAAAAGTTCCTATTAGTGACTTTGCACATTCGTCAGGGAAACCATACACCAAATTATAGCTTTCTAGGTAATGCGGCTCGGGCATGCCATAAATTAGAAGTGTTTTTCCCTTTTGAGCCCCCCTTTTACAACGTTCCTGGCTTAAGTTCCCAAAATTTACATATTAATGAATTATCTCATAATCCACAGAATATAAATTTTTATAATGTAGTTTAGAAACGCTATCCAATGCGGTTTAGAAAAGCCGTTAAAAGTGAAACTTTGCTCATTTGCAACGCCCTTGTTATTACGTTCCTGGTCAAAATTTCAAAAACTACAACTACAATTGTCAGTGAGTTAGCCCATACTCGAAGAAGCACAAAAATCCCATCTTAGTGAAATGTTCGGCAAAATTTTAGATACCTACCTCCAGTACTTGTATAGGCTGAGTGAGTGATTTAGTCAATCAGTCAGATAGTAGCGTAAGTCTTGTATATATAAATATTGATAAAGATGAATAGACTTAAATATTAGTACGCTATGTATGTAGTTCCCAAAATTAAGCCTAAATTGTCAAGTTTGATTCCTTCACATCGTTCTTCTTTTATTACCAAAGATTTTTCAATATTTATCTGACTTGGAATAGAACAATTTTTTTAAAAAAGTAAAAGAGTTAAACTATAATTATCCATATGTACAGTAATAATGACTATAACGTTACAAAATAATAAAAAAATTATAAAAAAGTTCGTTAAGTTATAAAATACTAAAACTTTTCGTCAAAATTTGGATTGTGTTTAAATTTTAATTAACCAAAAATCTCAACTTTGAAGTGTGATAAAAAACTTACTTTGAACAAATTTGTAAAAAAAAAAAATCCAAGATTCCTAATTTTAGAGACCAAGGGTTGGACAAAATTTTTATATAAAGTTACTTTAATTTTAGTTAAATGTAATTATTTGCAAAAAAAAAACTTTTTAAATTCTGACCCAAAGTGCTTACGACAGTTCGTCAAACAAACTAAATAAACATATTATTTTATGTGTCTGCAATTTACATCACTCCTTTATGAACGAAGAATGAGATGTACTGCTATGCTGTCAATGGCTTGATATATGTGTTTATAAATTCTGGTGTTGGTGTAGCTATTGTTGTTGATCCTAAAAGCAACAACAACAACATGAATTTAGTGGCAAATTGTATAAAAATTCATACATGCAAACATCAGCATTTAACAAGAAAATATTTCGTGCACATATGATTTATGCAAATGTATTCTGTCAACTCAAGTTGATTGATTGAGCTTTTTTGTTACAAAACTACCTTTCAACAGTATCCCAGCAAAGCCACACTTAACCAAATAATGTGTGGCCATAGGGGCTCATGGATTACTTTACACCTTACTTCACTAATAAATTTTACAGGCGATAAGCCTCAAAGTAATGTATATACCCATTACTTTAGAGGTGATAATGTAAGGGGTTACTTATATGGTTACGAGAATGGAAAAAGTAATGTGTCTAAAAATAGATTTTAAAAAAAGAGGAATTAAAAATAATGTGGTCATGATGGGAATCGAACCAGAAAACTCTGGTTGCCAGCCAAGAACTCTACCCATTGAGCTATCGACGCATATAGTATTTGATTGCTTTAAACTTAAATGAATTGTTGCAATTCGTTTTTTCGCTTACATTACCCTTTTGTTTACAAAAAACACAAAGTAAAGTGTCTAAAAATAGATTTTAAAAAATATTTCAGTTATTACTTTTCCTTATTTCTTTATGCTTGCAAATAATGAAAAAGGTAACGAGCTATCATTTCAAGGTAACACATGAGAATTTCGCACCCATTACCAAAGTTTTGCTGGGATGTAGCTGGGAAAAATGGAAAAAATTCTTATTTCCACAAAGGTACATAAATATTTGGTTTGTCAAAAAGTATTCAGATTTTTAACATTAAAATTAAACATATATAGGGTAAAGATTCTTAATTGTTTTATTACTTCGAAATTATTAAAACTGTCATTTGTTTTCTTCGTTTTTAATTCGCAAATCATTCAGTATCGGCACCCTGGTGTGTTACACTGGAAATTTTGTGGTTTAAGTTTTTTAGCGCAATTTTTAAGAATTACTTCAGTGGCAGTTGTTTATTTCGACTATATCCCGGCACAAAACAATTTGAAATCTTATTCGTAAGCATAAAAACATTCGAAATAACGTTTCTTTTAGCAAAGAAGAGAAAAAAAGAAAAAGTAAGAGCAAAATTTATAATTTTAAGAAAAAAATAAATAATTTTAGTAATTGTAGGTAAAATAAAACAAAAATAAATTTTACCCAGAATGAGAATCCCGACAACTTTATGACTAAACATACAGATCCAGCATAGAGTGTTTTTTCGAATATTTTCCGAATAGGAAAAGCAAAGGCTAACCAACTTCCATTCAGCCATATTTACAATTAATGGACAATATTGTGTGGTCGCATACCTTAAAACATAAAATTTTAATATGTAATAACATCTTTTAACCATATGTTTTTTATTTATCTTTTCAATCTCTTATATTTTATCCAGTGTTGTATAACATAGTCATTACAGTTTTTACAACACTGAAACAATAAATCGTTTCGTAACGAAACGTCATTAGAAAATTTGATCCTATCGGAATATATTTCGATTCAGAATTATTTTGACCACGACTGCCAGATTTAGGGCCCAGTTCTTGAGTTAGTTCTTAAACTCAGATACAAATTACATTTAAGTTCCGTCTAACGGGTTCCGGAGCTAGATTCATTAAATCGATTTTAGTTGAACCAGTTGTAGAGTTTTAAAATTTTTTTTCACGGAATTGTATTTCAATCGGTTCCGTAATCGGTAAGTGCCATAGGCAAAAATATATTTGAAAATAAATTCAGAATATAAGAAAACTATTCTTTTTTTTAATTTTTGTAAAATCGTACAAAAAAACGTAAAAAAATTGTTTTTATTTTAACTAACGTTATTTAGGTATATAGAAAGAAAATCCATGGATAAGTTTTTAATAAAACTACCACCAATTCTTAATATATATGTTAGATCGACTTCTTCAGTAAGGATTATGGGCCCCGATGCTTCTATTTATATACAGATTTAAATACAGATTAATTTTTAAATATATTTTTTTTTCTAATTTTATATCGTTGATTTCGAGCGATTTCAGTGAGTTTTTCTGGCTGCTTTTAATGTTTTTGGTAACTGTCTCTCTTTGTTTTACTTTGAAACCTAAAGTAATACGCTACAAAAATTTTTATATATTACTATTTATTCGAAAGTTAAAAATGATGAGTTACCGATATTGATATAATTATATCACTGAAACACAAAAGAGGTCAACAGTGTCCAGTGACAGGAGCAAAAAACCTGAAAGAACCTATTTCGTGACTGCTGAAACCAGGATATGTCCAACTCATATCAGTTAAGTGATAAAATATGCTTGAGAAAATGTAAAATGTTTTTATTTTAATTTGTCCTTAGTTAAGTTATTTATTGAAGGGTGTAAAATTTAAAAGTGCGGAATTCGCAACATATGGAGTACCCTTTACACATGGTTTGTGTCTTTAATAACTTGTATGGCACTTTGGAGTCTAAACATCTGTTCTTTATTCTCTCTTAGTCATTGAACAAAATAGTGAGTACAACGAAGTTTTTTTTCTTTGCTTCGAAAATATCGAATTTTGTGCAAACAAAGCATTATTTGCAGAAAGTTTTGCTTTAGTTCTTCAATTTAAAAATAGTGCAGCTGATGCACTGATTATGTTCTGTCAATTTCAGCGTACGAGAGATGGCTTGTGCTGTTCAGATATAGTGATTTTAATACGTAAGATACACGTAAAGATCGTCCGGATTAGTCGAACAATTTAGACCAGACATGAAGCCGTAATATTTAATCATGACAATGCTCAGCCACTTGTTCCAAGATCGCTGAAACTATTTGGAAAATGGTGTTTGGGAATTTTTGCCTACCCACCTTATAGTCAAGACCTTGCCCCGTCCGACTACAATTTTTTTGATCGATGCAGAACGGTATCACTGGAATACGTTTTACTTCTGAACAGGGTATCCAATGTACAGATTTTTTTAACGCGAAATCCACATTACGAGAAAGATTGGAAAAGGTGATAGCTAACAATGGTCAATATGTTGAATAAATTTATTGTGAATTTGATGGCAGAGATTGTATCAAGATCCGGTTGCATGTCAACGATATCATGATATTGCAATTACATTGAAATTAAGTGTCTTCACTTGAAATGAGGTCAGTTTGACAATTGCTTGCTTTCATATTATTGCATGTGAAAACACCTGATAAGGATATTTTTTAATTTTGTTAATTACCATAATAAAAAATATAAGAGTTAAATTTAATTCAAAGCTCTTTATTTAAATGTAATAATATTATTAATACTAATAAATTATTAAGTTCAATTGTTTGAAAAATAACAAAAAGAGTGAGAGTAATTGCAATTGTTAAGCTAATTAATAATGAAAATGTTTATAACAAAAAAAAAAAAAAAAAAAAGGGTGACAGGGTGCCACAGATGGATGTCTTACTTTTTGACATTCGATGTCAGTGGACGTAACCCATGATAATGTGTTGGACATACAACGTCTAATACCCGCAAACAAAAATATTTGAATCATTGTAAAAAAATATATTTATTCTTAAAAGTAGAGTAATATACAGTTGCCCAATAAGTCTACATACACTTACACAAAAAAAATCGTTATTTCAACGAAACTGCTCTTTTTACTGGTTAAATTGGTTTCATTATATTTGCTTATATATTTAACAGTTTTTTCTTTACAAACGAAAAATTCAATGCCAAAAAAAACTCAAAAAGTGTACATACTGTTTAATAAACACTATCGGACAAAATAAAGTATGAAACTGTAAAAACAAAAACACGTAAAGTTTACAAATTCCGGTCAACTTTTGGATCAGAACCGATGAGAACAAATCTTAACGTTATTTGAGGCGCTGAATTCCAATCCGGTTTTCGTTTTTCTAGATTGGTTCTAGTTTTCGAGTTCTCGCATGTTGGTTGCACTGCACTATTATAACGACAATTAGCTAGACACATCATCTCTATTTTATTCTTAATGTTTTTTTTTGTTAAAAAACCTGTGAAAATACAAAGAAAAAAATTAAAAGTCGATTCCAAAAGTTTTTGTTATGTTTACGGATGTTGTATGATAGGAACAAATGTGATGAGAGATGCATATTTTCATTATTTTGGTTTCTCTGTAGCAAACACTCACCAGGTGTGGGTACCGAAATTATTGTAACGTGTATACCTTTCATTTTAAATGCCAATGTTAAGGAGATATCAGAAAAATCATGTAGATGATTATTATTTTTGCTTGATGAATGTGGTCGGTCTAATTGCAAAAAAAATAGCAAAGTATAAATAACCTGAAGTGTCATCAGTGTCCAAGCCAGTTCCCCATACAAGCAATGACAATTTGCAAATACCATTGGAACTTTCAGTTCATAACCGACCGAAGATTTTAACATGGAAGAAAGACATTTAATTTTGCAAAATCAACTGAATGACTTGATTCGTGATTTGGATTTATCGCAACAAAAAGCAGAATTGCTCGCAGCACGGTTGCAGGAGTGAAAATATCTTGATACTTTAACAAAAGTCACTGTTTACAGAATCAGAAAGCACTTTTTCCGTTTTTTCAAAAAAGAATTTGATACTACAATTACACCGTACGATGTAAATGAATGGCGTTTGTTCATAGATGGTTCAAAATACAGCCGGAAGGCTGGTCACAATATAAATAAAAAGCCATCCATTCTGGTTGCTCATGTAGTACAAATGAAGAAATTCTACGATACAAAATGAATTTTTTTACCAATATCAAATACAACGAGCATCAATGGAAAATTTGTGGCGATTTAAATGTTTGAAAATAAATTTTAGTTTAATTTTTAGGAGTAAATTATTTACATACCACTCCAACAGTTCATTGGTCTCTTAATGGGGATGTAATCTGGTTTTACGAAATTTTTCTGTTTTTTTGCCTGTGGAATAGTCGTGCAACTTACCAACATTATGTGAAGAAAGATTGGCAAAGTCGTACTAGTTATGAACCAGGAAAAAAAAAACGTAAAATGTTCTGTGAATCCACAGAACATTTTCCTGAAGCAGCGTGAGTATCATTTCAAGATGTTGTTCACAACTTTCTCGGTAACCACAAATCCCCGGATTTCAAGCCAATAATCGACAGTTTGTTGCAAAATTATAACAAGATTGGAGCTTGAATATCTTTCAAAATACATTTTCTTCAAACTCAACTCCATTTCACCCATTTTCCTGAAAATTTAGGTAATACTGACAATGAGCAAAGAGAGCGACTTCAGCAAAAATCGTAAGCTTTTTGGGACGAGGGCGTGATACCAAACAATACAAACGAATCAGACTGCTCTTCATTTCTATATTTTCACTTTTTATTTTATTAAATGGACATTAATTGTTAAAATTTGTTAACAATTATTTTATTCAATATCTTGAAAATTAGAACCAATCTTAAAAAACGGAGTGCTCTGATCCAAAACTGCGTGTACTTGTGTTATAGAAGCCCACAGATTAAAAGTGTAATGTTAGTTTTAATATTCCGCCTCATTTTTCCCAGTGGGACTAACATTTAAGATAAAAACTGCCAAAATTGACTTCAAATGGAAATTCGTCTGCAGAATAGAAAAATATTGATCAGATTTAAGAATGATGTATATATACCAAAATGACTGCATTCAAGTAATAAGTATGAAACTTTTTAAACTGCTTTAGTTTCATTAAAAATACATTTTAATGACTGTATGTCGACTTTATTGGGCAACTGTATTTATGTCGTATACATATGTTAGATGGCGTTATTTATCAAAAATTCTTAACAAAAACCTAAATAACTTATGTCATAAAGTTCCCATCATAGGAGGAATTATGCTTTGGTAAAGAAAGCTGAGATAGCAAAGATTCAACAATATATTTGTAAAATTTCGATACTAAATGTATCGCTTCCAAATTTCATTGAAAATCATTCCACTTTTTGTCCATAGTGTATGAATACTGTTGCTGTTGTGCTTTTTTATGTTTGTTTTCTTGGGTGATTGTAACTTTTTGGTATTTTGTGTACACTTGTCACATAAAATACTACTTTTAGTCGTTCATATTTATATGTGTAGTTTGCCTTTTGCTCGATGTTTGCTGGTAGTTTGGTATCCTTTAAAATTGATGTCTGACAGACGATAGCACATATAGAAGTTTATGTCTTACTAATACACTCACATATTGTTTTATGGATTAATATTTTTTTTTATTTTTTTTTGTAGGACAATAAGAATATATTTTTTAACATATTTATAAATAGCTTGAGCAAAAAATGCTTTTTGTTATAATTTATGTAGATCCCAAATTTGAATAAAATATTCTAAGGGTTTAAAATATCTATATGAGGGTTTAAAATTTCATATAGACAAAATGCCAAAATAAATATAAGAAAAATAAAAAAAAAATATACATAACTTCATACTTTCCGCAATTTATTAATTTTTTTTTGACATAAAGGGAATCCTTATCAAAATGGTTTAATAAATAACAAGTGAAATTAATCAATATTTTTATATTTGGGAAAATCATCATAAACTAGCAAAGAAATTTATTTACTTTTATTAAGCAAATTTTTATCGACATAAAAACACAGTTTACATATATTAAACTCCAAGCATTATTTTTAATTCGGTTAATCAATTAACCGATTTCGCTTAATTTCAAAGAAGTTATTTTAAATTCAAAAAATTAAACGTCCCGAATAATTGATTAACCCGATTAATTGTTAGAAAAATGCCCAGAAATGCTTAGAAAAATAATAAAAAAAAGACTAAAATACAATCAAGGAAAACTTTTCCAACTGGGAAGACCCGCCTATTTAATAAGGAGCATCAATGCCAAAAAATGTCACCATTCGACGCAGCGTGAAAATTTTAGTGGATGCACAATTTGGTAGTTATTTCGATAAATTTTATTTATGCCAAAGAGATATAATATTGTAATGCACATTTTAAAGTATGCAAATTATTTTTTTTTCTCTATAAAATAATTTAGGTTTAAACCTTGTTTCTGTATCTCGCTTAGTTTCGGAGAAAATTAAAAAAAATTAAAATTTTTTCAAATTCAAAATAGATTTTTGCAAAAAATTCCTCTATCGAAGATTTTAAACGCAAAATTGTTCTTAAACAGCCTGAACACATATGTTAATAAAAAAAAACATTTCTAATGTTCGCAATTTTGGTTTAGAAAAAAAAAATATATAACATTAATTTCACAAAATGTTTTCATAATCGCCTAAGGTTGCAATTACAATTAAAAGGATATTCAGCTAATGGCAATTAACAAAATTGTTATAGTCTGACTATTTCATTTGTGATTACGATGACACTTAACAAAATTTTTATTAAGGAAATATTTAAATCTTTCTAATGTTTCATTCAATTTGAACCTTAATACACCCCTACATAGAAATGCACTATAAAGAATGCAATGTAAAGTTAAAAAAATACAATTGTGCAATTCACAACGGGTATTGTATCGTTGTATCTGTTGTATCGTGTATTACTTAACAATAGTGTAAAATTGTTTTTGGTAATTTACACCTAAAAATCTGATACAACTTTACAACTTCATTTGCTGTGTTTATTAAATGTTGTATTGTGTATCATAACATATCAGTCTCAAGTGAATGCCACTTTTTTCACTTTCACCTTTATTTTGCATTTTATTTTTATTTTTTCTTCTTGTTTCTATAAATTTATAAATATTTTTATTTTTCTTCTTCACTATTTGACGTTTTACAACATGAAAATAGAACTGACTGTTCACAACAAAATATTTGTATTATGTATTTCAATACAACATACAAAATACAATACCGGCTGTGAATTGCCCAAATATATATTAAATTTCCTTATTTAATTTGGCAAACGAATCACTTGTAATGTGTAAAATGTATAACTAACTCATTTATTTTTTTATCCAATGCCATAGTCGTACTATAACAAAGTTATCATATTATCATAATAACATAACCATAATTTTACCATTTATTCGAAACTATGAAAAAGTTCTTTAAAATTGAGAATTTTTCTTTACTTTTTCAAGAAAACTTCTTGAATTCTATGGGCCTTTTTGAAGAAAAATACTACAAAAAAATTTAAATTTCCAAAGACTTTTTTAATAGAAAAAACGTAGATTCTGTGGACTTTTTCTAATAGAAAAATTCTAAGATTCTAAAAACATCTTTAGATAGTCCTTAGAGTCTCAGAATTTTTCTTTTAGGAAAAATTCTTAAAATCTAAGAATATTTCTATTACACTCACCAAAAAAATTCTGTAATGGCAACTAAAAATTTTGCTGTTATTACGGGAAATTTTGCTAATTTGAGCCCAGCAGTATTTTTTGCTAATCTTAGCAACACATGTCTGCTAACGTGTAGTACAAAGAAATCAGTAGAAAAATTAGTAGCCGCTACTAAATCTTAGTATACTCTTTGTAAAGTGGAATTTAAAATCTGCAAAAAAAATTACTAAATATTATTAATATTAGTATAAAATTTTAAATTTATTTTTTTATCAAGCGTCAAAATTTTTTTATTTTATTTATTTTTTTTCAAATAATATTTTATACAAAAATAAAAACAAAATCAAAGGCTTCAAAATATTAAAAATTGTGAAAACATAAACGAATTAATCATTTTGTGTTTTATTTGGTAATTTCTGTTTTGAAAAATATTTAAGCCAATTAAGGTCAAATTTTAATTGTTTGTAATTAATTGTCAGACATGAGTCGGTATATTCACTTCCGATCCCTTTTTTAAGGCAATTTAATTTTTTAAAATTTGTTTTAAAAAACTTGTAAAATGATTTCTGAAATTATTTTTAAATATTCTATTAAACCTCTGTATTCTATAAAACCTCTGTAATTAGCAAAAAGAATTGCTAAATCATAATTTTTTTTCTACTAACTTTTTTTTCTGAGTGTAATGTGCCGAATTATCTCATCCTTCAGCTCTTGAATTGTTACTGGCTTATCGACGTACACCTTTTCTTTCAAATAACCCCAAAGAAAGAAGTCCAACAGTGTCAAGTCACATGATCTTGGCGGCAAATTGACATCGCCAAAACGTGAGATAACACGGCCATGCACGAAATGCATTTTGATTTGAACGCCCTTTTTCATAATAAGCCTGAATAACTTTAACGCGTTGCTCGATTGTGTATCTTTCCATGGTTAAAATTGAGTAAGTCTGAAATTGAGATATGTCCAATGAAATGCAGAAAAAACTTGACGTTTAGGTGTGGTTTAATTCAACATCGGCCCTTAAAATTTAACCACCCTTTATTATAATTTTTACATGGGTGACTGAAGTGATAATTTTTTTTTTATGAAAACAAACAGTATTATGACTGTAAATGTCAAAGTAATGTTTTATTTGATTTATTCATTGATTGTTGTCAGCATTTTATAGTTTCATAATTATCATAGTCAGAATGTTTGTTACCGCAGTGTGGTTACAGCCAATCATGTTATAAAATAGAAAGTGACAACCATTAAATAATAAAATCTTTAGAATAATAATGATGGTAGGAGCCATATTGATGGTTGGAACCAATAACTTGATTGTTACAACCATACCCGAATGTAGTAAGCATAATATGGTAGCAGTGACCATGTTGCAACAATGTTTTTTCTCTGCATGCACCTCTCATATATCATTAAAAACTTTGAAAATCCAAAAGGTTTACCACAAATAAAAAAAAATGATTTTAGTTATCAAACATAAATTATATCTTAATATATTAAAATGTTCGGTACGGGTACGTGCGTCTTAAACACCAGATGCACTGGACCGATTGACACCCAACTTGGACAATATATAAGGTTCGTCTAAAGGAAGGTTTATATTAAGCTAAAAAAACTTAAACCCGCTACATCTTCATCTTTTTTTATCTTATCTCAATATACAAAAATGTTTTTTAAATTTTTCGTATTTATGTTACGATTTGGGTCAAATTCAAAAAATTTGGCCGATAATTAAAAAAAACAACATCACTTTTCTTCCAATTATATTAATTAAAAATACATTTTGGCTGAATTGTTTTAATTAACGGTTTGTTTATCTCAAAAGAAACGAAAACTATACGAACGGTAGGTAGTGAAACCAAAGATCATATAAGAAATTTGGTTTATGTATCACGATTTATAATTTTTGTCTAGGATTTACTTGTGTTATGTTACGACCTCATCAAAAATCCCTATTCAAGAGTTTTTTTTACTACAAAAATCTTGAAAAATTTTCTTAAGTCGACTTAAGTGCTTTTGTCAAAAGTCCACAGATATTTATTTGACGAGATAAGTACTTTAAAAACTTTTGTGGATAACCAATAAGATTTTCATTATATATTTCTTATAAAGTTAAATTTTGTTGAGAATTTTGTTACTTGAACTAAGGATGCATTTGATGAATTTGATTTACTTAATCTATTTAACTTTATTATGGAATTAAGATGTATTTAGTAATACTTTTATTTAAACTAAAATATGTATATGAAAGACTAAAATTCTAATTAAAATATGCATATAAAGGACTATAATTCAAAAAGGACAAAATATGATATTTATATTTCAAAATAATAATACGAAAATATTATTAGAAAATTTTTGGTTTTTAAATAATATAAAAAAAAATATATGTCAAAACTTTAATCAAGTTCGCAAAATGTATTATAATTTATAATACCAGACGTTAACAAAACAAAAAAATAAACAATTAGATGTTTAAAAATAATTGTGTTGGAAATTTTAATAGTTATCATAATCGAAGTTTAAACAGTTTATTTATTTGTTTATATATTTATTTTTTGTTAAATAACATGTTTTAAAAAACTAGCACTGTACACAGTTCTGTTGCATTGTATAAATTAAGGTCATAAGTGTGTTATTAATGACACGCACTGCAATAACAATAAATTTTATTTATTGATGCACTCTACTTTTTCAATTAGTCGATTTATTTTGTTTTAGGCCAATTGATTACATATGCTTTATACCATTGATTTAAAAAAGCCACTCAAAATATTAGAAAAATATAAAAATTGAATTAAAATCCTTTTAATAAATTATTTTAAAACATGCAATATGCATGCAAGCGAATAGATTTTACATTGTAGAATATCTTTCAATTTGACATTGAAAACTGCATATTTGAAAAGGTCATCCCCTAGAAATTTAAAAACATTAAATCAACCTGATGGTTATAATACAATTAAGATGTCACTTTACAAAATAATTAATGGAAAAAAGAAACAAGCCCGTTTAATGGCCGAAGGAAAAATCAAGACATATATATATATATATATATATATATATATATATATATATATATATATATATATATGTGCACGGCGCATGTTGCGGGGACGGGTTTTCGTTCCACAAGGTACTATGAAGACATTTTGTTACTTTGGGGACTGTCCTTAAACTTTTCATTATTCTAGTGTGTACTCTGAAGACATTTTACTGGACACAGCGCATTTTATAGGGACTTTTTTGGCTGTATATACAGATGTCTTCAAAGTATGGGCAATGCATATATATATATATATATATATATATGTGCACAGCACATATTGCGGGGACGGGTTTTCGTTCCAC
The DNA here is from genome assembly GCA_949748255.1 of Eustalomyia histrio. NCBI lineage: Eukaryota > Metazoa > Arthropoda > Insecta > Diptera > Anthomyiidae > Eustalomyia > Eustalomyia histrio. The sequence goes on along the minus strand of OX456525.1, from coordinate 102,598,745 downwards.
AAGTTACTATGAAGACATTTTGTTACTTTGGGGACTGTCCTTAAACTTTTCATTATTCTAGTGTTTACTCTGAAGACATTTTACTGGACACAGCGCATTTGAAGACATTTGTATATACAGCCAAAAAAGTCCCTATAAAATGCGCTGTGTCCAGTAAAATGTCTTCAGTGTAAAGAGTAGAATAACGAAAAGTTTAAGGACAGTTCCCAAAGTAACAAAATGTCTTCATAGTAACTTGTGGAACGAAAACCCTTAAACTTTTCGTTATTCTAGTGTTTACTCTGAAGACATTTTACTGGACACAGCGCATTTTATAGGGACATTTTTGGCTGTATATACAGATGTCTTCAAAGTATGGGCAATGCATATATATATATATATATATATATATATATATATATATATATATATATTTAATTTTTTTATTGTATTTCATTTCAACAAAAAATTAACTTAAAACCTGTATGTTTTAATATAATATCTTAAATATTAATATTATAAAACTATATTTATATCAAATGAATAGAGATCATTAAGTTTGTAAATTGGTAAAATTAGGTACGTTAGTAAATTGAACGTTTAAAACGTTTGGCATTAAATAAGGTTTTTCAATATTACATTTTAAATATGTAAAAAGAAAATCTTTTTTGCAGTTCTAAAATAATATTTTAGAAATAATATGCAATTTAAATGTTTCGTTTTAAGACGATTTTTTTTGCTTTTGATAAAGCTAGAAGTGGAAAATACTCTTTCACTAATAGTAGATGTTGGACAAATAGTCAAAAGACAATTATATAAATTTTAGATCTTTTCAGTTCTTTTGTCGCATTTATCAAGATATATGAAATCATCATATAATGATGAATGATTTTGTACAGTCTCTTTTATAAGATTTTGAATACTGTTTATTGTGTTATTTAGATCAGAAATTAAACTATTTGAATTTGGAATATCGAAAGTTAAGTCTTCATCGGAATCTATCAGACTTACATCTAAATATTCATAACCAAACAAACGATTATAAAAGTGTTCGGAAAACTTAAAAGAGACCAAGTAACCTAGTTGGTGATGTAATTAAAAAACCGGTTAACCGAACAAAAAAGAACGGTTTTCGGTTTTCTTCGAATTTACAAAATATTCGAAACCGATCGGTTTTTTAAAATAAAGGAACCGGTTGACCGGTTTTCGGTTTCGGTTTTTGAATACTCTAGAAACAATTTAAAATAAATGATTAATCAGTTATTTTTACGGAATTTATTTTTAAGTGATTAATCATTTGGTTTTTGTTGATGTGTCAGTTGTTTAAACATCATTTAAGCATAAATAACAGAAACCTTTTGAAACCATTTCATTTCTTTAAAATAGTATTTTTTGTTGTTTTAACTTATAAAGTTTTTTAAATGTATTTATGAATAAACCGCACTCACTACAAATGTAATCTCGTAGTCCCATTGCAGCCATTAAATCAGGTACATATTTACCAAATATGAAATCGTCTTCTTCTTATAATTAATTTTCTTTCTAAGTTTCTTCCTTTTAGAAGCCGAAATTTCAGAAGTATCTTGATTAAATCGTTTTGGCGTTTATAGGTTATAGTATGCAAGGATATTTCCATTTGGTCCGATTTTTTTTTTTGGTTAAGTTATATCCACCAAACAAAAATTGTGATCGTCATAATGGTTCACAAGTTCATTCTAGATCATAGCACGTTTTGCATACCTTTTGGGGAATTCAAAACTTATCTTTCATTGCCAACGGGTGTCCAAAATTTTTGTAAGCCTGTCATATTTAAACGGTATTCTTTAAACATATACTCTCTTCAAATGAAATAAGATTAGCCAAACAAATTTCACACAAAATCTTCTTAATGGTGCTGAATTAAATTTTTGTATTATAACTCGATAATTTTTAAATTAAGAAATTACATTTTCTTCAGAACCACTAGACTATTTTTCCGCTAATCATGGGAATTCAATTAAAGAAGAGGATGCGCAATTCCTTCAGGTTCTTTGTACACTATTGAAAGGCAGTCATTATTTTTAAATTAAGAAAGAGAATTTCTAGTGAAAGCAATAAGGCGTAAACAAGAGCTGTTAGGTAAATGGGGGTATATTTAGAATCAGCGACTTTTAATTAATACACATCATAAGACAAAATTTATTCTTCAGTCAAAAAGTGGAATTTTGTTGGCCAGTGTAATCTACAATGAAAAAAATAATTGTACCTTTTAGAAAAACCACATATTTCTGAATTTATGAAAAAATTGCCGGTTTTTTTTAATTTCAAGAAAATGTTAACTGAAAATAATTAATGTTTTTAGACCTTCAAAAACTGAAGACTGACAGATATGTAAAAGTTAACTTTATTTCTGAAAATCTTAATGTAAATGCTGTATGTTCTTTGATAAAATAAATTGAAACTAACACCAAGTGTTAAAATTTAACACGATGAAGAGATTATATAAGATTTGAAAATTATCAACTTAAGTCAAGCATTCATCTAATCGAAATAAATTTATATAGATTTATGGAGTTATTCTGTAACTACGAAAAAAGTTCTCACAGTCACTAATATCAAAATTATATTTAGGTAAATTTTTTTGTATATTTTTAGGAAAATTTAACATTATGTGACCCTCCCTATCCTTAATATGGTAGAGTTCCGTATTTCAATGTGACAACTTTTCATAAAGTTACGAAATAAACCATGTCAAAAATTATGTATAGTTTTCTCAGGTATACATCGGTAACGGAACAGGTCAAAGTGTAGACACTATCAGATCGGTTCTATTTCACTGGTCCCGGCTTAGGTTCTTTCAAACCGGTCCTGTTTTCACCAGATTATTTAATATCGGTTCTAACTAACACTATTTTTACATTAAACTCATATAACAAAATACTTCTAGTAAGTGTGCTATAATTTTGAGCGGTGCTATATGTTCAACATTTTTGTTTTTGTTTTAACTGTCTGATAACAAAAACTTTTGCTGTGTTGTATTTTTGTTGTTGTTTTATTTTTTATTATTTTTTATATCACTATTATAGATTTATATTACTGTTTAAACTAAACTAACGTTAATAACTAATTTGCATAAAATGCTTGTTATACCTACTCGTGTATATATTGTTGTATATTGGAGAATTACTACACTCAGTAGTAATATGTCTGTAAAAATACCAGAAAAGGCTGCTAAAATTTATTTAAAAAGGGTCCTGTGGTAAAATCTACTAAAATTAGGAAAACTAATTTAGTAGTTATTAATAAAAACAGCAAAAACAAAAAGATACATTTTTAGTCACTAGCCTCTAGCTTGTCTTGAACTTCGAGTTTTGGATACATATTTTTCCCGATTGAAAGACAAATAGCTTAAAATGGTTACTTTTTTTTTGTTTTTGTAAATATACGGAGGTTGAATGCTCGTAATAAATTAATAAAAATATGAAACAAATTTGGTTTTTTGTTGTCGCAGCTAAATAAAAATGACGCCGACTACTTGTAAACAGAAATTATTATCTACTAATTTATGATAATACTGTTTTTTACGAGTATGGATGCTTTTGTCTGAAATAAAAATATTTAAATTATTATATTTTCACAAAAAATTAATCACAAAAACAATTGAATTACGCAGATGAAATGTATTTGTTATGGTGAACAAATAAATTTCTTATGTTAAAAATGGTATGTAGGTAATTTGGTTTCATCATAGTTTTTTATTTATTTATTATTGTAAACATATTTGGTACTTAATTTAGAAAAACAGCTTATCAAAAATATTTTCCTTAAATCTCATATAATCCAAAAATTAGTTCTAAAACTTGTAAATTTGAGTTACTGACGATTTGACTAATATTTCTACCAACTTTTTTTACGAGTGTAAATACCACACGTACCAAAGGACCCACCAACATGAGTATCATGAGTGGCAGGCAATAGAAAATATGTTACCCTGACATCCGGCGAAATATATAGAATAATTAAATTGCACGCAACAAAGTTTTCAACACATTAAAAAAGGACGATTTTAAAATATTTAAAAACACACTATTACACTTAAAGAAAATCTGATGTATATTACATTATTGCTTATAAAGAGAAATTATATAAAGAAACACTATATTTGTTTTTTTTTTTTTAACTTCAATTAATTCAATAAGCAAACCCATCTGGATTTCTATACCGACCAGTATGTTTAATGCATTTTTTACTAACATTCCAAAAGCATTAAAAGTTCTAATTTTTCAGCAACACAATTATTAATTATTTAAAAGTAAACTGGGACTAACTGACTTTATGGACGTTTTATTTGTGTAATTTGTAATTGCTATTACTTTAAATTGTATTTGCGTTTATAAGAAGGGTTCAACGATGTTCGTTTGCATATAAAAAAAGTAAAAAAGCTCTGAATACCCTCCACTAGATATCTTAAAAAAAGGTTCTCTACTGTTTTTAATACAAATAAAGTAAACAAATTTAAAGAAAATTTATGGTGTGAAAAGTTTTTCTTGGATGTAAAAACAAATTTTGTGGCAAACAAAAAAAAAAATTTGAGTTGAAAATATATTTTAGTGGTGAAAAAAGGTGAAAAATATTTGAAGTTAATATAAAATGTATGAAAATGTATTTTTAGTCTTGTTCGAGATCATAGAACATGTTTTTCTTTTTCTAAAAATATTATTTAATTCTAAGCGACTGCTGGAAAAACAATTGAAAATATTTAACTTGCCAAATGCTTCTATGAAATTGTACTAAAATACTCCAAATTACATTAAAAATTTAGAGATACCTTTATATTTTTCACTCGTAACTTTTTAACCGCTGGACCGATTTTGCTAATTTTCAATACCAAACTTCTTGGGAGGATGTCCATCAATCTAGGTAAAAATGAGTAGCGTTTTCTCGTCGTGGTAGCTATTTTAACAGACAGAGAGAGAGAGGGACGGACATCGCTAAATCGGCTTAAAATCTCATAAGCATCACGAATATATATAGTTTTTATGGGGTCTAAGAACTTTATTTCGAAATGTTACAAGCGGAATGACAAACTGATATATACCTCACCATATACTATGGTGGAGGGTACGAAACAGATATGAACTATAGAGGCGGTTAAATGTTTGAGAAAAATATTAGCATAATAAACTTTTGAATTACTGTTTTTTAAAAAGAAAACATCGGTAATAACCTTTATATGCATTTAGCGTTACCTAAGCGAATAGAAAAATTCCTAACTTTACTACTATCCATATAAGGAGGGTTATTTATGTCTTTATGCCCATTAGGAATATCTCAATCATTTATAGCAGTAATGTTTAAAATTAGTAAAAACATACAAAATATACGAGCATAAAATTATCGTACTCTTCAAAAGAAAAATTTTTTTTATGCAAATTGCCATCGTTTTGGACAGACCAAATTTTTGAAAAAGCACCATAGAAGATCATTAGGAAAAGTTCATTGAAATCCGAAAAACTACGAATATTAAAACAAGCAAAAAACGTGGTAAAATATAAAAAAAAAAAACGAAAAAGTACTACATAGACAAGTTTTAGATATAGTATCTAGTGGGAACGGCTGCTCTAATGTATATAAGTTCCTTATGATTTTAACTTAAAGTATAAATTTTTCCAGTGTAAAAATATAAACACATTACTGTTGTGTAAAGCAACATGTTGAAAATGTAATAAAGGATGTAAATATTAATAAAACTGCGTTAACGTGTCCTGTAGAGTTTAATGGAGCTTTATACATATAAATATTTCATGAAAAATTTTCTTAAAGGAAAATGTTTTATAAAAATATGAAGATTTTTATTAATATTTAAAAAGTTTTCGCTCGCTTGGTAAAGAAAATATTCATAATTTTAAAGAAAAACTTCAAACTACAAACCAAATGGTAGTGTTTAACTTGAAAATACACTAAATTTAGCCTTGGACTGCTAAGTTAATATGTGCAAATATAATTGATGTCTAGTCCAAGCACTCCGTTGATACGGATAGAAGCGATTCTGTGTACCCGTTGAAGAAGCCTGCGGAAGGTTTTCCCCAGACTTCTTATTCTTATTCAAACAATATAGAGTTTTAACCTGATCATTAACTTCCTACGAACTATTTTATCCTTTCCTGAACGTTGAACTTAAAAAGTAGAATAACGCCAATATATTTAGACATGGTTTGGACAGTATAGTTCCCCCAAGACGTCGTGAAAAAAACCTCTTAACATAGATGGAGTGTTTCCTCTTACAAATATTATATATAAATATATGATATGTAATGGTATTAAAAATTTAAAATGAGAGATCCAAAATGGCGGTCGTGAATGTTTAAATGATAATATTTTGGTTCTAAAAGACACATTTGTAAATGACATTGGGTCATAGATCACGAATCTCAAACTAAAAAATTTAAATAAAAAATATTTTAAATAAAATTGTACATGCTTCCAGCCTTATAGCAGCAACCATTTTTTATACTTTAAATTTATGGATTTAGATTCGTAATCAGTAACACCTAAAGTCAAAGTTATATCACAACAAATTTTTGTATGAATTTTACTTCATCCTTAGAAGTTTTAAATTTTTGAGATTACTAAAAATTTTAAAAAGGACTGCAATAAAAGTTGACACTAGAAGGTTTAGAAAGAAAAAATTTTTTAATTATTTTCTAATTTATATATTTTTTTTAACTTTTTTCTTAATTTTTTACCAATTATATATCAGAAATGTTCGCTATATAAGGTAGGTAGTGCAAACAATTAGGTCGTTCGCTATATCGCGTTTTCGTTTTACCGAGTATTCGTTATACCTCCCTTCGACTGTATATTTTTTAATCTAAAATGTAGAAATTTTAAAATTTGCGGCCGCCATTTTTAATTCAAATCTCAGATTCGGTCAGTACAACCACATTAAAATGTGATTTGCCGAGTATTTTGGATGTTTCAACCAAAATTCAGTCGTGTTATTAACCGATTGCAATTGTAGAAACTGAATTTAAGTTGGAAACAATTTAAGTTGGAATTTAAGTTGTACAAGTTAATCTTTACACTAAAGTTAATCTTTACACTGAAGTTAATCTTTACACTGAAGTGTAAAGAACACTGAAGTTAATCTTTACACTAAAATAATAAAAGCGCAAAAGTGTTGGTTAACATCCAAAAAACTAACATTTTCGTAGGATGTTGATCTCCGAGAACCAGTAGTAGAAAGGCGCGCTACTAGCAGCCTCAATAAGAAAATTTCGTCCTATGATACCCCTTGTCCCATTGAAAATTTTATAAATCTTTTTAACACCAAATTTCTAACAATTTTAGTTAAAACTGATTTAGTTTTAATGGTGCTCTTAGGAAGTATTTTTAGTTTTAGTTTGCTAACTACGAGACCTTCTAATGAACATGCACACATTAAAAAGTATGTTAGTTTGTTAGCGTATATTACAGATTTGTTCAAGTAAACGTCCTACAAAGTAGACTCTGTGGTTATGAATTAATGTATGTTTTAAATAAACAAGTGCTACTTTGATAGAGGGTAACAACATGCATACACACACACACACACACACAAATATTGAGTGTAAACTAATTTTTTGTTTTTCCTCATAGTCTTTTGTAAAAGTTCCTACTTACATTACCGATTGTAAACACTATGTTGGAGTTTGTAATATTTACTTCGTGGTCACACTTTGTTTCCACAGAAGTGAAAAAATTTAAATAGACTCATTTTCAATGTGCATAATATTGTTTTTTTTTCCTCTAATTTTGTTCATAAGTTAAAAACATAAAAAATAAAACAAAATTACTTTTAAAATATACATACATAAACATTATACTAACTCATACATTCATATAATGAAATATGTGAATTACATGTACATTATAAATCTTACATTTATGTATATTAATGTAGATATTAACATATGCATGATATTTGTATGTGTGAATGTACTCTTATATTCATTTACCGTATTAATTTGCTCATTATTATTGTATGTATGTGTAAATTAAGGTACTTTTGTATGGTCTAGGTTAAGGATTCACCTTTGAGTTTTGCAGTGTTTTATACACAGCTCTTGCACAAGGCCAAAACATATTACATATACAATGGGTTCGTGCGTATTTTTTGCTTTTTTGTAGTACTTAACGTGAGTTATTAAATGGGTAAAAACCATGAAAATAGAAACAAACACGCAGAGTTTCAAACAAAAATACTAAAAACAACCAAATGAAAAAAAAAGAATAGCTTACACGAAAACTTTCTTAACTTAATTAGTTGATTTTTTCTCTCTCACATGTCTACTTACATTATAGATATATGAAGAAAAAAAAAAAACATACATACAGACAGGCATTCACACTGACTCATTTACTTTTTTCTTGTTTATAAGTGTGTGTAAATTTGTTGTTGTTCATTAAATTCCCTAAGAGATTTATTAGTTGACATGTTGATATAACTTGAAAAGAATAATGTCATACTCGGAAAACTTAATAATCCAGAAGAAGAAGAAGACAACATTGAAGATGAGTGATAAAAACCATTATTAACTTTTCTTCTTATATTAAAAAGACAGACAATTTTCTTTTTTATTTTTAATATGTTTTTCAGTAAAGACAAAAACAAAGTGCATCATGAGAACAATTTTCAAGATGTTAATAAAAAAGTTTAATTATTTTGTCATCCAAAGATAACATAGGTCACACATAATGAGTTTTAGTGTCATACGTTTCTTTGTTAGATAAATCAATCATTATATAGTAATCATTGCCATTATTTTGTATAGAGAACTCTTTGATTTGTACACTCAGAATATTATGTAGTTTAAAAATAAAGGAACATTTATTCGAAATAATTTACTATCATTTACCGGTTTTTTGTCAGTCTCATTTTTTTTTCATTTGTTTGAAATTTAATAAAAATTTACACACAAAACGGAAATTTGTGTTTTATTTGTTTCCGTAACAGTTGTTTCAAAATTATATTTTGGTTGCTGTCTGTTTTAAAAAAAATATGCAGAAAATTTCAATTTGTTTTTTATATAAATTGGTTGCTTTTGTACAAAATTATTGCTATTCAAATTACAAGAACTTCATAAGCACACATACAGAAACACATTCACACATACAGAAACACATTAGCCATGCATACATACAGTTTGTAGATAAAAAAAAAATAAAAAATACAAAAACAGAAACAATGTCAAAGATATCATCATCATTTATTTTTTACGAATTTGTAGGTAAAATTTTAAATGTTAAAATTACTGATTTATCATTTGTTTCTTACGGATGTGTCAGTTGTTTAAAAAATATTTAAAAATAAATAAAAAAAGCCATTTGGTTTAAATGAAAATTAAGTAGACCGGTTTTTAAATGAAATATCATTTCTTGTAAATGGCATTTTCTGTTATTTTAACTTACAAACTATGGCTTTCTTAAACATTTTGCTAATGTTCTTTATTGTGGTAAATGTTTTATAGGGCCGCTTCCTTACCAATAGTTTTAAATATCAGATTATTTTAAGAGGAAAATTTTAAGTATCAAATTTCTGGCTTAAAGGTTTTGCACAGATCATAAGGGCAGGATACTTATTGGTAAAATTCCCTTTTTCCCCTTCCCTGAAAGTTTTGAATTCTAAGGCCCGTTTTATCACGTTTTTTCTTGGATATTAAAAAAAAATACGTTACCGGTGTATTTCAGATTTCTAAGGCGAATACTGTTGCCCTAATAGATTCTCCCACATAAACTTTCAGAACTCCCAGCAGCTTGCATATTTCAAAACCTAAGCTCCAGCCTTTTGAGATTTATAATCTAATTTTTTCCAAGTTTTTATTGGAAATTCTAAAAAGTTTTTGTAACTTAACCCATACTTTAGGGAACACATAAATATTTTTTAAGTTGCAGATTTCTAAACAAGGGGAGTTGGATAGCCAGGACCTTAAAGCGGAGACTTTTCAAATTTTTGCCATTGCCTTTAAAAATTTCTTAAAATCCTGTCTTGGTAAATGCCAACACTAGGGTAGGAAACTTAATGACAAATTTTAAGTTTATAGATCCAGCGGTTTTAACTAGGTGATTAGGGGGAAACTTTTTCCTTGTTAACCCTATTATTAATAAGTTTAATGCAAATTCCAGGCGCATATTTTAAGGAAATTAGCACATACCCCGGGGAATACACATTTAAAATTTTATATTTCTATCAGCAAAAAAAAGTCTGTTATTGCAACTAAAAATTTTGCCATTATTACGGAAAATTTTGCTAATTTGAGCCCAGCGGTATTTTTTGCTAATCTTAGCAACACATGTCTGCTGACGTGTAATACAATGAAATTTGTAGAAAAATTAGTAGCCGCTACTAAATTTTAGTAAACTTTTTGTAAAGTGGAATTAAAAATTGTTTGCTAAAATCAGCAAAAAAATTACTAAATATTATTAATATTAGTAAAAAATTAAATTTTTTTTATCGAGCATCAAATTTGTTTTTATTATGTTTATTTTTTTTAAGTATTTAATACAAAATTAAAAAAAAAAATCAAAGGCTTAAAAATCTTAAAAATTGTTAAAACATAAAGGAATTTATCATTCTGTTTTTATTTGGTAATATCTTTTTTGAAAAATATTTTAGTAATTTTATTTTTTAACTGTTAAGGTCAAATTTTAATTGTTTTTAGGGCTGATTTCACTTTTTTAAAATTTGTAATTTTTTTTGCTAATTTTAGCAAATCGGTTTTCGTTTTAGTGACGCTACTTTTGTGATATTCAAAACAATCGATTCAAAGCACTTTCGTTTGTTGATTTATAATTGCTTTTTAATTGGAAAAATACCGTTTAAACTAAATTTCTGTTGAAATTTACCCAACTTATAGTAGGAAACTGAACTCCTACTATAAACTGGGTAAATTTACTCTGTGTGCGTAAACAAAAAAAGTACACATATTATGCATAAGTTGGTACACACATAATGGGAAATTTTACATTGAATGAAATGAAATTTTAAAATTAATTCGAAAATTTACTAATTTAATTTTCGTTTTAAGCTTTTTTTATTTTCTAATTTCCAAATGTCAAAATATTTATTACCATAATAAGTTAGTATATTTACAAAATTTGTGCGTAAAATTTTAATTTAACAAAATAATACTAATTTTAGGAACAAAGTGTTAAATTTTAAGCACATTATGTCAAAAAAAACTTTTTGTGTGCATTATTGTATATGAAAGCGTGTACAAAACATTTTTAGGCAGTTTTTGTTTATATTTACCGAATTTTCGTAATATTACATAAAACTTTACCCATTTTATTGTAGTACATTTAAAAACATTTTTTAGAGTGTATATTTCACTTCCAGTGTTTCATGTTTCAATTCCACTCGTTCTCCGTTCAATTCCATTTCGATGTAAATCCCCATACATGTACCTGGCGGAAATTCCCAAAAGTATCTCATCAGTGAATGATTTTCCAGCCAAAAAGGGATTGGACAGGAATTTACAAATATTAGAAAACGTTTTTGCCGATAGAGGAATCTCAGCGCTAATATTCACGTTTCTGACTCCAGCGGTATAGGCAGGGCCGTGTTGAGTAAGTCAGTCAAAGTATCCTTTTGTATATGGTGACAGGATAATTTCCGAAGTATAGGAAAGTTTCCATCAATTTTAAATAGTTATTTAAAGCAAATCTAAGTTAAACCAATTTCAGTAAAAAAATGTTTTATACAATCAATGTCTATAATATTTACATTAAATTGAACGTGTGTCAGCAAAACTGTTAAGAATGTAACGCGATAAAGTTGCGTTATAGCTGAAACCCTTTAAACTTTGAGTTATCAACGTTAACAATTATTCTCGTTTAAAGTAAACGTGTATACAAAAAGCTATATGTAAGTTAACACCTGAAACACATTTTCTATACATTAGAAATTTTGTGAGTTTACGCGTACACGTTAAAACGAAAACACAGCAATTGTTGATTAAGTTTAAAAATTTTATAACACTTTTTCTTACTTTCGAATATGTATGTACATAAGTAAGATATACAAACATTTTTGTGAAATTGCTTTCAAACCAATATTTATTTATGTATGTACGTTTTGTACACACATAAATATTTTATTTACTCATATTTTTTTTTACATGTACCTGTATTTATTTGTGTTCTTTTTTGTTGTTTTATACTTTCAGGTAAATGTTACTTGGGGCTTACCATATTTTGCGTGTGATTTTTATATAGCCATGGATGTGATATGTTCCACTTCATCGATTTTTAATTTAGTTGCAATATCAATAGACAGGTATGTTTATTTTCAATATTTTTTTACATATCGATGGTCATAAGTTGGCAATAGATCTCAAACAATTTCTCTATAATTTGTGTTTATGACGCCAAATAATTTATTTGTGATAGATAATTTGTTGGATATGCTGAAATCTGTTCACCAAAACGACTTCTTAATTCTTAGTAAGATTAAGGAAAAAAAAACGGAAATTGTGATGCCGCAAAATTTGTGATTTTCATAGTAAAGTAAAGTGTTCCAAAAAAGTCAGCTTTTACTACTTTGGGTAATTTTTAGCATTAATTTCGCTGTGGATACTGCAAATTTTCTATGATCGAAATTTTAATTTTTTTTCTAGATAATAAAAGCGATAAAATAATGACTTTCTTAAAAACATTTCATTTCGAAAAAATTTCAATTTTGTCAAAATTTTTAAATTTTCAGATCAAAAATGCAATTTTGATTTGGCTGAAACTTTTCACAACTTGTCTACTTCAGCCCTAAGCAAAATTCGATCCAGCTTAATATACATTTATTTGTTATACAAAAAAAATTACTTGTAAATTAATATTTACGCATTCATGCAAAAAACAACAACACAAAATTACCCATGCAATAATATCAAAAAATAAAATTTATTGAACATAAATACAGATACACTCATACACCTCCATACAAGCACAAAAGAGACCAATTTTACAACAGATGAAATGTGTAGGCAGAGCTTTCAAACAAAATTTTCAATTTTTATAATACTAAATTGGCTTTGGTACTTATCTATCAACACGAATTTCTAAAATTGCTAATTCTTACTAGTTATCATTTTGAATCCAGGATAGTTCTCGTTTACTGTCAGGAACTTTTGTGATATATTTTCTATACGAAAATAGATTTCGAATTAGAAGTTATGGCGATTTTCCCTTTTTGGAAGTTATAAAATTAAGCACAATTCAGAGCTTCAAGGAGTTAATACCTTTTTTGAATGATTTCCTTTAAATTTAATTAAATTTTTTAATTCAAGGAATAAATTCATTAACTAGAAAAAAACAGGCAATAATTCCTGTGAATGAATTCAAAGAATTCAAATTAATGATTGAATTCCTTTAATAAAACATTAAGTATTAATATTAAGGAATTCATGCACTAAGGAATTTATTAAAATCTAGTTAATTTAACTTTTTGTCAAGGAATAAATTTCCTTAGGAATGAATTCCAGGTAATTATAAAAATTAAAAATTGATTTATCAGTTAAAAACGAAAGATTTTTGTATATTCAACTTTTTTTTGAAAATGGGTAACTAAACCTCCCTAAGTCTTTGTGAACTTGTGTTAAAATATTATAAATAATGAAATATATTGCATAAAATTGGTTAAATTATTGAAAGAAGCCACAATACTGTAAACAAATAGAACAATTGAAAGTGCTGTTAAAATATTTGAGAACATTTGACACAGTTAAGGTGTCAACCTTAGCGCCAGCACAATATGTGGATCACTATATGTAAATGAACATTTATATGGACGAGTTCGAAGAAGAAAAACCATACATACAAAAAATTAATCAGCAGTGACGTCGCGATTTTACTGAAAAGAACAATATCAAAATAAATCCAATACATTCTGAAACAATGTATTCCTTAGCGTCGAGAGAAAATTTGAAATTTTCACTAAGAAAAACCCAGTTAAAATTTGTAGATGCAAAAACTCAGAATTTGTTTAGCCAAATGTTAAGTGGAGTTCGCTCATGGTATGGAGGTGTATGGCTACAAGTGGTATTGAATTTCATAAAGAACACTATTGAAAAAAAAGCAGATTGCCTCACCATTTTAAAACCAAATTTTCTACTTAGTGTCGAAAAATTGGGATTGGATCGAACTTGTGTCTTCAACAACACAATGAGCCCAAGCACACCGCATCCTCATTTTTTTTTAAAGAGAAGCGACACTAAGAAGTTTTTACCTACTACGAGTAATGAATGTGTTGATTTCTATGGATGATACATCCGCTATAGGATAGAGAGTTGGCGAAATTCTTTAAGCTTTTGGTTCATAGCTCTGTTATTTTATTTTACTTTGGTGGGGTCAAGTACTGAGGAAAAACCGAGTGAGGCCGTTGCGGTATGTTTGACGAACATAAAGCTCATACATATTATTTGTCTAAATTTATGTTGAAGTTTCTGGGGATCGAACTAGTAATCTTCTGTGTAACAGCCCAGTGCACCACAACCCCTACAAACATTTAACATTTATGAGAGTATCTGGACCGGCAAATAAGAAAAAAGGAAGGACTCTCTCAAATAATCAGTGATAATGGATGAATGGCAAAAACCTCTCCCGAAGAAGCCATAATCCTAGTGGAATCGCAAGCCGCAATCAAAGCAAATGGGAAGAAAACAAAACACTACATTCTTTTAAATTAGTACTGTACAATTTTTTTTGCCGCTGTAAATATGATGCATTTTTTGATTTTGTTGCAAATTTTTTTGTTATTGTAGGAATTTTGTTATAATTTTTTTTAATAAAATAAAAAGAAGCAAATATGTTTTTTTTAAGAATGATAAAGCAAATTAGTAAAATAAAGTTGAAAACTTGTAGCGATCACATTTTATAACGCCTTTGGTTTTGGACAACATTGCCACGTTGCTCCAAAATAAGTGAAAAAGGGACGAGGAAAAAATTCGTTAAAATCCAAAATAGCACGAATGTCAACAAAAGAAAATAATACGTGTCCGCCTAAATAAAATAGATTCTTTTGAATGAATTGCCGATATTTGAACCTTATTTTCACCACTTAAGCTACTAAAGTGGACCAAAACTGTAGACAGGTTAACCCAAAATTTAATTTTCCTTCAATGTATGCAATAATCATCAAAATCCGAGTGCTTAGGTTGGACTACAGACCTTGCATGTTCGGTGTTGAATGTATTGTCTGGCGGTTGATGGGTTTTTACCACTACCATGTCTTTAATATCACTCTGTAGGCCTTTCAAATAACTATTAGTTGATACCTGATTTGCGCATAGTTTATTAATTCTCTGTTTTTTCTCTCACATATCAAAAATTCAGCGAAAATTACGATATATTTTTTTTAACACATTTTTGCCATACAAAAATCTTAATATAGGGTGTCTCAGTTACAGTACACTTTTGACAACTCTAAAATTCAGCAGCTGTCACATATGCTTATTCCGATTATTAGAAATTGTGCGCTTTACGAAAGAACAACACGTTATAATTGTGAAAACTTATTACAAAAATTTGGTATTGCAGCAATGATTTCCAAAAAAAATATTGTCAAGAAATTCTGATGTCAACTGGCCACCAAGATCATACGATTTAACGCCGTGCGATTCCTTTTTTGTCGTTTTGTGAAATCTCGGATTTATGTGAATAAACCAGAAATAATTTCTGACCTCAAATCCGAGATCCAACTCGACATCGGTGAGAAACAGCCACATCTCTGTGAAAAGTCATTGAAAATTTCATCAGAGCCGCAGGGGGCATTTGACAGATATTTTATTCCATACTTAATCGGAACATGTCTTCTTTAAAAACCAATAAAAGTTACAACTATCCAAAGTAATACGTGTTTTAGTATTAAAATGAAAATATGCATTCTTACCGAGACATCTTGTAGTATTCTTTTTATTTCTATAGAGGTATTTCATTTATTTCGGTATCGGCTTTTTGGAAGTAACGGCATTAAGTTTATTTCGGTAACAATAATTGCGGTAACTAACAATAATTGTTTTCTGAGTTTTTTCGATAACTATTCGATATCTATTCTTAATTTAACGAGAGATATCGACAAAAGTTGTAAGTTTGAATTGTATTGTCTTTAAAATTTTATGAAATAACAAGATTTTTGTCGTTAACTAAAACTAAACAAAAAAAATATGTAGATAAATAAATGATTTTTTACATCAAGTATCGGTACAAAAAACTTATTAAATTAATTTTGACAATGAAAATACCAAATTATGTAATTTTTTTTAGTAAATTTATTTTAAGGTTAACTGTATTTTAATTGCTTTGATATTGTTATTCAAAAGGCAGGCGTGAATCCAGGGGGCGATAACACTTTGCGACGTGAAAGGTTTTTAAAATAAAGGGTGGTCCAATTATAATGCAGGATGTTAATTGTAAGTAAAACCTTAACGTCAAGTTTTTTGCCCAACTTAATTTGACATCTCTTTGTTTCAGTGTTTGACAAATTCAACCATGGAGAGGTACACAATTAAACAGCGCCTCAAGATTGTTGAAGCCTCTTACGAAAATGGGCGTTCAAATCAAAATGAACTTCGTGAGTTTTTTGGTCAGCATAATCGACCAAATGTGTCCACAATCGGGGAAATTGTGCGCAAATTTCAGCCAAACGGGTCCTAGCAAAAAAAAAAAAAAAAATGGTAGTCATTCTGTGACTATAACTTCTTTCATTGCTTCCTAAACTTCAGTTGACATTTTTTTATAATTTTTTGGTGTTATTCTAAGGCACTTCCAAAAGCATTCATGTGTTCATATATCAAGTGCAGTGATCTGGATATAAACCCGATGCATATCTTAAAATATCACTCTTCATTACTTCTAAAGCATAAGTTATAATATATCGTATATTTTTTTTGAATTTAAGCATTTATTCAAATTGAGAAAGTAGTTCTGATGAAATTGTTTAATTTTTTTATTAAATCATTTTTTATATTTTAGTTTAAAATTTCATAACGGTTAGAATTTATGCAGTTTTGCAATTTTTATAAAAGTTTTGAAAAATCAAAAAAAACTGATTTTTTTTTACCTTTAATTAAGACTAGCTGGCCTGTCATTTGCATTTTTAAGCATTAAATATTTATGACGACGCAATCTGTGCTTTTTTGCATTATGTTTATTATTTAACACTACACCATTTCCAGTTTTAATTTTGAATTTATCAAAATAATTTTAAAATTGTATATAAATTATTTCAAATTGCCCAAAAATGTATTAAAATTGTGCGAAAATTATTTAAAATCGTTCAAAAATATTTAAAAATTGTCTAAAAATGTTTCCAAATTGTACAACCAGTTTTTATTTATCCAAAAATATTATAAAATTTGTCTAATAATGCATTAAAATATTTGAAAAATGTTTCAAACATGCTTTTTCACTAATGCGGAATTATTTTTTGTTTTAATAAAGAGTATTTGTATATCAATGCATAAATTTCGCTTCTTTAAACTTATTTTTCTGCATTCTTATGAATTAATTTTTCATCAAAGCTTAAATACTACAAAGTATATGAACTTTTTTCACTCATGCATCAGAATACCTAATCATTGAGCGCCCCGGTAGGCTAGTTGGTAGCGTGCTAGCTTATCAGTGCGGGTCGTGGGTTCAATTCTCACCAGAGGCTCTGGTCTGTTTTCGCTACAACGAGCCGAAGGCCTTTGTTGCTAGTGCTCGGTTAGGGTATTAACATATAATTTGTAATTATATGATTAATAAATGAAGTAAATAATTAACCTAATCATTGTATTATCATTGCTTCCTTAGAATAAAGTATAAGTAATGCTAGTAGCTACATTTGAATACTTCCTTCCTATGACACGCTAATGTTAAATTCATCGATGAAACCATTAGAAAAGAAGTGATGTCTTTGCCATAGTAGTGATGCTTTTATTGCTTCTTTGGCAGCTTCATTTTTGCTGGGGTCCGTAGGAAAGGTGAAAACACCCCGGCATGCTCGCTCAGTTCCTTCTGCGGAACATTACTGTTTTTCACGAATAAAGATTTGAATTTACACACTTACAAGGTTCAATTGACTCAAGAGCTAAAGCCTACTGACCATCTCAAGTGTCGTCAATACGCCGAATGGTTGGTTGAACAGATAGAAGTGAATGGCGACTTAACAGAGAAAATCATCTTCAGCGACGAGGCACACTTTTACCTCAGTGGATTCGTTAACAAGCAGAATTGCCGCATTTGGGCAAATGAGAATCCACAAGTGATTGTTGAAAAGCCGATGCATCCACAAAGAGTCACTGTTTGGTGCAGTTTATGGGCTGGCGGTGTCAGTTACCGTGAATGGTGTTCGCTATCGCGAGATGATAACCTGGACGATATGTAGTTCCAACAGGATGGTGCAGGTGCCACACAGCCAACGAAACAATGGCTCTTTTGCGCCAGAAATTCAATCGCCGATTTATCTCACGTCCTGGCGATGTTAATTGGTGGCGGCTAATTCATATGATTTGACACCGTTGGACTTCTTTCTTTGGGGGATATTTAAAAGAAAAAGTGTAGGCTAATGAGCCAAGAACAATTCAAAAGCTAAAGGATGAGATAATTCGGCACATTAACGACATTCAACCTCAATTAGGGCTCAGAGTCATTGAAAATATGAACTATCGGATAGAGGTATCTCACCGAAGCCGTGGCGAGAATGTGGTCGATATTTTGTTTCACACATAATTGACATAGATCCTTCTATCATAATAAAGAATATTAAGCTAATTCCCTGTTTTATTTAGAATTAATATCGTGCATAATGGTTGGACCATTTTATTTAAAATGTTAAGTGCCATCTTAATGGTAATAGTGACAACTCTTAATACTACAGTTTACTTTGGGAATGGGTAAATCTCTTACTATCATCTAGTAGTGAAATTATAAAGCAGCAAAGATTATTGACATGTCAAAGCTTTTAGTTTGAGAACTTGCTATTCCGAGGACAATTGTTTCTTTTTGGATATATTTTTTTTTAATACAGTTGGGACTTAACTTGAAAATTATTTCTGTCTTACTAGACTTGTTATTGACATTTATTCGTGAATATTAAAAGATGTAAAAATTATTTGGAAATCAGCTGTGTGATTTTTTTTATTGAACCAAAGAAACAAAAAGTTGAAATTAATTGAAATATGGGTTTTAGGAAAGTTGTACAAAAACAATGAAAATATTGTTAATTTAAGATATAAAAATTATCCCTCCCCCCCCAAACGCAAAGGCTGGATCCGCCAATGTCTAAATGTAACCTTATTTCATACGCAATATTTAAAGGAAACTTTATTTTAAATATTCCTACAACGCTATTTCCAATGTTTCTTGTTGCGAGGTAGTATTTTTCTGTTCTGTTGTGTCCCCTAAGTTGGAACAGAATGACTTGAAATAAAATATTATAAAAATGTAGGTCTTTAACAAATAACGATGCGAACTGGCTAAATAAAATCTGAACTAAATTCAGTTTTACAAAATTCTATTGAATTTGAAAAATTTTCCAAATTTTTTTTTAAAGAAATTTTAAACTCCTTTTTCAATTTGTATTTATGACTAGTTTATAATTTATTTAGTCAAAAAGTCTAATTACTATTAAAAAAATACCTGTTAAATTGCTCCAATTAAAACTTTTGATGAATTGCAAGGCCATAATCAATCAGTTTTGTAATTGATTCTTGTAATTGAACTTCGAAATAGTCATTACTAAAATTTTTTGGAATTTAATTAATTACAAAACTATGCCTTTGTTCTTCAACAAAGTTTTCAATTGTATAAATTTTTAAGATATATTAAAATTTTGTATATCTTGAAAAGTTGTTAAATTTATTTTTCTTTGTTAAAAAGAATACATACTTTAAAGCTCTATGTATGTTGCATACATATATTCTTCCATGTAACTGTTTTAAAAATTATTTCCACTTATTTTGTTGCTATGTGTTTTTTATTTTATATATTTTGACAGATATATCGCTGTGACACAACCAATAAAATATGCCAAGCATCGGAATAATCACCGTGTTTATTTAACCATTGTCATGGTGTGGGCAATATCAGCAGCCATAGGTTCACCCATAGTTTTAGGTCTCAACAATACACCAGATCGTGATCCAAATCTGTGTATGTTTTATAATACAGACTTTATATTGTACTCATCGTTAAGTTCATTCTATATACCCTGCACAATAATGGTATTTTTATATTGGAACATATTTGAGGTAAGTAGAGGATGGCTGAATGAATGAATGAATGAATATACATATGCATAGATTGATGAAATGAATTGGTGTGAGTACACACAGAGGAAAATGCTTTGCGTTTCCATTTGAAATTCGATTGTTACAACTCAAACCGGTCGGTCGAACTAATTATTGGGTTTCGCAACAAAATTCGATTAATATAACTAAATTTTATTTGCAACAAACAAGATATTCATGGTTGGGCTAACCGAATTTATTTCTTGTAGCTACTAAAATAAACTTTTCAATTTGGCTTGCACTGTATTTTTCTGGGTGTATTTATGTGTTATAAACTGAGATTATGCGGATTATGAGGGAGTGCGCGAGCATGTGTGTATGTACTCGGATGTCAGTCTGTATGCCTTATACGCTGATATAAATTAGGTAAATTGTTGACATAATTTGGTTATGTGTTTTTTTTTGTTTAGCTGTTATTGACTATAGTAAATATTGATACAAGTGATATAAAGTCAAGTAATGGCATTATGTTAGCTACAGCAACAGTAGTAACACACAATAGCGGTAATAATAAAATAAGGGTGTCTTTTATTTATATTAAAAATGTTTTTTTTAGTAAATCTAACACACAACACTAATAAAAATCTTTAACTCTGCGAATATATTTAAGGGATTTAAAATCAAAATTTAATTATGATAAAGACTTGTTAAAAATCCGACCTATTTTCTGACCACAATTTACTGTTTATTTTGCTTTTCAATATTGAAAAAATTACAACTAATTGGACTACTAATCAATATATATTTTATATTTGTTGTTATAAACATCATCAATTGTTCAACATTCATTTCAACTAAATATACTCGTTGTTGCATGATTATGTATATGACAAATACATACATACTTTGTATATGCTGTTACTGGTGCTACTGCTTTTGTTGTTCTTGCTATTTATGTTGGTATTGAAATCAATGCTAACCCAAGTGTACCATATCAAGAACGTAAATAACATAACCTGCTAATGCTGCCGGTAACCCCGGGTTCAACAGGGTGTTTTTTTATGTTCCAGGTTGATGTTTTTGGTTGACATTTGTCAGTTTGTATTTGACAGTTGTGCAGAGCACAACGTGTTGAAGTTATTAAAACATAAAAAATATAAAAACCACCAGTTTAGGTGAAAAATCATTATGACTTGGCTGGCTTTGTAAATAAACAGATTAGCTGCTACTGGGGAACTGAAAATCCTCAATTGACACACCCATGGCCTTTACACTCTCCTATGTTGGGAGAACCGATATTATATTCCATACATAATTGTTATAAACCGAACTTTCATGCAATAAAATACTATTAAAAATTATTGTACCGTTTAAGATTTTTTCATAAAAAACATTGGTCTGGAACATAAAAAACACCCTGTTTATATTAGGTGATACCTAGTTCGACTACCTACATATGTACGTATGTACACATCATGTGGCAAATGTCAGCCACAAATTCCTAATGCCTTTAAAACTACTGAACCAAATTCTGTTATATACATATTATGTTTGAATAACAAATCTGACTTCAACACAATTTTAAAATTTTCAATATATTTATGTACTACTTACTTACTAACTCTATATTTGTATGCATATAAGTTTAGTACTTATTCGATACATCGTTAACGGTAGTTTTAAGATGTTTTTTTTATCCAATTTATTATATGATGTTTTTATAAAATCAGTTATTTTGTATCCCAGTAAGAACATGGTAATTGCATATTATTACTTTGTAATGAGTACTCTTTAGATTCAGCATTATTTTCAAAATAAAATAATGTATTATCTATTATATGTTACTTATTTTATATGTTACTTTATTTTGAACTAAATAATAATAAGTTGCGTGTAATGACTTACCTTTTATATTATATTTTAATATAAATAATAATGAGTCATTGTTAATTGTTTAAATAACTTTATTTATTAATTTGTATTTTATTAATTTATGAATTAAAAGTGTTTAATAAAACAAATTATCATGTAAGTGAACAGGAAAAAGCCTGGAAATTAGTTTAGTGTAGTGTCGAATTAATTTATTTTATCTTATTTGTGTTATGACACATCTTATATTTTGCTATTCAGATCACGAATATGACAAAAAATTTAAAACACCTTGGGGAAAAATCGAGTTTTAACAGTAGTTCCGAAATATCCTTTTTATAAAATTTTTCAAAATTGTAAAGATATTGACAATTTTAGAAACCAAATTAGGAATCAGGAAAAGAAATCTACAAAAATCAAAACAAAAAAAATTAATTGAATTTCAATGCGAATAAAAAATGTTTAAAACTGAGCTAAAACTTCCTCTTTTTGACCTTTAACGACCCATGGGATACATATGTATGTCCCAAATTGTATGAATATCCTGTAATAAATAACCAATTTCAGATATTTCGATGATTCTAAAAATTAAAGGAATAGGTCATGTCGTGCCAAAATATTGATTACCTGTGTTGTCCAATAGGATTCGAGAAAATGTGTTCCGAAAATAGTGCAAAAATATATTTTTTTTATGAATTTATGGTGATCCTATTGGCTCTGAGACCATATTGATCCAAATAGTTAGTATTGTGTGAAAACAACAACTATCATCTGTTGATTAAAGCCACATTTAAGAAACTCGGTTAAAAATGGGCCAAATACGACAAAAAATAAAAATGGGATATTTATCAATCATTGGCCGTCACCGTTTTTTTTAAATCCCCGTTTATTAAGATCCCGACTTAGTAAGTGCTTTCCGGAGTAGGAAGCTTATTACAAAATTTGAAGCTTCTGGCTCCAGCGACGTCAAACAATGCCACATTTTCCATTTTTTACGATTCTTTTATTAGAAATTCCCCAGAAGGAAGAGTTTTCGTTGTGAAACCTCCATTTTAAGTTCCTACCAAAAATTCGAGAACCTCACCATTAATTCAGCGCAGGGAACTCCATGGAGCACATATTTTAAATTTCAGGTCTCTAGACAATGTAGATAGGGCAAGGATGGTAATATTTCCCTTAATGCAAGTGGAAAAAATTTCATTACCACTAAATGGTAATAAAATTAAAAAAAATTTAAAAAAATTTAAATTGAAATTAAAATTTAAAAATTTTAAGACTAATGGTAATGAAATAGCACAAATGCATACAAAAACTAATTATAATTGATTGAAAAATCATTTGTTTAAAAAAAGTTTATACGATTTGAAAATTATTAAAGTAGCTTTATACAAAAAATAATAAAATAAAATATCAAATATATAAATATTAACCCGCATTAATAAATATTAACATAAATATTAACACATAAAATGACGGTTAATAATGCTAATGGTTTTTTTTAATTGATGCATTAGTAATGGTAATGAAATTCAGAAACATTGTCATTGATCAATGAAATCAGACCCTTATATCATTACCATTATATCAAACAATCGTAATGAAATTTATTTCATTACTATGTATTACTATCAATGTAATGGTAATTAAATTAACAATTAATTAGTCCAATCACTGTATTAGTCCCATGTATGGTATACATACATAGATGAAGAGTTTTGCTTTGTAATAAAATACACTTATTTAAATATTTTATGACTTCAATCAATTTCTAACATGTTTTATTTAAAGTAACTGCAATAATACAACATAAGATATAAAATAATATATAATAATATTGAAAAAGGATGATCATTATCAAATTTCAGCTTATATTTTACTGTACCATTCGGATCCGTCTTTACACGACCTGGTCTTATTAAAGAGAATCGTATAATTTTATTTTCATTATAATTAAAAAAAAAAACCGTAATTTAAATGTAATGCATCAAATGGTTTTTTTACGATCTCGTTTTTATTTTAACAGTATTTCTGGCTCCTTTTGTTACATTCATGTAATCATTTGGCAAGTATATTGACTGATTTTTCAATTTCACTTCAATTTTTGCATGTTCACTTTCGCACTCCATTTGTGTATGGCCCTTTTCCAAGAGTTTTTGTTAAATAACTTTATTATTTTCTGCGGCAAATTTGGACATAGTATTCGATAAATAATGATAACGATTTTGATATCCACCATCAACCATCCCAGTAAATTGTGATAGGCAACGAATCAGAAAACCAATATATTTTTAATTTATAAATTATACAAGAAATAAATGTTGAGGCGGACAAATCTCTAATTTCACTAAACCAATAATTTGTGCTTTGATGGGGACCTACTTGTATATTGTAAAAAGAGAAGTTATGAACTTGAAGACGTTAATTAAAATATATGTCAGATGCATTGATATCGGGAAAAAATTTAACAGCCTGGGCATCCATCGTAAAAATATGACGTTGTCCATTCTGAGTTAAGATTGTATCATGACTTTTCTCATGCTGTGCACGATCTTTTTTTGGAAATATGTGCACTGTAGTCTTCAGATTTTATTTGGTTGGCTTAAATCCAACACATATGTCGCACTGATTCTTTCAAGGCTTGAACAATGCTAACTTCTCCTCCTCAAAGCATTTGGAAAAAATAAAAATTGAAACAGGTTTAACTGTCTTTTCTAAACAGTATTGAGAGTAATGTTTGAATATTTCTGTTTTGGTTTTATAGGTTCGCTGCAATGTACACTTTTTTTTGGTATCCGTTCTATGTACAATAGTGACATTCCATTTTGTCTAATTTTTGAAAGTATTATTTTAATTTTACTGTATTTTCTGATCTTTGAACATTTAATGATGAAATTAGTAATTTTTTTACCGTATCAATCTTTATTGATAGGGTTGAATGAAACATGAAACGACATACCTGAAGAGATTTCTGGTTTATGGCAAAGAAAAAAAAGAAGCTGTTTCGTCTCATTGAGTTCTTAACTGTACAATTCGCTCTAGTTTTCTTCATAACGTGGCTCTTTAACATACAAATACTTGTTTAGCTTCCCAGGTCATACCACAAAACTCTTCAAAAATATTATTTCTAGTTTCATAATAAAATTTTTCGCAGTGTCTTAAATTGCTTTCTCCACAATATTTCGATGACCACGTCAGTCCCATTTTTTTTGATAATCTTTTTGAATATATTTGGATATATTTGGATATTTCTCGGTATTAGTCCACTAATATAAGAGAATATGTTTTTCGCCTGAACTCAAAACTATCTACATATTAAACCCGATTGCTTTGTATTCAACATGTGCAAGAATTACGAAAAACAAGAAACATATTGTAAATGAAAAAATATTGAAAAGAAAGGAGGTTTTGCCTTCAGAAAAATTTACTACTTTTAAGATAGAGAAATAAAAAAAAGGTCTATAAAATGGCAAAAAAAATATTTTTTATTTAAATGGTATACCATGGATACGCGCTGATTTACTGAAAATTTTCCCATTAAAAACCCATTTTCGTGAAAATCTAAGATAGAGGGTTTTGAATATCAACTTCCTAGCTGCAGTAGTTTGGGCGATGTTGAGTCAGTCAGTCACGTTATGCTTTTATATATAGAAGATAAATTATATAGTGCATTCTCTGAGAAAATGTTTAAATATAATGATTTTTTAATCACATGTCCTCTTTTTTTATATTCTGCACACGTTTACGCCGTTTCCCCATTTTTTCATTAAAAAATGCGTAAGAGTATATTGACTTTTTAAAAATTAAAAATTCATTTGAAAGCTGTCTTGGAGTGTTAAAAACATTTGAAGGAAATATCAAAGTCAGATTTTAGTATCAATCTTTCATGAAATGGGCGATATGAATTAAGTAACAACAATAAAATTACTAGCAAAAACATATTTCCATACCTTTGCAACTACACAGAGAAAACAGATTCTTTGTGACAACAGAATTTCTTGCCAACAACCAAATACATGCAATTGAAATTAATGGTTTTAACTGAAATTAGCCATAACAATCAAATAAATATAACTGTAAATATCAAATAAATATATCGGTGGCTCAACAAACTTTTCGGTTGGAAAAAAATTCGGTTATCCACAATGAATCTGTTTTCTCTGTGTACACAAATATATTTTTGGAAATAATATTTGCATATTCGTATGTTTGTATAATCATTCACAATAATAGAAAATTCAAAACCATAAACAAAACGTAAACAATACCACAAATCCTATTCGTATACAGAAATGTATACATGGGCTAATTGATAATTAAAAGAAAGATAAAGAAAAATTTTCATGATCTTGAACCGAACGAAGAACATATAAAAGGTGTTTCCAATTATACAACTCTGTCGGTTAATCGGCTTATGTATTATGCGAAAAAATCACTGAAAAGTGTTAACCGATTATTCGAGTCGGTTAATCAACAAAATGCCAATTAATCTTTATATACAAAATAAATTAATTTTTTCAACAAAATCACAAATTCTCTAAAATGTCAGGTTAAGGCCTGATAACACAATGTCAACAGATAAGTTTTATATGATAAACAACAACAAATTTGTCAATTGAATTCACAGTTAGTGCACCTAGAAAATTGTGTAGAAAATTGTTAAAATAAATGCATTTTCAGTTGAAAACCAGTTGTATACTGCATTTGCATTCAAATCAGTCATTAAAAATCAACTGTTGTAAAAACAACATACACATTTAGTAAAATATATAGTAATTATTCGGGAAATTAATCTAAAAACAATTACTCTAAAAATATGTAGTTAAAAATAATTTAAAATGTAGTTAAAAATAACCAGTTTTACATTTTTACTAATTCTTCCATTTTGTATATTTAGTAGATTCACCTAAATATACAAAATGTAGTTATTTAACAGGTACGCTACAAAAGTAGAGCGACAGGGGCAGCAAACGACGCCATATTTCTTGCCGCTCTTTTGACATTTCTCTTCAATAAGGTTTACGATTTCATGATGGAAAGATATATGAGCCAACAACGAGTCGAAATTATTAAAATTTACTACCGAAATTCGGACTCAGTGGCCTCAACGTTAAGAGCACTACGTCCAATTTATGGTCGTCATAATCGTCCTAACAGATCAGCGATTTTGAGCGTCTAGTGGAAAAATTTGAATCCACAGGCACAGTACAAAATGTTCCCGTGCCAGTGAGACAAAGAAATGCCCGTAGTGTCGAGAATATTGCTGCCACTGAGGCTTCAGTTGAAGAAAGCCCAAATGTGTCTCTCACACGTAGTTCTCAAGCGTTGGGCATCTCTGTGACGTCGTTGTGGCGAATTTGCGAAAAGATCTTGGCCTACATCCTTACAAGATCAATTTGACGCAAGAACTGAAGCCGCTTGACCACCAGAAGCGTTGTATGTTCGTGAATTGGGCTGAGCAACAACTTGAAAATGATTCGGATTTCAGCGATGAGGCTCATTTCTGGCTGAATGGCTTCGTCAATAAACAAAATATGCGTTATTGGTCAGACAGTAATCCACACGTACTCCATGAGTCATCATTGCATCCCGAAAAAATTACGGTTTGGTGCGATTTATGGGCCGGCGGCGTCATTGGGCCGTACTTCTTCCGTGATGATCAAGACCGGCACGTTACTGTGCATGGGAATCGCTACCGTTCAATGATAACCGAATATTTTGGCTCCAATTGGATAATATGGACTTGGAGGACATGTGATTCCAACAGGACGGCGCCACAAGCCACAGAGGGAATGTCACAATCAATTTATTGGAAACCAAGTTTGGAGAACGTGTTATCTCACAAAATGGTCCAGTCGATTGGCCGCCTCGGTCGTGTGATTTGACGCCGTTAGACTATTTCCTGTGGGGCTACGTCAAGTCTATGGTCTGTGCCAACAAGCCAGCGACGATTGATGAACTTCGTACGAATATCCGATTTATGCTTGAAAACCGCCGAAAATTGGGTTCAGCGTCTGGACTTCTGCAAGCGTGTCTGTGGTGGCCATGCAAAAGAAATCGAGTTCCATACATAATGGTATCGAACGTACTTTCACAGGAATAGAGAATTTCATTGATATCCAAAACCGTTTTTGTTTTATTAAAAAAAATCTTGTGTAGCGCTCTTATTGAAAAACCCTGTATATAAACAAACTATTTTACAAAATAGGAAATCAGAATTGTAAAACAATAAAAAATATGGGATAAAATAAATGTTTTATGTCGTGTGCAGTGGGAGGAAGTGTTAATCAAGTTATTTCAATGAATGCATATTTAGTTCGAATTTTAGGACTATTTTTTGTCATTAATAAAATTTTTTCCAGAATTTGAGGTTATTTAAACAAGAAGATTTTCTAAATTCTGAACGAAATAATACACGTATTCCTTCCAGATGGCAATTATCGAGTTTTTCCAATTTTATTCTCTACAATAATAACTAACGTCTTAATTAGCTATCAGCTGATATACTAAGACATATGTATGTTTATAATATTACTACTCATAGCTGGAGTTCTTAAGTAAATTCAGTTTTAAATCAATAGATCAGTGGATGCGTGGGGGTGGTTGTAATGGGGAAAGGAAAAATTCCTATTGAATCAAAATGACATTTTAGAAGTTTTAGTTCTTCTTGGCTAGAAGGATTGACAATGATCGAATTGTAAATCATACTTGCTAAGTAGGTGTTTCACAAAACTTTGAACTCATTATGCCTAAACAATAAATTTCAGAGAAGAATTTTTAATTCTCGTATTAAATTTTGTTGTTTTTTTCAAAGAATTCTCTTTTTCTATATTAACCCCCTAATTGGCCTAAGATTTCTTTAAATGAAAACTATACCACGTGTTTGGAACGAAAAATAAACAAAAATTTCATAAGAAATTTTTTTGTCGTTGTTTACTTAAGCCGATATGGACCACAATAGGTTTAGCATGAATCTCGTAAGCTTGTCTACCAAATTAACTCCTCTTGCCAATAATATAAATACAAAACCAAAAATACATTTTTTGTGCCTTTACTTAAGAATATAAGGCGAATTTCTTTTCGGAGAATGCGTAATTGAGCGAAAACGCGCATTTGATTTAATTTATATTTTTCAAACTATAACGCTTTGCTATACATATTCCCTCATAAAAATCTCTCTATTTCTTTTCAAGTTACAATGATGTCATTTAAAAGTATCCTGCTAGAATTCTGACTTTGGACCAAAGAAATGACTTATTTTAAAAGCTTACTTCGTGTTCATTATCAATAATTTTTAGTCAAATTAAATATATTTTTTTTAAGATTTTTGAAAATTAAAAATGTTTCTTTGTTTTTAGTTTTTGGAAATTTTAATGTAAACACAATCTCGCTTCCAGATCGTGCACTGTAAACGAAAACTTGTTTCACAGAAAATTTAGTAAATTTTGTTTGTAAATTTCATGAACACCGCCTTACCAGTTATAGGGTCAAACTCTTAATTGATATTCCTGTCTTTAATTCAAATTGAAAAACCTGTATTTATTTTGCGAATTAATAATTATTTTTTATATTGAGTTATATTGATGATTGAATTATAATTTTAAGGGTCTTCATTTACACAAATTTTATAATATTTTGATCAGCGATTATTTTTGAAACTTCTCTTGCCTTTTGGTTAGTCAAAGTAAAGAAAATCAGGTAGTTTTAAGACAAAAAAAAATTAAATTATCTATATTAAAGTTATGGAACAATTTTCAAATGAATCAGGTCAAATAAATTTAAAATTATTTGTTTCGACATTAACCGAATCACATGGGATTAATCGAGGAATCGGTCTGTTAATAGATCTACCCAAGATCTACTTCACTGTAGCTCCGTGTTATGTGAAGCTTTTTCTGTTCATCAATCACCTTTTAAATTGATTTTGTACCTATGTTTTAATAAATAAAAAATAATTTTTTATCAAAACCAGGGTTGCCATATTTTGAAAACTTTGAACTTATTAAAAAACATTTCGCACATTAATTTCCTGCGTACATATTCAAATTATCTAAAAACGAAGTATCAGGATATATAAATTAGCTGTTAAAAAGTTTGTGTGATTTTTTTGGAACTAGAAAATTTCGATCGTTTAAGGGAAACGGAATTTACACTCAGAATATTATGTAGTTTACTGTTTGTAGTTTAATAAAAAGTTTTATGTTCCATTCATAAATAAAGGAACATACATTTATTTTTCGAAGAAATGTCTATATTAACTTTTTTATACATTTGTTCGAAATAATTTACTATCATTTACTGATTTTATTCAGTTTCATTTATTTTTTTCATTTGTTTGAAATTTAATAAAAACTTACCCACAAAACAGAAATTTGTGGTTTATTTGTGTCCGTAACAGTTATTACAAATTTAAATTTTGTTTGCTGTCTGTTTCAAAAAAAAAAAATATTCAAAAAATTTCAATTTGTTTTTTTATTTAAATTGGTTGTATATATAAAAAATTATTTCAATACAAATAAGAACTTCATAAGCACACATACATACACAAACACATTCACACAAAAAGTGGCTATAGCCATGCATTCATTTTATATTAACAAAAAAAAAAACAAAATATACAAAAATGGAAACAATTTCAAATAAATGATAAAAACATTTATTTTTTAAGGAATTGGTAGGTAAAATTTTGACATTTTATAACATTTATTTTATATGAAAATTAAGTAGACCGGTTTTTAAATGAAATATCATTTCTTGTAAATGACATTTTCTGTTATTTTAACTTACAAACTATTTTAAGTGTATATTTCGATTGTCCTTTTGACTTGAAATTTTGCCAAGTTCATTTGTCTTTTTAAATATATCTCTACTAAACCAGTCTAAATTTTAGAATTTATCCAAGAAAAACTTATTTATTATAATCAAACTACTTGATTTTATTACCTATATTTGAATCCCAATACTTTGATAATCCAAATCGGATCTACAGTCTTTAATTCGGATTTTCTAGCGCTTACTATATCATGGTTTTTTATTTTGCATATTGAAACGCAAAGCCATACAGTAAAAATAAAATACGTACTATAAAATTCTTTCAAAAACTTATGAATCGATCTCCGTCCACACCGTTTTACTAGAAACACAAACACTGAAACATTTTATGAGTGCATGGTTTCTATAAAATTAATTTAATGGTAAATGCAATATTGGTATTTTATTTTTTTTTGTTCCATGAAATTGAGTTGTAAATTTTAAAAACCACATTGCTTTTTTTGTGGTTTTTTTATGGTAAAAAATAGTTTATGGTACAAATAACGCATACTTCAAATAAAAGTTTTGAAAAAACAGTATCTAGTAAAATTAAAAAAGGAACACAAATCTATATTATTTGTTTTTCATCAATATCTTTAATTTCAAGTTTAAGAAATTATAAAATTTTATAAGAGTATTCTATTGAAATTATTGAAACTAAAAACGAAACTGTTTCTTAAGAAGTTACACTATGATTTAAAGACTTGCTACTAGAAAACAAGCTTTAAGAATAACGTTAAAGGCAATTTTTTTCTATACTGAAAAAATTGTTGAATCTAGTATAGAAAGTCTAATATAATGGTTGGTATACCTACAAAATAACATCCGGTTTTGTATTTTATTTCCTATTTTCGTTTATACCTGTAGTTGCTTACATTTTTATGGTCGTAATCTTCTAAGTACTATTTAAGTACTCGATGATATCATTAGTCATGTATACTAACTTTTAAGGATTTTCTTTCTTTTTTTTTATTTTTTGTTATATTTACAACTTTAGGCCTTGCGTTTTCGTGCCCGTAAACAACGTGCTGCAAAAAAACCTCATCTTTCTGAGCTGACGGGCGGAAGTGTTATCGAAAATATTGCACAAACACGAAGATTAGCGGAAACTGCATTGGATAGTAGTCGGCAGGGTGTTAGAATAATGCCCGATGAACCGGCAACGAATACAGGTTCAGGTTCAAATGAAGAAGAGGATGAAAACGCTATTTCGCCTGACATTGATGATTGCCATGTGATTGTCAATGACAAATCCACCGAATTTATGTTAGCCACTGTGGTGGAGGAGACGGGAAAGTAAGTTGCTTTTATTAACAAATATAACACTAATACACTTGAACACACACACAGAAGGGTGTATATAGTATGTGCAATTTTGAAATATGTAGTGGTGTTGATGAGTGTGTTTTTACGAGAGTGAAAAAAATAAATTTATATATATTTTTTGTATATTTCCTTTTTGTTTAACTCACATTTTTGCCCCAATTCAATGCCATGGTTGTGTTCACTTTTTGCATTCAATGATGATGATGATGACGATAATGATGTTTTAATGATGATGACTTGTGTTTTCCAATTTATGGGCGGTGCAGTGTGGTGGCGCAAATCACATCCCAGCCTCAATTAATGGTAGCGGACTCAAATGGTAATCATGATTCTGGTTATGCACCATCAAACGTTGACGATGTCCTTACAGGAATCGCGGAAGACTCTTCAGCACCAGATAGTCCGGTGGCTTGTGGGACGCTGCAAAGGACGGCCATAACTAGTAGACGAAATACGGGAGATATCTCACCCAAAAGGGAACATGCTTTAAGGTATGTATTTTTTTATTTATATGGATTACTAGCTTAAAAGACGATACTTGCTTACCAATATTTTTTAATATCGGGATATACAATATAAAAAAGATAATTGACTTCGTATATGTTTAAATTGCAAGCTACAGGTTTCTTGCTTAAAGAGTTTTTTTGCACAGTTCTTTCAATGGACTCCTTTCTCCTTCCATTTTTTTCCACGCTTTAATTAGACACTTTAAAAAGTAGCTTCATGTTCTTATACCCCAGGGAACATGATATTTTTGTTTGTTATATTTCTGCCATAGATTTTTGGGGCAGGACACTTATGAGGAAATTTCCATCAAATAATTATAAAAATCCCGTTTTGGTGAATGTCTACGCTGGAGAACCTACGTGCCAGTCTTAAGTTTATAGCTGCGTTGGTTGAAATGGATGATTAGGTATTTTGCCAGAACCTTTTTGCCTTTTTGCCCCTCCTCGTAAAAATTTCCAAAATTTACGATATACTGGAAATTTAAGCCGCATGTTAAATTTATATTTCCTTGATCCAGCGACTTGAGCTGGGATATAAAGAGGACACTATTTCTATCTTTTTAATCCCATTTTCACCAAGTTCTGATTGGAGATTCATAAAATTGAAAACAAACTTTTAAATCACCATTAATTCACCATCTATAAAAAAATAATTGAGATGGACAGATAAAATTTTCGAAAAAAGTAAAATGGAGCAAAATTACTAAATAAAAACAAACATTTGTTCAAATGAATAAATCCAGGCTGTCTCCAACTATTTCCTTCCCTGTGTTATGTGTTTTAATTTCAATTATTTTCTAGGGTCTCAATTTAACTCGTTCCAGATTTCATTCCCTTTCGTTTTCTTTGTATAATGTTTCAATTCCAGTTGTTCCCCGTTAAATTCATTTCGTTAACTTTGTCTAGAGTTTCAATTCCACTTGTTCACCGTTTCCTTGCATATAACTATCCTTGTCTCTTAAAATTTGAGGTTTGTAGCCAACAGGTAATTTTTCCACACTGATAAGGAGGATAAAATTCCGTCTAACAAATATTTAGAATTTCAGTTCTGAAGCCAAATTGTTTTAAGAGGCCGTCAAGGGGGAATCTATCCCTTTTTGCCCCTCCTTGTATGAATTTACAAAAAAACCGTCCTTTCAGCGAGTGAACACATATTTTAGGTTTCTAGCGAAAGGCGTTTAGGCAGACCGTCAATGGGGAGAATTCTCCCCTTTTTGCCCTATCCGTAAAAATTTTAAAAACCCTGCCATATTAGCGGGTTAGTCTATATTCCAGGGAACACATATTTTAAGTTTCTGCTTTCTAATTAAATAGGTTTGTCCAGGCCGTCTCCCCTTTTCCTCTTAAAAAAATCCAGATAACGTAAAAGGATTTTTTTCTAGATAACCTGATGTCAAAAATTAACCATTGTTGAACCCCATTCAACCAAGAAGGGTTAAAATAATGGCGAATAAATTTTATAACTTTATGTTAATAACCTCTCTCTAAACTCAAGAAGAGTCAATGTTTACTTTTTTTGTTTGTTTTTTTTTTTAGCGGCATTTTTTTTTTGATAAATACTGTATATTTACATTATATACTTTGAATTTTTAATTTTTCTTCATGAAATAGTGTTTGTTCTTAGTTTTTTAAATTTGTCTTAGAAATACAGTCAATAAAACAAGGAGCTTAAATCAGTTTAAAAGAATCCCTCTTTTTTTTTTTTTTGATTTGGGTATATATCTGCCTTGCAAGGGAGATAACCAGATGAACAACCATTCTTTTCATCTTTTAACTTTATTTCTTTTAATTTTAAAAAAACTGTAGACAATGGACGTGCTCCTTCTTTGCTATTACTTTTTTCGATATTGGCAACTATCATGCTTTTAAGCAGCTTTTCCTCAAGGCTTTCTTCATCCATATTACAAAAATTTCATAATTCTCAACTTTACAAGTTAAAAATTTTCAACTATACGCTCTGTTCTGCGTACGTTACCTCGGAAACCCAATATATACAGAATGTGCTTGTATTGACAAAACTGTGTGTAAATGGTTGTTATTAAGGGTAAATTGGGTTCCTGCAGATGACCGCGGTAACGAAATAAAACAGACATATTAACTTACTTTTTGAGATCTTACTCATATAGGATGTGCTAAATATTTTAAAGAGCACTACGGGTATCTATGTACATATGTATATAACCATTTTTAACAATTCGTAGATAATTTAAATACAGCATTTTCCTTTTTTTTTTCTTTTGGCAATTTAATTTAATTTTTCTTCTCCCAATTTTATATCGATTTTCCCATTCTTTGGTGTTTATGCAGGTTTTTATATATTTTTTTTTGTATTTTTGTATTGATTAGTTTTTCCATGCAAGAATTTTTGAAATTTATATGTTCAATTCAAAACGGGTATTGTATTGTTGTATCTGTTGTATGGTTGTTGTATCTGTTGTATGATATCTGTTGTATGGTGTATTACTTTACAATAGTGTAAAACTGTTGTTGGTTATTTACACATAATGTCTGATACAACTTTTCAACTTTATTTTTTATTAAATGTTGTATTGTGTATCATAACATACCAGTCTCAAGTGAATGCCAGTTTTTTCACTTTCATCTTTATTTTTCTCCTTGTTTGTATAAATTTATAAATATTTTTATTCGTTTTTACTATTTGCGGATTTACAACATGGAAATACAAATGACTGTTCACAACAAAATATTTGTGTTTGTATATCAATACAACACACGAAATACAATACCGGCTGTGAATTGTCCAATTGAGTTTGTTAATTTGTGTATTTATGTGATTTTATAGCACCGTTTTTTAAGCATTTTCGAAACTGTCGCTTTTTCGTTTTCGTGATATTTTTAATTGTTACCTATTTTAATTGGTGTCAATTCTCTGTTCTTTTTCAAGTGATTTTTACCACCTTGTCAATTTGATATAATTTATGGAATTTTGTTGTCCAATCAGTCAGTTTTTTTCCATACTAAGGGTTTTTTTTTGTAGATTTAGTGATTTTTTATTGTTACTTATTTAAGCTTTGTTTTTCTGTTCGTTTTTTTTTTTGTGTCTTACTATTTAAAAATCCTAGCAATACTTTGGTGATTTTTTCCAATATCGCACTTTTTTGTCTGTAGTTTAGTGTAACGTTATTTTTAGTTTAGTCCCATATTAAATATATTTTTTTTATTATTTTAACATTTTTTGTAAATTTTTATGAACTTTTAAAGCTTACCCATTTTGCCGATTTTATCGGTTACTGCAACCCTATGTTGTCCTAATTCAAAAACAGTTGTGATACCAGAAATATGGTTAAGGCAACCGAACGATTTAATTGGAGCCAAATTTGGTTGGGACAATAAATCTTTTTTTTTAAGTGTAGTAATGTTAGGATGAAACTCCTGTACATAAGTCTTCACATATTTGCTTTTACTTTGGTATATACATCTCTATATAACACCTTTAATTTCATTTTATTAATATTTTCAGTTACTTTTTTAAGCATTAAAAATAATCCGTTATAATCTAAAATAGCGCTACCGTCTGCAGAAATATCTTATTGCCGGGTTAAAAATACATTAATAAATTAAAAAAAAGCTACAAGAGTTTCAAGACAATTTATTTACAACTAATTCCACCCAATTTGGTTTAAAAACCACAACAATTATGCATAAACTAAAATCCTCATAAATAAAATTGTTTTGATATTGTCAAATTATGTTTTTAAATTAAAACTTTTGTATTTAACGTAATATCTCCTTTTTGTGTGTTTATTTACAGTGCTGCCATTAAACCGTTATCTTTTATGCGATATGGTGTACAGGAAGCCATGACGCTGGCACGCAACGACTCCACCCTATCAACAACATCGAAATCTTCCTCTCGCAAGGACAAGAAAAATACTCAGGCATCCAGGTAATGTTTAAATAGAAAACGTCAACATAAGTAACACCAGTTTACAGGTATTTTGCGCGCTGAAAATTTTTTTCGGGCCTTTCACCCAATACTCATAATTTTGGTGGAGATGGGATGTTCAGAATCCAAGTCTGGTGAAAAAATATTAAATGTATTTGTTTAGGGCGAACGGAGGGTTGGGTAAACATTTTTTAAGCCTTGTTTCCACAATATGGACCTACAAATGAGTCCGAACATGTTCGGGTGTATTCATATAACATGGCCGAACTAGAAGCTTAACGGAATCCGTGTGATGCTATATGGTATCACTGACCGATAATGGGTTAAATACGAAAATCGTAATAATTTTTTTATTTTTTCCCGAAACCAAGCATGCCCAACAGAGGAGGTCTTATCGTGATGATTATGTCACAATGTTTGTTATTTTTTATGTACACTCTAATAAATTTCTGTTGAAATTTGCCCAACTTATAGTAGGAAACTGTACTCCTACTATAAATTGGGTAAATTTACTCTGTGTGCGTAAACGAAAAAAAGTACACACATTTTGCGTAACTTGGTACACACATAATGGGTAATTTTACATTGAAAATGCGTAAAAATTAAATGAAATTTTAAAAGTAATTCGAAAATTTACTAAAATTGTGTGTAAAAAACTATTTGAAGAGTAAATAAACGCATTAAATGCCTACGCATTAAATCCCTAAATAAAAAGAATGCGTTGGTAAATCAACACATGGTTTAAATTAAACTAAAGCAAAATATTTTTCTTTTTTGAAAGAATAAATTTATTATATGCACTCCAAAAAATGATGATCATCTCCGATTTTAATGAAATTCGCCACAAATATTGAAAATAGGTAGAGTTTATCAAATCATTAAACTTTCGACCCCGATCCCGTTCGGATTTCGAAATATGACGTCATGAAAATTGGCAATAATTGTTAATTTGCTATTTTTTTAATTGAATGAAGAAAATCGAATCTCATTTCCAAATTTTTCAAGCAATTATACAAAATTGAATAATCGTGTGAACAGAAAAATTAATTATTTTGTAAACTCGTGTAATCATAAAAATGTGTGTGTGTTACTATCGCAACGCATGCCACAACAGAAACTTAGTGGCTTTGTGGGAAAATTGGTTAGGGGTAGGGAGAGAATTTGATGATGAGTACGGTTATAAATCCATCTCAACTACTTGTCGTCATCTTTTTTTTGCCTAATTTTCAGCAAACACAAAAAAGTTATTCTTTTTTAAAACGACTAAACTTTTTTATTTTAATTTTGTTTAATTCTTCTCAATTTTCTTTTTTCTGGTTTCCTTTCCGTTGTTTGGTAAAATAATCTGCTTGACATTAAATGCGTTGCCGTCTTCATCATTATCATCATTTATTCTTTAACTTTTTTACCGTATGGCACGCTCTTGGAAAAAATTAAAAAAAAACAACAGATTTACGATATACAAAGTACATAAAGCATCAAAAAAGAAACGTGAAAAAACTTCAGCAAAAAAGGAAAGAAAAGCTACAAAAACTCTAGGAATTGTGTTGGGTAAGTTAAAATTTAGACTAAGGATGCTATTTCACAATTCTCGATTAACAACTCAAGAGAGTAAGATTTATTTAAAGATTACGAAAAAACCCTAAATGTAATGAAAAGAGAAAAGCTATAAAATTAGTAATTTTTCTATAGAAGAAATTAAAATTTAAAAAAAAGTTTAAGAAAGTGAAGAAAAAACAAAAGTACTTTATTGCATGTTGACACTTGACGATAACACCATTTCAAGACGACAATATAAATTATTAATTGTTTATTTTGCAAACACATTAAACAGGATGTGTCTTGATAATGGGATTTAAGTTTTTGTTTTAAATATAATTTATTTAAAATTTAGGAATTTTGTTGTTCACATAACTAAAAAGAGAAATATAAATTTTAAAGGCAGAACTTTTGCTTTTGAATAACTTTCACCTAAATTGATTTAATTATTTTTTCAAAATGCAAAATATATAAACAGATATTACAATGTTATACGAGTATCTCAAATGTCAGAGTAACATTGTTTTTTTTTTTGCCTGTCACAACATATGAGACAAAATCAGTTAACCGG
This sequence comes from Eustalomyia histrio, assembly GCA_949748255.1. Classification (NCBI taxonomy): domain Eukaryota; kingdom Metazoa; phylum Arthropoda; class Insecta; order Diptera; family Anthomyiidae; genus Eustalomyia; species Eustalomyia histrio. The sequence goes on along the minus strand of OX456525.1, from coordinate 102,560,021 downwards.
CTATTACGCAGATGTCCAAAATATTTAATTAAATATAATTAATTATAAAATAAATTTATATGTGTGTAAGAATTATTTGTAGAGATACCTTCTGATTCAATAATCCACCAAAATTGTGTGCAGATTACAATGGCTTGGTAAAGGGTTCCAAGTAGAAAAAATACATTAAAAAAATTAGAAAATTTTCCTGATCTTAAAGAAAATTTTTCTCCTTTCCACACAAATTATAATAAATTTCCTTGATTATGGAACGCTGTTTATAATTATAACAAATTATAACAATTATAACAAACTTAAAATTGGGCAAGTAAAAGCATCAAATTCATTCGGATGTGCACTAGGACAGGTTAAATTTTTCTCCACGCTTCCGTATTCCGTCATTATGGTTCTTTGCTTACTTTGTCGTCAGTTGTTCATAGTTTGACAACAGCTACATACTACTCTTGACTCCCACGTCAAATTATAAATGTGACCTCCAAACTCATCCCAATTTATTTTAAAATTCTATTTTTTTAAATTTCAACATTTATTCTTTCATTTCATTTAAAGGTGTTTTTCTGTTCTGTTGGTTACCATTTTTCACATGCAATATTTTGGATGCTATGTGTTCAAAATTCGATAAAAATTGTAGTCCAGGAGTATCTGCCTTCATATTCACCACTTGGCTGGGTTACATAAACAGTTTTGTGAATCCTGTCATTTATACAATTTTCAATCCGGAATTTCGCAAGGCCTTTAAAAAAATCATGCATATAGGGTGATTAAAATTACAATGGATGCCATCATGGATAAAGTACAAGCAACACAAATTCATACTACAACATTTTCATTGCACAAATTATAAAAGTAAATCAAATCATGGCATATTTCTAAGGTACATTTTCATTTAAATATTTCTGAACAATTTTCTTTTAATTTTATGTCTCTCATTATAAATTATAGTCTTAAGACATGCAAAATTTACAATTTATAATTTGTAAAGAAAATATATACTTACCAGATGATGACGATGATTGCATTCAAATTCAAAAATTAATGCAATTTAGTCCATAATAAGCAAAAAAGAAAACTTAATAATATTATGGTAATTGTGCCAAACTGTAATGTTCAAACAAAAAAAGGAAGTCAAAATAATCTACTTCTTTTTTTAAAAAAAATATTATATTGTTGAAAAATCAATAGAATATTATTATGAAACGAGTCATTTAAGTGTAAAAGGAATTCAAAATAATAGGTAACTAATAAATAAATTTTTACATATAAAAATTTTTTATTTTAATCATTTTATAAGCAAAACTTTATTATGGCAAATTTATTTTATATTAGAAAGATGTACCTTGATTTTGTTAATATAAAACCATAGAAGATTATAATTACAAAGAAAATTTTCTAAATTAAATATTTAACTTTGTTGTAAATAGAAGAAACTACATCGAAGTTTCTAACCATTTTGAAATGTTTTTTTTTTTTTGTAAATTTGTTCGAATGTCCGTTATTAAATATTTAATTTCTAAAATTTTCTTTTTCAATTTATCATTAAATGTTGTTATACAGTTTTAAGTTTATTTTACTCGCAATATAATTAAATACATATCATTTGACCCAACGTACATAAGTAATTTATGAATAATTAATAATCGTAATAGCAAGAACTAAATATAAACTAACGATTGATTTATCATATCTATTTAGTAATATTTTGTTATTTTTAATATGATTAGTTAAAAAAAAAGCTTTTTATACATTCACTCACTACATGCTTGCTTAGCAACAACAAATATTAAAGACGGTCAAATGCGACCATAGACTTGCAAAAGTTTAGGTCCAAAATTTTTATGGGTAAAAATTGACGTGTTTCCAATAATATATTATGTCTAGTCTTTGGTTAAATACTACACTTTCTTTGCTTGTTTTGATTATTTTAATTTTTTGGTACAGGATGAGAAAATCGGTTACATGGGGATTAGGTCTAAATATGGACCAATTTTTGTTGAAATCAGAAGGGTTGGTCTCTGACCCAATATGAGTCTGTCTACCGAATTTCATTGCATTTTCCTTGTGTTTGCGGGTGCATTTGTAGGGGCACTATGCCCCTTTGGCTTAAAACGGGGTGGGACAAAACTAGCATTTGCTTTTCTTTCGCTATAACTGCTGTATTAAAGTGAAATCTCAATTGGTTTTCAACTGATGCGGTTTTTCGCTGTTATAAATTTTGTTTCAAAAATTTTGGAAAATTGTAACTCTATTGATTACATTTTTTAAAACTCTGCGCAGCATTTGTGGTGTTACATTGTCAATTTTAGCTCGAATGTAGTTCTTTAGCTCCTTCAAGGTGCGTGTCTTGTTCCCGTAAACCAATGACTTCAGAGAATGAAGTTCGGGACAAATCACCAAAAAGCCAGATTACACCTGCTGGAAAGGCATAAGAAAAATTTAGTCAGCATTGCTCTGTAACGGTCGCCCTTCACTTCCGATCTAACTTCCACGGTGACTTTGAGAGGGAAAAATGGTGAACCGAAAATTCTGCTTATGTACGTGACCGCGTGCGATTTATTGTTATTCACAATAAATTTCGCACGGATCTACCAATTGAAAAAATGGCATCACCAATTGCAAAAATTACATAATTTTATATATGTCAGTATGCCAAATTTCATAAAATTATCTGTGCACTTTTTTTGGGTTTAAAAATTAATTTCTTTTATAAAATATAAGTATTTACAGTACGTTTCTAATACAACTTAATGCAGAGATCAGTTATAAATTAAAAATTAAGAATTTAATTTCAGTTTTCCAAATATCATCGTATAACAATAACGCAAAAATTTTCTTTTCTTCGAGAGCTATTAGACTATGTTATACTTTAAATTCAAGCTTAAAATCTCAACTAATCAGGATCATGAATATGCTGTGAGCGTCAAAATAAACTGCACAAGTTAGCCCTTTTTGTTTAAAACTTTATTTAACTAATTTGCTTTATCATTTAATTCATCATTTTATATTTTTTAAGTTTCTTAAACAAAATATTTTTTTTCGTATCCACGGCGCCAAAATAAATTTTACAGTTGAGCGGGGGTTGGTTTTGGACAACCACTAAGGCAAGTCCATGGCGCTCAGACTAAAAAAATATCTATTGTCCTACTCCCAACCAAGAATTTCCCAGTATTCATTTTAAACCTGAGAAAAACAGAGTAGTTTATGAACAGAGCCCATAAAAAGACCCCATTACCAAAAATTCATTATCTGGATCTGGAGAAAGCTGGATTGTAACGGACAAAATATTTTGTCGTTTCCTCTTCCTCCAGATATGACATACACAATGGGTAATGGAGAATGCCCATCTTCGTTTTGTCCCGTAATCTGTGCGGCAGTGATGTCTACTTCCTATAAAACACTTTGTGCCAACACAGTTAGTCTCATCTGAACACCTCTCAATGAACAGATTCCGATTCGATTGCGGATTCATGGGAGTCGAAACTGATACAGTGTTTGCCAACAAGTCGGTCATTTCATTGCCCGGAATACACATATGACCCGGTACCCATAGAAGACAGACCCAGTTTCTATAAAGAGACCTAGTTTAGTCAGCATCTGCATTCCTGAACAATCTTGGATGAAGTGATCAGGATCCTGTCCTCCATTCCTCCATTTTCACTGATTACAGAGAGTCCTTACTGGTACTATTTTTTTGTTTTATTTGCCGGTCCAGATGCTCCCATAAATGATCGGGAGACTCGGGAGCATGATCCAGCTGTTTGCGAGAACGATAAATTAGCCGTACCTCTACTAAATAATTTTACGGTGTGCCTTTTTGAAAGACTCAAGTCTTTCAATGCACCCCCATACTATGATCGAACCAACACCGTGATTGACTGTGGATATTACATTTTGATGTGAAAATGCTGAAAATTTGCATATCCGGATTTGAGATAGTTTTTTTTTTTTTGTAATAAAAATTTAAAATTTCTCGTCTAAAAATATCATCGCTAAAGACCAGATTGTTCCGGAATTTATTATGTTTATTTTGATACTTTTTACCAAAATCCTAACGTCGCTTTTCATTGATTTTTGAAATAAACGGTTTCGTTTTCACACAGAAATATAAAATGGAAATTGTATTTAGGTTACAAAATTTTTAATTGTAATTGTTAAATATTTTTGTGCAAGCCAAAATTCAAATTTTAACATTCGATTTTATTCGTCGTAGCCGAATTTCAGTTAGAAACTGGTTGAATTTGTTTCAGTTTTTGTACAATAGACGATCCATTTTAAGTCCCAGTTTGTTTGAATTTCTAGATTTAAGCCAATTTTATAAATTTAAAAAAAAAACTTTTTATACTTATCAATTATGTATTTTAGAGTATTGTGTCTTTATATAATAATTAAACCAATTCTTGGAAATGTTTTTCCTCCTTTATAATATTCTACCACAAGTTCATAAACATCCCGAAAGCTTTGTGTACCTATTTTCAAAATAAAATTGGTAACGCAGAAACCTTACGATTTGAACAGATCGTGACGACATCAAGTCAATTTAATAATTGTTATATTTTAGAATGTCAAAATATAACAAATCAATAAAATAACGATATTTTTTTACGGTTAAAATTCTTTATTATAATTGATGCAAAAGTTTTACTATTTCTTTTGAAGTTACGAGTAGGAATATGTATTTGTTGTATGATTTTTGTATTTTGTAATATTGTTGTTGTTTTTTTTACATAAATCAAGAGAGGAGATAATATATACTTAATTGCTAAGCAGTGAACTGAAGCAGTAAACATAATAAGACAACTTTTACAGATAATTTTGAGTGTCTTGGACCTATATTTGGATGTGTTACAAACGGAATAACAAGCTAATCCTTACACCTAAGTCAAAAGGATTTTTACAAATATTAGAAAATACCACAGAAAATAATAATTCCGTATATAAAAACAGCTTTGATACGAACCATAAAATATAGTTATAAAATATAGTTATGTGCTTCTAATTCATTTGCATTTTATGTTCTATTCCGCAAAATATTTTGAGTGAGTGTATAAAAAGAAGATTTATAACGACTGTTAAACTTTTACTGATATTTTCTATTCCTTTCATTTTTATTTATCTTAAAAATATTGACTACCAGAAGAAAAAAAAAACGAAAGAAAACTTTGAAAAATCTCTGTATTAAAAATGTATAAAAAAAATTTAAACAATTTATGCACCATATTATAGCAAATATGGTGCATAAAAAGAAAATAAATAGATTTTTATGAAATTGACACAAGATTAAAGAACACATGGTGGAAATAAACACAATCTATCTCACTTTCATGAAATTTCGAGAGAAAAAATTCGTTACCAAGAACAACCTTAACAAAAAACCACAAACATTTTAATGAGCCCCATGCAGAGATTTTAATAGAATTTTCTTTTTTTATATTCTCTTTTCTTGGTATTTCAAGATTTATTATATTTATTATTTATCTAGACTATAAATGTAGAATACCGTGTTGAAAATTTAAAAACAAAAGTAATAAAAAAAATTAACAGAAATTTTGTATATACAAAAATATGTAGATTAAAGTAGATTTAAATTGAATACAAGTGTATAAAAAATAGTTAAATGGAATTATTAGAAAAAGAAAAATTGTTATAATAATTAAATAAATAAACAGAACAAAATTATAAATAAGGTTTAATTAATCAAAAGTTAAAAACACTCATACTTATATCAGGGTATAGTATAAAAAAAAATAAATAAAAAAAATATAGAACAAACAAAACTCTAAAGAAATAAAAATGTAAAAAACAACAATTTAAACAGAAAATATATAATTAGTTTCTTAATATAATTAAGAATTTATAAAATTTTATTTGATAAAAATTTATTTACACATAACAAGCTATAATAAACTTAAGGGTGGCACTTTTTCTCAACATTTCAATTTCTAAATTTAAGCGATAAATGAAATATACTTTAAAATTTTTTTAATTTAAATTCGATTTCAAATATTTTTTTCGTTGAAATGTTGTTATTTTTCAAACAACAAGAAAAAAAAAAAACAAATTTAAAAAAATAAACAGATCAAATATTGCCTGTATTTACAAATTCCATTGTTGGTGCCTATTTAAAAAAATGTTTTGTTTCTATTTACAAAAAAGGTGTGTGAAAGATGTTAAATAATACAAACATAATTTTGTAAATAATTCCTGTGTACTATTCTAATCTAGCAGTAATCAATTCGAAGCTTATTACAAGTACAAAAAATCCTTAAACTTTAAGTGTCACCCTACACTCATGCAGATACAAATATGTAGTAAGTTCATTTTCAAAAACACTTATACAAACTAGACACGTTTAGTTTTTAAATAACCGTCCTATAAAAAATCGTTTCTATGCGAAAAATAATTGTTTAAACCCTAAACAAAAATATATTTTAAATATTAACAACAGTCATATGTGTACTTTGTAGTGCTCAGACATTTTTACACTTTTTTAAGGTTACAATTTAAACCAGAAAACCCTATTTGTTATGAAAAATTTTATATTTATATCAGATCAAAATTCCGATACTTCGTTATCGGTTTTTTTTTTTTTTTTTTTTTTGTAAATATCGAAATATATTAAGAAGAACATTTAATAATTTTTTCTAAGGAGTTTCCTCTCAGAACAGAAAGAAAAACAAGTCCCGTAAATTACAAATATTTTTTTTTTTCAATTTAGCTGCATTCACACGTTTTGTTGTTGATTAGTTAGCATGAAATGGCGCTAAAGTGTTATCGACACAGTACATTACATAATAGGATAAGATTGGTGCTTTCATCAAGCATATGAATTAGTGGCAGCAAACGTTTTAACTGTTGACGTTAACTAGATACATAAGAGAACAACGACAACACGAGAACATTTCATTCTAACTAACCATTTAATTCTAACTAAAATTAAATTAAAATACTTGAAATGTAGGGGTCTTTCGTATTTATACGTTATGTGGTTATCGTAGCGTCGCTGTTTTCACATATATTTTGTAATCGTCAAAAGTTAATAAAATATTTTTGTCCGGGAAATGGGATAGGGAATTTTTTGAAATACCTAACAAGAAGGTGGTAAAAAAATCACCCAACGCAACCGCTAGATTTAGGAACTTGAAATGTACTCGTATGTATGTTATGCATGTACACCCAGAAATCAGTATCAGGTGTGTCCACCGAATTTGTTCCCAATCGAGTTCTGGCATATTAAATTATATTTTTAGTTGTGAAAGCCAATATTCAGTTGTAAAATTTAATATTTATATTCCACATATATATTATTACGTTCCACAAAATTTTATTTAAAAAAAAAAATTATTTTTAAATTTTTTCGGTGTCGAACCTGGGAAATCAGATTCATAGTTCACACCCTTGCTTACTGCACCACAACTAATTTACATCTTCTTTGATATATTTGCTATTTAAATATTTGAATGTTTTAATTTAATTAAAAAATTTTTTTTTAAATGTTTGACTTTTCCGGGATTCGAACTCGGAAATTCTGAGTACTGAGCTACCTCTCTACCTACTACACCACACCCACATGAACTTTGATGGCTACTTTTGAATTTAAACAATTTGTTAGGATAATAAATGTTAGTATAAAATTTGTTTATCAATTAGTGACGTCTATTATCCACAATTCGGTTGCTTCTACTGAAACCCTAACCAATTGATATATTTGATCAGAATTACCGTACTTGTAGTTACCACTTTTGAATATCTACAATTTTTTAATAAATTTGATAGATTGTACCAAATTTTAAATATAATCACTAAATAAATGGTTGCTTCCACCAAACACAAATTCTATACGAATTTTATTTTTAAAGATGATTGGAAATACCAATAATTGAATAATAGGATTGATTTTTCGTTTCTTTTCCCTTTTTTTAATTACCAATACAACATTTTTGCTTTATTAATGGATTTTAGGCTATTCCAAATAAATTAAATCCTCGGGTGTAAATATCTGTTAGTAAGCTTTGGGCAGCTTATTTAATAAAAAGATACTTTTTGGAATGTCTGAATAAAGCGCAGTAAAATGTGATTATAAAGGTGAAAATTGCAGCCTTAAAGAATGTGAAATTGAAACTTGCAATTAAAACATCTAACATAATAAAAAAAAAAATTAAATAAATTTAACTTAAAATTACAGTACATTACAGGGTTGCATTCGTCATGATCGGTGACAGTAAACGGTTCAGTTTTTTTTTTTTATTTAAATTTTTATATTTTATAAAATAAATTTGTTTTAATCTACGTTTTTAAGTTTTACTAACGTTTGCACATTATTTTTTACAAGCTAACCAATATTTCACATTAGTCGGCAGTTATCATTCATTTACATTTCAAGCTAATATGTATTACATGAATCGACATCGTAGTAAATGTAATTTTGCTGACTGGATATGCTAAAATTTTACAAGTTTTCTCTATTGTATAAAATATACAATAGAGATAGATTTCGAAATATAGTTAAAATATCAATCAATATGACTGCGACTACAACAACGATAGAGATGAATACTCACTCAATCACCGAAAATTACCGAAAATGTTGAGGCCATAACCTGCTTAAAAAACAACAAGGATCCAGATCCGGACAATATACCGCCCAAACTGTCTATAACATCTCCCGAAGTCAGTGCTTAGATTATGTACCACATAATCGAACAGTTCTGGTTAACTAATACACAACGTGATGAGATAAAAGAAGGACTCATTATCCATAGAGGGGAATTTGTCAAATTACGTGGAATCACCCTTATTACTATGGCAAAGAAAATCATCTATTATTAATAAAAGGCAAACTACTTTTTTCGTAATGAGCTGGCTGGCTGACTTTCGTCCACGAAAATCAAGTTTAGATTATGGTGACAGCATTCGCATCATCATTGAGCAAACTGTTCAATGAAGATCTCCGTTCTACTTGGTCTTCATTGATTTTGAAAAAGACTTTGATACCATATGCCATTCAGCAATGTGGAGTGCTCAAACATGTGAAAACATCCCAGACAAGATTTTCGAAGTCATTAAGACTCTACACCACAATGCAGGCTCCCGTATTAGCCAAATTTGAAATCAAAACCCTCTTCAATATTGTCCTAGACAATATGTTATAATGCAAAAAGCTATACGCACGCAGAGGGGAATAACATTGGGACTCAATAGTAAACTAGAAGACCTTGATAATGCAGACGAAATCAGTTTTTTATCGCACAATTACAATGACGGGCAGGCTAAGCTTAACGCAGTTCAGGCTGACGCAGCAAGATCTGGTCTGAAATAAATCCTTACCAAAACCATGGTAATGAAAATAAGTGCCTTTAACAACAGAGAATTAACAATAAACCATCAATAACTTGAAGATGTATCAACATTGTGCTTACTGACTACAAGAGGAGGCTCTGGTGATGACATTCGAAACTGAATTAAATGTGGCCAACAAGCATTCGGCCAGCTTAAACCAATATGGCGATCTGCACATATCTCAAAGAGAACCAAGATGAACACATTCAACTCTTGCATAAAATCTTTTCTGCTTTATACATAGCTGAAAATCCTGAAATGCAGCTCCCAAAGACCTTAACTCATTAAAAGCATTTATAAGTCCGTACCTGCGAAGAATTTTAAAAATATTCTGGGCAATTATCTAATGTAAGATTATGGAACATAACTGATCAAAAGCCCATAAATGCTCAAATATTAAGAATGAAATGGCGCTGGATAGGCCATAATTTGGAAAAACTCAATGATAATATCTCGAAACGTTATAGAATGGAACCCACTCGGTTGCCGAAGAAGAGGTAGACAATCCCACACATGGCGTTGCCAAATTGAATTTGAAGCTGTCACACATAAGAAAAGCAAACAAGCGAAATTAAAACCTTAGCATTGGACAAATCATAAGGGAACAAATTTGTTATGGCCGTATGCTCCTTAGAGAAAGAGAGAGTATCGAAAATTAAGAGAGTAATTATTTTCATGCTAGACTGCTGCAGAAAGTCAATAATGTGTTTTGCTACCAAATATTACATCTCGAGATAGCTTGAAGTCGGCTTAAGCACCTTTAAGACGAAATGTTGTTTATAACAGTTTTTTGTTTAAAAATAGATTTCTATACTCATCAATCCTGTAGAAATATAAGTAAACCATTATTTTAAACGCTTTTTTCATATTAAAATAATCACAAAAGTAATAAGTAAATTAACTGAGCGTATTAAACATGTAGAACGCAAAACCATTTCATGTTTTTAGGTCTGAAGTACTTGAATGGACTGTTATTGCTCATAGCAGAATATGGAAAAAACAATATGGATCCGGAAAGAGGAGAAACTAAGCGAACTTAAGCTAGTAAGTATTCTCACCGGGTACACTTATACCGAATGGGACTTGTTGGGCCTGTGGGGAGGAAGACGAGACCTTAGAACACTATATTTGTGGCTGTCCGGCCTTTGCAGGGATTAGGGTTCTATAATTATTTGTCGGCAATAGTCCAAAATTGGGCTGGAGGAGACTGTAGAATTTCTTGAAGAGAACGGAGTTCCTAGAATAGTCGACATCAATCACGGGATCTATCTCCACATGAGATGATGATCCTCACTTTATATTCCTTTTTTTCACCATATCTACCATTACCAGGTAGTGGGTTATATAACCCGTTATTTGGTAGGGCTTGTCTATTCTATATTGAGAAGGTAAGCTTATTTTAGTTTTATGAAATATCGACTTTGATTCATTCTCGATTTTTCAACATAATCTGTACAGGACAAATTTGAGAGCGGAAAATGTATCAATTTATGTTTTCTATGGAAACAATTTAACACCCTCAATTTAAAATTGTACATTTATAATACACAATCTAGAAGGAAATATGGATTAACTGCTTAATTTTAGTGCAACCATAAGGAGTTAATCCACTTTTTACTAAATCAACTTTTCATGAAATCTATAATTGCTTACATAGAAGACAATATGTTCACTTCATATACCATTGAGGGTATTCACGATCATGATCTGTACACGATGCGAATAGGTCAATCTGCATTTGCATTTTTTCAACTAGAATAGGATCATGAGCGCCTTAGCAATACGTTTTCAAAAAGAAAAAAAATCATATAATAACACAAAGAACATTTTATATAAATAATAAAAGAGTTCACAAGATGTACTAAGTATTGTATTGTTGTATCGTCGTATTAAAAAAACAGAGCTGTTAAAACTTTCATTTCACTATAACGACAATTTTCTGTTGGGTTCTGGTTTTGTTAGCACACTTAAACATAGGTACAAATGTTGTATTGTCCTATCATCTATAGTTGTATTTGTTAAAAATTTAATTTCACAACTCTAAGTAGAATAGCACAATACAACACATCTGACACTTAGCATAACCCTTGTGAACAACCTCTATATATTTTTTAAAGGAAAACAAATATTGTACAGAAAACTTTGTAAACCTTTGAAAAAAAGCACAAACAAACACACACACACACAATAAATAATATTAAATATCTTGTAAAAATAAAAAACTTAATAAATTTATGAATAAAAAAACTCATACGCCCAGATAAATATTAACAATTAGTTAAGTTCTTCCAAAACCTAAAACGCTTATTAATCATTAATAACATTATATATTATAATAAAAATAAAAGTCATTTGTAAAACATTTATTATTTGAGTTTTTCAAATATAATTTTTGTTTATTCTCCATCAGTGAAATTCAAAAGAAAAGTACCTTTTTTAAGTAGAACCATCAATGTTATTTAGAGTTAAGTAAAATAAAAGTTAAAAATACATACAATACTACATATAACTAAGTAAACTTTGTTAAATTTGTTTTGTTTATTTACCTAAGTAAAGTCTATAATTTAAATGCATAGAAAACAAAATAAATTAATTTTATAACAAAAAAATAAAAAAGGAAAACAGGTGTACTTACATATATTTATATACATATTTATGTACGTGTATCTTAAACAAATTCTTTCATTTCATTAGTTTTATTTACATTTTTACTAAATTAATTTCTATAGAAATTCTTTTGTATTATATGGAACAATCGTACTAAATTTGAGTATGTTGTTTGAAAAAAATATATCATTGGTCCATCATTCTCATTCTCATCATCATCACACTCATCCTAATCATCATGTGATGATACTTACAAAAGAAGGGTAAATTATCAAACAAATAAAAGAAATTACATTTATTTTGAAAAATTAATTTTTGCATTTTTATTTAAATTAATTTTAAAATTACTATGGTAAGTTATATAAATAGAAGTATTTCATTTCAGCAGACGACTACTAATTTGATAACCAGCAGTTACATAAGTTTTCGAAATGGTATGAAACTTGATTGTATTTTAACAATCACAATAAAGAGAAATAATAAAGTTTTTCAGTAAATTAATAAAGTTGTTCTCCATAAAGTACACAAAAAATTTATTACCGTTAATAAAAAAACGGTATTATTTTTAGAGAAATAGTTTTTTAATGCATGTATAATACTTTTAATAACACTAGCTTACAGATACTTTGCGCAATCAATTCTGAAATATGTGTTTTAAATGTATTCTAGACTGTTAATCACGAAAACTGCATCAACAACTTTTATGAATTAGTTTTTCATTTTTTATTTATAAAAATTAACTGATAAAAAAGATATTAAAGACCATATTCCCACAAAAAAATTATGGTGCACGTTTACCTTTATCCAAGCGTCATATGACGACATTAATTCAAGAACCGATATATTCAGGTCGGCAATTGATCTAACAGCGCACTAAAAAGCATAATAATATGCTCACACGTACAGCTAAATTCGAGGTTCGCTCCCTAAATCATGATTTGCGCCCCAATCATGATTGAACCAACATGTTTTGCCATATAAAATTTTGAGAACGAAACATTTTGGTTCATTTTGAATCTTGCTACGCACGTGTAGAAGGATGTCTTTAAAGCTAACGTTTTTTAAGAGTCAAAAATTAGCTTCCAAGTGCTGGCGGATCAGCAGGAAACAGCCACACAACTTTTAAAGGAGGTGTAACTTCTTAGTATAGTAAAACTGTCGCTAAATTCTGAGAGACAAAAGGCAAAAAGCCGCATTAGATATTTAATATAAACATCAAAATGAAACAAAAATAAGTAAAAAAGGGCTAAATTCGGCTGTGCCGAATCTTTGAATACCACCAATATCCTAAAAAGATGTTCTCTTCTGTTTTTGATACAAATAATACAAAAAAAAACTTTTGAAGTCAAATTATGTAGGTGAAAAAAATTTTTGAGGTGAAAAACTTTTTTAGATATGAAAAGAACTTTTTTGTTGGAAAAAAAATTTAGAGGTGAAAAAAAATTTATGAGGTGAAAAAATTTTTGTGGTGAAAAAAATTTTAGTGGTGAAAAAATGTTTGAGGTGAATACAAAATATTTACCGCTAAGCGACTGCTGAAAAAAATATGAGAAAATATGTTTTGTACCAGTCGCTACTATGAAATTGTACTAAATTTGTTTGGGCAATTTAGAGACACCTTAACATTTTCACTAGTTTTTTTAACCATGGACTGCATAAAAAAAAAAAACATTTTAAATCATAGTTTTTGTCAAATACTCAATTTTGTTCTGTCTAATGGGGACTAGCTCTGCAACTGAATATGCCTAATGGAGGGAATGCACTTTCTGATGCGCCACGTATTGATAAATAGTTGCAACGAATGTTCGGAAAAAATTATGAAAATTTAATAAAACGATTTTCAAATAGTTACGTCTATGAAAATGCCGATGTTCTAGCCTTCTTAGGTACTCCATGTCTTTGCAAGCCAGATTTGCGCTACACGATAATATGCTTGTCAGCCAAATATACGAAAGCGAGAAAAACACCATCTGTGCTGGATCTACATATCTTTCTCCTGTCGGTATAATAAATGGACGTATTAACGATGTTCCAGCTCCTCTGGACCTTACCTCATTTTATATGAGCCCAGCCTCCGGCAATTATAGGGGCTGAGGATGATATACGTATATACTAAATTTTGCATGAACTGTAATATGAATATGTTTTGTCAAATTATGTAACGAACTTTTGTTATTTAGTATTAGTAATGTTATTTACCGAGGTCTGCTCTGTAAGCGACTTAAACATTGTTACTTTTTACATTAACATAGTTATTAGAGTAACACACATATAGCTCTAAGAATGTTAATATTCTCATAGTATGTAAGACAATAAATGTAATCGAACAAGAAGAAGACTTAATAACAGAAAAAAAAAAATATATATATACAGAAAAATTGTACAAATTTGTATGGAAAATTTAGAGGTACCTTCACATTTTCGCTCATAACTTTTAAACCGCTGATCCGATTTTGCTCATTTTGAATACCAAACTGCTCGGGAGGATGTTCAATAATCTGGGTGAAAATAGGCAGCCCGCTTGCGTCTTCGCTTCGTGATCGCCATTTCAACAGACAGACGGACAGACATACATACAGTCGGACATCGCTAAATCGACTTAAAATTGCATAAGGATCACGAATATATATACTTTATGGGGTCTTAAACCTATATTTCGACATGTTACAAATGGAGTGACAAACTGATATTTACCCTCACCATATATGGTGGAGGGTATAACAATCGTTTGAACACCAGCGTTCGCAATCAGGGATGATTATTGTTCGTTTTTTTAAATCAAAAAATCAATTACTTAGAACAGACATAAAAAAAATTTATTGCACCATTATTATTATTTTTTGACAATCTTTGCATATCCGTCATGATTTTTAAAGTTTCCTTCAATGGTAATGATTATTTTTGAATAATAATAAAAAAATCAGCCATAATCATTATTTGTAAGCAAAAGAAATAAAACCCAAAAATAATCATTATTTATGATTTTTATTTTTTTCGCTCAAAATAAAACTCACTTTCAATTTACGACTTTATATATGATGTACTTACATATTTTTATGCATATGTATGTATATATATTTACACCTACATGAATACCCATAATATAATTTGTACTTAATAATTTTGTTACTAAGCGCTTGACAAAAGGTGCAACATAAGACCACTTCAAGGGTCCAGCGTACGTGTTGCTTGAGTATAAGTGGGGCAATGTACACCACGTCAACCAAGGCTCTGTAGACACTGCTGGATATACCACCGATCGAAACGTAAGTGATGTACGAGGCGGCACTCGCGGCCGAACGCCTCTTATCTATTGGCGAGCTATATATAGTTGATTTCAGAGCAGGTCATCAGTGTATACTGGGTACGTTGTCCGGATATACACTCTCATCTGAAATGCCCGACCACATACCGGAGACGGAAACTGCGAGATTATGATCCCTGATAGGGGAGAATGGTCGAGCGGAACTCTGGAGCAGATACCCGTGGGGATCTGTTGCTACACAGACGGATCTAAGTTGAGGAATAAAACGGGTATGGGGGTCTGTATTGAGAACCCGGAAACCGAGATATCCTACCGTCTTCCTGATCACAACACCAGCTTCCAAGCGGAAGTCCGTGCTATTACGGAGTGTGTGAGATGGATTGAATCGAATATGGGGCGAGTAGACGCTAACATATTCATCGACAGCCAAAGGGCGATATCAGCTAGTAGGGTTAAGTCCAGAACCTTACTGGACTGTAGAAGGTCCATTACCGAGTTTTCCTCTGGGGGCAGGATCTATATTATATGGGTACCGGGACACTCGGGGATAGCCGGGAACGAAAGGGCCAATACACTTGGCGAACGCAAAACCGTTTGAGGCAACGAAAGCGGAATTAAAGGCGTAGTCAAGAGAAACCCACACGGCTTGTTGGAACAATGGGATGGTGGCCACGGCCACTAAGATTTTGTGGCACAACTGTACCGGATTGGACTGGCAGATTCTGACAAGTGCAGAGCGTGTGGCGAGGAGAGCGAAACGCTGGAACACTTTCTCTGCCATTGTCAGGCATTTGCAGAATTATGATCCAGGCACCTCGGGAGCGATGTTATATCGGACCTGGAATCCCTGGGGAACGTCGACTGGAAAACCTTGTGGAGTTACGTCCGGGAAACCAGGTTTCTGAACACCGGACATTAACAATGAAAATCCATGTTCTTAGAGAGCGCACAACAGGCCCAGCAGAGGCTTAGGTGTATATCGTAACGATATGAGGTTGCATTTCGATGCTTCATCCTCCTTTCGACCTAACCTAAGCGCTTGTTTTGAATCATTTGTTATAATTGCATTTGTTTTGATATATATTAATTTTTGTTTGGTTGGTTCCTCTGGATTTGTTGTATGAGGATATGCAACTATGTTGGTAAAAAACCTCACAAAAAAATCATAAATTGAAAGTGAGTTTTATTTTGACCAAAAAAAAAAAAATAAAAATCATATAAAATGATTATTTTGGAGTTTTATTATTTTTTTTTTTGCTGAAAAATAATGATTATGGCTGATTTTTATTCATATTACTCAAAAATAATCATTACCATTGCAGAAAATCCTTAAAACTCATAATATAATCATTATTGTGTGATTTTTATTATAAAACTCATAATGATTACGGTCCCTGAAATATTCAGTATGACTGATATAATTGTATTTTTGTAAATTTTGTGGTAATGGTTTTATAATTGAATTATTTTCGGTGTGTGACAAATTCGTCAATGGATCAATAACATTGGTTGGTTTGGAATATAAAAGAAATCCGAGAAGAGTTTAAATTTAAATGAAGGTTATACAGGAATTTGGGCTCAGTTATAAATCAAAAACTGTAATTTACTATCACGACCAAATAAAAAGGACGATATGTGAATAAATTGTGCTCATTACAGAGTACAACACGGCGACAAAAATTGTACGTGTGTCGGCGTTTTGAAAGATCACATTGGAATTTTACTTTTGAGGGGGTGAGAGGGTGAGCATATCGGTATATTAAACTTTGTGTTCTTTATATCTGAGGTGTATGTTCAGCAAGTTTGTGGAAATATTAACGCAGATATTTTTGGAGAACATATTAACAAATAACTCCCCTAAAAAGGGAGGAGGAAGGGGAATGTAATGTTATACAAAAATGTTGACCATAAAATTTTACTACATATGTCAGAACACACAAAAGCCCAAAACTTAACAGAAACACCAAAAACCAGTCAATTCATGATTGGTCATCAGATTTCTAGTCAGATGTCGGGGTGACCTACATATTATGAGTCATATTTTAGAGAGACCTACCTAATATTTTCGTACTTCAGTCCAAAAACCTTTCTTTATCCAAATTAAATGTAAAATTGTGTTAAAATTTTAACAAATCCCGAAAAATCGTTGACCGATTTGGCTCAAATTTAAACTGAACATTACTGATTTTGAAATAAGGCAGCATTGTGTTGCTCGAACATTCCACAGTATCAGCGCTAGTAAACAGTTGCCCATAAGGCTTGCTTTTTTCGAGAAGTGCTCTTGTATCAAAGAAGGCTTTAGCTTCATGAGGCGCAAAATTCATCAATGTTGTACAATTTACAAGTGCCATCCTAAGGAATTACAAGTATCATCCTAAGAATTTGAGATGTTTAAATTCTAATTTCTCCGTATAGCATAAAACTCTCCGTGTTCGCAAAACAACATGACAAATTTTAATAAATTCACAAAGTGTGAGGTAAAAAGTTACATATTACAACAAATAAATTAAATTATTGTTTACATCAGCAATGCAAATATATGTAAAAAAATATTTAAAATCAATCTGTATTGAACATAACATACACACTTAAATGCGTATGGTCATATATTTATTATAAACAAGATGTGTTTCAAATATATTTTTATTTTATATTGAAGGACAAAAATATTAGAAAACATAGCATCAATCATAATATGGACATTTGTGTGATTTCCATAAAATATATCCAACAAGGAAGCAATGCTTGTACGTTGATTTACGTGTCTTAAAGATAGTGAATTTCTAAAAAAATAGCACAATATAAGTATGTGTATTAAAAATTAGTTATTACACTAACAATTTAAGAAACTTTTGAGATACAATATTTGAAAAAATAACAACATATTTGTTAGTTTTGTGAAAAAAAAAAACACAATACCTTTACCAACTTAATCGCAGAGTTTTTATAATACTCCCGGATTGCATCACATATTTTCTTCAACAAATTTAAAAAAAAAAAAAATATTATTCAACAGGACATGCTAATACATCTACATAATAGAGTGGGCCAAAGTTGAATATTTTTGGATTTAGAAGTTGTACTACTGCAGTAAAGTTGTGAAAAAATATTCAAAATCGGGGAGAAATAAAACCTTGGAAACTTGTTAATGTCTTTCGCACACGAATGTGCGAAATTTTTTTAATCGCGTAAAAAGTATTCAAAATACGGCCTTTTGGCGTACACTTTGCTTTTGCGACAAAACCTGCATTGCTTGATTTGCAGTATGGCATCTTATTGAAATCAGTAAATGTCCATCTTGTTGAAACCGGTAAATGTCCACAACGTTAATTCATTTCAGGCAGACATCACCTTAAGTGAAGAAAAAGGGCCCATGATTGTTTTGGCGCAAATGTTGACCCAAACAATTACTTTATGGTCAAGCAAATGATGTCGTGTGTATTCTCCAAATGCGCAATTTTGTGAACAAGAAAATAAAATATGCCGCAGAAGAAAGTGAAATATGCCTCGTAGGTCATCAAAATTTGCCTCAAAAATCAGGTCAATGTCAATCTTTCGAGCTATATTGCATGCGACGTGGCCGGTATGCCATCAAAATTTTTTTAGTCAATTGTAATTTATACGGAATCAAATGGTTACACTGAACAAAAATGCTGAGCACGGTGACGACACGACTCATTTTGGTTCTCAGCAACCAGTTGATTGGAACGTTGTGTTTTGATTAGAGTATTCAAAAACCGAAAACCGGTCAACCGGTTTCTTTATTTTTAAAAACCGATCCGTTTCGAATATTTTGTAAATTCGAAGAAAACCGAAAACCGGTCTTTTTTGTTCGGTTAACCGGTTTTTTTTAATTACATCACCAACTAGGTCACTTGGTCTCTTTTACTTTTTCCGAAGACTTATAATCGTTTGTTTGGTTATGAAGATTAAGATGTAAGTCTGATAGATTCCGATGAAGACTTAACTTTGGATATTCCAAATTTAAATAGTTTAATTTCTGATCTAAATAACACAACAAACAGTATTCAAAATCCTAAAAAAAAGACTGTACAAAATCATTCATCATTATATGATGATTTCATATATCTTGATAAATGCGATAAAAGAACTGAAAAGTTGGAAAATTTATATAATTGTTGTCCAACATCTACTATTACCCAGCAAAAATAAATGGAAGTGATTCTTAAGGAATTAATTTTTCATTGATTCTAAAGTATCTTTTAGTTCTGATTTTTCTCTTCTAAAGAAGTTCTTTTTCACAACTTATAAAAATGTGATTTTTAATGAAATTAAACACTTTTCAAATCTATGACGCTACAAAAAGTAAAAAAATTTATTGTAGTAAAAGTTGCAAGCATTTCGAATAGAGATAAATAAGGCCTGATTGCTGAATTTCCCGCTAAAATTTAACGAGCAGTAAAGCCCAAACTTTGTGTAGGAAACAACAACAAATGTGTCAGTTAAATTTCCAGGTAGAAGCTAACGGGAGATTGTGAAACTGAGGCTAAGGCTCGATTACAGATGTGCTGTAGAAATCTAAATTACAAATTCAAAATTTATTTGGGAAGAACAAAAGATTTAATTTTTCACTAAACCATAAGAAGGGCTTTAGATGCAATGAAAAAGGATCATAAAAGAAAACTTCCACCCTATGACACCCCTATGTAAAAATCATTGGTTCCGATCCAAATTTTCACAACACCGGAATCAAAATCACTGCTTCTTTTTCTCTTCTTTTGCTACTTTTTTTTGCTAGGTAGTGAAAGAAAAAAAACTTATGCCAAACGTTTTAAACGTTCAAATTACTAACGTACCTAATTTTACCCAATTTTCAAACTTAATGATATCTATTCATTTGATATGAATAAAGTTTTATAATATTAATTTTTAAGATATTATATTAAAAAATATTAAAACCAATGAATGAAATGTTGAAATGAAATACAATAAAAAAAATATTTTTTTTTTTCAAAGAATGTATTTTTTTATTTTTATTACTTTATATATTAAATTTCTGTTTTTTTACATAATTAACAAATTATATAAGCTTTTTATTCAAATTAAAAAAAACCGAAAAAACCGGTTGACCGGTTTTTTCTGCAAAATCCGAAACCGAAACCGGTTTTTTTTTTAAATTTTATTTTTCGAAGAAAACCGAAACCGGTTTTTTCAAAAGGCCGGTTTTTTTAATACTTTAGTTTTGATGTCAGCACGAAATTCATTTATTCCCTTTTTCAAAGTAGTAAAAATTGGTTCAAAAAACTGAATGACATATTTCCCTAAAAAATTGCCAGTCGTCATTTGTAACTTGATATTTTTCAAAAACTTACTTAATTCAATTTCTTCTTCATATAAGGATTTTGTAAAGAATTATTTACCTGCCCTCGTGTATAGGAATACCCTAACAAATATTCTTTAGAATAACGACCGTTTTACCCTACATCTATGACAAATGTA
Source organism: Eustalomyia histrio (assembly GCA_949748255.1). Taxonomy (NCBI): domain Eukaryota; kingdom Metazoa; phylum Arthropoda; class Insecta; order Diptera; family Anthomyiidae; genus Eustalomyia; species Eustalomyia histrio. The sequence goes on along the minus strand of OX456525.1, from coordinate 102,539,356 downwards.
GCAAATACTGATGGCACTAGAAATGTATGTGAATGGACCGAATGGATGTCCATTGTATGTACTATGTGTGGTAAGTATTTATGAGTTTATATTTGTGTTTTCAATACATACGTTTGCACTGGTATCTATGTATGTATGTTGTTACAAATGTCACCATAGGCCATCACTTTCAAATAGGTTTCTATATTTTACTTTTATATTTCGTACACACAAATAAAAAGTGCCCTTGTTCCTAATTCGAAGTTATGAGTTCAAATATACAGATTGAGGGAGTTATCCTTTTTTTTTTGATAGAGGGAAAAATATAAACGACATTTGGAATTTCAAATGGCCTAAATTTCCAGGATGATCCAGCTGTTTAGCCATTCCTCTACAATTTTTGCAGTGTATTTGCTATCATTGTATTGTTGAAAGATCCATGTTTGATCCATGTTTGATCGTGCCCAATTACATTTTAAAATTGCGAGGAAACTGTTCAAGTTATTTACACCACTGCACAGTGGGTTCAACTATAGGCTTAATGGTGTTTAATTCAGGGAAGCCGTAGCTTAATTTTTTTATAGATGAATAATCAATAGTAAATTAAAAAGCAGCATATTGAAAAAAAAATTTTAAACCCTTATTTATTTTCGTAAATAAAATAACTTTATTCACTCTTCTCGCTGCAAGTTTTAAATCAAAAGCTTTATATTAATGAGCCAAATTTTAAATTAAACTATACATAATGCGCTATTATTGTAAGAGAAAAAAATAAATGTGTATTCACTTATATTAGTGTAAATTTAATTTGAACTTAGATTTTTGTTTTTCACCAAATTCCAAAAATGCTAAAATTTACCTAAAAAGGAAAGCCATATTCTTAAAATGTTATTTTTTGACGAAATATCATTAACAAATAAAAAGCTAGCTTTTCGAAAATAAATTGGAAACAATTTTTTTAAGCTGTTAGGCGTTTTTCTTTTTTGGAAAAAATAATGATTCATAATTTTCACCGTATCACTTAAATCAAAAGCGATAAATTAATGAAATTTTTATTAAAGTATACTTATACGCTAGAGGAAAATTAAAAGTACAGAAAATAAATAGGTATTTTTCTTAGTATTACTTAAATTTTAAATCCGATTTTTGTTTTTCACCCAATTCCAAAAATGTTAAAATTTACCATGAACTAGTTAAGAAAGCCCTAATTTTAAAACACCACAGTTGTTCATTGACGAATAACGATTTGATAACAAGAGAGCGGTATCACCACCATAATTTTCCCTATTAGAATTAGAGTAAGAAAAAAATCCTTTAAAAACTCATTTCTTATTTATTTTAATTTGAACACAACACAACCAATGATTACCACGCGATAATAACTGTAATTATTATTTTCTTAGGTAAACGAGAGAAAAAACTCACGCACCCATCTCTATAAGTAAACAAAAACAATTACTACAACTATGCAGAAAATACACAGAGAAAACAGATTCGTGCTGAGAACAGAATTAGTAGCCAATCGAATAGTTCGGTTGTGTTAACCGAATTTTACGATTGTGACAACAGAAAAACAATTGAGACTTGAGTAATTTGCCTTAATAACAATTCGATGCTCAACTGAACCATTCGATTGGCAACATATGTATTTGGTTGTCAGCACGTATCTGTTTTCTAGGTGTAGAGACGAAACTAAAACTAAAAATAAATATAAAAACAACGTGTTATTGGTTTTGTTCAGCATGATAATGCTTCAACTGGATTTTTTTTACAAAATTCTTAATATTCCAAAAAGTGAACAAATGCAGGACTTTTTTAATGTTTTCAAAGGATAAAATCCCATACTTTTTTCAAGTTCAACTAAAAACTTTTTGAAATTTTACATTTTGATCAAAAATTTCCTATTTTTAGAACTTTAAAAAAAAAATTAATAAAAATATTTACAAATAAAAATATCTAAACAATTTTTTCTTCTAAATAGCTTAATATTTCAATTTGAAGGTTCCATAACAAAAATAACTTTTAATTGATCAAATAATATGAGTAATCACCACCTTTAATTTTTATAACTGCTTGCTAATGAAGCAAAACTTTTGTAACTTTGACAATACACTGCAGAAAAAGCAAAAAACTTTTACTTTTTACTTACTTTTATCGCATAACAACTTTTATATTAGAAATAAAAGTTTGGCTTTTGAAAATTTAATAAAAACACAGAAAATTTAGAAAAGTGAATGAAATATTTATTTGGGGCGATAAAGGAATGCCTGCCATTTACTTTTTAAAAATTATTTCATGTAAATGTGGATCGCGGCTATGCCGTAGGTGGTCCTTGGTATCCTTTTTCCAGCATTTCGGCCTTTATCTCACCAATGGCAAATGTTATGTTTTCTTCCAGGGATGGAATTATACCCGGCTTGTCCCAGTACACGAGAGACTTCACGTATGCCTACAAAAATAGTTTAGTGGGGCAAAATCGCATGATCTTGATTGTACCCAATTTTCTTACTTTTGGATGAATCCTGCTGCATAAAAATTTTTAGCAATTGCTGCCTGAGTCACTCTCAATGATTTTGCAAGTTATTCTTGAGTTTAACAACAATCTTCTTACCGAAAGTTTTTTGTCCTCCCTATGAGGTGTTAAAATTTCATTAAAATCTAGGGGCAATCTATCGGAATAGTTTTCTATTAAATTCAAACAGGTGTTTTTGAACTATCCGGAAGTGATATATCTTCTGGTATACTGACCTACAGTGCCTGTCTATGCTTTATAGCACAACAAAGTAGGAAATCACGCATATTATACTTTGACAGTAAGAAGGCATTAAGCTGTGACAAAAAATTACAAAACACGTATATAAACCTTACAAAAACAAAAAAAAATTAAAAGAGAAACACTTAAACACTCATATATATACACCCGGAAAAAAAGTTAGTAGAAAAATTTGCAAACGGTTTTCAATCCCACTTTAATATTTTCGTACTGATTTTTAGTAAAAATTATTATTTAGTAAATTTTTTTACTATTTACTATGCTAATTTTAGAAAACTTACTAATTTTAAAAAGTGAATATTGAAAGAAATGTTATTTCTAATAATTAAAACTTATACATTCAAATTTAAATTGCCTTGTTACAAACAAGGTTGAAAAAAGGGATCGGGAGTAAAAAAAATTTTCACAACCGACTCATGTCCAAAAATAGGACATCTACTTAAAAAAGCACTAAAAACATTTTTAGTTTTAAAAATCAGACCTTAAAACATTTAAAATTTTGCCAAAAATTTACTTAAAATATTTTTCAACACAAAAATTAGCAAATTAAAACAAAATAAAATAAATAAAAAAATGTTGTTCGATAAAAAAAATGTAAATTTGTATATGGGTATTTCCACAGAAAGGTCAACCGCTACCAAAATATTAAAGTTGAAGAAGAAAGACTTTTCTGAGAAAATTTAGTTGGTTAATGCATTGGATTTTAAGAATATACCTAATTAAATACATATTACCATTTGTAATTTAAGAAAAGTGGTCTGCAAAGAGCAGTTTTGCTTTTTTTGGTTTTAGCGTTTTTAATTGACATTTTTCCTTGAGTTATTTCTAAGTGTTACATATCATGTCGATTGCACTCTTCTTATAGACTAAATATACCAACAATAAATATTTAAAAACACCACAGTAGAGATCAAGCAAACTCCGAATAACGGTATAATTCAAAGATTCTTTGTACTACATTCTTCTATCCCGTTCGCGACCGAAAATAAGCATTTGTGTTTAGTTCTCCGTGAACGTTGATCGGAATAGTTTGATATTTACAATTCAAAACAAAATAACTGAGATCATTTAAAAAAACCAAACCTTTAAACCTAAAACAAAATTTTAAACCTAAAAAATGCCTTTGGAATCATTGTCCCGTTCGCGATGTCCCGTTCGCGATCCTAAAAAAAATATTTAAAAAAAATAATAATAAGGATAATAAAAAAAAAAACAAAATGCTAAATAAAATCTTTATATCTCTGCTTTAGTTAAAAAATAATCTCCATTTAATAAACTGACGAAATTCGCAGAGTTTTAAACAAAACCACACACCGAAAAAAATGACTTACATTTTTTGTCCCGTTCGCGATCGCAAGTTTATCCAAAATATTTGGAGAACGTTCATATTTTATAATTTTCTTTTTGTTCTCAAAAATTGTTCTACTAAAATGCTATTAAATATTTATAAAAAGTTAAAAAAAAATTTGAGTTTTCATATTTTTTTTTACAAGTTGAGTGCGTACGAATGTCCCGTTCGCGATCCTGGAAATGCCCATATTCGAATTCGTGAGGCAATTTCTTCGGCCACCGCCGATGCCGATAAAATTTCGGAATAGGTCTAAGACCGACTGGGTACAATTCGGGACCGGATCGGGGAACCGATTGGGATTGGGCACACGTCAATGTCGCAGTAAGGAGGACATAGACGCCAAAGTAGAAACGCTCACAAGCGCCCTGGTTGAATCGTTTGAGGAGAGCTGCCCCCTACAAGAGCGGAGATCCCCACAGGAGAAGCCGTGGGTAACGGGGAGATTCGGGTTCTGGGGAGGAATCTTCAACCGGGCAAGGCGTAAGAAGACCGCAGTCTACTGGGACGAATATCACAGTAAGCTAAAGAAATATAGGAAAATCACTAGAAAAGCCAAACGAGACTCCTGGAAACTTTTCTGTGAACAGGTAGATAGCGTCATTGATGTTTCGAAGATTAAGAAATTCTTATCCAAAACCCATCTTCAACCAGCATCACTGGTCGATGAGACTGGGAGGAGACTGGAGGATATAGAGGAGATCATGAAACTCCTAATGGACTCCCATTGTCCGCCGACCGAAACGGGCGTCATGGAGGAACCGTCACGGGGGCAGGAATACCAAAATGGAGGGATGGTCAAAACCACTGAAATGATCAAGAGTGCGATCAGAAGTTTCGCACCATACAAGACCGCGGGGCTGGATGGTACATTCCCGGCACTCTTACAGAAAGAGATGGACTTAGTGTCAACTCATCTGTCAGTGATATATACCGCGTGCTTAAAATTCGCATACACTCCGGTTAGATGGCAGGTTGCTAGGGTAGTATTTATACCCAAACCTGGGAAGCCGACCTATGCGACACCAAAGACTTATCGCCCGATTAGCCTAATGTCCTTTCTACTTAAAACCATGGAGCGGATTGTCGATGCCATGATTAAAAGTAGAATACCGGACAGAGACCTGAAATATAAGCACATGCTTATGTAAAGGGCAGATAAGTGGAGACCGCATTAAATGAGGTCGTTCATAGGAAACTAAAATGGAAACACCACATAGAGGATGAAACCAACAAGGCGAGCCGGTGTTGGGCGCTATGTAGGAGGGCCATAGGCCCGAAATGGGGCCTAAGTCCGAGTATGATACACTGGCTTTACAGGAGCTTAATAAGACCGATCTTAACTTATTCCTCTGTAATCTGGTGGATTTCTTTGGACAAAAGGTGCAACATAAGACCACTTCAGGGGGTCCAGCGTACGTGTTGCTTGGGTATAAGTGGGGCAATGTGCACCAAGTCAACCAAGGCTCTGGAGACACTGCTGGATATACCACCAATCGAAGCGCAGGTGAGGTACGAGGCGGCACTCGCGGCCGAACGCCTCTTATCTCTTGGCGAGCTATATATAGGTGATTTCAGAGCAGGTCATCAGTGTATACTGGGCACGTTGTCTGGTTACACACACTCATCTGACATGCCCGACCGCATATCGGAGACAATTGTCGGAAACTGCCAGATTATGATCCTTGATAGGGGAGAATGGTCGAGCGGAACTCTGGGGCGAATGCCCGTGGCGATCTGTTGCTACACAGATGGATCTAAGTTAAAGAATAGAACGGGTATGGGGGTCTATATTGAGAACCCGGAGACCCGGATATCCTACCGTCTTCCTGATCACAACACCAGCTTCTAAGCGGAAGTCCGTGCTATTACGTAGTGTGTGAGATGGATTGAATTGAATATAGGGCGAGTAGAGGCTAACATATTCACCGACAGCTAAAGGGCGATTAGGGCGATATCAGCTAGTAGGGTTAAGTCCAGAACCTTGCTGGACTGTATAAGAGCCATTACTGAGTTTTCCTCTGGGGCCAGGATCCATATTATATGGGTACCGGGCAACTCGGCGATAGCTGGGAACGAAAGGGCCAATACAGTAGCCGTCGGGGTAAGAGAACCCGAGACAGTTAACTTGGCGAACGCAAAACCGTTTAAGGCAACGAAAGCGGAATTAAAGGCGTGGGCAAGAGAAACCCACACGGCCTGTTGGAACAACGGGACGGTGGCCAGGACCACTAGCATTTTGTGGGGTGGCCCAGACGAGAAGAGGACAAGAGGCCTTCTTAATGGAAGTAAGTCCGAAGTCAGTATGATGGTACGTATCCTGACTGGTCATGCAGGATTACGGGCACAACTGTACCGGATTGGACGGGCAGATTCTGACGAGTGTAGAGCTTGTGGCGAGGAGAGTGAAACGCTGGAGCACTTTCTCTGCCACTGTCAGGCATTTGCAGAATTAAATTCCAGGCCCCTCGGGGGCAATGTTATATCGGACCTGAAATACCTGAGGAACGTCGACTGGAAAACCTTGAGGAGTTACGTCCGGGAAACCAGGTTGCTGAAAACTGGACGTTAACAATCTCCATGTTCTTAAGGAGCGCACAACAGGCCCAGCAGAGACCTAGGTGTTTGTCGTAGCGATATGAGGTTGCATTTCGATGCTTCATTCTCCTTTCGACCTAACCTAAGGCAATTTCAAAAGAAATGAGCAGCTTTAAAGTGTAACAAATGTATGTAACAGGAATTGAGTTAATTTATGCATTTTAATAATTTTGTTTTTATAAATTAAAATTTTGCTTTAGTTTACAATTCATTAAGTTTACAGCAATTTACTAAAATTTAGTAGCGCTTACTTATATTTTATACTAATTTGGTTGTACTAATAATAATAATGTTTTGTAAATTTTTTTTTTGCTGATTTTAGCAAACCGATTTTAATTTCCACTTTACAAAATGTTTACTAAAATTTATTAGCGGCTACTAATTTTTTCTACTAATTCCATTGTACACGTTAGCAAACATGTTTTGCTAAGATTAGCAAAAAATACCGCTGGGCTCAAATTAGCAAAATTTCCCGTAATAACAGCAAAATTATCAGTTGTCATTACAGGCTTTTTTTGGTGAGTGTAGGCTTTACTAAAATATACTACAGCAATAATACTATTATTTACGTATATATCTAAAAATTTGTATAGTAGGTCGACACCCATTATCATTAACATAGGAATTCTTGAAGCTACGGAAATTCTTAAAAAAATATCTAAATTTGTTCCCAAGCGAATGATTTGATTGCATCAACCGACCTTTTTGGTTTTGGCTACCAATTTTTCTATGGCTTCTGCCATAGAAAAATTCAGAATAAATCCGGTTCTCAGAATAAATGTGTTTTCTCTGTGTATAACGGATATTTTTTTATCAACTACATATACGTAAAACACAACTGACATGGGATACCGTTTGAATTAGAAGTTGGTATTACTCGACCACAAATATTTGCACAAATAATCTTAAATAAAAGAAGAAAGAAAAGAAAAAAATTCTATCTAAAACTTCCATCATTATCATCATACGAGTATCCGTCTTGCCCTTTGTCACAGTCAATTTATGAGTGGCTTTAATAAGCCCCATCAAAATGATAAATATATTTATTTGTTTGAGTGTGTGTGTACAATGCAAACAAATACTATAGAAACATGCACACAAATACATATAACTTTGAAATAGTATTACTGCAGGATCAAAGTACACACACAAACACTTATATGCTTGTGTTTGCAAGAACCCTTGAAACCAGGATGAACAAACTACATTTTTTTTTAGCCACGCATGATGCCATGGTGCCATGGAGCCATGATGCCATGATGCCAAATGACGAAACTACAAAAAATTCTTAGGCGACATCATGAAATTCTTAGGCGATTTACAGAAACATTTAGCCCCTTGCAGTGGTACAACCCCAAGTACAGTGATTGTGTTGTGAATGTATACATGTTTTGTGTTTTTGTCTCTTTCATACTCACGTTTACAATTGTTTTGTTTGTCGTCTTAAGCAAAAAAAATCAAATATCCATTTGTTTGTTATAATAATAATTAATATTGTGTTTTTGTTGAATGTTTGGAAAAAAAAATTCAAGCATGTATACATTCACAACACAATCACTGTACTTGGGGTTGTACCATTGCAATTGGCTAAATGTTTCTGTAAATCGCCTAAGAATTTCATGGTGTCGCCTAAGAATTTTTTGTAGTTTCGTCATTTGGCATCATGGCATCATGGCACCATGGCATCATGCGTGGCTAAAAAAAATGTAGTTTGTTCATCCTGGTTTCAAGGGTCCTTGGTGTTTGTTTATAAAATTAAGTATACAGAATGTAGAATAATGATTTATTTGTTTGTGTGTAGGTTGAACAAATCTAGGTTGTACTACTATGCCGTAATTTCAGTTATTAGTAATATGATACAGACCCAGTCAAAAAAATACAAACGGTAAAGCGCTGGCAAGGCATTTTAACACGGGGACGCTCTGCAACCTTTTCAACTGGGTGTTCTGCATTCTTTAAAAAAATGTGCTAATTTTTTATCGCACTGCATATGAATACTATTTTTTATGCCTATGTGTTCTCTCCAAAATTTCTACTATTGAGAGTTTTTCTATGAACGTCAAAATTTTAGGACGTAGATTATCTTTAAACTAAGTTTATCTCAGGTTGAAACTGGAATACTGCTTTTGAAATTTGTTTTATTTTGTTTTATTTCAATGAAAACCAAAATTCTACGAAAAGAAAAACTGGAAATGGCTGACAAAATTCATTTTCGGTTTAACTAAACCAAGTTTAACTCACGTCCCAAAAACTCGGTCTAAGTCTTTCAGAACGAACTATAGTACATTTCTAACATATATTTTTTTGAAGTTTTCTTGTTTGACATTTAATTTTTCTTTGGGGGTGTTTTTCAATTTTTGTTGATGTTGTTCAAGCCTAATGAGACACACAAAAAAATCGAGTAAAATAAGTAACATTTTACCAAGTTCCTACTTTTTTCTACCTAATTTTCATTAAGATTTCATCAATTGACTTATTAAGATCCAGATAATTTTTTTAACTTTAAAAGATTTTTTTAAGGGTTTTTTTTTGAAAATTTCTTATACATGTAATATTATTTACACAAATCAATTCATTGTCAAAAAGATTCTATATAAACATTTTATTTTTTTAATACTTTGCAATAAAAACAATAATTTTTTTGATAAAAATATGTTTATTAATTCATTTCTTGTAAAAAGTTCTCAGAGTATTAATAAAATATTTTTATAAGAAAAAGTCTGTAGAACCCAAAATGTCGTTAGAATTTAAGATTTTTTTATTAAAAAAAGTCCTTAGAATTTTTAAAAAAAATAAGTATTTTTCTTAAAACAAGTCCGTAGAATTAAAGTTTTCTTGAAAGAAAAGTTCTTCAAAAAGTCCTTAATATCAAATTTTTTAGGAAAACATTTTCAGGAAATATTTGATAGTCATATTATGTATATTAATAATCATAACATAATAAGCAGGATCATATATTATTATTATTATTGTAGGGATCATATAATGGTAATCCAGGAATCGAAAAAAGTTATGGGGGACCATAAAATATGATAACATATTGAGCATACTATCATTACGTGCGATCATATTATGATAAATTCAAGATCATAACATGTAAGCAGGATCATATATATATTATTGTAGGGATCATATAATGGTAATCCAGGAATCGAAAAAAGTTATGGGGGACCATAAAATATGATAACATATTGAGCATACTATCATTACGTGCGATCATATTATGATAAATTCAAGATCATAACATGTTTATTTAGAACTATAATATGGTAATTTTTAAATCATAATATAACTGTAGGGATTATATTATGGTAAAAATTAAGTTATTTTATTATCATAATATGAAAACCATATTGGAGTACGACTTTGGTTGACACAACCATAAGTCCAAAAATATATGATGCTTTTCGAATATGATTGCCCCAACCATGTTTTTTCTTTGCGTGTATAAGCGACGTATACACAGCGAAGTCCATTTTTGAATTTCGCACCAAAATAGTTCCCGATGTACATCTACCGCGAAAAACTATGCCAAAAAATATCGAAATTTCGAATCAATCGGTGAGATGTCCCTAAACTGCACTTTAGACATTTCTATTTTTATTTCTAATAAAATTGTAGTTTTTTGTCATCAAAATGAACAATAAAGCCAAGTCTACTAAATAAGCCAAATCTTAAATCGTTTTAAGTTGTAAGTATTTTTGGTCATTTGCAACGAAAATCTTTTCCCATGAAATGCTTAAAAAAACTATTTTTTCGCATTTTTCCAACTACGGTGTGAAAAAATTTAACGTCATAGAAAGTTTTCTCGGATGATCGGTTTTGCAGGTAATGTGACAAAAATTACAATTTGTATCAATTCATATCGTTTTTGCATCAATTCACACGTTTGATGCGAAAACTTTATCGATAGGAAAGTTACAGGAATTGCCTACTGATGTTGGCTGATATTCTGGTGAAGGCATCCACGAAGACTGTAGTGTTCTGGAAATGTTTACGAGGAGGAGGAACTTGGGGAATTGCCGCCTTACCAAAACACATTCTGCTGGAAATCTGAAATTTAAGATACGGTATGGTACTTTTTAGAATATTGAAATTTGCATATGGGGTCATCCTCCAAGGTGGTCATATACTTGGACAGGGTTTTAGGAAAATTTTGCGGGTATTGGCAAAAGACAGAAATATCTTCCCATTAGTATCCAGCCCAAAAAACCATCCTCTAGAAATTTAAAATTGCGTTTCTCTGGGATATGGGCTTGTTCACTAATGCTGCGTTTATATTTGGCTTCAAATACCGAGATTTCTATGGAAATTTTGCACAGAAATTTTGACCGTTTACATTTGACAACAACACTTTTTTGTAAAAAGACCAACATACAAAATTACCTCAAATTAACAATATTTCTATAAAGCTGAATACATTTTTCGTTATTTTATATAAAGATCTAACGCTGTTAGTAAATTAATTTTTCTGTTACAACTACAAACAATTTTTAATATATTGATGGGAGGAAAACAGGTAATTTGCAAAGTTTCTTCATTGTTTTCCTCCGCCAGAAGGAAAAATTAGAACCACGCAATAATTTTTTTTTAATTAGTAATAAATTTTTATTGGGTCTAAATTTAGTTTTATTATGTTTTCAAAAAGTCTACAAAATAAGCAAAACATACTTACAAAATTTTCTTACGATTTCCATGAATTTGCGGGTTAATATTCACTGAATTCTCGATTTTAGTCCAAGCATCCTGATTTGAGTGCAAATTTCAACAAGATACAAAGACACACTTTTTGGAAAATCAACTTAATGTGTGGTAAAACTGGGGTTAAAAATATCATCTTTAATGACATGTACAAGCCCTATAAATCAAAAATCTGAAACGTCAAATTAAAATATCGCGTTTTTAAGTTAGTCGATGATAAATTAATATCTTTTAATTTTTAAATGTATACATATCAATTTTATGTACATAACACATGATTATAAATGCATGAACTTCTTGGTCCTAGCTATGACAAATAAATCAAATTTATGTACAAATGTACTCAGATTATTTTTTTGTTGTTGTTGGTGACCCGTTGGAAATGTGTATGTGTGTTTTGTGTATTTATATTAACGTGTATATGCGTGTGTGCGTAGATGTTATTGTTATATTTATTCTATACTTTTTGTCCTTCTATTGTTACTGTATAAAATGTAATGAATTATCTACTTTGATAGCTTTAGGCTAAACAAAAACCGAATCGACAATAACAACATGTTGTTCTACAATAATGGCCAGTTGAAAATGCTGTATTTTACTTTTTTTGTGGGAACATTTTTAAGATCTTTTGACATTACTAACATAAGATTTTGATGTTATTTTTCTCCTACTTCCACTTTTTTCTATTTGCTTTATTTTGAATGAATAGAATGTAGAATACAATTAAATGACATTTAATATTAATACGATTTTAATGTCATTAGTTCATTTAACAACATTATAAGATGTTTTTATACTCATGCCCGCAAAACAACGCATATTTGGAAAATGTATGTATATGCATGTGGTATATGTAACATATTTAAATAAAGCTCAAGGACCCATCATTTGTTTGTTTTTTTTCTTTTTGGTTTTATCTCAAATTGATGATGTGTGTTAAGAAATGTTGTATATGTATGTTTGCGTATTTGTATTTGTATGTAGATATCATCTTATCATGGACAAATGTTTCATTAAGATGTGTCCTTAATTTCTGCGGTGGTTACACAACATACGTATGTTCATGCTTTTTCGTAATCCTTAAAAGAATAACTTATATCGAAATATGCATTAAAATTTTTTAAAGATTTAAATGGAAACAGTACTTTTGATCCCTTATCAAATTTGAGATATTTACCAAAAATTCCTTTCCTAAAAATAAAATATTTAAGAAATTATAAATTTTAAAAAAATATGAAAAATATTGACATACCTACAACGACAACGTAAATTCTTAACCAAATGAAATTCATTACATTTATGTATACCTTTACTTATCGTTTGTTTATTTTGCAGGAGAGAAAACAGACTTATTGCGGCATCTGAATTTCTTGTCAAACAATATTTTGGTCAGATCCACCGAAATATTTGTCTGTAGCTACAAAAATCTTGTTAGCATAACAGAATTTCAACTGAGTCAATATAACCTAAATGTTTTAGGAATAAATTTTATTAAGACAACTAATTAACCAAACCATTCAGTTGCATTTTCTCTGTGTACTAGGGTATTCCACAAGGGATCCAATGGGTCTTCGAGTGGTAGTGTACTTTATTATGGTACACAACCCTTACAATCTAAAGGGTATTCCGTCGACTAATCGAACAATTTTGCTAAAATATGTTCGAATATTTTATATGCTAAAGTTTAGAATAACGAAATATTCGAATAATTCAATACGATTAATCAAAATTAGTAAAATATTATTACAAAAATGTTTATGACTTTTAATGGTTGATACAATACGAAAGCATTTAAAATTAATGATCAATTTGTAAAAAATAAATATCATAGGCGGCCTTATCTACATATACATACATACATATATCGTTATGCATAACCATATATAATTATTAATTTTTTTTAAATTATCTTATATTTTTCTATACACCCACCAAAAAAGTATTGTAATGAAACAGAACATTTTGCTGTTATTACGGGAAATTTGAACCCAGCGGTATTTCTTGCTAATCTTAGCAACACATGTCTGCTGACGTGTAGTACAATGGAATTAGTAGATAAAATTAGTAGCCGCTACTAAATTTTAGTAAACTTTTTGTAAAGTGGAATTTAAAATCGGTATGCTAATATTAGCAAACAAAGTTTACTAAATATTATTTATATTAGTACATACAAATTAGTGTTAAAAATTAGTAAGCGCAACATAATAAACTTTAAAACATAATAAATTTTAAAATATAGCAAAATTTAAATTTATTAAAAAAATTTTAAATATACAAATTAACTCAATAATTTTTAAATACACTTGTTACACTTTAAAGATGCTCATTTCCTTTGAAACTGCCTTACGAATTTTTATTTTTTTATAGGGCAACATGTATTTTTATATATTTTTTTTTTCAAAAAACAAAATTAAAAAAAAAATAGTAAAAACATAAACGAATTTATCATTTTGTTTTCATTTGCTAATTTTTGTTTTGAAAAATACTTTTGCAAATTTTTTAGATTTTATGGTGAAATTTTTAGAACTTAAAAAGTTATTAGTGCTATTTTAAGTGGACATGAGTCGATTGTGAAAAGTATCTTCATGTAACATGTAACATTTTAAGGCAATTTAAAGGTACTACCCATCAAAAATATGGTAATGACATATCTTTACTTTATACATTACTTTGTTATAAGTACTCCTTATGTATATTCAGCATTATCTACAAAATAAAAATAATGTATTACCTATAATATGTTACTTATTTTATTATTTTAAATTAAATAAGTCACCTGTAATGGCTCACCTTTTCCATTATTTTAATATAAACAATAATGAGTCATTGTTAATTGTTTAAACAACTTTACTTATTTATGTGTATTTTATTAATTTATGAATTAAAAGAGTTTTAATAAAACAAATTATCTTGTAAGTGAATGGGAAAAAACCTATTTATAAGTTTAGAGTAGTGTCGAATTAATATATTTTAACTTATTTTGGTATACAGATCACGAATATGAGAAATATTTTAAAATATCTTGGGGCAAAAATCGAGTTTTAACTGTAGTTCCGAAATATCCTTTTTAATTTTTTTTTTTTCAAAATTGTAAAGAGGTTGAAAATTTTGGAGACCAAATTTGGAATTAGGAAAAAAAATCTATAAAAAGCAAATAAAATTTACTTGAATTTGAATGCGAATAAAAAATGTTTAAAACTGAGCTAAAACTTCCTCTTTTTGACATTTGAGGACCCATGGGATACATACACAGAAAAAAGTATCACAAAATTTAAAGTACCCAGGTAAAAATAAGAATATATGCTCATGTATTCTCACATATTGCTTAATTAATGCACGTATATGAATCACATATGAAAGTATGTGACATTTATGGACGCATATATTTATCTATGCATGCTAAAAATACACCCATATATGGAATATATGGAGTCATAAATGTAATTTTATGTCATATACTTTTCCATTAATGATCGTATTTTATCTCATTTTCTATTTGTTTTTTTGATTTATTTCTTTGATTTAAACTTCAAAATCACAATGTCAAAATTTTTTTATATATATAATTTTTGTAAGAATTTATTGTGTCAAAAAATTTGTATTTATTTGTTGTGTATTGTTCAAAAGTTTTTGTATAATTTATTTAATTTTTTGACAAAAATCTTTAATAAATGTGTTAACGTACATGGGGCTCAATGATGATATGTTAGAAATGTATGAGATTTGGTAAGTTTACGATTAAGATTCTTTACAATAAATTTATAAATGTCTTACAATTTCAGTATTTACCAAATCCTGATTTAAGACGGACGGCGCAGTACTTTTTAAGGTGACCGCTGTTTGACATTTTACCGATGGAGATGCCAAAATCTAAGTCGTTATACTTAACATTTATTCGTGTTAATGCAGGATTAAAAAGCTTCCCCCTTTCTCGGTAAATCTTGCATTTTAATTCAATTTATCTTTCAGAATCAGCATCCAGAACGAAATGATTGGATAAGGCCAAAGTTCTGAAGAAGAATACATAACCAGAAACTCCAGATTTGATTTGTACGTTACATTAAAGTAAGAAACTTTATTTTTTTTAATACATCACAAAACCGTGATGTGGTTATTACAATCCTAGATTTTCGTATGTAAATTAATATAAATTATATATTTTAAAGAAAATTTAATAAAAAACCTAACCAATTTTACTAAAAAATTAAAAATAATTCTTTTAATGGCAAAAATATATGAAAACCAGGAATATATAGACATGTATGAATACAAATATGTCATACTAATTTACCATCATACATGATCATAAACCTACATATTACCTCAATTTTCGTTAATGTTCATGTATGGAATCATAAATGATCATCCATACATAGACATACATGAACATACACAGAATAAAATTACAAAATTCTGTTTGTAATATTGAACATCGTCTATAGAACATTTTTGTAAATACAAAAAAAATATTTTTTAAAAAGGCACCAACAATGGAATTTGTAAATACAAAAAACTTTTTGTTATTTTTTTGTTACTTAAATTTTTATTTTCAAAGAATTTTTATATGAAAAGTGACAATTTACAAATATTTCAAACAACAAATTGTTAGAAATCGAGTTTAAATTTTAACAAATATTTTTAATTACTTTAAATTTTGTGTACACAGAAAAAAGTATCACAAAATTTAAAGTACACAGAATAAAATTACAAAATTCTGTTTGTAATATTGAACATCGTCCATAGAACATTTTTGTAAATACAAAAAAAATATTTTTTAAAAAGGCACCAACAATGGAATTTGTAAATACAAAAAACTTTTTGTTATTTTTTTGTTACTTAAATTTTTATTTTCAAAGAATTTTTATACACACAAAAAAATTACAAAATTCTGTTTGTAATATTGAACACCATTTTTGTATATTCAAAAAAAAATTTTTTTAAAAAGGCACCAACAATCGAATTTGTGGATACAAACAAGTTTTTGTAATTTTATTGTAATTTATTAGAAATAAAATCGATTTTTTTTCAACAATGGATTTTGTAAATACAAACAAGTTTTTGTAACTTTTTTGTAATTTATTAAAAGTAAAATCGATTTTTTTTCAACAATGGATTTTGTAAATACAAAAAACTTTTTGTAACTTTTTTGTAATTTATTAAAAATGAAATAGATTTTTTTCAACAATGGATTTTGTAAATACAACAAAACTTTTTGTAACTTTTTTGTAATTGTTAATTTATTTAATTGTTTTGTTTTAACAAGGATTTTGTGATTTAAAAACAAAAATTGTTTACTTAATGTTGTGTTCTTCACAAATGATTTTATAAAATTTTGCTGCAAATATTTTAAATAAAACAAATAAAAATTTAGTTTAAATTCATATTTTATTTGCTTCTAAGTATTTTAGAATAAAAATAATATAATAATAATGCAATTTTAAAAAACATCAGTTATTTTTAATTTGAAAAAAAAAACTGTACAATAATTATTTAGTAAGTTGTTTAAAACAGAAAAGTAAGGAGTAATAAAAGGATAATTAAAATGGTGTACTAAATCAGTATCGTCCCATTAAAAACAGTGTTTTTCACAATAAGGACGATTTTTTGTTGTTTTTTTATCGCACTTAAAAACAGGCATTGTCCTATCATTTAACAATTAGATTTCAGTAACTCTTTTTGCTCTATAAGAAGTGAAATTAGTTTTAGAAATTGATTTATAATTTAATTTATAAAAATAGTCAAAAACGGTATACTTACCACGTAAGTGACCATATATATGACAGAGTTTCCATTCCTTTAGGATTTTGTATAAGTCCGAATTCTGCTAATATCCAATTAATTATCCTTCCAGTTTATAAAACAAATATTTTATTTAATATAGATTATGATAAAATTTTTTTAATTTTACGAATTGCTTGCCGCGATGAATTTTAACCACTAGGACGGGAGGCCCCAGAAGATCATTTATTGTCATCATGCATTATAACTGTTTAACTTCAAGGCGGAAAAATTACCATTGTATTCTGAGAGAACTTTTTGACAACAAAGATAAACTTTACCAGAGTTTGTTCCGGCAATTCATTTTATTATATATAAGTCAATATCCCGTTTAAAATTAGCAGTGAACAAATTCTCGCTATATTTATAGCCAAATATATATATTTATATCAAAAAATTTCATAGTTTTTTATGAAATAAATTAAGCAGTCACTAAGAACATTATGACAATTTCCTTCATATATATCGTCCACACTGAAGATTTCAGTGGCGTGAAAAGATGGTATTGTATTAAATACACAATCTGTGACTACTCCAGTTTCAGATGACAAGTTAGCACCAACTTCATTTTCTCCAACAAATGGACAATCCCTCAAATGAACGAAAAATTCATTAGGACTATAAAACAATACGTTACATAAAAAACAGTTGATGGAACATACCATTTTCGTTATTTTTCACTAACACGTACTTTATTGCGCTTTTTTGCGTTTATTTGCCACGTATTACTAAATAATATTTTCTTCACCGATTTTCTTTTTCTTTCAGCAAGAAAATACGAATTGAATAATATTTTTTTTTGTAAAACTCTAAGGCTACTTCTTTTTTTATTATTTGTTCAACAATTTACAATTTTTTTAACAAAAAACTTTATTAACTTTGATTTGTTGAAAAAATAATGAATTTTCTTACAAATTACAATCATTTAACAACAAAATTTGTTACAAATTTTATATCAAAGCCAACAATTTTTTTTAATTACATAAAATTTTGTGATATTTTTTTCTGTGTATGAAAAGTGACAATTTACAAATATTTCAAACAACAAATTGTTAGAAATCGAGTTTAAATTTTAACAAATATTTTTAATTATAATTAAATTTTAAATTTTAACAAATATTTTTAATTATAATTAAAAATATTTGTTAAAATTTAAACTCGATTTCTAACAATTTGTTGTTTGAAATATTTGTAAATTGTCACTTTTCATATAAAAATTCTTTGAAAATAAAAATTTAAGTAACAAAAAAATAACAAAAAGTTTTTTGTATTTACAAATTCCATTGTTGGTGCCTTTTTAAAAAATATTATTTTTGTATTTACAAAAATGTTCTATGGACGATGTTCAATATTACAAACAGAATTTTGTAATTTTATTCTGTGTATGTATGCACCAAATTGTATCAGTATCCTGTTATAAATGAAGTAAATTAATCAATCAATGGACCATGTCCTACCAAAATATTGATCACCTGTGTTTTCCAATAGGATCCGAGAAAATGTGTTCCAAAAATTATGCAAAAATATAAATTTTTTTTTATGAATTTGTGGTGTCCTATTGGCTCTGAGACCGTATTGATCCAGTATTGTGTGAAAGCAACAATTCATCTGTCGATACAAGCCACATTTAAGAAAATCGGTTAAAAAATGGGCCGAATACGACAAAAACTAAAAATGGGACATTTATCAATTTATATATTTTTTTGGAAGAAAAACGGATTATAAATTGGGATTCATAATACTTCATCGCATTACCTTGTCGCTTACTAAAAGTTAAATTCTAATTAGTTGCCAGGCTTTAAAAACAATGTGTTACTCAATTTCTTACAGAAAAATCAATAATAATTGGTTATTAGTAAACAATTATTAATATGCATACGCGTAACCCATTATTCTTTTTTTTTCGTATGCTTGAACGTAAGCAGAAAACCTTACCTTTTGGGACATCCCATATTAAAAAAGTTAGAATTATAATATATAGGGTAATTCGTGTGTTTTTACTGGGTTTTAATTATTAGAAATAACATTTCTTTCAATATCCACTTTTTTAATTTTAGCAAATGCGTTTTTAAAAATTTGTAAAATGATTTCTGAAGTTAGCAACAAAAATTTGTAAATATGCCGTAAAAATTCTGTAATTTGTAAAACGTAAATAACAAAAAAAAAATTAAATAAATAATAATTTTTTTACTAAAAATTTATACAAAAATGTCAAAATGGGATTGAAAACCGTTTACAAATTTGTCTACTAACTTTTTTTTCATAGTGTATAACAATATCTAGTTATATTTTGATCTTTTTAAAATAAAGATGGCTTACACAGTGCAGGCGCTAATCCAAGTGGAGGGGGTTGATGAGGGTTATTTAACCCCCCCCCCCCCCCCCCACTAATATAAGACTACGACGTAAAATGTTTCTAAACTCATTCAATTATTTAAGCTTTTAAGTGCCATTTTAATAGTAATATGTAGAGACAACTATTAATAAGACTACGATTTGGTTTCTGAATGCATTAATCTCCTAATGCCATCTAGTTGTGAAATTCTAAAGCAGCAAAGATAATTTGCATGTCAAAGCTCTTAGTTTGACAACTTGCTATTTCGAGGAATAGCAAATAAGATTTTATTTTGAAAATTTGTTTTCTGTACTGTTAGACTTTCTATGCAGAATTTATTAGGAATCGTTGGTCAAAACATAAATTTGTATGTGTTTCAAAGTAATTTTCGGTGATACTATTATAAAGTCAATTATTTAAATGTAGGCTGGCACATATTTTTTTCACCAAACAATTTTTTTATTTATTTTTTATAGTAAAAATAATGAAAAATGAAAAAAAAGAAAACAACAAAAATTGTAAGAAAATTTCATCTAAACTCAAAAAAAAAATCAACTGGTTGTTAGCATAAATAGCTTTTTCCTTTGATTCGTGAGTTAAATAGCGGTATTTACAATTAGCACTTTCAAGGAAGATTTCATCCCATTTCAATGTTAAATAATATACCTTTACTATTTTCAATTTTGTAATTTTTTGCAAAAAATTTATAAAAAAATTTAACTTTCCTGCAAAAATTATTTTGCAAATAATTCTTTAACTATAGCTGACTTTGAAATTCCGCATACGATATGAGATATGCGCTCTAAATTATATTAGAAATGATGGGTCGCAGCTCTGATTCATTAAATTTTTCTTAAAATGTTGTAATATGTAATTAAAGTGAATATAGAATACATAAATAAAATAAATGTAAAGTGGTTCATTCACCACAGAGTTTCAAAATTTTGTACTTATTTTATTTTTGGTTTGTCAAAACCAGATAAAATATATGTATATTTTTTTGCTTATTTCTTTCTAAATAAGCCCCTAAATTTTGTACTTTTTTTGTTAATATTTTAAATTAATAAAAACCAAAATCCCTTTCTAAATAGAAAAATTTTAATATGGTTTTGCTACAGTATTGAATGTATAAAAGTTTTTCAAACATGTAGCAGATACACAAGTATGTATGTGTATAGAAAAAACCATACAAATATGAACTACACAATGTTTATGAAAAAAACTTTAGTCTAATTTAACTGGATACGGATATAAGTAATTTATTTTGTTATACCTACAAAATTGGTTCCATACAGTTCTTTTTGATTTTAATTGGAGTTGTGAGTTTTCACTTATGCGCTCTCCAGTATGTAACGTTGTGTTTGGGTTGGTGTGTTACTGGTAAAAAAAATGTAAAGTGTTTCATCTCGTATATGTAATATTCATAGAGAGGAGAACACCTGCTGATATACTTTTGAAACATTTTGCTTTATTGTGTTCAATCTTTAATAGACATACAACGTATGTCTTAAATTTAGAAAGACATAATTACACAAACATTCTCTGCAATTTGTGACTGGGCTTTATTTTAAAAAAAGCCATCGGTACGGAATACATTTTTTCGGTGGTCATATTCTTTTATATTCTTAGACGTAGAATCAAAGCGACGAAAAATCCTTGCTCAAAAATTTTCTTATCTCGAGTTGTTTTGTAAAAATGTTAAATAAATTGAGTCTTAGTGGAATAGTTACAGATGATAAATATAAAAACGAAGTTGTGTATATACAGAGGAATCTCTCTTAAGCGGACACAGAAGGGACCATTAAATGTGTCCGTTCAAGGGAGATGTCCTCTCAAGAGAAAATTACAAATTTAAATCAGTAAAATTTTTCTAAGATGGTGAGCTTTTATTTTAAAATCTTTTTATTAAGTAAGAAAAATAAAGACTTCAATTGATTTTAATAAACATAAATTCATTAATACATACATACACTTAAAATAGTTTGTAAGTTAAAATAACAGAAAATGTCATTTACAAAATATAATATTTCATTTAAACACCGGTCTACTTAATATTCATTTAAATTTAATGACTTTTGTTATTTATTTTTAAATGTTGATTAATCAACTGACACATCCGTAAGAAACAAATGATATAATCATTTAAAATAAATGTCAAAATTTTACCTACCAATTACTTAAAAAATAATTGTTCAACAATAACAAGAATTAAAAAAATGAAGCTGCATTTAGATATCGAAAATATTGACATTAGTCTAGCGAATAAATGTATAAAAAGTTAATTTAGATATTTATTCGAAAAATAAATGTATGTTCCTTTATTTTTAAATGGAACGGAAAACTTTTTTATTAAACTACAAACAGTAAACTACATAATATTCTGAGTGTATAAGTCGTTTTTTAACCTTGGGATTTATTTGATTTATTGATAAGCAAGGTCAAAAAAATTTTAGTTATTTTTTTCAGAATCTATACCTCATCAGTAAATTCTATATACCAAAAAAATATTGCAAGATGTAAAGAATGAAAAATAAATCCAGCTAAATCATAGGATTTAATAAATACGTTTCGGATTTATCTTTATTTATTGTTTCCTCCCTCAATTTTTACAAAAGACGTCCTTATTTATTACTAAGCCTCAAAAACAGAAAAAATAAAAAAGTTTTTAGGACTTGATTAGAACTATTTTTTTAATAAACAAAATAAATTGTAATCCAAATTCAGGCATAAAAAATAATTATAATTAACAATGTGAAATGCTTTTCAACCTAGTTTGTCGTGTTTTGGTCTTGGCAATAATATCTTTCATAGCTTCTGTAAAGATCATGCGTTTTAGTCA
This sequence comes from Eustalomyia histrio, assembly GCA_949748255.1. Taxonomy (NCBI): domain Eukaryota; kingdom Metazoa; phylum Arthropoda; class Insecta; order Diptera; family Anthomyiidae; genus Eustalomyia; species Eustalomyia histrio. The sequence goes on along the minus strand of OX456525.1, from coordinate 102,517,005 downwards.
AAGCATCTCTATATGTTATGATGCTGTTTCTTGCCTCTTGAAGATCTAAAAGTTCAATTCCATCTACTGAGTCATCAGAAATTTCTTGAAGTTTAGAAATTTGCAGCCGTAAGTCCTAAGGTGACCCCTCAACACGCACACAAAGGTATACAAGCCAATGAACACTGCATTTCCAAACTACAGTAAACAAAGGCTCACCGAGCCAGAAACGAAAAAAAAAAAGCTGAAAATCTGATAAAAACAAACGAAATGTCCTTACAACAGAAGTTTTTTCGTTTTGTTCAAATGAGAGCCATTCCATACTTTTCTTGTGGCAAGTTGCCGGGATCAGGCAACAGTGTCCGTCCAAAGGCGGTGGCCGCTTAAGGAAGGTGTGCGTTATGGGGAATTCTACTGTATCTACAATTTCCTTCTACCTTTGTTTATTTTTATTTGATAAAACAATGCCCTTTTTTCTTGTTTTTTCTCTGTAATAAAATCAAATAAAATTTGTTCATTACATGAGGAAATTGTTGCAAAAAAAAGGAGAAAAAACCTGTAACTGAAATGTGAGGAAAAGTAGACAAAGTAAAAGATACATTTACTTTTTTATAGTTTTTTATTACTGCGGGCGCTCAGCAAATGAAAATTTTAAGTTAAAAAGTTGATTGCAACTACATAAGTATGTAGTATATGTTATGTATCAGGATGTAAGAAAACAAACTTTGATTTGAATTAAATTATTTTCAATTTTATGATAAAGCTCAAAAAATATTGTTCAATTTGTAGATATTAGTTATTTTACCAATTTAAGGACTGGTATTTTATGTAGTAAACCAGTAAAGTGAAATTATTTTTCGTTTTTTTTTTATTTATTTATTTTTTATTTATATGCTATCGCATACACAAGACTAAGCCTTTAGACACAAAAAAAACAGATTCGGTTGTGACAACAGAAAACCAATTGAGACATGAGTAATTTGATTGTGACAACAGTATTTCGGTTGCTTCAATAACAATTCGGTAGTCACAAAAGAAAAATTCGTTTGCTGCAACTGAACCATTCTATTGGCAGCAAATTCGGTTGTCAGCACGAATCTTTTTTTGGGAACATATATTACAGTATGGAGCTGAGGGTGGGTAAAAACAATAATACACTTTTTAATAACAATATTTACCCCAAAAGCAGACTTCTTCTTATAATCCGTTGCCATGTACCTATGTAAGTGCATCTAGAAATCTATAATAATGCTATTGGGAGAGATGTTTTTCCCATTTGCTGCTTAATGGCCGTATTATGCTCTTATTAAGCATATATTGTAGCTATTCTTTTGCGGCCTTTAACTTCACTGGATCCTGGCTTCCACTTTTATAGGATACAGTGTGGCCTTGTATTACAATGTGATGAAAAACATCGTAATCTGAAGAAAAATTGTCATATGCATAATGATTTCTGGAAATCGAAGTTATCGAAGTTAGACGTTAAACCTCACAGATTTCCGGTTGCGGCAATATGACTCTCTAAAGTATACATATTTTTGAGTGCCCACTTTTTTTTGTTTCTCTTAAAATTAGAGACCTTTAAAAAACCTATGTGTGTTTGTTATCTCGTATCGTGTATGGTTATCTCTTACACTCTAAAAAAAGTTTGTAAATTTACCACAATAAAATGGGTTTTGTGTAATATTATGAAAATTCGGTAAATATACACACATAATGCATAGAAATATTTTGTATACACTTTCATATACAATAATACACACAAGAAGTATTTTTAGACATAATTCGTTTAAAATTAAACACTTATTAGTACTCTTTTGTTAAATTAAAATTTTACGCACAAATTTTGTAAATATACTAACTTAAAATGTTAATAAATATTTTGACATTTGAAAATTGGAAAATGTTAATAACATAAAAAAACTAAAAGCGAATAATAAATTTTCGAAATTATAAAAAATGATTTGGTCAAATACCAAAAACACTTACACGTCCATACAAAAAACGTGAAATAAAATTGAAAATACATAAACCAAATTGCGTCAACATATTTTCAAGACAACAACATCTCATGGTGTGTAAGCACGGATAAATCAAATCTATATATCTGGAAATGTTGCTCTTTAAAATGGAGAAGAGGATACAATATTGCCACACACTACAATTTAAATTAAAGATTACCATCACTGCACATACCCATACGAAATATATTATGTATTATATTTACTCATATTATTAAATTAATATAAATATTATGTAAATAAAAATAATAAAAATATTCTTGTATAAAAAACTTTTGTGCCGTTTAATTTAAACCATAGCGTTGGTAAACATATAAACATTTTTTTATATTTTTATGCATATTGAAATGCATTTTTAGGCATTTCCTGCGTATACACTCAGAAAAAAAAGTTAGTACAAAAATTTGTAAACGGTTTTCAATCTCATTTTTGTACTGATTTTTAGTAAAAAATTATTATTAGCAAATCTTTTTGCTTTTTACAAATTACAGAATTTTTACAGAATATTTACAATTTTTTTTTTTGCTAATTTCAGAAATCATTTTACAAATTTTTGAAACCGATTTGCTAAAATAAGCAAAAAATATTACTAATTTCAAAAAAGTGGTTATTGATGAAAATGTTATTTCTAATTAAAACTTACACCTACAAACTTAAATTTCCTTAAAATGTTACATATATTAAAAAAGGGATCGGAAGTGAAGATACTGACTGATTTCCAAAAAAAAGGACATCCACTTAAAATAGCACTAAAAAGCTTTTTTAGTTCTAAAAATCCGTCCTAAAAACAATTAAAATTTAACCTTAAAAGTAAAAAAAAAATTGACCAAAATATTTTTGAAAACAGAATTTACCAAATTAAAACAAAATGATTAATTCGTTTTTTAAAAAATATATTCAAAATTTTTGATACTTGATAAGAAAAATAAATTCAAAGCTTTTTACTAATATTAATACAATATAGTAATTTTTTTTTGCTGATTTTAGCAAACAGATTTTAAATTCCACTTTACAAAAAGTCTACTAAAATTTAGTAGCGGCTACTACTACTACATGTCAGCAGACATGTGTTGCTAAGATTAGCAAAAAATACCGCTGGGCTCAAATTAGCAGAATTTCCGTAATAACAGCAAAATTTTCAGTTGCAATTACAGATTTTTTTTGGTGAGTGTATTTACTCTTCAAATAGGTTTTTACGCACAATTTTAGTAAATTCACGAATTATTTAATAAGTTTCATTTAATTGTTATGCACTTTCAATGTAAAATCACCCATTATGTGTGTACCAATTTACGCATAATGCGCTTACTATTTTTTTTTTGTTTACGCACACAGAATAAATTTACCCAATTTATAGTAGGAGTACAGTTTCCTACTAAAAGTTGGGTTAATTTCAACAGAAGTTTATTACAGTCTATAGTTCTTGAGATATTCCCATTTGAATATGTGAAATTCCAACTCAGTACCAGTTTTTCCAGAATAGCGGGACCATGTCAAGGCCAATTTTTGGATTTTTTTTTAAATATGGTTTATTTAATCCAAATAAATTCCCGATTAAATAAAAAAATTAATACAATAATTTGTTCCACTCAAAAGCTATATTTGTTAAAATAAAAATTGAATATATAATAAAATTTTTGAGATTTTTTCTACAAAGAGCCCCAAGAGTATTTTGCTCGAAATTAATATTTTGTTTCTAAACATATAAACTATGCATTCTACTCTGAGATCTCTTTTCACTTAGATGAGATTTGTGTTAAAAAAAGTCTTTGATTCGTAAAAGCTTTTCCACCAGCCGCTTTTAATGTTGGCACATTTCTAAAGCAAATATCAACTTTAATCCAGTGTTTCCAAATTTAGACGCCTCCTGATCCCAATTGCAAGGGAATCGGATCATAAAATAAGAAATGGTCGAATTATTCCCAAAAATTTAATCTAATATCCCACTAGGTAACCGTGGATTATTTCGATTGGGTATGTATATCGGTTAATATATTTCTGAGTTTGAATTAATAGAGTTCATCTCTTTCCAAAAGTTGACTTAATTTAAATATGGGTAATTAAATGTATTTGTGTCTACTGTTTAAAATAAAACTTTTGTTACCAAAAAATACTCACAAGCTACTCGAAAACTATATAACAAATCGGAAATTCACTGTTGCTGAAAGATATACAAGCCGGGGTTCCACAAGGTAGCATTTTGGGTCCTCTGTTATATATCCTTTATAGTTTAGACATGCCATAAGATATTAATACCCACACGTCGACTTTCGCTGACGATACTGCAATTTAAGCGTCCATGATGACTCAAAATAGCGTCTAGAATGTTACAGACTCACATTTCACAATTGGAAGCTTGGTAAGTGGAAAATTAAGGTGAATGAACAGAAATGTATCCACATTACTTTAGCACTGAGAAAAGAGACGTGTCCATCCATTAAAATTAATAATCTGACTATACCTCAACACACATGTGTGAAATATCTCGGTATTCACCTTGACCGTCAACTCATGTGGAAAAATCATATAGATGCGAAAATAACTCAGATGAAGCTAAAAACTGCTCAACTCGCTTGGCTAACTGGCAGAAACTCTAAACTAGGCCTGTACTGCAAATTACTCATTTACAATTCGATTATGAAACCCATATGGTGTTACGGGGAATTCAGCTCTGGGATACTGCCTCTGCGTCCAATATAGAAAAAATACAGAGAATGAAGACGATCACGAACGCACCCTGGTATGTTAGGAATTACAACATACATAATGATCTGAATGTTCCCCTGTTCAAAGATGAAATTGTTAGACACTGTCAACGCTATTTAACAAAACTGGAAACACATCCCAAAATACTAGCCCGTGACTTAACTAATAATCACAGGCACCAGCGTCTTAGAAGGAGGGACACTGCGGATCAGGTCCGCTAATAATAAGGAGCAGTAATCATCTCTACTAAGCAACATAACATCAGTCTGGCACTGGTTGGACTTAATAATTAATATTTAGATTTAAGATTTGGATAATTATTGTTAGTTCACAGTTTTTAGGAGTAAAGATCCAATAAATAATTTGAAATATGAAAAAAAAAAAATGTATTTGTGTGGTATCACTCTTTTCCCTAATTCAATTTCACATAATATAGTTGTACCTCAAGCCAAATAATAATTTTCCATCAATGAATTTAACACGTTCGTGTTATAGGAATGATTCGATACCGTTGTAAATTTAACAATTTTCAGCAGAAATCTATGTATTATATTATTTTGTTCTTACATATTCTCTTATTGGATGTAGATAAAATAACCATTCGTGTTGAAGTACTTAGTTTTTTTTTGCTGGGTGGATATTGCAAATGCGATCAAACAGTTAAATGTAGTTTCAATTGCTGGCTAACTAACTTTCAGTAGCTTGTTGGCAAAAACTTCTGTGCAAATAATATTAATTTGTTTGGTATGGCAAAATATCTTAATCTTATTGCCCAAATAACAACTTTTTTGGCTGTTATTTAATTTTTCATATATATATATCGTTGGACAAATAATAATAATAAAATTCTTAATGGTAAACACGTTAGGACATATTTTTAAAATAAAATGTATATATTGCAATATAATAATATTTTTTCAGTTGTCTGTTTTCAACATAACACCCACACTGAAAATTAGGATTAGGGCAAAACATTTTTGGTCGTAACCTCAAGAAAAAATAACATAAAGCCCATAATTCGGGTCATAATCCCACTATCTCTCCGCACTCTGTATTATGCTTATCGACTGCTTTTGCAGTAACCGGCCTTTAGCATGGCTTAAGGAATTTCTACTCTAGGATATGTCCAACTCTGGCTTTGGTAACTAAAGTTTTTTTATATTTAAATACAATATAATGAAAAATATTTCGAACATTATACCAATTATCAATATTTTGCTAACAATCATAACCCCCATTTCAGCTATTCGGATTATGTCCGAAAGTCTTTTAGTCAAAACCGGATAATGTCCTTTGAGGTAATGTCCGGGTAACTGCAATAAATAAGATATAAACAATTGTTTATATATGGACATTTATTTACAATCTGTAAATTATTTTGTTGGCATTTTTACGTAGAATTTATTTTTTTTACATAATTGAAAAATTTCATATCGTGTTATCTATTAAAATATATTTATCTATGGTATGTTCAAATTGCTAGTGAAAGTAAACATTTCATTTACTTTTCTGTTGCTGATGTCGTTGCCTTTCTATCATCTTCAATATACATAAAGTCAACAAAACTATATCGTCTAGAAAGAAAATCAATTTTTCAAATTATAATATGCCACTGACTACTTACAACAATTCACAGAGTATTTTGTCGTTAATTTTTTTTCACTTTGCTTTCTTATCCCGTTCCAATTTCAATTTTTATAAATACAGTGGTTTAAAGTTTGCAAAATTTAAATATTTCCAAAGATTTATTTGGCTATGATATAATTTGATATTTACAGAAATTGTGGGTTTGGAATATATGTCGATATATTTAATAAAATCAAATAATATATGAATAAATCAGTTGAGAAAAATTGTGAATAATATCTTATCATGCACAAGAAGCCATAAAGCTATTCCTATTCATATAATTAAATCCACTGTACGACTCTTAAAGCAAACAAATGAAGTGTAGATAAATACGCAAATAAAAAAAATACAGAAAAACTGTAATGTATTGATTTATGTACAATTCACTGAACGAGTGAATAGAGATTTTTGCTTTGCTATTTGTCATTAAAATGAAAAACAACTTTAAATGGCAATAATATTTGAAAATGTCATAAAACATATAGACATCGTTAAATATTATGAAATTTAATGAAAACTCAAGATTGCAAAGGAGATATTAATATAATATATGCTATCTATCATTCGATTAAGGTCATCTGGTTTTTTAACTCTACAAAGAAAAATATCAAAAATATTAAATATTTTTTTTAAATAGATTCTTTTAAATAAAACTGAGATAATAGGTCTGTTTTTATACCCTCCACCATATATGGTGAGGGTATATATCAGTTTGTCATTCCGTTTGTAACACGACGCGAAGACACTGGAAGGGGTGCCTTTTTATCTAGATTATTGTACATTCTCCCGAGTAGTTTGGTATTGAAAATAAGCAAAATCGGTCCAGCGGTTAAAAAGTTATGAGTGAAAATGTGAAGATACCTCTAAATTTTCCATAAAAATTGGTGTATTTTAGTACAATTTCATAGTAGCGACTGGTATATAATATATTTTCTTATATTTTTTCACCAATCGCTTAGAAATTAATAATATTTTGTACACCTCAAATATTTTTCACCTCAAAAAATATTTTTCACCACTAAATTTTTTTTCACCACAAAAATTTTTTTCACCTAAAAATATTTTTCAACTAAAAAAATTTTTTCACTTCTAATTTATTTTGACGTAAAAAAATTCGTTTCCGCATCCAAAAAAGTTTTTCACCTCAAAAAATTTTTTTCACCTCCATAATTTTACTTCAAAAGTTTTTTACATTGTTTGTATCAGAAACAATAGAGAACATTGGTGGAGGGTATTCAAATATTCGTCACAGCCGAATTTAAGCCTTTTTTATTTGTTATCATTGGAATTATTTTTAGATTTGTTTTATTTCGTTAAAAATTAAATATTTGTTTTTTTCATTTGAAATAAATGATATTTTTGTATTCATGTAACACTTAATTAAAATAAAAAATTAAAATTAAAAAAAAAAATCATGTCAAAATAATAACGTTACAAAGAAAAAAATCATTAAATCATTGAAATCTTTACCATCCAGGATTCTTGATTATTTGGCAAAAATATTATATGAAAATTTTATATTGAATCTCTATCCACAACATCACCCAAAAGGTATTCCTTTACCACCGTACTTACCGGACCTAAATCCATGTTATTTCTTCTTATTGGGACATTTAAAAGATAGGGTGTATGTAACAGTTCTGAAATCACTTGCTGATTTGGAAAAAGCTGTAACTAAGGAGATAAGAAGAATACCCATTAGTACAGAAAAAATAATTCCATAACAAAACATTCAACAAAGTTTCACATTTTATGAACCAAATCAATAATAAGCTGACGATACAAGGATCAGAGGAAGAATTCTTTGTCATGCAGTTTTGTCTTTCGCACTATAGTTTTCCCTGGAGTTGCTTTAATTGAAGTTTCAGAGTATACCAGAGTATATTCAGAGTTGCTTCGATTGTTGTTTCCAAAAATGTCCTTAAGCAAAGCATTAGCGCTGGCGTCTTTCAATAAAAAAGGGCGAAGTGTGTAATATTGTGTTTAAAAGCTGCTTTTAAAAATACAGTAAAAAGTAGCACTTTATTTATTGCAGGTATAAGCAACAACAAAGATACAACAAAATCAAAAAATATGGGGTAGAGATTTTTTTAATTTTTGGAAGAGAAAAAAGAAAGGGCAGAGATGGCAAGACTTTGTTGATCACTTGTGAAAATCAGTTGTTGAAAAAGGTAGGAATGTAGCAAATGTTATTTAATTTAAGTTTAGATTGATGACTTAATATAGTCCCAACGGACATTATCCAAATTTTCTGTCTTGGGAATATGTCCGGAACTGTTTTGAAGATAACTCTCATAATAAAAGGACTATGACCGAAATACTTTTGGTCGTAATCCGCATAAAAAATGGACATAAGGTTCAGAACTAGGGTCACATTCTTCATGATATATTCGAATTCGGTGTTATTGTTCAGGTATAACTATCCTAAATAAAAGTTTTATAGATAGACGAACTTTGGCAGAGTTTAGGGCGTTTCTTCTCTGGGACATATACAATGTTGTCTTCGACAAGGAAAAGTTTCTTGTGTAGGCGGTATTCGGTCGGGCTAAAGGATTTACTCCTCTGGGTTATGTAGAACCCCGGCTTCTTTGACTAAAGCTTTTCTATATATAAATTCAATACAATATATAATATTTCAGCATTCATTTCATTCATGCATTTAATTAATAAAAAGTTTCAATGCATAAGTTTCAGTCATACTTCATGGATTTTATGCAAACATTCTTTAACATCATAAAGATAAATCTTTCAGTACGCAACCAAAATCCGGACATTTTATTTTCGAAATAAAAGAAAATATCTATAGTTAATTAAATTTTATATAAATATTATTCAGAAGTTGCCATAGACCGAACTTTTTGTCCTATCCATCTTTGCACGAGAACTTTATTTTCAGTCGATCACCTAGTTCCGCGCTCATCTATAGTTTGTACATATATTTCTGTCTTCTTCAAATTAACTTTGAAAATTTACCAATATTTCTCTATTGGTCGTAGCTCAGGACAAATAGTTAAATTGTTTTATTTTAAGACAAATTCGATGTCGTTTTTTCTATACCCTTAAGAGTACATTTTGTGTAAAACAGCGCTTTAGTGACAAGAGACCTTACGAATGGCAATGTACGTTTTTAAAGGCATTCTTTCTTGAAAATTTTACCATTTATGGTACCAGTTGTAAATACAGGCTTGGGATTTTTTTACCACAAGAATTGCTTGAGAAACCAAGTATTTTGTTTGGGAAATTTGGACTAATGTAGTTTTTTTTTTGTAGTGATCAGGAACATATCCACGACAACGTGTAGTATAAAAATCATGCATTGATGTATACTTGAAGTTCGCAAAGCCATATGTTTCATCATCCATGATAATACAATTATATTATGTTAATTATTTGTATAGAAGACGACTGCGAGTTTTTTTAGATAAATTTTGTTTTGTATTGCGATCAGGACACACTTGGGCCTTAAAACATTTTAATCCATTAGGAAGTTTAACACTATACACAAATTTTTGTGGTCTTTTAGTTTTATTAGCGACCGCGCTGCTCGAAATGGGTAGAATCCTTTAAGAACGTACTAAGTGGTTTCGTTCACTTTCTTTCAATAGTAAAACGTTTGTTGAACTTTTCTATTACATCTCCTACCGTTGGATTTTTTGCTATCAATAGAATTGATAGGTTTTTATTTTTGTTGTAATTTTTATTTTCTAATTCAGAAGCCATTATTATCAAAACTGTTTCAAACAATTAAAAATTAAAAGATGTTGATTGACAATAACATAATATCCATCTCATATTAATTATTTTGATTTAATTGGAAAAGTACTTTAGGAGATAATTAAGATCAAAAGTGGCAGGATTTTGGTTGCGCCGACCTTTATGATTATTTAAGTTTCTTACGTTTCTTTTAATTAAATTATATACAATTTCATTATCACTCCTGTGATAGAGAACAAAAACATTTATTGATTTTAGATATCTATTAATTATCTTGTTGCTAGAAAAAGGAAACCCTAATTATACGAAAATTAAATTAACAAAAAATTAATCAAAAGCAAAAAGCCGGAAACATAATGTTTAATATTTTGCCAATTAATTTTGCTAAAATAGAAAAACATTAAGCATAAACACATACATATGAATATAGAAAATACAAATAAATCATAAGTTGATAGCTCTTAGCAACGATTCTGATTAACGATATAAGCACGTCGAATGGCTTCTCTTTTAAATAGAATTCATTAGGCCACCCTATAGAATGTTTTTAGCCGTTTATTGGCATCAACACATGGCAGAGCAATACAGGTAAAATTATTAGAAAAATATGTAATTTTTTAATTCCTGAACTTTCAAAATTTATATAAACAAAATTTTAAAAAATATAGGGTTTCTCTTTGAAAAAGTATATTGCGTAAATTATGGGTTGACTCTACGGGCAAAGAACAATTTAAGAAATAATTTTTATTTATTACTTTATAATAAAATATTACTAAATAATAAATAAAATTAGAAACCCATTTGTTCACCAAGTGAACAAAAGGTACCAAATAGTACCAAGAGTGCCAACACTAACTCTTCTTACCTTATTACGTTTAGCACAATAAACTTCAGCCAACTTCATCATCAACAGATAAAAACATTACATTGTTATTCTTCAACAAGGCCGCATCTCTTGGGCAGAAAAAGTGAAAAACAAAAGTTAAACTTAGAGTGTTAAACCCAAATTCTATAAACCTAATTCTATTGTTAACTACAATCTAATGTTAAATGACTTAAACCCAATGCTAAAAAACTTAAATATAGTGTTAAAAACTTAAACCCAATGCTAAAAAACTTAACTCTAGTGCTGAAAACTTAAATCTAGTGTTAAAACTTAAATCTAAGTTTAAAACATTTATCACTTCCTACATTAAATTAAAATTTATAATTTATATTTACCCCTAAGGCCAAAACTGAATTGTGTAACCCAACGTAAATTTTGTAACCAAAGGTTAAATAAATTTATATAATTTGTAACGTTACCAACGCCATCTTTCTTTAATATGTACAATTCCTTAAGGACTTGTACATAAGAGGGTAGCCATCTTTTTTCGCTGCCTTTAACCCATAAATATTCACCATTAATTGCTGAATTTTAAGATTATAATCACTTTTTTTGTCAGGCAAGAGATTCCAAACATTTAGAGAAAATACTGTTTTTTCTTAAAATTAATTAAAATTCTTAAAATTAATTAATTGTTCCTTTACGTTACGTAAATTGAACTGCTGATGTAATGATTACCGCTTATTTTTTAATTACTGATAAGTATAAGAGTAAAATTTATTATTTCGATTAATTTTGCAAATTAGTAGAGATTATCTGAGGATTAATACTTTAATACCATTTAAAGCATTAACTTTGCAAACCTGATTTTTAACAAAAACTGAAATTATGTGCTCTTTAACCTGAGTGCGATAGATTATCGAAAAAGTACGATTTTTATTTTCTTTATTTGAGTCTGTCGAAAAATAAGTAAATTTTGGAAATAAATGAAAACTTAAGAACAAAATTTGACTGCACTGCCAATGTTCATACTATTTTCGCTCTCCAGTTTTCGGCTTTATTGTAAAGTATTGTATTCTAAACTAAAAACATGGCTTTTAAAAATAGATTTTGTTATCCTTGTTTATGATGAAAAAATGAAAATATAAAAATTCGAAACCCTATAATATTTTTAATTCAAATTTGCTTTTGCTCTATTGTTCAGAAATTATTTATTTGACAATGTAATTTTCTAATGTATCCACCTAGTATTGTTAATGTCATGGCTTCAACCTATGAACATCGATAGTGTGTACGAGGGCCGTCCCAAAATAAGCCGACAAAGAAAACATAATAAATTTAAAAAAAATTTTCTTTATTTCTCAACATAATCTCCCTTTAGCTCAATACACTTTTTGCTGCGCTTTTTAATAGGTTCCATACTCTGTTTATAAAAAGAATTGTTTAGCTCCGAAGGAGCTAAATCTGCCGAACAAGGTACGTGATGAAGCAATTAAATCTTTAATACACTGATTTTGTCCAATTTTTTCCATGCGACCATGTTTACAAATTAACTGATATCGTTAATTTTTGATGGCTCAGTAAAAAAAATACTAATCAACATAGGGCCTTGTAACTTGAAACATTTGTTTTATAGGGTTGCCACTCTTACAATGTAATTTTTTCAATTAACTACCGTCATCTGTAAGTCAGGTCGACTAATATAGTGACCGCCCTCGTATTTATGTACTCGTGCTTTAAACCAACATCTCCTTTTTAGACCCTTTCATTTTGGAAAGAAGATATTATAAAATGCATGTTAGTTTGAAGCCTTGGTTATATAAATAATTAAAAAAATTAAAAACTTAATGTTTCAGGATGGCAACCCTTAAGGTTTTAAAAAATAGATAATACAAAATTTTAAAAAATCTGAATAATCTCAAAAAGCAACCACAGGGTCGAACAAAAACCACAATCAGAGCTTATTTCGCTATATTTTTTGTTTAAAGTAAAAACGTATATGATTTTAACTGATTTCAATTAATAGTGTTAAATTTTGTTCCACAAATGGCCGTCATCAGCGTTAGTTTAAATTTGGGTTTTTTTCATAAAATTTTGCAAAACTGTGCGCAGTATTTCTGATCTCACGTTATCAATTTCGGCTCGAATATTGTTCCTTAACTCCTCCAGGTTACTGGGCTTGTTCAGGTACTTTAACTACTTCATACTAAAGTTTTTACAAATTCGGAAATTTAACTTGTCATAAGTAGTAAATACTGCACAACAAAGTTTGACCACTACAAAAGAATTGCCTAACATTTATGTGTTTTTAATTCATGTGTATAGCTAAGTCTTCAAACTAACGAATGCATTGATATATCGCTCTTCTGTTCAAATTTATCGGATCTTGTAAGAAGGTGTATTTTCATAATAATCCATGCATAAACATACGAAATTCATGTCGTAAAATATACAAAAGTATCCTAGATTCTATGAAAAAATAAAAATAAATGCACATAAATGTAAATACATTTATTAATTTTTATAGGTAGAGATCCTATAGGATGTGTTGGGAAAGTCTCCTACGACCTCCACACCAAACCTGTAATTGTTTCTTCGTTCCTAAGGTCCAATGTTTTGCACGTTTAATAGTTTCATCTTATTTCTAAAAACTATCAATGAGTCAGAACCATCAAGAACCATTTTTCTGACCGGTTTCACTGAAACTAGTATTGAGAACTACATGCAGTCATATACAATATATTTTGGAAACCTTTTAGTTGATCCTAAAGAAGTATGAGGACATGTGTGAACGATCCAAGAAATATTTGCTTTTTTAAAAATTTCCTTTTTTGCATATAAAAAAAAATGATTCAATCAAATTAAATTGACTTTTGTAAAATGTAATAAAAGAAATAAAGAAAGATTCAAAAAGTTGACAAACAATAAAGAGATGAAAAATGAAGGAGATAATTACAAAAAATTAAGTGTAAACATTTTAGTGTGGTAAAGAGAATATTAAATACCATGACTACATTAATATATTACGAAAAAAAATATGATATCCCTTGAAAAAAAAAATCATCAATAGCAAATACCCGAGACGAATAATGAATATCGTAAGCAATTAAACTTCTTGTATTATATCTTGTAAACTTAATAAGTACAAGTGTACGAGATTAGTATGAAATATATTAAAAAATTTAATTTTTTATTGCAATACTCTCTGGAGTTTGCTTTTTATTTTTCTTTCATTACACACAAATTCTTTAATCAAAAACTTTGTCGAATGAATTCAGCAATAGGGATGGTAAATTATGTTACTTATAAAAGTTGATTTAACTTTAAAAATCATGTGCCTTTTTAACTTTGCCACAAATTAAATTTTAGAATTTTATTTTTAAAATATGTTCTTTCTTAAGGATATACCCTAACACTACGCGACAAAGTTTTTGTACAAACATCTACAATTTTTTTAATATTTTAGTCTCCTAAATCCAATTCTGACTCAGGGAAATTTTCTGTATTAATCAATATTGTTTATAATTATTATGAATTTAAATTTAAAATAATATTACTATTCATTCGAGTATAATTATGTCGGAAAATATTCAAAGATCTCCCAAAATTTGCCATATAAAGTGTGGACATATTAAAAATATGCCCATACAGGTCAATTCAAGAAATAATTTGAAAATCCATTCAGTAGATTTTAAACCATTTTAAAACCATATTTTTTTAAATACTTAGGACAAAGAAATACTTTGAAAAAATTTTGTATACTAGTGCATTTCAAAATTCAAAATCATAAATAAAGTCATTTTGCAGCACTACTGTACAAAAACCTTCTTTTTTCCACATACTTTTTATAAAACTTTTTAAAGGTAATTTGATCTCATTACTTTATACATTACTTTACAATGAGTATTCCTTACCAGTATTTTTAATAACAAAATAATGTATTTCCTATAATTAAATAATAATGAGTTACATGTTATATATAAATTATTTTATATTTTTTTAGAATAAATAATAATCTGTCATTGTTAATAGTGTAAATTCTTTTATTAATGTATATTTTATAAATTTATGTTTATTAAGAAAGTTGTTTGAATTTTATTACAGTTTAACAAAAAAAAATTAACATGAAAATAAACAGGAAAAGTCCTTAAATTTAGTTTAAAGTAGTGTCGAATTAATTTCGTTTAACTTGTTTATTTTATGACACATGTTTTTTAATTAATTTTGTAATCCAGATCACGAATATGACTAAAAATTTTAAATATCTTGAATTAAAAATCGAGTTTTGATTGTAGTTCCGCAATATAGTTTATATCCAATTTTTCGAAATTGTGAAGAGATGAAAAATTTTAGAGACCAAATTTGATATCTGAAGAAAAAATTTATAAAAATCACTTTTTAAAAATCAAATTAAAAATTTCTTAAGCTTCAATGCCAACTTTAATTGCTATATACTCAACAAGAACCTTTTTTTGATCTTTGACGACCAATGGGATACATATGAACCGAATTGTATCAGCTCCCAGTAAGAAATGAAATAACCAAATTTCAGATATTTTAATGTTTAAAAAGCTTTGTTTTTAATACTGAAGAATTTCGTTTGACGCTGTATTATCAGGTATTTTATGTCTTAGTTATTATACCCTTCACCATAGGTGGAAGGGTATATATAAGTTTGTCATTCCGTTTGTAATTTCTACAATATTGATCTTAGACCCTATAAAGTATATATATTCTGGGTCCTTATGAAGAGCGAAGTTGATTTAACGATGTCCGTCTGTCCGTCTGTCCGTCTGTCCGTGTGTGTGTTGAAATGGTTTTTCCGAAGAACCCAGACATGATGAGGACTTGATTCTTTTTTATTTCTGTTACATGTGATCCATTTCTGTTTGCTATTAAAAATCAGACAGATCGGTTAATAAATGGCTGAGATATTCGCAAAAAACCAGGACTACCTCTAATTTTTCCAGTAAAATCCCTTTGTTTAATATGTATGTAGAATTTTGAGCATAACAACACATCTATGTGTTAAAATTCTTTTCTTTCATCTCCACCTTTTATACACAAACAACACACATACAAAGATTTGTCATTTAAATAAAAACCAAACAAATCTCTAATTAACGAAGACTTTTATATATGTACCTCTATTGACGATGATTTTGTGTGAGCTTCAATAGCTCAGTTGTCTAGACGCTGTGTCACAAATACTTTTTTTTTCTCTAAGGCCGTGGGGTTCGAGGTTCAAATCTCGGTGAGGTCAATTCACTTTTTTTTTGTACATTTTTTTTTTTATTATTTTCTTAAGACTTTTTTTTTGCTTATTTTTGGTTTTTTTTTTAACATTTAATAATTAATTTATATAAAATTTTATATTAATAATTAAAATTCTTTTCTTTCATCTCCACCTTTTATACACAAACAACACACATATAAAGATTTGTCATTTAAATAAAAACTAAACAAAGCTCTAATGAACGAAGACTTTTATATATGTACCTCTATTGACGATGATTTTGTGTGAGCTTCAATAGCTCAGTTGTCTAGACGCTGTGTCACAAATACTTTTTTTTTCTCTAAGGCCGTGGGGTTCGAGGTTCAAATCTCGGTGAGGTCAATTCACTTTTTTTTTGTACATTTTTTTTTATTATTTTCTTAAGACTTTTTTTTTGCTTATTTTCGTATTTTTTTTTAACATTTAATAATTAATTTATATAAAATTTTATATTAATAATTAAAATTCTTTTCTTTCATCTCCACCTTTTATACACAAACAACACACATATAAAGATTTGTCATTTAAATAAAAACTAAACAAATCTCTAATGAACGAAGACTTTTATATATGTACCACTATTGACGATGATTTTGTGTGAGCTTCAATAGCTCAGTTGTCTAGACGCTGTGTCACAAATACTTTTTTTGTTCTCTAAGGCCGTGGGGTTCGAGGTTCAAATCTCGGTGAGGTCAATTCACTTTTTTTTTTACATTTTTTTTTTATTATTTTCTTAAGACTTTTTTTTTGCTTATTTTTGGTTTTTTTTAACATTTAATAATTAATTTATATAAAATTTTATATTAATAATTAAATAATCCATAAATAGGCTAAAAACATCAACATTTTTATAAAAACCCTCTGATACAAACAAAATACAAACGTTTTTATACCTTTCACCACAGGTGGAAGGGTCGCGGGTTTGTTAAGATTTTTTTTTTGTTTATTTTTTGTTTTTTTTTTACATTTAATAATTAATTTAAATAAAATTTTATATTAATAATTAAATAATCCATAAATAGGCTAAAAACATCAAAATTTGTATAAAAACCCTCTGATACAAACAAAATACAAACGGTTTTATTTCTATTTTTTGCTCCGATTTAAAAGAATTTATAAAAAGATTTTTAAACCATTTTATTTCTCACATATTAAGAAAATTTTATACATAATTTACCTTTGAGTGCAACTATTTTAGGTCATAACTTATAATAATTTATAAAAAAAATTATAAACTATTTTCCTTCAAATTTTTAAAATTAAGCTAAAGAAATTACAAATATTTCTAATAAAAAAGCGAAATAAAATCCTAAATGCAAATTTGCCAGCTAAATCAAACTATTTTGTAGAAATAAAACACATGCAGTTGTAGTGATTTCTTTTAACGATTTGTTGAAATTCTTTTCTTTCACCTCTTAACCTTTTATACACAAACAACAAACACTATTCTAGAACTGTATTATGACCTATGGATACTTATATAGCAAAAGATCGAAAATCTTTAGTATAACATATTTGCTGAAAAACTCGGAAATATCGGTTCAGATACAAAAAAGTTATGCCCAAAACATACATTTTTTTAAAATACATATTTTCTGGAACCATAAATCTTCCCGAGTCCAAGTTTTATCTCCAAACTAAATGGTTAATTTCCTCTTAAAGGCGTCCGTATATAAATCTGTCCATTTCATATATGTCCATATATAAACTTCAGTTTTTTCCCAACCATGGTGAAGGGTATATAAGATTCGGCATAGCCGAATTTAGCCGCTCTTACTTGTTTTTATTATAAACAATATTATTTGTTATTTTAATATTTATTATTATTTTTTTTTTATAAAATGAGATAAGAGAAAATATATTTTGCATAAAACATAAAATGTTGAATTAAGTGATAAGTCAAATTGGTAAAATAGAGTTCAAAACATAAAAGGCTAACATGTAAAGTCTCTTTTGACGCTCATATTATTTGAAAAATATAAAGTTAATTTCGAATCCAAAATTTTTAATTTTTCATGAGACCGAGCGAGCATTTTCCATTCCTGATTTCAGAAATTTATCTCCATTCTTAAGATTTTTGAATTGCTTACATACGAGGGCGGATCAATAAGTCCGTGATTTTTCAAACTTCCCTCGTAGTTATATGAAATGCAACACTGCTCCCATCATGTAATAGACTACTGCCAAATTTTGAATAATTTCCGTCATTTACTTTGCGTTTAACAGCAGGATTTTTCGAGGTCCATAAAATAGGCATTTGTTTGATCAATAATTTTATCATTAAAGCTAAATCTCTCTCCACCGAGTTATTTCTTTAGGTTTGGAAATAGGAAATAGTCACTGGGCGCTAAGTCCGGAGAATAAGGCGAATGAGGGAGCAATTCGTAGTCTACTTCATGTATGTTTGCAATGGAAACTAAGCTGTCACACGATTCCGTTCAGCCATCTTCCGGAAAGCTTTCTCATACCCAAGTGATCGTTCAAAAATGAAACCACTGACCCATCTGAAATGCATATGTCTTCCACAGTCTATCGCACATTCAATCTCCGATCGGCCAACACCATATCGTGAATTTTTATACCCCCCATCATATATGGTGAGGGTTTATATCAGTTTGTCATTCCATTTGTAACATGTCGAAATATAGGTCTAAGACCCCATAAAGTATATATATTCGTGATCCTTATGCAATTTTAAGTAGATTTAGCGATGTCCGTCTGTCTGTTGAAATGGCGGTACTCAGATTATTTTACATTCTCCCGAGCAGTTTGGTATTGAAAATGAGCAAAATCGGTTCAGCGGTTAAAAAGTTATGGGTGAAAATGTGAAGATACCTCTAAATTTTCCATACAAATTGGTGTATTTTAGGACAATTTCATAGTAGCGACTGGTATATGATATATTTTCTCATATTTTTTCACCAATTGCTTATAAATTAATAATATTTTTTACCTCAAAAATTTTTTTCACCACTCAAATTTTTTTTCACCACAAAAAATTTTTTTCACCTAAAAAAATTTTTTCACCTCAAAATTTTTTTCGTTTCGCATCCAAAAAAGTTTTTCACCTCAAAATATTTTTTTCATCTCCATAATTTTAATTCAAAAGTTTTTTACTTTGTTTGTATCAAAAACAACAGAGAACATTGGTGGAGGGTATTCAAAGATTCGGCACATCCGAATTTAAGCCTTCTTTACTTGTTTCAATTGTTTTGGGTGTAAAGACCTAAACTGGGCGTCCAGAACATTCGGCATCGTTCATGCTTGTAAGGCCACAACGAAAGTCAGTAAACCACTTTTTTACCATTGAAATCTATGGTGCAGAGTCCCCATAGTATATATCAAGCTTTTCCTTGGTTCGTTGGCGGTTTTTTTCGCAAAAAATAATGTTTAATGAGCACTCGAAATTCACTTTTTTCCATTTTTAAAATAATCCACTAGGTTGTATGTTTTGAACAGCTTTTTAATGCAAAGTAAATTTCGGAACTTGCTCAGATTTTGACAGTAGTCTATCAAAAGGTGGTACTTGATTGGATAAATGTTGCATTTCATATAACTACTACGGAAGTTCGAAAAGTCAAAGACTTATTGTTCCGCCCTCGTATCAACTGCAATTAATTGTTTTAAATTCATGGACATTAAAAAGTATTACCATAGATCAATATAAGCATGACCTTTAGGTAATTATTATTAAAAAAATGATAATGAAAATTATTTCAGTACTGTTAATATCCATGCAATGCAAGTACAATGAATATGACAGACTTTATTAGTTTTAAAAATTTGAGTTTTGGGCGAAAACCAATATTATGTGTTTTTGAAATAAATGTACCCTTAAACTTTTTCTTTAATCCCTACTTCCAAATTTACCATCTCTTTTCACCATTATAACCATTTTCTTCTCATGCTTTATCATTTCTTGTAAATGAAGACAGTACCAAGTTGTGCAATTGACAAATTAAAGATTCTTTATTTCTGACATTCAAACATCACAACAACAACTTTTATTTACAACAAGCATTATTTACTCGAAGCACAAATAATATATTGTGTTTGTACAACAAAACAAAATATTTGATTATTTTGCTGCTCTTGTAGACCAAATTACTAAACAGCAACAATTACTGCTAGCAAGTTTTGTAATTATTTGGAAATTTTTACAAATTGCATTTTAGAGTAAACATACACACACGCTCTAATATATTTAGGGCAATATTAAATAACAGTTTATGTTGATATAAATTTAAGTTCTTGTTTGTATGTTGCTGTAAAGTTATTACAATTTTTCAAAAAAAAAAAAAAATAAATTAAATGGTCTCTATTGATGGAACTATCACACAAGTGAATATTTTCTAAAGAAAAACGAATATTCTTCTCAATCAAAGCCTAATATCTCAAAACTATATTTTGCGACATATGCTATTCTTACGTGTTATCACATATTTAATATGAATAATTGTATAAAGAAAAAGAGTGAAAAACGATGGCACTGATGTGTAAATATTGTACACACACAACACACACTCACACATAGAATTTTGTAAACATTTTTTTAAGTTTTATTTACAAAGCTTAACTTTTTTCAACAAAGTACTTAAACTTCTTCACAGAAAAAGTAACATAAACATATACAATTAACTGCACATACACTTATGCAAAAAATCTTAAACTTAAATACACACCCTTAGAAAAAAATAGTTGTAATACGATCCATACCATAAACGTTTATTTGAGAGAATGTTATTTTATTTGGACTAACCTATAATTCATTACTAACGCAAAATTATGCTGTTGGGAATTTAAAAGAGGGAAAAGGAACTAACAAAAAAACCATCCAATTATTGGTATTTCCAAACAACTTTAAGAAGAATCAATTATTAATTTAGTGAATGTACTAGAAAATTAGTACAAATTTATTAAAATTAAAATTAGTTGTGGTGCAGTAAGTAAGAGTGTGAACTATGATTCTGAATGCCAAGTATCAATACCGGAAAAATCTTAAAATAAAATTTTAATTAATTTGGAAGTTACACGATCAAGTTTTGCCTTTTAAGTTTTAATACACTCACACTTTATTACTTATACACTAGTGCTCTTTAAAATTGATGCGAATTTGCTTTTAATTTCTCCTTCAGGGTGAGTGTGTCAATGTACGGCCAAAAAAACACTTCTTTTGACCTTTTTTTCTTTTTTTTCTACAACTATAATGCCGACATAAATTTTTGTTTTGTTTTTTTTTTTACAAATATTAAGCAGCGATTTAAAACGTTTAATTGAAATATCATATATAAATAACCCTTTCGACCCCAACGTTGCTTGTGAGCAATTTCATATGTTTGGAGACTAACGGTAAGCGCTGTTTTTTTTTTGCTGAACCGTATTTATAACGGAAGCTATATTTTTATTCTTTAAGTTAGATCAAAAAACAAATCATTTGTCAATCAATTAGCAAAGTTATTGTCATTAGAAAGTGCGTGTGTCGAGTAAAAAATTTTTGCGAATTTCGAAAGAGGTTTTTGTACATGTGATCTTTTTTTGAAATAATAAAATAAATTAAAAAAGTGTTTATGAAATATTTTTTAGTAAACTACAAGTAAAATATTTATCAAAGTTAAATTACTCTTTTGTAAGCAGAAATCAGGTGAGTAATTTTCAAAGTTAACAAGTTGCTTGTGAGCAACCTTGGGCAATTGTGGTAATAAATTTACCTACTTTTAGATATGAGACCCCAAGAGAAAGGCTTGACAAACGAAGACATTGAGAGAATATTGAACTTCGATTGGGATGCCTCTAGTGACGAGGAAAGTGGAGATGAGGAGATGGATGACATTTCTGCATTGCTGGATAGGAATTTGGAAGGGATCGTGGAAAGAGGAGAAAGCATAGAGATTGGTCTTCTTGACAATATCATTGCGGAAGAATGCGTGGAAGAATCTAGTTGTGCGGTTGATACTTGCTTTGAAAAAATTGATCCAAAGACACTCAAATGGAGATCAAGACCATTTGAAGTCCCAGATACTGTTTTGAAAGAAGATAACGTCTTGAGTGTTGATGAATTTCTGACACCAGTTGAATATTTCTACAAATTTTTTAATACTCAAGCTTTTGATTTGATCACACTGCAAACTGATTTATATGGACTTCAGGAACTCGGCATTGAGATCAAATGCTCTAGTGAGGAAATAAGACGTTATATTGGCATTTTGTTATACTTAGGTGTTTTCAAACTGCCCCAGTTTAAAATGGCATGGGCCCAAAATATAAAGGTGACGCAGATAGCAGACTCACCGCTTTGAAAAAATTAAGCAATGCTTACATTTTAATGACAACAGCACACAACCTGAAAAGGGAGAATTAAAACATGACAAGCTGTACAAGATACCCCCTTTACTAAATATCCTAAAAAAAAACTTTAATAAACTACCTCAGGAAGAGCATCAAAGTGTTGATGAGCAGATAATAGCATTCAAAGGTATATATCAATATAAATTTGTATTTTTATAAATTCATGCTTTTACATTTGGTTATATGTAGGTCGGTCAACTTACAAACAATATAACCCAGCCAAACCACACAAATGGGGTTTGAAAATGTTTACTCGTGCTGGAATTTCTGGAATGGTATATGATTTTACATTGTATGTTGGCGAAGGCACCTGCCCGTCATATTGATTGGGACTATCTTCGGATGTAGTCCTTTATCTGGCACAAAATCTTCCCAAACACAGGAACTATAAACTGTATTTCGACAACTGGTTTACGTCTGTAAGTCTTCTTACAGGGACTATACGTAAAAACCGGATAAGTAATTGCCAATTGCTTTCTGATGCTGAAGTCAAAAAGAAAGGAAGAGGATCTTATGACATGAGATGTGAAACCAATTGCAACCTTGTATGTCTAAAGTGGTTTGACAATAAACTAGTTTTACTAGCATCTTCATATATAGATCATCAACCTGTTGACTTTTGCAAGCGATGGAATCCAAAAAAAAAGCTTATATTGATGTTCCAAGATCTGCGATTGTAGCAAGTTATAATAAAGGCATGGGAGGGGTTGACCTGGCAGACATGCTTATGGAGCTGTACAAGATAAACCACCGCTCAAGAAAGTGGTACAAAAGAATGTTTTATTGTTGTCTAGGAACATCTGTTACAAATGTGTGGCTGCTTTATAGAAAACATCTTTCTCTGTTCCAAACCAACAAGAAACATATTCCGCTAATACAATTTCAACTGGCAATTGCTAATGATCTTTTGCAATATACTTCCTCTTCTGCGGATTCTATACAAAGAAAAAGAGGTCGACCATCGAATGTAGAAATCAATAAACCCTCATCTCCCGAGTCTTCACAAAGCAGCAAAAAATATAAGTTTCAGCCGAACCCTTCAGATGTAAAGCGATATGATTAAGTGGATCATTGGGTAGTATTTGGTGAAAGAGGGCGTTGCAGACTGTGCAAGACAGGAACTCCAATGTCCAAATGTCTCAAGTGTAAGGCCCATCTTTGTTGCAACAACGTAGGGACTAGAAAATTTGTCCAGATACTATTTGAATGACTACAACATGATTAAAAGTAAAAAAAAAATTTCGAGTTACAGGAAAAAAGTTGGGGTCGAAAGGGATAAATATCATTAATAAAAATTGACGATGACATTTTGAAATGTAAAATTACTTACAAGTTGCGTGCAGCGTGTAGAAAACTTGAAAGAAAAACTTGATCGTGTGGCTGCAGGGAAAGATAAAATAGAACGTGGAACGTAATAATATTTATGTGGAATAAATAAAAATATTATTTTATATGAAGACAGTTGTCGCAACCGCCAGAATTCGATTAGCAACAAATTGGGTGATCACAACTGATGTTGTTTTCTGGGTGTATATACATACTCAAACATGTACAACATAATGTAGGTAATTCCCATATTTGTACATTTAGTATATGACTAAAATATTTACAAAGATGAAAGACTTTTTTGTTTCATAAATTCTAAAAAACACCTGGTAACAATTTTTATTTTTATTAGAAACCTCAACCACAATTTCAGAGAGTGGTTTTAGTTAATCATTCAGTTGGTAAAATTTGATGATGTTAGGTTGTTACATTCATTTGAACGTAAAGAGGTAACGGCACATTTGCGTGCCTCCATTTACTCTGAATTTAAAGAAGTAAGTAAATATATTTTTTTGTGTTTTTCGGTCTCATTTTTGATACAAAATCGTATCAAAAAGTGTTTGGGCTTCTTTCCTCTTTTATCTTTATTTCAAAAACTTTTTTCGGAAGCCTCTAGACTTGTTTGGTTATCACGATTTAAGAACAGAACACCCAGCCTGTTCACAAATTACTGAAATACAAACAAATATTAAAAAATTGATATTATATTTTAAAATGTTCAGCAGTTGTATGAAATATGCAAAAAATATTTTAAAAAAATATTTTGTGGATAAAAGCAACAAAAATAGAAATAGCTTATGTGCACTCAGAATATTATGTATTTAACTGTTTGTAGTTTAATAAAAAAGTTTTCCGTTCCATTTAAAAATAAAGGAACATACATTTATTTTTCAAAGAAATATCTACATTAACTTTTTTATACATTTATTCGAAATAATTTACTATCATTTACCATTTTTTTTTCAGTTTCATTTATTTGAAATTTAATAAAAACTTACCCACAAAACGGAAACTTGTGGTTTATTTGTGTCCGTAACAGTTATTACAAATTTAACTTTTGTTTGCTGTCTGTTTCAAAAAAAAAAAATATTTAAAAAATTTCAATTTGTTTTTTTTTTAAATTGGTCGTATATATATAAAATTTTTCAATACAAATTACAAGAACTTCATAAACACACATACACAAACACATTCACACAAAAAGTGTTTGTAGCTTCAAATGCGTACATACATTTTGTATTGTACGAGTATATTAAAAAAACAAAAACGGAAACAATTTTAAATAAATGATAAAAGCATTTATTTTTAAAGGAATTGGTAGGTAAAATTTTGACATTTATTTTAACTGATTATATCATTTGTTTCTTACGGATGTATCAGTTGATTAATCAGCATTTAAAAATAAATAACAAATGGCATTTAATTTAAATGAAAATAAGTAGATCGGTTTTTAAATAAAATATTATTTCTTTTAAATGATATTTTCAGTTATTTTAACTTATAAACTTTTTTAAGTGTGTGAATAGTTTTTTCTAAGTCATATTTTAACAAAATTTATGGACAAGTTTTGACTGTATGTGCAATTGTCTTTACAATGAATGAAATTAAATAATTTTATCTCGGCCCAGAATAAGAACGCGACATACAAATATTGTTTCTGTGAGGGAAAATAGGCCCAAACTAACGACGATGACTGCAAAAAATGTCAAATTTTAGTATAAAGAATTCTTCAGTGTCTCCTTCTCTTACTATATATTCTTTGGTTTTTACATACTAATTTTATAAAAACAATAAAACAAATTTAAAAACAAACATACTAAGTTGATTAATAATACTTTGTTTATTTGCTAGTACACAATGAGAACATGAGAACCATTGAACTTTGCATGTTAATTTTTGGTCATCATATGATTTTTGTTTACAAAAATATTAAAATACAAGAACTCTGTTAAGCGAATTATAAACATAAATCAAGAGAATAAGAAAAATGAATTTGAAAATAATATAGATTCTACAACTACAATGCTCGATGTGTTTTAATTCTCAATTTGTATGGAAATATACGGCAATTTGTTGTTCTGGGCCGTCACTTATATGTACCGAGGTCAATTTTTGATCGAGCTTAATTTTAATTTATAGTTAAATTCATATAGGATGCAATTTTGTCGGCTTTCACCATTTGTTTTTTATTTGTTACTCCTTGTATTTGTACTTTTTTAGTTAAATATAAATTGTGTACATTTTGAGGTACATGTTTGTTTATTTACTTCATGAAAAACTTTGAGTATTCTATGTTTTTCTAAGTCTACTTAAGTTGTGGTGCATACAAATACCAGAAAAAAAAAAAAAAGATTTACACATGTTTTTTTTTTATTAATCAAATAAAACACTTTGCTATAATTATATTTTTTTTAATACAGGTTTAGTTGATGAATATTTATAACTTTGAGCAATATGTACCTATCAGCGCTTTTGTTCCGATGTTTTTTTCCGGTTCAAGATCATGACAATTGTTCTCCATCCCCCGGTTCCCCTCAAAATCGAAAATTAGCACTCGCCAGCTTTCCCGCTCTCTTGGCAGGAACGGCAGTCCAGCTGTGACTAGTCAGTACCCCCTCCAGAATTAAACAATCACGTTTGGTTAGAGATAATAGAAAACCTCTCACCTTAGGATCGTAAGACTTCCTAAAATCAAATATAATTGATTTATTTGAAGTAACACCTTATGATGTCAATAAAGGTTCCTTACCATATTTTCGCATTTAGCTTATATCATAGTTTCCCATCTCCAAAAATTATTTTAACTTATATTTGATACAACAAAATCCAATCAACTAAAATATCTCCATATAGAGTGAATTTTGCAATCGCAATATGTTCATTTACCATAAATTAATTAGCAGGGTAAATTTTTTCTATAAATTTGAGTTAAGCCGTTTATTTTATTCAAAGTTTGTTAGTTGTTTGAAAATTTTTATTTTTTTCAAACAAAAGAATTTAAGTAGTTGTTGTTCTTTTTCTATTGTTATTTTAAAAAATGTGCTATCATTTGTGAATATCGTAAACGATATCACTAAGGTTTTGAAATATGATTTCGTAAATGGTTCTGTATCGTTTTCGGGTTTATTGGGATACAATTAAAGTCCATTATATAATTTCATAAAATTTGGGCCTTAGTTCACTTTACGTTAAATTTATTAAACTATTTTTTCTTACTGTTTATGCATGGCAGCCCTAAAGGGGTATGTTTACGCACTTTTGTTTTTTTTTCCTTTTCTTTGTCTTTCCTTACGATCGACAAGCTGTTGCATACACACTTCTTTTTTTCCAACTATCATTCGGTTTTGAATAGTGAAAGGAAAAAGACGTGCGAAAAAACCCTTAACAAAACAAAAACTTACAATCGTAATAAAACTTTTCCAAGTTCGTTAAAAAAAAAAGAGTAGTGAATCGGAAAGAAAAACAAGTGGGAAAGTATTTCCTAAAGAATAACAAATTTGTGTCGGAAAATTGTTAAAATTTAATAAGTTTAATTTAAATTGTTAAAAAAAAAAAAAAAATTATTATAATTTGTAATTTAATCCGTATATATAAAAAAAAGTATTAACGCGATAAACGTTGCATATTGTTAGCTTATGAGGTTCCCACCGTATTCACGTGTATTAATTTTATTAGAAATTAAATTTGAAAAATAAATGAGTTTGTATGTATTTGGTAATCACCATAAAACTGTAATTTTTCTTCCGAGTACGGTTTTCTACAAACTTCTTGTCTCCATTTTCCCGGTGGGAATTTTCGGTGCATTACAACAACGAGTTTTTTAAACTGTGGAACTACGGTTCATAGGGACAAAGTTTCCTAAATCAACCACAAAATTTCACCGGTAGTAAAAGTGCAATAGAACGTGTGTCTCCAAAAACTCTTTTGCCCAAATCAGAAAAACAACAATAACCACCGCATGCTGTACATGTGTCATCTATATGCGTCTACCCAACCATATTTCAGCAGCATTGTCGAGAAAAATTGTAAAGCAATACAGAAGACTTGCCATCCACAACAGCGGCCGCAGCCACCAACCCCTGAAGAACAAGGAACTACCACCAGAAAGACGAAGCGACAAAACCAGGTATTCAACATCAGAACCAGTAAGTACCCCCCAATACTATTAATTATTTTAACCCCCGTGTATCCGTACATTTTGGTCCTTCGAACCGGATACGGGTCCTCCAAAACCCGGTAAACCCCATAAACCGACATATTTGTCAATAATCTTTTTCAACCCCCATGCGATTCAATATGTATTGCCCTTTAATACATATTGCCCCCCTTCTCCTCTAGAAGACAATAACTTCCATAAAAATGAAGAAAATATAATTTACCCCCCCGCGCAACTTAACACGCGTCATATTTTAATTTATCATACGATAAATTAACGGTACCCCGAAAAAACAAAGTAACATGAAATAACTGTTGACAAAATTCGTAGTACAGTCAGCACAAAAAAAACAAAGGGGTATACCTAATCAACAAACTTAGCAACTATCGGTCTAGTTGCAAAGTGTTGTACACTATTTTGTACAACTGTACCAAATATTAAGGCATAAGGAAATAAAACCGAAACAACTTGCCTAATCATTAGGCTTAGTAACGGTCGGTGTTGTTGCAAATTTTTGTACATCTTAAACTGTACAAGAATACTAGAAAGGAAAAGCTAAGGAAGAGCAGCAAAAAGAAGAAAACAACTGCAAGCATCATAACATACGTTTGCCCCCGCAGTACTTTTTCCGTTATACACGGTAGCTTGTAAACAAACAAGAGACAACAGAGGGGTCATAAGTACATTGCATTTTGCTGTTTGATATTCAAGGGCAATAGAAGTCAGCAACTTATGTGTTTGTTTTTTACTTGACGACGGGATCGTTCCTTTTGTTGCTGTTTTTCATTTTTTGCTTTATCCATCAATCAAACGCATATACCACAACTTATTGGTTTGATGTTCGATGAGACAACAAGTATAAGAAAACAAACAAGTACATGTATGTACTAGTTTTTTGTTTCTTAATACAAATCATAACTAGGTCACTGGCACAATAACAAGTTGTATATAAGAAGTTATATGTACAGTGGCTACGTAGGACGTTGGATAAGTCATCGGATTAACATTACTGTCATATGCTATTTTTTTGGTCAACAATTATTAAATAATGAATACTTTCTAGGAATGTCACACCATTAAGAAAAATACCTTTAGACACGTTACCCATTGGTTCCAAATGGCTTTCAATCATATAGCCACATAATAAAATAATTATTGAAATTTTCTTAAATAAAATTTTTTCCGGAAATAAAATAAAATTTTTTAAATTTTCCTCAACAAAATATTCCGGGTCGCTTTTACGAAGCACACTTAAAATTTTTTATTTTTACTTCCTTAAATAAAATAAAATTTTCTTAAATAAAATAATACGGGTCGCTTTTACGAAGCACCATTGAAAATTTCTCTAATTTTCTTAAATAAAAATTATACTGGTCGCTTTTACGAAGCACCATTGAAAATTTCTTTAAATTTTCATCAACTAAAATAATATCGGTCGCTTTTACGAAGCACCATTGAAAATTTCTTAAATTTTCTTAAATACCATAATACTGGTCGCTTTTACAAAGCACCATTGAAAATTTCTTAAATTTTCTTAAATAAAATAATACTGGTCGATTTAACGAAGCACCATTGGAAATTTTTTAAATTTTCTTAAATAAAATTTTTACGTGAATAAAAGTAAGAAATTTTTAAATTTATTAACCCAAAATAATACTGGTCGCTTTTACGAAGCACCATTGAAAATTTCTTAAATTTTCTCACATAAAATTTTCCTCAATAAAAAATATAAAATTGCATAAATTCTCTTACAAATAACCTGGGTCGCTTTTACAAAGCACCATTAAAAATTTCGTTGAAATTTTCTCACATAAATAATATTGGTCGCTTTTTCAAAGCACTTTTTAGAATTTTATTAAATTTTCTTAAATAGACTGGTCGCTTTTACGAAGCGCCATTCATAATTTCTTCAAATCTTCATAAATTATAAACAAGTCACCTGCAAGATGACCTTGCTAAAGAATTTAATTCGTTTTTCGGATCGTGTGGTCGAATTCAAAAGCTACTTTGATGACCTGATGGTAGAGTCGCACACGCGACACACCCTGGAGGCTCATGAAAAACAAATCGAGCGACTCTGGTCGAGCTTCGAGAATTCTTATGAAGCTGCGTTGGATAAATATGAAACTATCCAAGAGGACATCGATCTAGAAGCCCTAAAGGGACGTTTTTACTCCACCTTTGGAGCTCATACAAGTGTGATCGCAAGAATTCACGAATTTCGTGAAGCGCTTCAGGCTAAGGCTAAAGTAGCTTCCTCCTCAACTGACCACTCAGGTGACCTAACCCATCATATATCTTTACCGCCATGTGACACCGAAGTATTTCACGGTGACTATAAATCGTGGCCAACTTTTCGTGACATGTTCACAGCCCTCTACCGCAACAACAAGCGCCTGTCACCCGTGGAGAAAATGTGCCATCTGGTAAAGAAAACGCAGGGTGAAGCCCGCGAACTTTTAAAAACGTGCCCTATGACCAACGATGGTTTCATCATGGCCTGGCAGAATTTAGTGCACCGCTACGAAAATAAACGAATTTTAGTAAACGCGCAATTAAAGACGCTCTTCAACCTAAAACCTATATCAAAGGAAACCGGTTCTGATCTCAGACGTTTACAGCGCACAATTAACGACTGTATAACAAACCTTCGTTTAATGCAAATTGACACCGCAAACTGGGATGTAATATTCGTCTACATCTGTTCAACGTGTTTACCTGAGATCACACTCAGCTTATGGGAACAATCTTTACCGAATACAGCTAATTTGCCTACATGGAAAGCGCTGGATGAATTTTTATCATCCCGGTTCCAGACTTTAGAGTCAGTTGCGGACATCCGATCCACCTTTTTAAGCTCACATGCCCCAAAACCTTCCCAATCGGACAGATCTAATAGATCTAGAACATTGCAGGGGACAAAGGTCAAAAGCTACCAAACTCAAGTTTCTAATGACAAAATGGGCAAGTGCGCTCTGTGTTCTCAGTTTCATCCGCTAAGATTTTGTTCCATTTTCCTATCTATGGCCGTTGAAGAACGCTATGCCACAGTGAAAAAACAAAACAAATGCACTAACTGCCTGGGAACTTCTCATGGTGCTAAAACATGCCAAAGCAAATTTCTTTGTAAAATATGCAAAGGGAAACATCACTCGTTGCTTCACCGCGTAGATCGAGAAAAAACGCCCGTTACTGCTAGTACCGCTGGCAAGGGCTCTGTTCATCTCACCAATAACCCCCTTCGTGATTTAGAAGTAACCCCCTCTCCATCGTCACAAGCAGCAAATCGAACGCTGCAATCTTTCTCAACTCATCTTGAACCCACCCCAAAATCTGTCATACTCGGTACCGCGCTAGTCGACGTGTACAATAGTGATCTAAAGTGTACTGTTCGTGCCTTAATCGACTCGGCATCCGAGGCAACGTTCATTTCGAGAAAACTTCAGATGCGTCTCGGTCTTTACACTCGGTCTTCATCAGCCCGAGTGCACGGGTTAAGTGACTCGGTGACCGCCACCTCAACTCAAAGCTGTCACATCAGAATCGGGTCCCCCGTCGACAAATCGTTTGAACTTTTTTCAAATGCCTTGGTCATCAAAGGTCTTACAGGTCACCTGCCTCACTATCCCTCGTCAGCATTAAAAAATGACAGTTTTTCTAATCTACAATTGGCTGATACTTATCGCCGTAACTGTTCTGAAATTGATTTACTGCTCGGTGGTGATGTGTACCCAAAAATTATTCAGGACGGTCTACAGTGGGACACACATCAATCTTTGTTAGCCCAAAAGACAGTTTTTGGATGGATTCTTACTGGCAAGATACCAGCAAGCCCGTGTGGGAGGGCAGTATTTTCATTTTTTAACACCATCGAATTAAATGATCAACTTCAGCGCTTCTGGGAACTCGAGGACCTCCCGAAAAGGAAACTATCCTCCCCGGAGGACACATACTGCGAAAATTTGTACACAGCCACTACGTTCCGCAATAAGGAAGGTCGATACGTCGTTTCACTACCTTTTAAAAAAGATTACCCCGAAAAATTAAACATAGGCCACTCTAGAAAAATCGCTCTCTCGCAGTTTCTACGAAACGAAATGAGATTAATAAAAAACCCACAACTTAAGACTGAATATGATCAAGTCATAACAGAGTACCTTACTCTGGGCCAAATGAAAAGGGTAACCCCCGTGAATGGTGACAGCGGCACATACTACTTGCCCCACCATGCTGTTATAAAACCCGACAGCACCACAACTAAATTGCGCGTGGTCTTCAATGCCTCTAGCCCCTCATCCAATGGCACAAGCCTCAATGATCTTCTCCACCCCGGTCCAGTCCTGCAAGCGGACTTGATGATTCTCATTTTGAGATGGAGATTTTTCCGCTACGTTTTTAACGCGGATATCGAAAAAATGTATCGCCAAATCTTGGTGCACCCCACGCAAACCCCTTTTCAACGAATTTTGCACCGGAATTCTCCGAATGAACTAACTCAGGACTTTGAGTTAAACACAGTCACCTTCGGTGTCAACTGTGCCCCCTATCTAGCTATCAGGACGTTGTTAGAACTTGCCAAAGAAAATGAAACCGCACCCTCAGGTTTCAGAAATTTTGCGAAACTACATGTATGTCGATGATGTCCTATCAGGAGCCCATACAATATCGTCGGCAGTGAAATCTCGCGACGAACTTATAGCAGTTCTGGAGACAGCGGGTTTCCCGTTACGAAAATGGACATCAAATAACGAAATGTTGCTGCAAGGTCTGCCGTCAACACACTTGCGCGGCGAAGAATTCCTTCAACTGTCTGAGTCCAGTATTACGAAAACTCTCGGACTAAGGTGGAATGCTGGCAACGACCATTTTATATTTAAACTTCAATCCAAACCCAATCGTGAGTTAACCACAAAGAGATGTGTTCTATCCGAAATCGCAAAGTTGTTCGATCCAGCTGGTTGGTTATCTCCCAAGATTATAGTGGCAAAAATCATTATGCAGCAAATATGGAAAGATGGCACTGATTGGGACGAAGATTTGCATCCTTCTACGATGAACAAGTGGCGCGAATTTCTCGATGACTACATAAACATTGAGGAAGTGAGAATTCCCCGTTTCATTGATTACGACCCTTCCTACAAAATCGAATTACACGGTTTCTGCGACGCGTCGGAAAAGGCGTACGCAGCCGCCATCTATCTTCGCCACGTCAACCGTTGGCAAAAGCTAAAAGTACTTCACCATCACTTGGCCCGTAGATGGAAAGAAGAATATCTGGCCGAACTTCACAAGCGAAATAAATGGAAATACCCCCATCGAAATTTCGTTATCGGCGATCTTGTTGTCGTTAAACAGGACAACTTACCCCCCAATCAATGGCGTCTCGGTCGCATTAATAAAATCTTTCACGGCCCTGACAATAGAGTTAGAGTTGCCGAAATCCGAACCGCTAATGGCAACGTCACCCGGCCCATAGTAAAACTAATTTTACTACCACTCCCTCTGGCATCATGACAATTAATTATTTACTCTTATTTCTTCCTCGTTGCAGTAATTATGCGCCATCATAGCCGAGATAAAAGTTCTCCCATTGAGGAAAGGAAGAGGCAAGGAAAACCTCAGCCGAAAAACCCGGATTGCCGCCTATGCCGCAAAGGTCATTCGCTACGAAAGTGCGTCAAATTCCAACAAATGACCGTCTTCACCAGGCAAGACGTCGTGAAGCGCCACAATTATTGCCGCAACTGCCTCGCGCATTCACACAGCCTGCCAAACTGCCGCAGCCGCGAGCGCTGTCACGACTGCAATGGTCAGCATCATACTCTCCTTCATACACCTGTCATCCCCAGGGTAACTGAGAGCTTGCGCCGAGCAGACGACACCACCGTGATCCCCACAGTGATCATCAGGCTACAACTTAGCAAAGAGTGGATCCAGGTACGAGGCCTTTTGGACCCGTGCGCTTCAACCAGCGCCATAGCCGCTTTTGTGGTCGAACGGTATCACTTGCCGTTCGAGCGTTTTAATACTGATAAATGGTGTCAATTTACGTTTCGGACCCGTTTTGAGGAAGAACAAGGCTCTTTTACGGTGAAAGCCAGAATATCAAGCGATTTGCCAAAGAAGCCATCGCCTAAGCATCTCGATCGTAGCGTCAAAGACGCTTACCGGAACCTAAGATTGGCTGATCCAGATTTTTATGAGAGTAACACCATCAACTTTATATTGGGAGCTGATATCTACCCACGACTCATCCGAAGCGGTCTCCAACTGGCATCCATTGGCTCTCCACTAGCACAGGATACTGCCCTAGGCTGGGTCATAATAGGCAAATTTGGAATTTAGCCAACAAATATTTGTATCACTAACCTAAATTCATAAACTTTACCCATTTATTGTACTTTATTGAATGAATTATACCTTAAACCTTAACTTATACTTATGTATATTATTAATAACACTATTGAATTGTTAACCCTATGAATTATTTTTACCTAGTTGGTTAATTGTATCGGAACCCAATGAGTACCTTTTTTTTTTTTTTTTACGAATTTGGATTAGGAAACCTACCCTCGTTTGTTATCCTGGGTGATAACAAGGAGGGGCGGGATGTTTATGCATGGCAGCCCTAAAGGGGTATGTTTACGCACTTTTGTTTTTTTTTCCTTTTCTTTGTCTTTCCTTACGATCGACAAGCTGTTGCATACACACTTCTTTTTTTCCAACTATCATTCGGTTTTGAATAGTGAAAGGAAAAAGACGTGCGAAAAAACCCTTAACAAAACAAAAACTTACAATCGTAATAAAACTTTTCCAAGTTCGTTAAAAAAAAAAGAGTAGTGAATCGGAAAGAAAAAGAAGTGGGAAAGTATTTCCTAAAGAATAACAAATTTGTGTCGGAAAATTGTTAAAATTTAATAAGTTTAATTTAAATTGTTAAAAAAAAAAAAAAATTATTATAATTTGTAATTTAATCCGTATATATAAAAAAAAGTATTAACGCGATAAACGTTGCATATTGTTAGCTTATGAGGTTCCCACCGTATTCACGTGTATTAATTTTATTAGAAATTAAATTTGAAAAATAAATGAGTTTGTATGTATTTGGTAATCACCATAAAACTGTAATTTTTCTTCCGAGTACGGTTTTCTACAAACTTCTTGTCTCCATTTTCCCGGTGGGAATTTTCGGTGCATTACAACAACGAGTTTTTTAAACTGTGGAACTACGGTTCATAGGGACAAAGTTTCCTAAATCAACCACAAAATTTCACCTGTAGTAAAAGTGCAATAGAACGTGTGTCTCCAAAAACTCTTTTGCCCAAATCAGAAAAACAACAATAACCACCGCATGCTGTACATGTGTCATCTATATGCGTCTACCCAACCATATTTCAGCAGCATTGTCGAGAAAAATTGTAAAGCAATACAGAAGACTTGCCATCCACAACAGCGGCCGCAGCCACCAACCCCTGAAGAACAAGGAACTACCACCAGAAAGACGAAGCGACAAAACCAGGTATTCAACATCAGAACCAGTAAGTACCCCCCAATACTATTAATTATTTTAACCCCCGTGTATCCGTACACTTACTTATAATTTTTTTTTATAGATTTACATAAAAGACTATTACAAGTGCTGAAAATTTTATAAGCACAGTAATTTTTCTTAAAATAAATATGTATAATATAGTCAGAGAAAGGCCAAAATCATTAATGCTTAATGATTTTGGATATCTATTATATAAAAAATGGTAATGAACACAATTTCTAAATTTATATTATGTACAGAAATTAATGAAGATTGGCAATGATAATTACAAAGTAATTGATTACTCCCAACTTTTATAAAAGTATAATGAACATACATATTAATATTAAAATTAAATAAAAGTAGTTGCAGTAATCTAATAAATGTAGTAAATATAAATAGAATACACTTATAAGAATATTAATACTGAATGTTTATTTTGTTGGCAATATCAATTAAATATTTTATTTAACAAATGCCAAGTTAAGTAGAATACATGTTTAATTAACTACAAATGGACAATTTGTTACAATTAGGTATATAAAAATTTTCAGAATTCAATAATATAGGCAATGAATTTTTTTTTATTAATTGAAGCTATGCATTGCAAAAGTAGCCACTTGATATTCCGGTGTGGAATTCTTTAAGTTACATGGCACAGATCGAAATGTTATTAAAAAAAAATTATATGAATGGGAAAGAAACCAGAATCTTATTTTCTTTTGCTGCAACTTTTGTTTGACGTTAAAACTCATTTGGTTTTTAACTAAGTTTATTCCCATTTATTAATTTCGTTTAAATTAATTGTGGACAATTAAGTCTCAAATGATCGCCGTCGGCGTTGATGCAACTTTGAGCTCATTTAATTATATTTTGTATAACTGACCTTTGCCAGTGACTTAAGGAGAGCGTAATGGTGAATCATGAATTATGCGTGAGTTTTCCGTCTCGCAGAACTGAAAATTTTGTTTATTTATGTGGTCGCTGAGTTAAAATCGCCATAGTCGCCATAGTCCATTGTGATGTTCCAAAATTTTACAGCTGTATTTTAAACTTCCATCGTTTAGTAACAACTGTTGGACCACCTGAATTTTGTATGGGAACATTTTCAAATCCAATGGCATAATTCGAAGCAGGGAATGCCTTGAAATGTGCACTTGAGCACGTATTATTGCCTATGTTTCGGGTGGTCTACGCACTGCTTCGATGTTTTCAGCAGTACGGCCACAAATATCGCACGTTCTCGAACCGTTAAAATTAATTTCAAAACCAAACTGTGGTCTAGTGCCAAACGATTCAAGAGTTGTCAGAATCATTGGGTTTGGACAGAACGCAAAAAAAAGGAAGGGCTTTTTGCATTGCATTGTGGCAAGTGATCCATTACGACAACCCCAAGCTTATATAGTTATAAGTTTTGCCGGACAGCCATCAACATCCTTCACAAAGCCGAATATTCAAGGCGGCCTGTTCTAATACGAGGTGCTCAAATTGAATGAAATCATCACCGTGAAACGCTATCGGACTCAATTCCTGCGTTTGAGCCTGCGTTTGCACTTAAGCAAAAACGGCCGGAATACGAAGCAAGAACTACTTATAAATGCTAAAATCGTATGTTTTAACCCTCCCGCCGTATTCTCCAGACTGCGCTCCATCCCACTACTAAATGTTTTGGTCGGTGATTGGATTGCCTTAAATGACGAGTTGTTTTTCCAAGCTATTATCCGGAAATTTCCAAAAAGATGGGAGAAAGTCGTAGCCAATTATGGACAATATTTTCAACAATACATTTTTGTATAATAAAACCGTTAATTTAAAAAACGAGCTTATTAATTCAAGGTACCAACACTAAGTTTATATTTGAGATTTTTTTGATGAAATGAATTAAGTAGGATGTAAACTAACATCTTGTATTAATATTTTGCAAATCCGGTTAAGGAATTTTATAAGATTTGTAATTTAACAAAATAAGAGAAGTTGTCACCTTAATTGAAAGAATATCCTTCATCTAATCGAAGTAAATTGGCATAGTTTTAAGAACTCAGAGTCCATACATTAAAATCATATGTAGTTTCCTTAGGTATATAAATAATTAGGAAAATTTAAAGAAACAACTTGGTTATCGGAAAGAGTTAAATTTGCGAAATTTTCAATAAGTAGAACTTATTTTTAAATTTGCTGTTCACATTCGTGATCTACATCAGAATTTATGGGTCGCATGTCCAATGAATTTTTTGTGTTGTACTGTGATATTTTTAGTTTTGAGAAAACTTGTAATTGAATTCTGTATTAATAAAAAGGCTTATTATTGCGTCGAGAAAGATTTAAAAAAAAG